>OX411310.1:100690744-101890744 GCA_948150685.1 Rhaphigaster nebulosa | reverse complement strand
ACAAAATGCAACAATTGAATAATTCTGTTGATTTCACGGCCACAGATCGTTTGCGGCCACAGAATGTCGAGTTAGCCAATAGAAAGTCTTGGATAGAGGACGCTATGTCCAATACAATAAAACATGGTTTAAATTTAAGTTTTTACTTCTTTAACAAAGTCAAGAACAATACCTTGGCTCAATCCACTGTGTGGCATACATTTTTTTTTTATGTATCTTAAAACTTAAAATTTTTAGGGGGTCATCAAAGAAAATTTTCTCGATCATCATTATTGAAAATAATAAAGCAAAGCCGCAATTAATTGAAAACTGTTCAGATATTACAGACAACTACATAGCCCCAACAACAATAAGATCTAACCAACAAGCTTTGCTTGGCCACAAAAACAATAATGCTTTGGGACTAAATCGATCCTGGGTTCACAACATGAGCATTAAATGAAGTAACTAATCAAAAACTAAAAATGGAAAATTTGTTGAGAAAATTCTTATATAGAGAACATTGCCAATTAAAGACTAGCCTGAAAGAGTGAAAATCGTGAAATTTTAATATGAGAGAACAGTCGAAAGAAAATAATACCATTTCTGTTTGTGTCACGAAAAACACAAGAGTTGCAACTAAAGCTGTTTGTGTCATGAAAAACACAAGAGTTGCAACTAAAGAAGATCGGAAATGATTTTTTTTTAAATATGAGTCATAATTTAATAAATGTATATAATGATGTAAATAGTAAATACAAGCAAATGGTTTTAAAAATATAATCATTTTATATCTAAAATGTTTAAAATATTACTCACCTTTCACCGACAAATTCTGCCAGTCTAAAACAGCAACAAAAAAAATATTAATAAATCAACAGAAAGGGTTAATTTATCATAAAATAAATATATGACCTATAATGCACAAAACCTTCGTATAAATGCTGATTAAAAAAAAATAAAGCTTGCTCCGTGATACTTGCAACCTGAAATCTAATTATTATACTTTTATTGTTATTTCTTATTATATATTATAATGTATTAATAGTTGACCGTAATAAGACCGACCCAAAGGATAAAAAAAGGGCGCCAGTTTTAATAGACTCGGGAATGTAGGATTACATTTACACTGTTTTAAATATGTTCACCAAAATTCCATTCAAAAACCCCTCCTACATTCGCGAGTCCGTTTAAACTGATGCCGTTTGTTCCCCTTTTGGATTAATCTTATCCTATCATTCATAGGCTATAGAGGAAAGTTCATTTGTAGGCATCACAATTTATCCTTATTTTTCTATGTTTACTATGTTATTAATATGCTATTTGTTTAATTTTAGTTTATGTTTTTATATATGTATTAATACCTCTAAATTAATCCTTAGTATCTTCATTTCTGGCTCAGACGAAGACCTACAATGTGGGTCGAAACGTTGGCATTAAATAAATAGTTACAGCTATTTAATTTTAGTCTTGTCTGATACCCGAATCAACTCCTTTCTGAATATTCAATTTAGTTTAACTTTATTTTTTTTAGGTAGATAGCTCAAATTGCGAGTAAAATATTTTCTCTAAAGACATTTAGTACAATTATATAATACTTGCTATTGTACTAATTGTTAAATAAAATTATATAGAACAAAGAGTAGGAGAGTCTAAGAACAGTTGATTAGCACGGAATAAAGTATTTAAATTGTATTCATTATTTGCTTGATATTAAAAATTCTTCGATGGAATAAAGAGGAGAGAGGAAGAGTTTGATTTAGAAAAAAACTTCGATTGTTGGAGGAATTATGAAAAAAAAAACAGCGGCGCAAATCAGAAGGTTTATATTTCTGGACGAATAATAGGTGTAGGTGTTTTCTTCGAAAATTTTAATACGCCTCTGTAAGTGAGGCGACCGCTAAATATAGCGTATTATTGAAACAAGTGAATATAGAGCCGTCCAGTATTTTTTTACTGATATATATATATATATATATATATATATATATATATATATATATATATATATATATATATATATATTGTACCATAAAAACCCATTATTCTTTACCAACGTTATTCAAGAAGGGGATTTAATCAGAAAATATGCTCAACCGCCAGTTTTCCTCCCAATTTGATAAAGGATGAAGTACCCATTTTATATAGATTGGTTTACTTACTTGGTCTTCATAAATGGAGGTGCTTATTTATTTTTTCTTTGTCGATTACAAACGTTTATTGAAAATAATAAACCAAAATAATTTGTTTGCCATACTGGAATCTGGGCCCGGGAGTAGCAAGATGTAAATAATTGATAAAAAGATTTACAGTAAAACATAAAGGTCTAACTATTAAATACACTATAACTCCCAAAAATTTCATCTCTAATATCAATCTAATATATATATATATATATATATATATATATATATATATATATATATATATATATATATATATATATATCAATCTAATATATATACTCTAAAATATCATCAACCATGTTGATCGTCTGTAGGACCGGAAGGTAGTCCACAGCAGGGGCGTAAATAGTAGGTGGCAAATGCCACGGGTCACCCTCCTCCTCCCTTCCCAAGGGAGTCTCGAATAAAATACAAAATAAACTTTTTTTTAATAATAAACGGACTTCGTAAATAGCTTTATTCGTTGTAATGGAATAAAGAACTCTTCTGAAAATACATTAAATTACTTTTTGTATGTTGAGATAAACGGGCAGATCCAGGAGCTTTTTGTATGTTGACGTGCACAGATGCATGGGACAACAAATTGTAAGGAGCCATTTAGTGGTACAGTAACGTATATTGCAAGTCATCCGACTACAACACCAAGATTCACTATTCATAGACATCAACTTCACTAACAACTTACCAATGTGTTGTATTGATATGATAGTACATTCCGTCCATTATGACGGATAAAATAATTTACGTAGTCAGTTATTTAAAAAAAAATTATTTATTTTTTATTCTAACATTTCTAGTTTTCAAGTTCCGGCAATTTATATTTTAATATGTTATCATGAACATATGATTATAATAAGAAACGTCACAAAAATTCGATAATACTTAAACTATAATCAAATATTATTCCAGCATTTTGAGCACAAATTGCTTCAAAACATTGACGTGCTTTCAAGGAGAAATTTGAGCCACTATTATGGCTTTATGAGCCACTGCTAGAAAATTTAAGTGTTTATTATCTATAATACGTAAATAATTTATTAAAAAACAATTCATAAAATCATTGTTGAATATTACTTCCATTTAAACAGCATTATCCGACAACTCAAATCATTGACAATTATTACGTTTCGGAGACCATTTCCCCATCGTCAAACATTGCATCAAACTTTCCTTATAGAAAGTAGGAGGCTAAGATGGCAAATATATGTGGCCAGAATAGAGGGTGGATTTTTTTTTTTTTTTTATTCGGTCTTGTTTTACGTATCTTGAAACGTAAAACCGCAAAATTTGACGTGGGCAAAAAATATATTTTTTTGGTCGATTACAAAGGTTCATTATTGAAAAAAACTAAACCAAAAGCTTCATATAGTTTTTTTTTTTTTAATGCCTTGGAAATGCCTTCCAGTAGTCTCGAGAAAAATCTGCGGATGGACGGATTTTTTTTTGTTTTCGATATTTGGATTATACGTATCTTTAAATGTAAAACCTCAACCTTTGAGGGGGGAGAGAGGGTTAATTTTTGTTTTTCTTGGTCGATTGCTTGATAATTATTATTATTGATAATAATAAACCAATATAACACCAATGAAAATTGCCGCCCCCATAGGATTGCGCCCATTTGGCCCTGTGGTTAGGGTGGCCCTGGCTCTCTCAGCTATGTGCTTGCAAAACGATGACCATTGAAGGTTTCCCCGGCGCTTGTGAGTTATCCTTTTCAATTTATTTCTGTACTACGCCTTAATCTTCAATCGCCAACTCTCAGCTTCCTCGCATTTCTCTCCACTTCAACCTTCCTCGGATCCATGCTCCACTTCCAACAGCTTCTTGGTCTTTCCTTTTTCCTATTCCCGCTAAAGTGCGCCTCCAACATTTTCCGCTACATCGTTCCACCCTCTATTCTGGCCACATATCTTAGCCATCTTAGCTTCCTACTTTCTATAAGGAAAGTCCTATGAATGAACACACCAGATATTTTTTAAAATAGCAATTTGAAAATAATAAACCAGTTTGTAATGATTTGAAGCGCTTTTTTTTTTTTTTTTTTTTTTTTACCTAGTTATTTAGTTATTTTTATTCAAAATCTTTTCATGGCAAAAATAACCAAATAACTTGTTCTAAATGAAATAGAAAATATTATATGTATGCATATCTTACGAAGAGGGGCATACAATTTTTAGTAGCGTACGGGAGCCGAATATCTCAAGGCGGTCCTGGAGAGAGCTAAACGCTATATCAAAAAGTTCCAGAAGTGTTCGGAGAATGGAAGAAGCGCTGGCATAGGTATATAATATCTAAAGGGATCTATTTTGAAGGGGGTAACATTTTTGTAGATGAATAAATAAAATGCTTTACAAAAAACGAAAATTCTCGTTACTTTAATAATTTGTTTAACAAACCTTGTATGCTAGTGATTACTTGGTTATTCTTTTTTTTTAGGCTGTTATTATCACTGTTCCGCATTTTTTTCAAACTTAATAATGCTTGAATTGGCAAGATGTTTTGACGGTTAGTTATTTACTGCCATGTAGACCTCAAGGCTTTGTTTTGCAATCATGCAATAAAACTTAGGTATATAACTTTAAATGAATATGAATATGTAAACAACTGCTATTTATATGTTCGTTGAAGTTTTATTTAATGACTATTGAAGGAGCATAACATGCATCATACACAACAATGGATAATTTGTAATGAATTTCTCATTCCTTAATCCGGCATTGTATTTTTCTTTTCGGAATAGCTTTAACGAATTTTTCCATAAAGCCATAACTGAAGGGGAAAGAAACATTTTAGCGGTCGCTCTTACATTAATTTCTATTTTACGCGTGCTTTACCAGTTATTCACAGTAGCTACATTAGTTAGTAGGTTTTTAGTTTACATTCAGCCAATATGAGGTGGACGGATGCTGTGACAACCCTGCTCGGTGTCCGACACTGGAGGAATCTGCGCAAGATAGAACCAACTGGCAAAGACTATTATTGGAGGCGGCCCGTTAGACTTGGTACCGAGTTGTTGCTCTGGATAATAATAACATTACAACAAACATGATTATTACAAAAGTTCCAACGACTTTAGTAATTCTTATTTACGAAATAAGGAAATCATTAATCTAATACAAAGAATAATCGGATGGAAGGCTGGTTCATAATATAAAAGTCGGCGAAGTTCTAAACTTCAATTCTAAACTTATTCCGATATCTGATAACCAGAGAATCAACATAATTTACAATAAAAACAAATTAAGTTCGACTAAAAAATGAAAAAAAAAAAGACATACTAAAATAAATATAAAAATAAAGCATACAA
The DNA here is from genome assembly GCA_948150685.1 of Rhaphigaster nebulosa. Lineage (NCBI taxonomy): Eukaryota > Metazoa > Arthropoda > Insecta > Hemiptera > Pentatomidae > Rhaphigaster > Rhaphigaster nebulosa. The sequence continues at coordinate 101,885,272 of OX411310.1, read as the reverse complement.
TAGGTTAGTACTAATAATATTATATAGTATTATTATTATACAGTTTTGTATAACAACAATAATTAATAAACCAAACATTTGAAATACTAACATTTGAATCACATGTTGAGTCTGTTAATAAATATCAAAGAATCTCTATTAACACATATTAATCCTTTGTACCTCTTTCAATACATGTTTAATGAACCTCTTTTAATACATATTAATCCATATTACCTCTTTTAGTGCATATTTATTATATATTATTACACATTTAAATTTTGGCTCCTCAAATTATCCTATTGGCTAAAATAAGTTAACGCTTCATGAAGTTCTTTTAATACAAGTCTATTATATAAATATTTATTTTTCATCTATTTCGATAATTAAAAAAATAATGTTAATCAATATTGATTGAGTAAATGATAGAACCACTTTAATACCACAATTATTTTATTAATAAAAACTTTTACAAAATCATTATTTTATTTTGTTACGTTTTGGCACTTTTGTACAATTATTGGTCATTTTCAATCTCTATTTTCTGTAACCTACGTCAAAATATAATATATTCTTGCATACATTACTTACATACTACTAAAGGCAGAAGGTACTTGTTATAATTTTAAATGTTCTGAACTTTCAATTGTTTTCTTTTTTGGCACATAGAGTTCATCCTTCCTTTTGCTGAATTAGCATTTCAAAATAAACGTAATTTAAATAAATATTTAAATACAGTTTTATTATTATTTAAAAACCACATTTTAAATTTCAAATTAATAAATGGACAACATTTATTTTATTCACATTAATTAAATTTAGAAAAAAATCTTTTTATTTTATATTGTTTTCCATATCTTTTAAAAAGGAAGGACACTATTAATTCCTGAGTGGTATGCATAAAATTATCATAAGTGCATACGGCCTTTAGTAGTATCCTTAAAAATATTTTATATTTTGACATATGTGATATAAAAACGCTGCAAATTATTACACAATGGTTTATTATTTCCGCTTAGTATTTCAAAAATATTTCAAAAATATCTATTCTGTCCAAGTAAAAAAAATGAAGCAGTAGGCACCAACGGAAAAAATACAGAATATTATTTTCTAATAAAAATTCAAAAAAAGTTCGATCTATAGCGATTTTCAATCATTTTCATTTTAGTTCACTATATAAAGTTTCGAGTGAATATACATACATATATTCACAGTAGCTACATTAGTTCGTAGGTTTTTAGTTTACATTCAGCCAATATGAGGTGGACGGATGCTGTGACAACCCTGCTCGGTGTCCGACACCGGAGGAATCTGCGCAAGATAGAACCAACTGGCAAAGACTATTATTGGAGGCGGCCCAGACTTGGTGCCGAGTTGTTGCTCTGGATAATAATAATACTACAACGGAAAAAATATTAAACAAGATTACTACAAAAGTTCCAACGACTTTAGTAATTCTTATTTACGAAATAAGAAAATCATTAATCTAATACAAAGAATAATCGGATGGAAGGCTGGTTCATAATATAAAAGGCGGTGAAGTTCAATTCTAAACTTATTCCGATATCTGATAACCAGAGAATCACCATAATTTACAATAAAAACAAATTAAGTTCGACTAAAAAATGAAAAAAACAACAAAAAAAAACATACTAATGGATAATTTGTAATGAATTTCTCATTCCTCGCAAAGGCAATAACAATTTCAAAGTACCATAAAATTAGCTAACATTTATTCATCCAAGTTTTATAAGGTAATTTCGTTCCATAATCGGGAAATCGTTTTGTACTTAATCCGGCATTATATTTTTCTTTTCGGAATAGCTTTAACGAATTTTTCCATAAAGCCATAATTGAAGGGGAAAGAAATATTTTAACGGTCGCTCTTACATTAATTTTTATTTTACGCGTGTTTTACCAGTTATTTATAACCCACGGCACTGCGTTTCAACGTTCGCCAGCAATTCCTACTTCGCTAATTTTATAAATTTGAGATTTTTTAATAAAATTGATCGTACTAACGATCATCATTATATAGTTTATTTATTTTGTTTTTATGCTTCTTTTTTTTAAATCGTAATAACAAGCTATGCATAGTGGTCACCAAGCTGATTCCGTTGTGTGTGGGATACATTTTATTGCGGGCGGATCCCAGGAATAAATTTCCAACTTTACCCACTCAATGTGCAATTGGGGAGTGTTTTATCAAAAGTTAATTTATGCACTTATCAAATATAAAGGTTTTTCTGACGAATTAATATTCTACACCCAAAAATAATTCAGTTTATCTCAAATTTTTAATTTTCCACTGTCAGATAGGCGTTACTAATCAACGTTTCCAATAAAAATATGCTTTATATCCATGAGATGCCCCTTAAAAAAATGTTTGTAATTATATAATTTTCCAAAAGTGGATATATTAACTTTTGATAGAAAGCTTCTCAATTAAAATAAGAACAAGAATACTAATAGTTTTCAGATAATTCAATTAATTCTGCATCATAATTTTAATTGCATAATATAAATTAATAATGTTTTCCATATAATTTCTTCTCCCTATGTAATGTTTACTTACATCATAAAACTAAAATTTTAAGTAAAATGTGTGAAAAAACATTTCATAATCAATTCTATCTTATTAATTTTACATTATTATTTTTTTTTTCTGCTGCATGTATTAATAGTTATATTACAGAATGTCCTATATATGTCTCTAGTACAAAAATATTACTTGACATGAACTCCTACCAACACAAGAATCATAGAAATATTAATACGAGAAGTATTGGGCTAATTGAGTATTATTATTTACGGCTACTTAAATGAAAAAAAATTATATCTTATTTCGAACAAACAAAGATATGTAACAAATAAGTAATTATTATTTTTCAACTGTACATGTTCAACAATTTGATGTTAGTCTTTTGAAATATTTAATTTTTTTATGAAATACAAATTTAAGTTATTATCAGTTCTTGATTACTCAATTGAAAAAAAAATGCCTCAATTAAATTATTTCAACAATATGTTTAACATGTCATAGGTTTTAAATTGTGTTAAATTTAATTTCTCTATATGTATCATATTTAGTTTATTACAATGAATTCTAAATATGGGCGATGTTATTAGAAATATCCAATAAAGCATCTAATCCGTTGCAAGATTAGGTAGTCCTGCGCGGTGGCCTTAAAAAACCGGATGTTTTCTAATGGTTAGCTGAATGTTAAACAAGTACCTAATCAAAACAGACCCAAATAAAATGTTACTTAAGGCTATTTGAATGTCATGCACAATGTTTTTCAATGCCAACAAATAAAGTTTTAGGGGAAAAAAAAAACAATAATGGGTTGGGATTTGTGAGCATTATCCTTTAACTTATTTTACTTACGTGATACATATATGTAAGAGAAATATATTTATTTTTCATCTATTTCGATAATTAAAAAAAATAATGTTAATCAATATTGATTGAGCAAATGATAGAACCACTTTAATACCACAATTATTTTATTAATAAAAACTTTTACAAAATCATTATTTTATTTTGTTACGTTTTGGCCCTTTTGTTTTAGAAAAAAATATTCTGTATTTTTTCCTAATAAAAATTCAAAAAAAGTTCGATCTATAGCGATTTTCATTCATTTTCATCTAAGTTCACTATATAAAGTTTCTAGTGTTTATACAGGCATATATTCACAGTAGCTACATTAGTTAGTAGGTTTTTAGTTTACAGTCAGCCAATATGAGGTGGACGGATGCTGTGACAACCCTGCTCGGTGTCCGACACTGGAGGAATGCTGCGCAAGATAGAACCAACTGGCAAAGACTATTATTGGAGGCGGCCCAGACTTGGTGCCGAGTTGTTGCTCTGGATAATAATAACATTACAACAAACAAGATTACTACAAAAGTTTCAACGACTTTAGTAATTCTTATTTACGAAATAAGGAAATCATTATTCTAATACAAAGAATAATCGGACGGAAGGCTGGAAAAAAAAAAACGACATACTAATGGATAATTTCCAATCTGTTATAAACAATATACTCTGTAATAAAGTAATTAAAGAATACAAAAGCGGAAATTAATTTAATAATTTCTACTTTCATATTATTTAATGGAAGGAAATATTTCCATGAAAAATAAACCGAAACTTTTAAAAAATATATGCAACTTGAATAAGTTAAAACATATAAGTAGTGTACAGAATTGATGTACTAAAATTGTTTAAAAAAACTGTTTTATTGTACTGAAGTGGGAGAAGATGTGAAGAAGTGAATGCTGCTGAGTTTATTTCAAGCATTGTTTATTTGAACTTTTTAAAATTATATTAAAAAGATAATTATTTTAGGACGGTAAGGGAAAGTTGTGTGATGCACGCACCGCACCAGATTTTTCTTTTCGGAATAGCTTTAACGAATTTTCCCATAAAGCCATAATTGAAGGGGAAAGAAATATTTTAACAGTCGCTCTTACATTAATTTTTATTTAAAAAATATCTGTTCTATCCAAATAAAAAAAATGAAGCAGTAGGCACCAAAGGCACCAAATTTAAAGCTTGCCACAAGATGTTCACCATGAGAGTGCCGAATAGGGAGTGTTAATTTAAAAAATTGAGTTAATGCAAGTAGGCTGTGATGTAAAATGATACAGAGGAAATATTTGATGTGCACTTCAGGAGAAAAAAAAAAAGGAAAGACTAAGGAAGTTAAATAAACTGCAGAAATAATCCAAGGAAGGTTACAGCAGAGTGATAAGGAAGTCAGAAGCCCAATAGATAAGTCAGGAGGCCTACGACAACGATGACTAGCTGCCCCGATAATCAGTCGATATCAGTCTATAAGTTCACTACGCTATATCTCAGCTAATAATGGTCCGATTTAGATGATTTTTAGTTCGTTTTGTAGGGAATTTCCTTAGCTTTCGTTTAAACACAAACACCAAACAAATAAAAGGCCGAGTTATGGGCTTATGAGATCTTTAATCGGTAATTAAACAGATTTCTTTTTTTCTTTTTTTTTTTTTTATGCCTCGTTATGCTGATTCCAAAACACCTTACATTTCCTCTCTATCTTTATAAATTGCCGAGTTATGGGCTTATGAGATCTCTAATCGGCCGCCATTTTGAAACAAACAGACGGATGGTAATGTCGAGTTCCGAGGATCATCCCGGGGTGACATGTGACTAGTCTCGGAGAAAAGCCGCGAACGGCGACCGGACGGATTTTTTTTAATTTGATATTTGGATTCTACGTATCTTGAAACATAAAACCTCAAATTTTGAGGGGGTGTTACAAAAATTTTTTCCTTGGTCGATTCCAAAGGTCTATTATTGAAAATAATAAACCAAAAGTGTGTGAAAATGGCCAATAATTTTATAAAAAAGAGGGCCGTAACGTTACAAAATAAAATAATGACGTAAAAAGTTATTATCATAAATAATTATGGGAATAAAGTGATAATTTTTTACTCTATATTGATTAATATTAAAATTAAATAAGAATCCCATTTAATAAAATGAACAACCATAGTAAAGTTGTTGATCACATAAAAAAAAATTATGAAACCTTAAAAACGAAAAAAGGTTTTATAGCATTTTTAGATTAGATAAATGACAACGTTTTATTTAAAGCAAGTGAATTTTTAAATTAATTTTTATAATCTTGATGACATGATCTTAATATTACTGAAATATTACATAATATCATATGATGTCTCAAATGAGATTCTGAATTTTGACATTTGAATTCTTATTTTTCCAGAATACCATCACTCCCTCTGGCAAAGATAGTTAAAATGGCGTTCTATCTCTGTGAAAGTTTTCGTTGTCCTCAGCCTCTAAAACTTAGGAACCATATCCAATCAAACTTAAAACTTTAAAATCCCTCCAATATTTTAAACTAAGTATAATCTGATTAATTCAGACATTGGGTACATCTATTTGCTAAAAGTTATAATAACTATATCATTTTTGTCCACAGGTAATGCACGAATAAGGTTATTTCTTCCCACTGAAATCGTTGATTAATGACCAGCAGAGTTCATTACTGACTTTGTGGTAAGTTTTGAATATTTCGACGTAAAAGATTTAAGCTCATAGTTTCCAATCTATCAATATACATTGTTGTATAAGACTCAAAGCAATTGAATTTTATTGATTTGTATTTTGTTTTCCCACGATCTGTGTTTGTAATTTCACAAATCGCTATATCAGAACCTATTGCTGCATTCATTTTTGATTGAAAGTAGATTGTAACTTTGTGAAACATACCTGAATCAGAAAACAGAATTCCGAAATAAACATACTCTGAAAACTTTTCTATTTCATTACTATTAAAAAAACAATTTTGCTTAAATCCTTCCTTGTGAAAATATAATAATTTAATTTTTTGGGTGTTGACCACTAATTATTTTATCAAACAATTTACGGCATTATTCAAAATTTACGTTAAAATATAGATTCCCTTATGAATATGTTTCATTAAACTAGACAGTATTTTATGTGTATATAATTTATTTTCAATAAATAATTTATTGTTCTATGTATGCACCGAAATTATATTTAATATCATTACCAAAAATTAGTAATTCAAAAAGTAGTTTAGTGTTCTTTATAAATATATTTATTTTTTATTTAGGTTCTCTATCGAAAATTATTTGTATTTTTTATATTATATAATGTCTATATACAAATACTTATGTATCAACTTAATGGACTGATATTTTTTATTTAAACTATTATAGGTTTGTAATAGTTTATTATAGCCAACACTATTTGTATGAGGAATTCTCCGATACGTCGGCTTCTAAGTTCTCAAGCTAACTATTGTTTGTTTATAATCTCTGATTTAATCATAATTATATATTAAATAGTTTATAATTGTTTGGGAAGTATATAAATTACGATACATTAATTTGTGAAGGACAAACTTCCCATTGATCTTTAACTTTATATTTACAAAAAAACATTTTTATAGTATTGTTATCCTAAATTTATGTTATCCTTAATTTATCAACTATAATGATGTTTTTCGTCATTTTTTTGGCTTTATCATAATTTGTTTAAGTATTTGTCTTTTAACATATAAATATTTTTCAGATGCGACAATATAAATTGCCTATATTAGCCCGTTCGATATGCCATTTTCAATATTTTTTCGAATGTTCAAATACGCTGTTTTCGTGTAGCTAATAAAGAATAACTAAAAAAACAAAAATGGTCGCAGCCTTTTTTTATTAGATTATGATTGCACAAGGGCGAAGTGATTAATGTATTTTATTTTCATTTTAGTTACTCTTGCATACATTGCGAGTAATTGTATTGAATGTCAAGTGTAAAATTCAGTTCCGAGGAAGTTTGTAATCAGTGATTCAGACATTCCCAGTTTAATAAGCACGAGATACGCTATGCGGCCGGCATATCTTCCTTATTCCTGGAAGAGGGTTGAAATAATTTACTGTTTCTCAGTTTCCATCAAACCTTGAGAGATCGCTCAATTTTAAAACGAAAGAATGCTTTTAGTCCTTCCATTGAAAATGGATATCGCGGTGACCTTAACTGCTTTTAGATTTATACTTAAGCACTGTATACTTCGGATCCAATAACCTTCGTCATAACTGGATAATGGTTATCTATTATATGATATTAACCTATAGACCGATAAAATGCATTGCATTGAATAATATTTAATTTGTGTAAAATTTAAAAAGAAATATATCAAGTAAAAAAATAAAAAAGTAAAAATATCAAGTAAAAATTTTTCGATTTGTTTTTCACCTTTATTTACCTATAAGTGAAATACATAGTAAAAGGAAGTACTGCGATAATGAGAAATTTCGAATCAGAGTTTTCAACAGAAATACACGTTTTAAGGTCCTCTTAAACTTTTTAATGGTTAACCCTTTTAAATGGCCTTCAATATCAGCGTGGTCTTATCCCCAATGAAATGTGAAAGTCTCACAGGGCTTAAATACCAAATTTTCAAAATGGCTTCCTCTAAAGTACTTTTAATTTTATTTATTTGAAATAACTAGTCGCTGCTCATTGTCAGTAATGATAGAAAAAGGATAAATATAACGTAAAGAATTTGATAAATATAACGAAAGGAGAAATATTTTCGAAAGTTGAAAACAAATTTTTGGAAATTGGTATTGATGTATAATTCACAGTTGGAAAGCTAAAGAATTTAGAAAAACTAATACCTAATATATAAAGGCGTAGAAGCTGATGGAGAGTGACGAAAAATGCATAGAGTTATAAGTAACTGCTGTTGTAATTAATTTCTACTTTTTATTAATTCATTTTGTTTCTATGAAAACTAGATGAATTTTTTTTAAATTTCGTTAGCCCTAAATGAGCTGGAATTAAATACTACTCAAAGTTGGATGGTAAGTGAAAGTTACGTGATGCGCATCACATTTTTTTTATAAATCTTAGTTCGAATAACGATTTCATGTGTAAATTTTCCCATCCAAGTTGCTGGCTTTAAATATTAATACTTTTTTTACCCTATTTTTAATCCGGGAATTAGACATTCTTAGTTTACGAACAAAGAAGCGGAATTTTTTTTCGTTTTTAGTTGAAAAAGATTTAATAAATAAATAAACACTACATATGTATAATTAAAGATATATATGCATAGAGGGAGAGAGAGAGAGAGAAAGAAAGATAGAAAAAAATATAAATAAACATCTTTATTTATTAATCTTGATTGTTTGTCAAAATGGTGTGTTTAATTTGTTTTGAAACATAAAAAATTAAATTAAATTTTTAAACTATTCCAGAAAACATTAAATTTATGAGAAAAAAAATAGTCATAATAAAAAAACTTTTTGTAAAAATTTTATTTAATTTTGATGAAAAAATACCATGGTTTCGGTAAAGTTTATTTTACAATGATGATCATTGGATCATTATAATGATAATGACCATCCATTGAATTAAAATAGCTAAAAACATTTTCGAATAATAAGTCAATTTTCTTTTTTTTAATAAGTACATATAAAAATATATTGTCAATTTTTATATAATATTACTTCTATAAAATTAGCATGATGAATGAATCCCTCTGACGTGTGACATATACTAAGCCACTAACCGCCAGCTAAATCTAAAATGATCATATTTATATTCACATTTGATATTAGTCTACAGGCGAAGGATGTTATTAAAGCGTACGTACGGTTTCTACCTTACACCATGCACATACGGATGAACCACTTTCGCCTTTTATCTCTAGAGGAGAAGAAAATATTTTTAAAATTCAAAACATCATATATATATATATATATATATATTTATGTTTTGTTTTTATAAATAAATAAATATATTTATAGTGATATTTATTTATTTTTTTAAAGGAGAAATAATATATATATAATATATAATATATATATTATATATATATATTATATAATATATATCTATATAATATATACCTACAGGGTATAGAGGGAGTTGGTCTCAATTCAATATCTTAAGGAAATAAACCGCGTATAATTTATAATTTTTGTTAAACCTTTTAGGAAATTAAAATATTTAGCTTCTAATTAATTTCTTAGATAATTTTTAATTTGTTTTTTAAATAATTTCTTTGTAGGTAAATGTTACAATCCACCTCAAAAGAACAATGAATAATAGAGAAAAAGGTTCAGACCTGGTAAGAAATAAAATATGGCAATACGCAAATGGATACAAACAAAATTAATTTTTAAAACTATTGTAATAATTTATTAAGAATAAGAGTATAATTTTTAGGCATAAATCGCTGAATATTTTCGTTACATTTTGTTTAAGTTTAGCTTTGTAGACAATTTAATTGTCTTTTAAATGAGGATCTGTAATGTTCCGGGAAATGTATAGTTTTTACCGTTATTTGAGAAACTAAACATGGTTGCAAAATCCTATACGTCGTATCTTTGCTAATAGTGGTCCGATTTAGATATTTTTTTTTTATTTTGAGAATTTATTTGCCTTTCAAGTGAAGGTAGAATTTTTCATCAAATGTTATAATTTTTGAGTTAGGCGCAAATAAAATTTACTTTTCGTCATTGCTTTTTTCCTGCTCTTTCCCGAGGATGTACACCGTATTTAAAAAGGTATAGTCTACATCTTTTGGCAATGTCCGTTCAACAGCAATAAACTAAACGAAATTGGAATACCGCGAAACATTTTAATAGAGTCAGGGAACGATTTTGGTGGAGCTGATAAAGTAATATCCTTTCTCAACAATGTAAATTTATTGAAGTAAATGTAATGATCATATAAATCATCCTCTTATTGAAAAAATATCTTTTTTCTTATAGTAAGTATTAATACATTTTTATTGTAGCAGTATTATTGTATGGATCGGGCGCTACTAGATATTTTGCGCCTAAAACATCGAAACAAAAAAGTCAAAGGGTTTTAAGAAGAAGACTTCAGGCAAGTTTAATCAAAATCATTAGAGCCCTATTGACGCTACAGCCTATATAAAAACAGATAAATCAATTTTATAAATATTGCCCCGAGCCTTACGCCTCTCCCTCCACCTCTTTAGGAGTGGCATTGGATTTTCCATACATCCGCGGGCCCCAAGGGAGTCGTTTGGTTTTTACATTCAGCAGGGTCAAAAATAATCTGAACGGGGAAAATAATATTTAAGGTGAAGGAAAAAAAAAGGAATTATATATAGTGAAATCAAATTCGTTGACAGCAAACTTTTGTTCATCCATTAATTCTGACTACCCAAATTTGTCATTTGTAAAAGATCATAATTCATAATGAACGCTTGAATATCTCTCAGGCAAAACCGGTTGGTCTTTAATATACTAGGTTATTTATTGGTCTATTTTTATTAGGCCCTCGTACACCCTGCCTAGTATTTATTCGGCTTCTTTGATGAATTTATTTAATGGGCCTTGGGTAATTAGCATTAGAGCTTATAATAAAGTATGTTTATTTCACTAACTAATTATAATTATTTATGATTCTATTTATAGACGGAAACAGTATACTGTCAGTTTCCCTAAGCTAGAATGTTTTTTTCATAATTATTATTAATTTGAGTCGCTTTATTTTCTTTTTTTTAATTTAGCTTAATTCACTATTATTATTGTCCTTAATTCAGATAAAATGTAATATTTCACAATAAAAACTTTTTTTCATTAAAAAAATAATACTATCAGTAAATATCACTCGCACCAATAACAACTCTTCCCCTCCAAAAAAAAAAAAAAGTAAAAAGTAATCAAGTTTGGAAATATAGCAGGTATAAACATGCTATTAAACATATATTAAAAAAATAATTTAATAATTCGGGTAATTTAAGTAAGTTCAGTCGTTAAAATTAAATGAACAATAATAACTGTAGATGTTTTAGAAGTGGAAGAAAATACACAAAAAAAAATATTGTTTTGATCACACGCGATCCGTATTAACTGAAGTTAAGTGAGGTAGAAAATGCTAACGTGCTAGCAGAGGTTGAATTTCATCATATGATAATTTTACCGTACGAATTTAAATTATTCATGGAGTAGATTAATTAGTAGATGAAGAGCCTGGAATAGATTAAACACAGTTCGTCGGCATCCAATTCGGGTGAATAAATGTTGTGAAATATCTAGATTTCTCAATCCATTTAAATTAAATGGAATGTGGAAATTAATTTATAAATAGACTAAGATGATCATAGTATTATAAGAGCAACATGAATAAATAAAAATAAAAACATTATTAAATGTGTAAATAGATTTTTTTTTATTTTACTCAACTTAGCAATGCCCAATGTTCAAGTTGACTTAAAGAACTATCAACATAAGCTTAAAAATAATGACATAGCATTCTTATATATCTTCATCTATCAGTTACTTGTCTATTAAATTGTAATATTCTCTTAACATGTCATCATTTTTTAAAATCTAATAATGTATGATTTCTGATTGTATCATGTGTGAAAATGTATTTCATAACAGTATTTACCGAATCATTAATAAATGGGCCTGTAAGCCGCAGAGCTCCATACTTATATTTTTTATTAAAAGTGAAATAATAATGGTTATTATTACTCACACGTGTTTATTGTCAGAATGAAGAGTCTAAATCTGTCTGAGCTGGTCACTTTATGTTTTTAAGTTTAAAAATCAATATAACTCCTTGAAAAACTCCTTTCGTCCTGCAATCGGTGGATTGCAAAATTACTTCCATTACAATATGAAAAAATGGAAATAAAGAGTTTCGCGGTTCACACAATCAAATATTTATTTTAATACTATTATGAAATAAAAAATATTATACTTGGACGAGTTTACTTCGACGATAAATAGATAAAATATTATACTAACATGATATTTCAAGATATGATCAAAAAATAATATTAAAGTTAGGAAAGATATTAAAAGTTTTAATGTGAATATTTTATTTGTGTCCATAACAACGCCAGCGCCTCGAATGGTTTGGACCGATCACGTGCTTGTTACAGGCGGAACAACTGAATACAAATTACATAAACATTATTGATTGCAACAACGTTAATCGTTAGGAACAAAAGTCCCGGGTTCGAAGATATTCATTCCTAAAGGAGCTATAGATGTTAATGTTAATTGAAACTCTGATAGAAGAGCCATAATCATTTGACGATATGCTTTGAGCTGGAAAAAAGTGACGAGGGAAGTGGATAGCATTGACAAAGGCCATTAGGTGATTAAACCAAGTAATTAATAGCAGAGTTATAAAGAACAAGATGAATGGGCTTTGCTGAGTGGCATATCGCTTAGCAAGATGAGCGTAACGCCTGCGAAGCGGGATACTTCGTGAGGATACGACATACCGTCATTGTGACCAAAAATTATTAATGTAATTTTTATTTTATTAGAAACAAGATTTTATCACGGTGGCAATGCCGATATGAACTTATATGCTTATCAAGTTAATACAAATATGAAAGTTACAGATTAGCCGATGCTGCACATCAGTTGATATCATTGCGCATAGATTGATGTCCTGAATCTAAAAAGGCGTAAATCCGAAAAAAAACAATAATTTGTTGAATTCGTCCTTTTTACAGAAAACCGACATTGTATCTATAAAATAGGAATAATATACATAGAATGTGTTTATTTAATATTAGGCAACATCATTCCTTAGAAATAAATTTAAAAAAAAGGGAAATTCATGTCCTGAAAAATTAATTTACTTTTTGAGAAATGAATTCTTTCAACTATGCATATATACAATATTTTGGTTATTTTCTAGTTAGTTTTAATTTGCAACAATTGAGGAGCTAATGTGGGAAAGTACTTGTCAAATAAATACTACACGTGACACCGATACTATTAAGTTTCAAAATTCCATTTTTTTTCAGGATAAGAAACTTTTTTCAAACAATTATTTATTGGAAAAAATGAAGGTCCGAAATTTTTTCATATAACTATGAAAAAATATATTTTACTTACTTAAAAAAGTTTTTATTTCTCAAATCAAAGCATAGGAAAGATTTTAATTCAGTCTAGTCTAGTATGGCGTTAAACCTAATTGAAAAGAAGTCGTGGGTTAGACAAATCAGCTAAGATCCTTCTAAAAAATCTAGGGTCTAGAAACCTTTCAATTTTCGATATCATGTTTTTTTTTTGTGTTTTTTTCGTTACTTAACAAAAAAAGTCAGATTTTAGATATTCAAAATGAATACAATATGGAGATTGAAATTTCCGAACGACCGATTCGCTATAAACACACAGCTCAGCTATTTCTCAGGTACTTGGATCCGTATCTGGAATTAAATTAAAATGTTGGGAAAATGGAAAATCCTACATAAATTGAAACTACACTATCTGAAGCCGATAAAAATAATCGATGTTGTGTAAAATTTAATAACTAATGTGGGGGAGGATGAAGTTTAATTCCAACCTCGTTTAACGCTACATAGCCCAATCAGAATAAATATTAAAAAGAAACCCGGACAAATTTCGCGTTATCACTAATATTAAGTAATATTTAATATAAAGTATAAATATAAATATAAATAAATAATTGAAAATAAATAGCTTCGGTGTGTCTGAATATTACTGATGTCTTCTGAACTTGACGTGAATCATGATGGTACGGGATAGACGGTCTGCACACATTGTAGTCTTTTCATTCGAAGGTCCACCCATTAGTTTTTTTTGTAATTTTCCCGTTCTCTTCCAATGACCATAAAATCGAATTACTACACGGTCACTCTCATGAGGTTAAACATTCAAGGATCATTCAGAAAAACAAAAATACTAAGACAAGCTTAGTGCATGACAGAAAAGCCAATCTGGGTTAATTTTGTTTTGTTTTTGGAACATTTCTATATTTCTTGATCTTTTAAAATTTTATTTCAGACTAAATAGTTATTTATTTTCAATTTTTTATTTAATCTCTTTATTATTATTTATGTATTTTTTTACGGATACTTAGGCTTACAACATATTGCCTTCTCAACTTGTGAAATGAAAACTAGAATTCACTGAGAACAACAAACGCGGTGAGTTACAGCAGGCTGACAGTCCACGCGCTACTCATGGGAGAGTTAAAAAACGTATGACTTCACTCCTCTATTTCAATGGCATATATCAATATTATTTATCGACTAAAGGAGGTGATAATTTAATTTACGTACTCTTATTCGTTTAAAAAAACATTATACCCCGGGAACCTTAAAACGTGTAAATTAGGTGTGATTTTTTTTCCTATTTATTTTTTTCTAATTACTACAACGTAATTTAAGAAGTAATAGAAACATCTTTCAAAATCTGTAAAATGACTATTTTAAGGGCCACCTAGACTATATACCTGTATAATTATTGATATAACTAAGTATATAGGGAATTCTTCAATCTTGCTAAAAGGCGTTATGTTATTCTAAAATGTTTGAAATCGGTTCCGGTAGAATCATTCCTGGATTTAATTACTATGAAAGGAATCGATTAATTAATTATGTATGAAGTAAGATCTGTGCTCGCTTATGCCAACAAGGTTTTGTAGAGTGAATGATTAAATCAAATACCGAAACGTTTATAGCTGTGGTATAGAATTAAACCTTGGATTAAGCGCCACTCAAACTAAACTGTTAGTAGAACATGAGATGACTGCCATGATATAGAATTGAAAGAAAACGTTATCGGGATTATATAAACATCATTGTGATTATGAGAGTACCTAGGAATTAATTTCTTAATTATATATATATATATTTATTTATAAGAGTGTTACCTACATATTTTTGAGCTTAATAAAATGTGCCATTTGCTAATAAGCAAATATACTGGGACAAGAGAAAAACAAATATATCTTTTAATTTAAAATGGAATTTTTTTTTTGTTTGTTGATAGATTTTTTAAATAGATATAAAAAAGTCAAAATGTACAAAATAAAAACAAATACCAAAGTTAAACACAGTGAAATTAATTAGAAAACCAACATAGGAGTAGCATATAGATCTGAATGCAGTGTCCCTTGGCCTACGTCTCAATAGTCTGGTAGGCGGATCGTAAGATCTAACATATATGTTTTAAATTAAATATAAATATATATATATATATATATATATATATATATATATATATATATATATATATATATATATATATTCTGTTAACATTATACACCGGGAATATCTTTGGTCGCGCGATGTGGTCTTTCAGACAGACATTTTATCACTTGGGGGAGCACAGATAGCCTGAAGGGAGTCACCCAACCTCACGTTGCTACGAACCAATGGTTTCCATGGTACAGCGACAGGTTATCCATAACTCCATGGTCCCTTTGGGGCCAATTTGGCAGTTTACTTCTCACATACTCATTCGGGTTCATGAACAGTGACAAATCGGTCTAGATCCACGGATTATGGCTATTCGGGGTCAGCAGCCGCGCGAGGACTATAGTTCTTTCTCAGCAGACCGTCCATGGACCAAACCTACGGGCGGCAATTCGGCATTCGAGAAGACTGCAATGCTATTCGCGATCAAGGAAAACAGGATAAGGTCATCATTCCTACGCGCGGTCGTTGTGAGTTGCCACTATTAGGCTGACGAGCCCCACATACCCGAGGGAGGGATAATTATCTGGAGAATCTCGGGCTACGTGGCTTTCCCCGGCAGGTGCTTACCCAATTCGGACGGTCACCTATCCAAGTACTTACCACGCTCGCCGTTGCTTAACTTTGATTACCTATTGCAAGCGCCTTAGCCCGCTCGGCCACCGCAGGTCCAGCTCCATCTGTGGAACGCATGTCCGGATGCAGTTCTATCTGTTCCAAACATTACCAATCCGGCCCGAACTCGATGTTCATTCTCCACTTCTTATCGATACAGCTGTATCGCTAACTCCCAGCCATTGGAACTTTCCATAACGTTCCACAGCGAAATTAGATTATCCGTTCTCGAAAGAGTTCCTTCGACACATCACCACCGGCCTGTAAGAAATATGTGTACCCAGTTCATCGAAATAAGTTTAAATTTTTCAAATAAGCTTGAATTCTCCCTTCCCTTCTCCTACTAAAATTTTGAGAAAAATATACTAGTGATACTTTTTACACATGTAGGAGGATTGCGTGAAGGCTGTATGTACGTGACGATTACCTTCTTAGTACTATTGGCCATTAAAATTTGGGTTCGTAAGCCTTTTCATATTGGATTTTTTTAAAAATTCATTCCCCATGTACCTACCTATCTGTTGGATAACTTATGTACGAAGGACGGCCAATCTATTTTAGCCAGAGTCAAGATCATGGTTAAGATTTATTCAGTGGGTCAACCATGAAATAAATTTCAATCCGCCAATGCCGGATTCGAACTGATAACACTTCTCACAGATAATTCTAAGATGCCTTAGCACGCTCGGTCACCACTGTCTCATTAATTAATATTTGATATAGATTAATATAGCGATACTTTTATGAAAATCTACCTCGTGTTTCCCTATTAAGCTAGATCAGTTTGTTCACTAACACGTTTTCCTTGACTTGTCAATTTTGGCAGAATGTTTTGAATTTAAATTCATTTTAAAAGGAACAGACACAATTAAAAACTTATCATGGAACAGAACTAGAACACATTTGCCCCTTGAAATGGCCTCAGGTTGGATCTACTAAAAACTGCTCCAAGTTGTTGATAACCAACTATGGTGTTGTCGCATACATTACGGTGAACATTGATTTCCGCAGGCCGGACACGCAATAAAGGCTACCCCGCTGCGAAACATAATACTGTTGCTGTCATAGCGGCTAGTTCATTCTACTGTTTGTTTAACAGCGTTCCATCACCCCGCTACCCGATTGTTGACAGAGCCCGGGATTGCGAAGGATGGCATATAGATGAGGCGGCGAGTACAGGGGGTTGCATGGGTGCCAACTTCTGAAATGAATACATCCGGGCGGAAGCTAGTGATGAATGAGTCAATTCCACAATGGTTGATAGGAACTATGACAAACAGGAACAACATACCGATCTTGTCAACTACTACGTTGTAATAGCGTAGTTTTTACGGTCTGTTGGCAGAGATATTAGGCACAGAACGAACACTGTTAGGGAAAAAAAATATTAATATATAAACTTTTTTCAATAGAACCACTTCGATATCATGATAACTGCTTTACTTGTAAAACATTGAATTGCAGTATACCTTATTTTCTTTAAATACAAGTCAATGACCCTACGATAACTATTATTAAGGTTATAATTATTATTTTTTAATTATATATTTTTATCATTTAATTTATAATTTTTAAAGTTTAAATTTGTTCTGTATTTTTTTGTTTATTTGTCTTGTTCTCGTATTTTTATTTAATTATTTATTATTTTTTTCATTTCTCGTCGTATTCTATGATCTCATACTATTATCTCATTTAACAGTCTTTACTATTATTGTATTTATTTGTTATATTTAATTTACTATTATTATTTATTTACTTTACAAATTTACAATTGTTCAATAATTATAAACAATATGATTCGTTAGGGGTGTCTTTTGTACGAGACTGTACAGTGGTGTACACCCATTTGCTAAAAATATTATTAATTTGTAAAATACAATTAATTAATTTAGGCTCACCAAGCCGATCTGGAAATAATGAATAATAATAGATAAAACTGACCCTAAGAGATAGGGGCGTAAAAACTAAAATAAATAATAATCTATATTTAAAAAATAAATAATTTAATGAGCATTACTATCGAATTCTTCACACTTAGTAACTATCTAAATTACCAATGAATTCAGTCCACCAAGTTCTGTAAGAAAAAAAATATTGCAAAATTTTTTTTCCAACTAAATTTGAATTTTCCTGTTTCAGTAAAATGAATAGATACAGGCAACTTGACTTGAATATTATCTTAATTGACATGTCTTCAACAATGGTTTAGAAAATTCATTGGTATTTTTAAATAATCTGATACAGAAATCTTGTTAACCGGTTTAATTGTAAGAGAGTTAAAAAAAAAAAAAAAAAAACATCCTCAGAAGGTAGTCGAGAAGAAAGGTTTAATAATGATCATTAAAATATTTTCCCCGCCCTATGGGCCATTGATATAATTTATGAAATAGATAACTTTGCAAGTTGCCCGCTATTTTCTTTTCAAACATTATTCTGATTCGTATCGGAAAATTCGTAAAATATTAAAAAAAAATTCTCAGAAGATTGTAAAGGAGAGAAACATACGTAACACGCATTAACGTTTTAATTTTAATAGGGGTGGTTAAAATATTATTTCCGTCCCATGGACCACTTAGTCCAGTCCAGATGTGACCGTTTACTTTTTTAAAATAAATCCTGAACGGAATAATTAGAAGAAAAATAGTAGAAAACAATTGTTTATGTTTCACGAAAAAACATTTTGTAGCAACAACAAATCCACAAACGTGCCGAAAAGTTAGACACTTTCACGTTTAAGTTGAAAAAATATTACGTTACATAGCGCTTAAAAAGAAAAAAAATGAGCTTTTGACATTCAAATCGGTAAAATAAATTTCCAAAACAATTAAAAACTGTGAAATACTAATATTTTAGTTAATTATAGGGCTTGCATTGTAGGTGAACGCGTTTTTGACGTATCAAATTGGACCTCATATATATTTAATGATAAGGTTGTCGTTTTTTTCGCTAAAGGTTGCCGAACGATTTCAATTTTACCTTTTTTTGTCATATGTTTAAGCGGTATTACGTGATATTTTTATTTTCAAAAAAATAGAACTTTCTTTTCTTTCTAAATTTTCTTATTATAAAAGTGAAGAAAAAAAAACACTTTTCGGCACGTTTATGATTTTTTTTTAACATGTTACTATCTACCAATGTTTTTTTATAACATATTATATAAAAATCGTTTCTACTAATCTCTCCTGATTATCACGTTCAGAAAGTCCATTCGGGATTTATTGAAAAAAATTAATATTTTATTTATAATCGCTAACGGACTAGGTATATAGGTTCTGAAACTAGGTATATAGGTTTTAGCAATAGTTAATTTATAAGTTGCTCGTATGTTCTAATTAAACATAAAGACAACACAATGGAAAATTCGTAATAAACATGGACAATTAAATCCACCTGATTTTCTGTTTTGACAGACTAATCACTTAACTCTAATAATAACAACATTAAGAACCTTCTGAACTTATTTTCTTTGTTTTTTGGAATTATTTTCATCCAGGCTGGAAAAAAATGCAATTGAACTTTTTTTTTCTTCTTTCCCTTCCTCCACCTCCTCTTCAGCGTCAAGCAGCCTCAGTCAAACTGACAATAAGACTGTCCTATAGGTCCCGCGCCATCTATTACATTTTAACTTATGTATTGGATTCTTTCATAGGGTATATTTTAATATTTATCTAATTAATTCTCTCTTTCGTCTTACTTCTCAAAATATCACAATTTTTTAAGCGCGAATCTGAAAGAGACGGACTTAATAGAATACAAACAATATATAAAAGTATTCATTTTGGAAGAAACGGAAAAAGTCTAAAACTAGGAAAATTTTAAACAGTTTCTTTCCTAAAGCAACATAAGAACTGGTTCAATCGAGATAGATTTATATTGGTTTTAAAGCCACCAGGAAAGTTGTTGTTTGCTTTTGATTTCAGTATTGTTGGAAATAAATAAAAAATAACATACCGTCGCTTAAGCTGTAACAATTCGTAACTAAAAAGTCAGGAGAAAAAAAAGTTTTTAAATTTTATCTATGTACTTATTTATTTATTTTCTCGGTTTAACGATCGTTTTGTAGAATATGTATATATTTTTTTTTTATTTAAAAGATGTTTTTACAATGATGCGTTATTTTATTATTTTTTTAGACAATATAAAGATCGTATTTTTGATTTTTTTCGGACTTACGAGGTATCATAGCTTAAGCGACCAAATAACTCATAGGTGATATCAATTTCTTTAATTCGATGCACGACAATTTTAATAATTTATAATAATTTTTTCTACTGACATTTTTTATCTAACAATTGTGGGAGTTTAAATGGAAAATAACATCGGCCAATAGTATATATTGAAGATTTAATACAGCTAAAGTAGGGTCCCTAAATTTAAAAGAGTAGCAATATTTCTAATTAATGAACCTCTTCCAAAGGAGAATATATGGGCCATTAAGAAGCTATGGGTCTGGAAATGGTCCCAGAGAATTTCATAGCCATGGATAAAACTATTGATAGCTATCAGTAAATAAGTTTTTGTGAATAGATTTCATTACTAAGATAAATTGAATTGTTTTATATTTTTTCCAACTGTTTATTTCCCTAAAATTATAAGTATAATGTTTTGTTTATTCATTTATTTATGCCTATATGTCTATACAACAAAGGCTCACATACCCATTTAACTGACCAATTCATATCTCATTGAAATAAATAAAGTCTGCTAAATAGTTACTATTATTGGCATATAATGCAGAAACATAATATTATATGAAATATTTACTGTGATATGGAAGTTAGAGGCTCATGAAGGAGCTTCAAATCTCATCCTTACAGTGTGGGAAGAAAAGAGTATGTCTAAAGTTTGGAGACGAGGCGTTATATGCCCACTAAACAAAAAATGTGATCAGATGTAGTGTGACAATTATCGAGGTATTGTCTTCTATCAAGTGCCTACAACGTGTTATAAAACATCCTTTTTGAGAGACTCGCTCCCGATGCTGAAAGGGAGATAGATAGGTATCACCAGGCTGGGTTCAGAAGGGGTAGATCAACTACAGACCAGATTTTCTCCTTGGGAATGATTCTCGAGAAGACAAAGGAGTAAAAATTGGTTACACATCACCTTTTCCTTGACTTCAAATTTGCATACGAGCTCTGAGTAATCTGGTCAGAGCTCTACCAGGGGCTACAAGAAACTAATATACCCATGAAGTGGATCCGTCTGGTGAGAATGAATATGATGGGCTCGAACAAATAAATACCCAAAACGACATCTCTGTGGAAATCAAGAGGAGGATCGTAGCACCTAACCGGAGCTGCTTAGGTCTGGCCAAACACTTCAGAAGTGTGGGACTTCATCAGAGCTGATAAGGCCAGGCTTCTGGTATTTTAAAGAAAAATATTAAGAATTTTGGACCAGTTCGAGAGAGAGAAGGCAGAATGCGGAGCTTTCTGGGCTGTATGGTGATATTGATATGGTCAAGTTCACAAGCTCATGGACAGGCCACGTGTTGATGATTAAAGATGGCGAGATACCTAAGAAGATGCTAACCGAAGAGATTCATGGCAAGGAGAGGGTGAGTCGGCCTAATGCAAACTGGGCAGTTAATTCTTGGTACCCAAAACTGGAGAATTGCTGCAACATACCGAGCCAAGTAGCGAAGGCTCAGACTCGGTGGCGGATTGTCGCGCCACCTATGATTGAATGATGATGAAGTATTTACTGAAATAAAAGTATTTTCTTTCTTACCATCCTCTCTATTCGCATATCTTGAGGCCAAATTAAAAAAAAATATAGAACCATATGGAGATTATTGTATGCAATGCT
The DNA here is from genome assembly GCA_948150685.1 of Rhaphigaster nebulosa. Taxonomy (NCBI): domain Eukaryota; kingdom Metazoa; phylum Arthropoda; class Insecta; order Hemiptera; family Pentatomidae; genus Rhaphigaster; species Rhaphigaster nebulosa. The sequence goes on along the minus strand of OX411310.1, from coordinate 101,863,328 downwards.
ACTCAGGCTAGCAGCGAAGAACATGCAATAATGGTTCCTAAGTTATTATTTTGAATACTTTTAACCTAGACCAAAAAGGATATGGGAGGCACGAAACACGATAAAAAAAAAAGGTAGCATTAAGAAGAAAGGCTGAATCTTTTACCAGCAATGTCGATTGTATTTGGCTAAGAATTAAAGCAAAAACTAGATCAGGATTTAACTAGATCAGGACTTCTAACAGATATTTCAGTCAGTCTAAGTAATCATGAAGTTAAAAGAAAGTCTGAATTAATTTTTTTGAAAGCAAATAACACATTGAATACAATTTATTCTTTATTTCATTTTATTTTATTTATTTTTTGAGATAAACAAAAAGAAACCACAGGTGTTGAGCTGAAACAACAAACAAAAATGGTAATGGTTTTAAAATTATATTTTTCTTATCTAATGGTGAATAACCATTTTTGTGATGAGCTGTCACTTGAGAAAAGTAACTTAGTGTGATAAACATGTTTTGCTTTTAAGGGCGTTTAAATTTTTTCAAGGGTGATTAGACACGAGATATACAGAACAAGTAATCACTGATACTTAGCAACGTTTTCATTAGTCTCGTACTACCAAACAATTTTAAGAAATTTAAAGTTTTTTTTTTTCCTTTTGTTTGTATGTAAATGTAATAAACTTTAACATTAAAAGCCTATGACTGTTTTTAAACTGTTGATGCATATTGCTAGTACCGATTAAATATGAAAAGCCAAATTTTATACCTCTTCAGCTACTTACATGGTGCTTTACCCCACTTAAGTTTTTAATTTATCTGTTGATTATAATCAAGAATGATATCAAAAACACTATTCCATAATCATGGAATAGTGCTTTTGCTATCATTCTATTTTGCTTTTTATAATTGTTGTTTTCCTTTTCATTGCTTATTTTTTGAGCATCTGATCAATCAAAGTTATAGACGATTGAGAACTATGTTGAAAAAATGTAACGTTTCGAAATTTCCGAAAAAACAACAAAATATTTCCCCACGATAGGCGAAAAATAAAATCAACGGACCATGGGTTGCTTGAGTAATAATGTAGAAAAGAATAAGTGAAGATATTATGAATGTTCGTACAAAATACAATGTATACAAAAATGTAGAGCAAAAACTTTAAATTTGATTTTCCAACAATTTTACTGTTTTTGTTGTACCTTTATTCTATGACAGAGGCTTTAAGTAGAAAAAAAAATCCGCACAGGGAAATAAAAAATTAAATTTAAGAATAAAATATGAAGTAATACTGTTGAGTCGGAGTCCACTATTTTGAGAAGAGGCCTTAGGCTTTCTCCGAGAAAAGGAATATTTTATTCAAGTGTTGCCTTTGAAGTTTCTACGCTAGCTTTGTAAGGAAAAGTCTTAAAACGATTTTACAACACTTGTAAATCAACTTTCATAGCGTCGCCATTCGTCTAGCCAAGGATCGTACTTCCAATATGACTGAGGTATGGTTTGCGGTTAGTTAAAATAGATAAATTATATGTTCCCGATAATAACGACGGAAGCAGTACAGTTAATTAGAAAATAAAGAAAAATAAAATTCATGAGATTCATAACGATTATATAAAAAAATATATTTGCATATATATATTTATAATTCATGACACAGCATAATGTAGAGAATAATTTAAATAATTAAAAAGTAATTCTGTGAAATAAAAAATGGATAAACACCTAAAGAAGACAGTATTATCTAATAAGGCAAGTTTTAATATTTTGTTTAAATATTTTTCCTTACCCTAACGACTCTACACTTACAACCTACGCTTTTAGATTTAGTTTTCCCAAGTGTGTGCCTTGAGTTTATTTCTCCTTTCATCACTCGCGCAAAATCGCATTTTTGACAAGCTTTACAAATAATTAAACATCTTCTGCTGTTAAATATTTAGTTCGCAAATATTCGTTAAATATTTACAGTCTTAAGTTGTTTTTCCCTCTTCGAACATCTCATTTTCTAACGACACAGCACCGATGAGTGCAATCTTGTAATAAAGACTGTTTTTTACATTTTCGATTTTATATATTTTTTTAATTAAAGCGTACCGCTTAATTCTCCCAATAAAATAATATTCTATTCATAACTTAAATAAATAAATATGTACCTACAAAGGTATCAATTTATTTTTATTATTATTATTATAAATACAAAGTCTTATGACCAGAAGTGATTTCTGTTTTTACTTTCACTATGAATATATATATGAAATATATAGTAAAGGAAAGTATTGCGATCGTGAAAAATTTTGAATTCCAGTTTTCAACAGAAATGCACGTTTTGGTATCCTGAATCCAAATAACCAAGACTTGCAAAATGGTCTGTGCTTGAGTGTGTCTGTGTGTATTTAAGATAGGTATATGTCTGTGATGTTACAGACAACTTTTTCGCTAAAATCGACTTACCGGAAGTGCTATTTTATATCTTTGATTTCAAACTTTTTCTCGAAAATGGCTCTAACGATTTTGATTAAACTTGCCTAATGTCTTCTCCTTAGAGTCCCCTAACTGTTTATATATCCAGTATATTACCTAGAAAATGTAAGAAAAAAGTTATGACGAAAAGAAAATTTTATTATACTCAAAAAGTAGGTATGCATTTTATGGTAAATAATTGAAATCTGACTACTATTAGCAACGATATAGCGTATTGGACTTAACCGAAATGCCACTTAATATCATTGATTTATGCGAAACTCAAATTACGTATTAAGGGAGTTATTTACTTGGGATGTTACGACAACGTTTACGCTAAAATTGACTGTCCGGAAGTTGGACTTTATATTATTGATTTTACCATTTTTTTTAATTTTCTCGAAAACGGACAGTTATTATCAAGAGACATAGTCTCAGAATAAGTTTTTTTTTCTATTCAATTCTATATTCTCTAGGCAGCAGTACAATTATTATACTATACTACATAGTATATAGTACTATACTATACGAGTGTATTATAGTAAAGTGCTGCTTTATATATATAGTATGTAGTACACTAATACTTTACTATATACTGTTTTTGGAATATTAAGTTATTCTTAAGGGACATTTGAGACATAGCCACAGAATAACGTTGTTTTTTCCTATTTAATTCTCCCTAGGGAACCCTAGGGAACAATACGAGTATTATACTATACTTTATAGTCTAGTACTATATATTATATAGTATTATACTATATAATATCTATTTACATTTGAGTTATCACTAGATACGTGAGATCCTATCTTGCCTGACACCATTTCTTCTGAGCACACATAATTCTTCTTAGCTATTTCACGTCTATGGTAACTTTTTTCTCATTTCATATTTATTTTTATTTTCTGCAGGATGACCAATTTGAATTCATATGCTCAGTTGAATTATATCACTCTTTAGGATCAAGTTAAATGATTTCCTAAGATCTAGTAACAGGCTGGCCAATCCTTCTCTATTTCTTTAACAATTCAAATAATTTTCCTCATCGGAAACACGAGATCATAAGTGGTTCTAATCGGAAGAAAAATTTTGGCTCTCTTTCAGGTGCGAATTTCCAATCTTCATTAATATTAATAATCTCCGTAAGAGGTTACGAAACTGGAAAATCACTTCATGTTGGTAAGTTTTAAACGATATCGCTATGTTCGTTTACAACTCTTCCAATTTATCTTCATTATGTGTTTCCGCTTCTTCAGACACCTAATAGATTTTAGAATTATACTTCGAAAAGTGAATGCCCAAACCAACATCTCTGCGGAAATCAAAAGGAGGATCGCTGCACCTAACCGGAGCTACTTTGGTCTGGCCAAACACTACAGAAGCGTGGGCCTTCACCAGAGCTGCTGAGGCCAGGCTTCTGGTATCTGAAAGAAAAATATTAAGAAGAATTTTCGGACCGGTTAGAAAGGGAGATACCTGGAGAAGAAGGAAAAATGCGGAGCTTTCTGGGCTGAGCATTGAAGGGATCAAGTTCAACAAGCTCGATGAGCAGGCCATATGTAGATGATGATTAATCTTTATATTATTCGACGTACATTATGCCTTATTTACTTTCCCTAGGCGTAGAGGGATCCAAAGAAACAGCCTGATTCGTAGGTATTTATTTTTTTTTATAATGGAATTAAATTCATACATAATATTTTAATACACTTACAGTTAACAAAGAATAATAAATAGCAAAAGTTATATAAATATCTATACACATATAAGAGTGGAACAGAGTAGAAACATAATGAAATTTGGAAATAAAAATTGAATTTAAAAAAAATCTTGTTGACAACCTAAATTCAAATAGTTATTTTAACTGAAAGAAAAAAAAAACTATACTATAATTTTAGGATACGCCATGAATAGTATGGCACATCCACAAAGCTGATATCATTGCATATATAACTCCTATGTGTATATATATATATATATTTTTTTTTTAAAGCTTTTTGCATGTAATAAATGATATTACTTTTACTTCAATCGTTAATATTTAGTTAAAGAGCTGCTCAAATAGAGAACTTAAAAAAAACTTTATTGTCTAAAATAGGTTACAAGTAATGGTTTATACTACCTCTGATCTACAGACAGAATGAATATCTTATTCTAACAAAATACATCGAAAGGGACAAGGACTAGGAGGGGGTTTCCTATTATGCCAACACAGAGGAACTGAAGAAGGGATTAGGTTCAAGTCTTCAAGGAAAGGTTACTGGCCTTTAACTCCTCCCTCATTTAGTCATCCTTCATCCTCCCCTGACGTCCTCGGAACATATTAATTTTGGGAAGTATTGTGGATATGGGTATGCCAGGCTCTAGCTCTGCCATCAAACTCTGGAGGATATCCCATAGGTGTTGAGGATTGTGAAGGCTGCAAGGGATTATGGCTTACAATAATTTTTTGATTTTTACAAATATAAAATATTTATTTAACATTGGTATAAACATGATTAAATAATAAATAGCATGAAATAAAAGTTATTATATATATCCTAATATCATTATTGTTTATTGCATAATCTTCTAATTGTTCTATTTTGTAGGACCTAACTTAATAACGTCTAAATCATCTAAAGTAAAATTAGTTACAATTTGTTGTTGAGGTAAATGTTCAGAAATAAAAGGTAAATGTACAATATCATTATAAGCTATAGGCAAGTTGGTATTATTTACAAATTGTTCCTTATTCTCTAGATTGATTAATGAGGTAGAATACAAATGGGTATTACGAACTAAAATATCTTTTTTCGTTTCAATATACTTAATTAGATGGGTTACATATTGTTGGGTTTCTGGAATATACATTATCATTGGATTTGACTTTACAATCAGCAACTTACAATCATTAAGGGGTTCATTATAACCTAATTCTTTTATACATTTATTATTTAATAATGCTAGGTTCTTACAATATAATTCATTATTATAATTAATACAATTTGTAGGTTGATATACATGGCTATTGTTTTTGATAATAGTAGTTTTTTCAATATGAATGATATAAGTTATATTGTTATTTACATAAGGGTATGGCATAGCGAGATACGACATAACTCCACTTGTATTTAATGGGAGTTGTATGAAATAGTAAATGATGCCAGTGTTAGAAATTGAGCATGTGCTTTTTTCAATAACATTAAAAAGATCTCTTTTGGCACATTTCTGTTTTTTTAAATGAGCTATGCGAGTTGATAAGTTTACATAACGATATGTCAAAATTGAATGCAATATTTTAAATTACTTTTCGGTTTTAAGGTTCCTTTATATTACTATCTAAGTTCATAATTTCCGTAAATAATAAAGTTAAATTCTTATATTCTGAAAACGAGTAATAGTCGCTAAGTATATAGGTTTTATTAACTGGAAGAATCATTGCACCTGGTCCAGTCGACAGCTTTTGAATGTGCAAACATGTCGTTCTCTGAATCAGAAGCGTCAGCAGCGATAATTTCAAGCGGTCATTGAAATCCGGAGGACTACTTACATTCGTAACAAGAGACTGATATGAACGTTCTCTTTGTACATCTCTTATTTTGTTGTTTAACTCGCGCATTACTTCATCGATTTCCGATTGTAGTTTTTCATCGCGTTTTTGCTTTTTAATATTTTTCGCGTGTACCTTTTTCGTTAAGTTTTTTCTAGCTTTAATTCGTTTGCCTTTAATTTTGCTAATTTGGTATTTTTTATCAATTTTAGAAACCTGCCGGGGAGTCTTGACTACTATTTCTCCTGAGGATATGACACTAATGTCATCGCGTTTTTCATTTTCTTTATCAATATATTTCTGCTTATTTGTTTCAATTTTTTCTTTTATAGCTCTATGAATTACTTCCAAGTTTTTATTATTTTTTTTTTTTTATTATGTATTTTACTTACTCCGAAAGTGATTTCATTAGGTGTTAATTTTAATTTATTAATCATCGAGTTGTTATAAACGATGGTAGCTAATTGTAATATTTCTTTAAACTGTTTATCCGGGTGTTCTAAATGAATCACACGCATTTGTTCAAAAAGGGTGGAACTTGCTCTGTTTAAAGTTCCTAGTGAATTAGAATTTTGAGGAGTCGTTTCATGTTTTTCAATATTTAAATATTTTAATAAATCTTTAAATACTAAATTATCAAATTCGCGACCGTTATCCGTTGTTATTAATTTCGGTTTTGGAAAAATATTCAAATAAGCTATGAGAGCATTTTTTGTATCTCTTTGGTTGTTAGTTTCAGATAGACACGTGAATATTCTTTTTGAGAAAACGTCGAGGATGCAATGAACATACTTTCCATGGATATGTATGGTATCCATTTGTATTTCTTCGAAAGGTTTAAGAGGTGTAGGGGTTAATTTAAATTTAGGTTTTGGTGGGTGCCTATCATATTTTGTTTGCAAGCAAATTTCACATTTAGAAATCCAAGTCTTTATGTTTCTCAACATATTGGGCCAGTAATATTGTGTTTTTAATCTTTCATAGGTTTCTTCTGCTGCCCTATGATGAGTTTTACTAATATGATAGAGATCAATTCGTCCTGTTGACCTTTGTCAGTTATATCGGTAACAAAATTAAAGTATTTTTTTAAACGATTAGTTTGGAATTTTGTTCTAAATATTTCGTTAATTTCAAAATAAATTTTTTCTAATAATTCTGTTTCTGATCGTATATTGCTATTTATCGAGCAGTAGATTCCATATGATACGTTAGGCTTTATTATTTCTAATAGTAATTTTTCTAGATCCGTTTTGTTTTCATACCCTAAAATGAATATCTCACATTTGGTTTTTGTGTTAAACGGTTGGGTATTTATAGTTTCTGAAAAACCCTTTTTTACTATTATTTGGTGCTTTTCTATATTAATTGGTTTTTGTTTATCCTCGTGTATCATAATCCTATTTTCAGAGGAAGATTCATCAGAATGGACGGTTGCGAGGCTTTCTTCATCCGTTTCGCTAATATGTAAAAGGTCTTGACATTCAATAGGGGACCGTGATAAATAATCCGCTACTTTATTAGCTTTACCCTCGATATGTTTGATATCGAAATCGAAATCCTCCAACATGATTTTCCATCTGATAAGCCTCGAATTTTGTGTTTTACATGTTTTCATGTATTCTAGAGGCTTGTGATCCGTATAAATATGAAATTTTCTACCGTATAGGTATGGTTTAAAATGGTTGCACGCCCAAATTATATCTAAACATTCCTTTTCTATTGTAGAGTAGTTTTGTTCAGCTTTGTTGAGCGTTCTAGAGGAATAGCAAACTGGTAATTCAACGTTGTTGTTCATCTGAGCCAACACGGCGCCGATAGCAAGATTGCTTGCGTTGGTAGTTAAATAGAAGTCCTGAGAAAAGTCAGGGACTTGTAAGACTGGGCTACTACAAATCAATTCTTTTAATTTATTAAACGCGTCTATATAAGATCTGTATTGATTGTTATTCCCTTTCTTAAAGATTTAGTGAGAGGGGATGCTATTTTTGCATAATTAGGGATCATTTTGCGATAGAAGCCGGTCAACCCTAGAAAACTTTTTATTTCTTTTTCGGTTTTGGGGAGTTTTGAATCCATTATAGCCGATATTTTGGCAGGATTGGGTTGTATACCCTTTTCCGAAATAATGTGACCTAGAAACAGTAACTCGCGTTTACAAAACTCAGTTTTATCCAACTGCGGATAATTCATCTCTATCAGTTTTGAAAATTGAGGGATATTTTCTCAACAAAAATATAAGCGTTTCCCGATCCTTTGTACTTAAATGGTCACCACGAATTAAATTTGGAATTTCTTCTGATATATTTTCCGAAATGGGCGAGGTTTCTTCAACTTCTTCACCAAGAAGTTCTTGAAAATTTAACTCTAATGTATTTTGATTTTTACTAATTATTGTTAAATTATTTTCGTAGATACCAGCGGGAATTTCAATATCGTCATTTTTTAATTCAACGTAAAAAATTCAGTTTTCTTTAATGGAATGGAGTTGATACCCTGTTTTAGAGTTACTGGGCGTTTTTCATGCTGTAAATGAAAATTAAATGAACTATATTTGGTGGTAATTATCCTGTCTTTAAATAATATTTTTGAATCCATGTTGTCCAATATTTCATTACCCAAAAGTATGTCATAGTTGGGGCTAAATTTATAAATATAAAATTTTTTCAGGATTTTTTAAAAATGTGGTGTCTAAATAAGTATATAATACTTCATCACCGTGTTTTTCGCCTGCTGCGGTTTTTATAGTGATTTTTTCTTTGACGCGGGGTACGCCTTTAGGAATAATATCGGGGTTTATAAAATTACTCTTTGCTCCGGTATCGAGAAGCCATTTTCTATTAGCGTGATCTATTAAATAGGGGAGTTCGTCAAAGTTTATAGTATATAACTCTAAAATTACGTGTTGTCGCCTTGGTTTGGGGGATTTTCTAAAAAAATGGGACAACTGAGATTCTAGATCTGTTATTTTTGCGTCTCTCGGATCTTCTTCCGGTTCTTCTTCTATCTCATATATTGGTTGCCTGTGCGGCTGAGAATTTGCACTTCTCATCGAAACGGTTTACCCTGTTGTACCGTTGTAGGGTCTTTGTTGGTTATTCGGATGATTTTGTCTATATTGCCATGAATTGGGTTTATTAAAAAACTTTTGTTGATCGTGAGGATTCCATTCGCGATTATGGACCTCTCTTGGTTGATTCTAATTATTTTGAACCTCTCTTGGTTGGTTATAATTATTAGCCGGATAATTGTTGTAACGATTATTATTATTATTATTATTATTATTATGTTTTCTTTGATTTTTATGCTGATCATTAAATTTCTTTTTATTTTGAAAATTATTTTCTGATTTATCACCTGCCTTATTCATAGATCCTGATGAGATCAGATCGTCGAATAGTAGGTGTTTCTCATTTTGAATTAGATTCCTTAAATCGTGGAGGTTCTTCAGTTTATCCGTTTTTGTCATTAAATACGTTCTAACATGCAAAGGCATGTTAGTGAAAAAATGATATAATAGCTGACATTCAAGATGTGCGATCACCGTTTCTTTATTATGTGTTTTATCTATTCGGTGTCTTGAAATAATTAACGTACGATTCTTATCTATTCTTTGTAAGAAATCTAATGGGTGTTCTTTAGGTTTAATATTAGTATTAAAAAGTTCAAAAGTTAATTGTTCAATTGAACGAGAATCACGAATTGTTCTTTCTAAATATGTTAAAAGTTCTACAGTTTCGAATTCACACGTAGTGTTAATGTAATCCGCTCCCGCTGTTAGCCTTGCTAATACTTTACTTAAAAGTCTTTTTTCGTTTAATTCTTTGAAATTATTGTTAGAAGCACAAACTATATTTCTAACCTGTCTTATTACATTTACAAATTTCAATAAATTGTGGGGATTTCCATCAAAGTGTGTGATATGATCGTAATCCGCGCTATTTATTTGGAATGAAGTGTCTGCCATTTTTACCTTTTTTAATTGTTCGATTTGTTCACTAATACGACGTAATGCCAGGTCAGTAGGCATAAAAATAAAAATAAAATAAAATGAAATACAATAAAAGTTATTCTAAATTCTTTCTATAAGTCTCGAAGTTCTGCTGGATCCCTGCAACCAGTGAAGTCCAGTGAACTGCAACGAAGGATACCTCGGTAGAGTGATGTCCTAAGTTGAATGCCTCTAAAATCGTCGGAGTCTTCTGGTACCTCGGAGAGGTTTATCACTGCTTTTATATCTGCTTTTATATTATTTGCTTTAATATCACTGCTTTATCACAAAAGCAGTGATATTAAAGATACCTCGGAGAGTGAGTCTTTAATATCAAAGTTCTTCAGAGTTCAGAGTTCAGACTGCGAAGATGATTCAAGATACCTGGGAACAGTGATTTCTTGATGCTTGAAACCTCTCCAATAACTTGAAAACCCAAAAAGTTGGGAAATTTCAGATTTGAGAAGCTACTCGAAACTGCAAAAATTGCGGTAAAATATTTTACGAAAAATTAAAGCCAATTCCAATACCTTTTAAATTAAGAAATTGGGATTTTATCGATGTTGAAAAATGTTTTCAAAGTTGTTGGGAAATTGTATTTTTTGTCCCTCCCTCAATAAATTGTTATACCAACTTACCAGACCATAACTTCCCTTTTTCATAAGCTTATGAATTCCAAGGACATACTCAAAGGAATAAAAATATGATACAGAAAAATCGAAAGGAAAAATAGACTGCAAACTTAGTTCTAAAAAGCCCTAATTATCCTGTGACGCCAGTAACAAAATAAAGCATTATGAGTTAAAGTTAATTATTAATTATCATAATCGAAGTCCTCAGAAAAGAATTCTTATTCTTAATTAAAAGGACATTCCAGCAGTCAAGAAATAACTAAAATCAAGGAAGAGGCAAGAAAGAAAAAATATTTTGGATCTGCTTGATTTGCAAATTGAAAGATAATGGATCTAGGAAAGAAGTGTTGGTGGGTATTGGTTCTCTACATCAGTTTCCTTCACGCGTCAAATCAGAAATTGACTGCAGTTTTCTTCTTTTTTTTCCAAATAGGTGTAAATGCAGTAAACATATAATCTTCATTCCTTGAATGAAATTGAAAAAAGAAATAAATGAAGGTTTTCCGCGCTCAGAAGAAAGATTAATTGCTTGTCATTTTGGACCAATTACCTTTATAAATACTGTAGTTGAAGCTATAAATTAAAACGTCATTATTTCCTGACCATTTCGACATTTATATTTAAAGGACGTGAAAGAAATGACGTAATAATGCCCCATAGACGATATAGTATTGGTTTGGATGAAACGGGGTCGCGTTCAAATTCGCGAACCAAATAGTGGACAGAATAGATTCTGCAATATTGAGTATTGAACTTGTGAATGAATATTAATGAATATGAATATCTAGTGAATATGAAGTATTAAGTCTAAAAAAAAAAATACAACTTCCTAAATGCTCGAAATAATAATTCAATTCTCGCAACTAGCTAGAACGGAAAAGTATAGTGACAGATCAAATTCATTTATGTTCTGGTTCCCTTACGACTAAAATAGTTAAAATTTTTTTTGCAACGGTTACGAAAGGGATAAATATATAACGAGTATCAAAATAGTGGAGTAATAGATTGTCTAAATATATTGCTTTAGGGTAACCCATGTATTACATCATTTTTGGTTGAATCGTCAAAATATTGAAAAAGTAATTTTAAATTTTTTTAAGCCTAAATACTGCTAGAATTTTTTTTCCTCAGTCCTACAATCAAATCTTTTTTATTTTAACTGTTTTTAAGGGCAATTGTAATAGTGATGAAAGAGGTCATTCACACCCTGTTTGTAGAAAATATAAGTAAATTAAATAATAGCGAAATAATAAATAGAAAAATTAATTAATTAAACTTAAATAAAATAAAATAAACATCCTAAGCGCTGGCACACTTATATACACTGTTTATAATCAGCCTGGGGAACTCCGAGTACTATTTTCTTGTCCTATTTTTTTTTTATAGGAAAAAGCAGAATTTCAGGAAAATCATTTCTGAAGATCAGATTCGATAAGGAAAACTCCTCAAATATTATGCCCTTATACGAATAATTTCTGACTGTCTTTTTGCAAAATAGATTTCGAAATCTCTCGGAAGGATTTAACTTAAACTATTAGAATCAGGTTGAAAATTATGGCAATCTTACTTCCGAAACTGATAACTTTATCGTTCAATATTAATATATTGAAAATTTCGGGGTATTAATGCACATTTGAAAATATTAATATTTAGAAGCAGGGTTTAGGGACGGAGGGAAAAAAACGTAATTAAAAAAGAGCAAAACAAAAAAAAAAAATTGCTTGGCTGGGGATGTGATGAAATGCATTTATTGTCCCAAACACGGAGTGAATCAACAACAAATTTTCTTAAAAATAGTAGCTAGTTTGTAAATTGTTAGAGGTAGCAGGAAATAATAGAACACACATCGAGGAGGGACATCCAATTTTTATTCACTTTAATCACCTTAATCCAGCTATTTGTCCCATATACCGTCCTAGCTATATAAGGTCTAGCTATATTAATTGACCGGGGTGTAAATCGAATCCACACCGCTGGGAAACAGTCACTTCTTGCCCCAACGAGCTCTGCCATCGTAGCATCATGCAACTGTTGGGCGTGTAAATAGTTTATAGAATAATAATTTTTTTTCTCGGGTATTATTGAAAATATGATCAGTTTTTCATGGTTTCATGGTTACGGTTGAAAAGTTAATATCCCTCCCATAATTTCTAAAACCATTCGTAGGCCCCTTGAGGAAACAAAATAAAAGAGGTTGAACAGCTAAGAAATAGAGACAAGAGCTAAGGTCAAGAAAGAGATAAGTGGTTTCAAAAGCGATGGGATCTACCTTCTTAAGGCTCCTGGCCTCCGGAAGACACTTCAATAGCAAGAGGACAATAAGCAGACCGCCTCCCGATAGCAATCTGCCCATCACGGCCTGTCAGTGTTCAGTCTCCATCTCTTGTTACTGTTTTACTATTCCTTAACTACGCACTATCCTAGCTATGGATCAACATTTTTAATTATTGTTGGATTGAATTTCGTTCCGTTAAGCGATGGTAAAACTCAGATGTCTAAGCTTTTTTTTTTGTTTAACTTAACATTTTATACGCGTCTATAATTAACAAAAGAATGAAGTGAATGTAATGTTAAAATAAATATCGACATGATAAGACTATATTTGACATGATAATTTTTAAGGGAGATAAAAATACAAAGCATATTTCACTACACAACCACAAACCAGAATATACAGTCCAGATTATAAACTAATACAATCTAAGTAATACCAAACACTAACTGAAACATTATACAAACTAAAACATGCAATGGAGAAGGATTATGTAAAGGAATAAAATAAAATGTTGATATCTTATATAATATTATATTATACTAGCAGTACCCGCACGGCATTGACCCTGAAAAGAATTGCGAGTTAAATAACCTCCCAAGTTTCAAGATTTTTGCTTATTTATGTTTAACTTTTAAAAGAGAATGTGAGTAACAGAAGACATAACTATTGTTCTATTCCTCATCATCATCATACAGTATAGTTTGTACAAAACGTTTAAAAAAAAATAAAAGATTTGAGATTAATTTTTATTTTATTTTTAATAAATTAATTATGTATTGAACATTTAATCATACTTATTGCAATATGAAACGAATGGAGAAGTAAATACCTATAACAGCGAACATAGATACACCGATAAAATACATCATTCAATTCTATACCCAGACTCGCTTTGCAGTAGGTATGTGGAAGGAGGAAAAGAATGTTTTTTATAAAAGAATCATTTTTTTTATTATAAAACTAGTACTACCTCAAATTTGATTTTATTACTTATACAACCATTGATTATCAGAAAAAAATGCGTTTTTTTTTTTTAATTAAGTCATATTTCTTTAATAGTTTTCAAGTTGAAGTTTTAATTCCGAAAACATTTTCTGAATGCACTTAGACTCTTATGCATTTCTATGCTTCAATTATTAGAACTCTCAGAAGGAGGGAAGGGTAGCTACCAGAACTTTCAACGAAACAACCGGTTACAAACAAACATTTTGGCTGTAAATATTCCAAGGCCAAAGGGATGAAAATATTTCTCGGTAATCGACTACATTTTTTTTTTTAATTCTTCTCGATTCATTCAAACGTTTTCTAGAAATAGGATCAAAATGATAATAAACTTGTCGAAACGGCAACAAAGCTTCACGTTTTTACCATTTTTTTCTCTTAATCTCCGATTTTATTAGCAAATGATGCTTTTACACAACAATTTCATTCTTGTTAAAGTGTTTTTGTAGTGGACTTGCTTCCACATGTTTGAAGTTGTCATGACAACGATTACAGAATTAACTAGTGTTTCCCCATTTCTCCCCTTAAGGAGAGGATTTAGAAAAAATTAATGCATATAAACCTTCCGACTACAAAAAATCCGCCGATTACTTTTCGAGTTTTGCGAGCACAAACATACGCAGGCTTCTATTCATAGATTTCTAGTTCTACTGATATAATAATACCTAAGAGATGAATAATTCAGCAGTCACCTGTTCGAAACGACTTACTAATAATGTATCCTATGAGTCCAGGAATTTTCTGAGAGAAGCGCACCAGTGAACCAGGTCCTCCTCTCCAATCCTTCCCATCCTCTAGAAACTTTAAAACATTAAAGTCTTGGCTGACGTATTAAAATCCACATTAATCATTCGAAGTTCATTTACTATAGCAATAAAAACCCCCGCTGTACAAGTAATAAAAAAAATTTTCAAGAAAAATTATTTCCACCTTCCAGAGGGAGAAGGAAGGAGGAGGGTGCGCTCCGGCGTCCCCCATCCGGATTCGCCAGTGCGTATCCCAAGGCGAGAGTGTGAGGGGAAAACAAAGAAAAGAGAAAAACCTCTAAAAACCAATAAAATATGTAAAATTAAAATTATTATTTAAAATTGAATTAGACAAAAACAGAATACATACTAAAGAATGGTGGGAAGGTATATAAACATAAACATATTTTGGTCTTTTTAATTTAACATTATCATTATATAACAAGAAATCGTGAAGGTTGATGATTTGCATGATATTTTTACATTAGATATACGTATAATGGAAAGATTCGAGTTCCTTTTACCTGTGAATATTAGTTAAAAGTTATATTTTTTGAATTATTATTTCGCGGTATTTAATAAGTTTATTATATCTTTAACTGCTTAAATCACTATGATAAATCATTGTAAGTTATATGAATAACTTCCTCTCTGCAGCTGGTTCAAGAAACGTCTTTCACCTTGGAAGGTTACGATATTTCCTATGAGCACTTATAATAATGAGAGATCGTAGGATCAAATTTCAGCTCCTGATGTCTAGTCTAAAAGGAAGTTGAAACACTACTCATTTATTAGTAGGGGATCGTAAAGGTTGAACGAATACAGTTTGAATACATTTAATATTGCTAATAATATTGAATATTATAAAGATGAATATGGAATTTAACTGTTATCGTATCATTATGAATTTTCTGTGAGTTTTACATTTTTTTTTAACTTAAAAAGCAGATGCCTATTATCAAATCGGTCTCGTTAAATATTGATCCGTTAGCCAAGTCTTTTAATTTTAACAATAAAATATTTCTGTCAGCCACTTGAAGACTGTTGGGTGTTATTTATCTTTCTTGTAGTGTTAAAATAGCGCAGATCAAATGAGAAGAATAAACAAAACAAAGCTGACTGCGTTTACTCATATTAGGTTCAAATTACGCATCAACACAGTTTTAATTACATTTATAAAAAAAATTACCATTAAACCATTCTCTAAGCAGATATTTAAACTTCGACGCTTGATAGATGCAGCAGAAAGCAAACTTTACTGCGGTCGGTAACGTTATAAATGTCTGCGATATCACCTTGGACTCTGATAGACTTAAAAGGATAAACTGACCTGTACTTTTACAATGCATTCCTAAAAATTGAGTTCGCACTGAAAAGTAATTTATACCGCACTGTATAAGGTGATGCGCAGCCTGCATTTGAATGGAATTAAAAGTCCTTTCTGAGCTATAATGGATGTCTTAGTTCTCACTGGCAAAACTCTTGTACTCTTCTCTCATAATTACTTTTACAGATAAAAAAGAACGAAAATTGTCAGTAAACACTTTTCGAAAAATTGTAAGATAGGGAAACATTATGTGTCGTAGGTTATTCCAATTTTTTATTGCCTTGCCGGATAATAAAATTAATGATTTAAAACATACTATAACAAATCTGAATACAGAATTCGTAAGAGGTTACAATCCTAGTTATACATTCCAGTCTCATACAGTACAAATAAGTGAGATGTAAAAAGCTAGATACAGCAGTTGTTGTTTGTAGAATGGAATGCATGTGTAATTTTCATATCGTCCCAAAAACTGTAAAACCAATTAACAGTCAAATCTCAACTTTTCAAAAAAAGAAAAAATTTTTTTTTTTTTATCATTTTGAGGTATTTTTTTAATAGTATGTAACAGAGCATATATATATATATATATATATATATATATATATATATATATATATATATATATATATATATATATATACGATCGAGTAGAAAAAATTCATTGTTGTGCATAAAATTTACGTAAAACTAAAATAATAAAATAACTCAAATCAAACAGGATTACGTGATATCACACTTTTGCTGACGATAAGTGACATCGAGTCACTCGGTTACTTCCTATTTTATAAACTTTGCAAGCATTTGAAACATTGTATGATACTTTAGTTGCCCTTAATGTAATAATATATTTCCAATTAATTAAGGTAGATTTCCAAACACAGTCTCAATTCATTAGGTTTGGTAATCTACCTTAATCAATTGTAAATAAATTATAAAACAGTCTATCTGCAGTTTTCGAATGTAATAATATATTAAATAAGATTTTTAGTTGATTTCATTGGGTTTATTTTAAACTTTTTTTTTTTTTAAATTGACAATTAGTCACGGCAGCATGAATAAAAGCAGGCGGTATTTTAATGAAATTTTAAACCTATTTATAAGCAATTCTTGAACTTCCTTCTATTCACTAATTAGGTAATCAATAAGAAAACTGCTATCGTAAAAAAGATTATCTTTAATAGGAGGGGGGCATTGATTTGCGCCGTCTAGTTCATTATTATTTTTTTTTATTACGGCAGGCCATGTTGTTTATGGCACCTTACCAGTTTATTAAACCTGTCCATCATTCTTGATCTGTAGCCTCTGAGTTGATGTGGCTCCAGACAGATCTTTTGCAACAGTAGGAAGATTTCGAAACATGTTGAAAGTAGTTCCTGCCGAATTGACCTAAATATTGTTTTGTCAGTTTCCTCAAGGTCGAGACGAACGGAACATTAAAAACTATTTCACCAACAACCAAATTTTACTCATCTGGTCTCTAATAGAATATGATTCGAGAGTCAATGATGATGCGGAGAGAATCAAATTAATAAGAAACACAATCGTTGAGTTTATAAAGATATAATGCTCTTGCCCAAAGAGCAAGAACAAGACAATAAATAATTAGTAATTCGTAAATCTGTGCGGTAATATCGTCGTTCCCACGGCAAACTAACGTAGTGATTGAAAATCACTTCTTTTCAGGAGAGAAAAAATATTGGTACTTTCTTCCGTGTATAAAGGTAGATTACGATTATTTCAATTTTTTTTTTTTTTTGGTGTTGTTTTTCTCTTATCTCATAGTTTCATGTGTATTTATTGTTTTACCTTTATGATAATACGCACATTAGTTACTTTAACATGGAAGCTTCAGATTTTCGGGCGTTTTTCGTAAAAATGCAACTGCGATTTCAACTTTTTCGTGATGCGTAACAGATTCGCAACTTTACTACAGGCTGTACCAACCGAAATACTATCGAAAAATAACAAAAAGATCGAATTTTTCACATTCGTAAGTTTAACATGGTACCGACGATATATCCATGCTTTGAATTAAATATAACAATCTTGATGGAAATCTAGTTAAAGGTTAGATCTTGAGATTGCTTTTGACAGTAATAACATCTAAAGAGGCTGTTATTGTAGCGTTCGGATATTTTTTTCCGATAATTTTTCAAGTTTATATAGAAAACGACATTCCTCCAAGATGTTTTTTTTTTTTTTTTTCATATCTCATTATTTTTACTTTGCTTTATCCTTGCCTGGATTCATATAAACGTTTAGTTGTAGAAATGACTATGCTCTTGGTAATATAGATAAAGAAGGAATACTTTAGCATAAGAAGAGAAGTAACAGTATCGTTTAAAGTTTAAAATAAATAACTACGAAAATATCGTATAACTATCTAAAAATATCGTTTATCTCGGAGTTGCGTTTCACAGGTATTTAAGGTTTTCGGCATACTTTTGTAAAAAAAAAACGAAAACCAGTAAAAAGTAAAACACCGACTTAATCATTTATTATCTGCCTCAAGCCGCTCTTTTCATTGAATTGCATTAATCTATAAAACAATTATATTTCCGACCCTATTGTATGGCGCACCGTTGTTTTCTTTCGCTGCAAAATAGACCAAAAAGCGTTTACAATCATTTCAAAATGGAGTATTGAGAAGGATAGTAAAAGGAACTTCATTGCAAAGATTGAAAACATTAAGGCTCCATGCGGAATTCAAAATACCAAGAGTTTCGGATTTCCTAACCGAGAGGAATATCAATTTTTTCGAATCGGTTAAACATCGAACAAATCCCACATGCACTGAGCTCATACCTTCTGAAGTACCCCGCCGATGGCAACAATTATTTTAGATTAAATTTTTGTTAAATTTTAAGTTTTGTTTTGTAACTTCAATACCTTCTAAAATAAAAGGTGAGCCACATCCCCTAATTATAAATTATAAATTACCAATAATATATATGAAGATAAACACCCTAAAAATGCCAAGCTGCAGAAAAAGGAGAACCTCCAAGCAACGAAGAAGCAAAGAAGCGTAAAAAAGGCCACATAAAAAAAAAAAAAATATTGTAGAGAGGAGTGCTGTTTTCTGTATACTTTGGAAAATCGTCAGAACAAAGTATCCAAACGCTACAATAAGAGCCTTTGTAGATGATATTGCTGTCACAAACAGTAGCTTCAATGTCAGCTACTAAGGCTGCCAAACAATCAGAAAATGTTTGTCCAAAATTATCCGGGGAGCTGCAAAAATTAAATACAGATGTAAAACCTGGTAAAACCAAGGGCATAGTCATTACATTCCAATAAGAAGAGAAAAATCTCCCGATCAAATTTAAAATTAACGACTGTGCAAATGAATTATCCTAAAATATATTCTATTCCCGGGCATCTCCTTTACCAAAATCTACGTATTTCTGCGCATCTAAATTTAAAAAAATATAGTGAGACTGAAAATATCTAGAATAAACCATTTATTATATACCTCAAACCTATCACTCCGATTAAAGACTATAATTTACAAAACCATAATAATTCCGACCGTACGATATGGCGCACCAATGATTTCCTTCTATATAGAGTCAACAAAAAACCTTTTGATTCCAAAAAATCAAATATTAAGAAGCATAGTGAAAATACCAAGAGCTCAGGATTTTCTAATCGAGAGAAGTAATAAAATTTTCAAATGCGTGAAAAATTTATCAAATTCGTCCTTCAGGGAGCTTACCCTTTCAGGAGTATTTCAGCGCTGACTAAAGTTATTTGAAAATTGAGTTTTAGTTTTAGTTTGCAAGTTGCCGATCAGCTTACAAGAAAAGACGCTGAGGAACATCTCATGGGGACAGAACCTTTATTGAGCATCTCAAAACGTAATCAGCTAAGAGAAGCTCCAAGCAGTTAATAATAAAAAAAAATCCTCTGCTTCTAGCACTAAGTGGCCGCTAGAAAAGAAATAACTCCGACTGGTTATTGAAGGACTCATAGGGCTCTGCAGATTTAATCTAAAGGGTGGATGGGAGATTTCTTGGAATCCGCACTCCTTCACAGCGGTTTGGAAATTAATGCTATGTGGACAGGGGTATTATTGTGAAGAAGCCGAACACCTCTGCTCAAATTAGGATTGGAATATCGAAACGCGATAAATCTATATATCGGAGTTGAAAAAACCCGATATTTTCTATCGATATCTTACCATCCGATATATCGATGATATCGATATTTTACAACGATATATGGATGACAGCGATATGTTAAACTATATTACAGGAGAATTTCGATAACACATATCCCGGTAATTCGTATGGATTTTCAGGTCTCTTGAAAATCTTCCTTTATTTCGAAAAACACTGCAATCCAGTCCCCTTGATAATTCCTATTTATTTTCCTGTTTAAAGTAATGTAAATGTCTTATAATTCGAATTTCCAAAAAAACATCTGGTTAACTCTTAATCTTTTCAAGAAGAGAGATGAGTGAGTGAGAGAGAAATCGTTTTTTATTAATTTCGGTCGGTTTACGCTTTTTTTTTTCTATTCAACTCTCTTTAAAAAAAATGTAATAAACCTGTAACCACATCGTTAGCCGCCAACATGGATTGACCTGAAAAATTAAGTTCGCTCATGACTGGCAAATCCGCGAAAGCAAGGTGTTTTAAAAACAAAAACGTTACCTATAGCCAATAGTGCAAACACCAAAGCATGTACAAGCGAAATTTTCAACGAACGGTTCAGATATGGAATAAAAAACAGCAGAAATTGTTAACTGTTTATTGATAATTATACGGCCCACAACAGTATCTCATCACTCAGCGATGTTAATGCTCTCCCAACACAACCTCTAAGCTGCAGTCTGTAGCCTTGACCATAATTAAACGATTTAAGACATTAGAAGCAAGAAAGAAGTGATGCAACCCTTAGAAAGTATCGAGGATGGGAATCACCTACCTCAAAATGAAGGAACTCCCATAACGTTTCGGGACTTCGCCTATTTTGACGAAGGTTTAGCGATAGCTAGGATCGTAACTGACGAGGAAATTTTGACTCCGTATAAAAAGGAAATGAAGAAGAAATTGATGTGCCGATGATTAGTTCTAAAGTGGCGAAGTAATACATCTACGTGTGTCATTTCTTAGCAAAATCGAATGCTTGTGTAAACGTACTGTCTGCTCCGAACATGCTCAACGAAGCCATCGATAAGACCCGTCTTCAAGGATTGCACTATAAGAAAATAACCGATTTTTTTTCTAATGTGATATTTCAAGGTTTTGTTAATCTAACTATATCGTTTTGATGTCCATTCACATTAATACAATTTTATTATTTTCTATTTTTTACCACCGATTATTGGAAATCTCGATAATTTGAATATCTCGGTAATTCATATTTAACTTTCGAACCCTGGACCATACAAATTATTGATTCCATTGTATTTTATTTTAAGTAACAATTTTCTTTATTCGGTAAAACTCCAGTATCGTAACCCCAACATGGCGAAGGTCTAGATTTTTAAGATCGGTCAGGTCCTAACAATCTAGACGTCCGCCCCGTTGGAATCACAATTCTGGAGTTTTACCAAACAATAATTAGTGGATAAGATTGATATATAAATAATGGTAATTAATCCTATGTAAAGACAAATTGATGATTATATAAATGATGATGGTACTAACTGTTATGTAATGTATTGAGGATACTGGGATTGAAGGAAATAATGAATATTCATAATAGTAATTAAATAAGGAATAAATTAAAGAGATGCCACCCGGTTCAGTAATATTAACATTAACCAGTTTCTTTTTCGGAAAAAGGAATATTTACAAGGTCGGCCGTCATACCTGGAACGGGGGTATCGGTGCTGTTCAAGACCGCCAATAGGCCACTTAAGATAAGCGAAAATAAGAGCACTATAAACCTAGAGATAGGCCAGGTCGACATGGTGTAATAAAATCTGCCGCCCAAGGTTACAAGTCCTTTGAAAATATTCTTAGAGCGTCAGCCAATAGGAGGTCCCAAAAGGAGAGTGGGGAACAAAATTCATATGTTCAAGAAGAAGTAGGGAAAACGGTATAAGAGACGGGAAAAAGAGAAATAAAGGAGAGTTCTAGAGAAGATGTAGAGTAGTGTAGTTCTTGAGAGAAGCCAGAAGACGGAGGTTTGCAGAGGGACCAGTGGAGCAGTCCATCGAGAGACGAAGTTCGAGCTAGAGGCCCCCAGGAGAAAGAAGCCTAGACCATCGAGCCCCGGCTACTTCTAACTATAGGATAAGTGCTTGTACTTTGATTCATTGTGACATCAATGTATAATATTATGTGGCATCAGGATAATATTTTAAATAAGCAAGAGTTTTCCCAGTATTCTCAAATACATATGTTACAGTCTGTAGATTTTTAAAATGATAGTAATTTAGATTAGAAATCAATAAGCCAATAGTTTAATGAATAACGTAACGTAAATAAAGTAAGATCTGTAACAAAATCTAACATTCTATTTACCCTGCATGCCATCTCTAGTTAATTAAGTGAAATGGTGAACACGACACTCTTGGAAAGGTACTCCAATGGTATTTATAACATCCCAAGCTAATTGACCATAGCAGGGGGGTTCTGCGGTCTCTAACCTTTTATGTTAAAATATAGTTAGATTGGTCGGCTCCCTTCTGGAACCGATGCAAATAGAGATTAAATTAGATCATTAAATTGAGTAAATGTGGTTTCTGGAACCCCCACCTGCCTTAGACAAGCAGTTTGCCAGAAACATAGCATAACATATATATCAAATGAATTACATGCTATTAGATGAATTTTTTGAAAATGCACAATATAGTCGGAAGACTTTATAAGATAAATAATTTTTTTATAAGTTTGAAGGTTTTATTATTGAAAAACTTCTAGAAAAGTATAATATATAAAGTATGGCTAAAAACTTTTAAAAAAAATATTTTATAACTTTTTTTTTAAGTATTATTCTTTTCTATCTTTTTTTATAAGGATTCATGGCTAATATAGTTTTATAAATAATAATTATTATCTTATTAATTAACCTTCTTCACAGTTTAACATTATACTCATTTGATGCACTTTCTTTGGTTTTTCATTCATTTCCTTTCGATACATCGATATTTTTCTATCGATTATCGGTGGATATCTATATTTGATATTTCTTTCGATGTTCCAACCATAGCTCAAATCCCTCACCTTTTCTCTTTGATGGCGTATCGTAAGCGGTGAAGTATGGCTGCATAATATTCGGCATTCACTGTGGTTCCTTTTCTTAAAATTAATCAGTAGTATTACTCTACAATCCCAAAAAATGGTGGCCATTACCTTTTTTGTCGACTGCGTGACTTTTGCCTTTAGCGGAGGTGCTTCTCCTGCCCTTCTCCATTCCATGGACTCCCTTTTGCTGAGTGGGTCAAAGTATTGTCATCCCAAGTACCTCATACCCAATTACAATTGAATCCAAGAAATTGTTTGGGTCGGCATTATACCCACGTAAAAATTCATTGCAGCAGCGAGCACGTTCCTCTCTTTGAGCAGTCGAAAGAATTTTCGGAACCCATTTGTCTCTCATCTTGCTCTTATATGTTCTTTCTTCTTCTGTCTCCGATCAGACAGCAATTCAGCTTCCACAAATTGGAGTGTTTCAGAATCGACAGCTTCCTAAGGACGAGGAGGACGCAGGTCGTCATCTAGACTTTCTCTCCCTAACTTAAACAGTTTTTCTGTTTTTCAGGTTTATACACGGCGGGCAAGTCTCAGCCTGCTTGAAGTAGGGCATGAGAGCAGAATGGAAACTTATGGACCTTACTAAGTAGTTGGTGACGAGCCCTGCCACATGTGCGGACAAGAACCGGAGACTGCTCTAAACTCAATAGCGGACTGTGAGCGATACGCGTCACTAAGATTATTTTCTTAAGGCTCAGATAGAATCCAAGAATACAACGGTTCCTCCAAGGAATGCACGTCCTTTCTGAATTTATTCATGAAAACCATAAGATTCGACCTAGAGGAAAAATAGGTCTATATTGGTTTTCTTGGGATAAGCAAAATGACCAATAGGCCAACTTGCTGGACTTGCTAACCCCATTATAACTAGTACCAGTAGTATTAGAAAATATGAAGAATTGACAAAAATAATATATAAACCCTTGCAGATAAAGGGAAATTTCCAGACAATAAAATTATCAGAAAATAAAATAAGGTGCTTTAGAAAAAAAATATCTGGGGTCTACCCTATATTAAATAAGTAAATTCAAGAAAAAATAAAAACAAGATTCACAGCTAGCGCCTATTGTCCAGAAACCTGAAAGTAATAAGACTTTATAGATCTTTAAAAATTTTCGAACGTGTGAGATCATTGAGCTAACGAAATTTATTTTCAGAGAAAAATAAATAAACAATTATTTATTTTGTATTAACTTTATAATTGAATTGACCAGTGGAAATTTAATATTGTAAACATATATAATTGTAAACATAAACGTAAATCTTCGTTTTAGAAGACTGTTTTCAGTTAAACAGATTTTCAATAGTCTAAGTTTTAGGAATCGATTATTATTTCAACCATTGGCCAACTAACCAAATAGAAACAAAATTTCTGAAGAAAAATGTCAATTCCCAAAACTCATGTTCATTACATTCAAAGCCAAATGAATTGATTTGTTTTCTATATGTATAGAATAATCATATCATTATTTAAAACATTTCTGTTTTGCGAAGTTAAAGGAGCATTAGAACCTGTGATAAAGGAAATAAAATGTCATTTTTGAGGTCGTAAAAAAAATTTCCTTTTGACTGTTTTTATTTGCAAAAACTTTTTGCAAAAAAATACTCCCCAACAGATGAGGAATGAGACTATGACTATGACACTATGTCTTTGTCTCTTAAAGTTCCTGAGAAAAAAGTACATATGAAACTGCATTTTCACCATCCTTCCCCCTGTTTCGAAGGGTACTTCTAAGAAATTTTGCATTTCTCCAGAATATCACTCACAATTCTGTGGTAAAGGGGTGCAAGTCATTATTTCGCGGCAATACAAGTTACATTTCCTTCTTTATAACGCCAACTTTATCTTTAAAAAAAAATGAATCAGTGAAGTAGGGTTCACATTCCATGTGACTAACATTCTTTTTCTCAAAGGTAAAGTTCATTATAAAGAACAAAATATAACTTAAACTCATTGTCGCATAAAAATTACCGAAAATATATAAATTTATATGAGCACCTCCATATAATTTATTTTTCTTCCAAAGTACATCTATTAGTGTAAGTTCTTAAACTACTGCAGTGTAACCGGGAAACCCATCTTGGGATTCAATTCAAGAGGAAAACTACAATTCGCGAACTTTAATTGCGATCCAGAACTTTGAAACCGGATCACTTATACAGTTACAAATCCAGTAAACTTCGAGCTGCAGTAGAAGACAATAAACCCCTAGTAATTTCAACGGATCAAATAATTACTAATTTATTTATTTACTAATGTATAGTAAAATTATATAATTACATAAATCGGCATACTTAAATGGCTTGCGATCCCAAATTTTATGATTTTTCTTATTGTTTTTCTGTTGCCTTTACGGACTTCTTTTTTTGATCATACCGTCTGGGCGGCTCCTAGTTTTAATCGACCTAGTTTTACTTGACCATATTATCACTGTTTGTTGACATAAATATATGTCCTTTCCAGATAGCAGAAAAGTGATAGAGAACTAGGATATACAATATAAATAGGATTTAACATAGTTTGCTTCTATAAATGTGGGTTACAGTGAATGTAGGTAGTGAAATTTAAAAGATAATACACATATTAGATAGTCAATAATTAATCACATCGAAAATTCTTAGCGGGCTGTTGATAAACCAGCAATTTTTTTCTTGTTGTTATTGGTTATTTATCCATTTGTAGCACGAGTCCAGAATTTTGCTTATTCAGGCATCAGGGCCGGATTTAGGGGGGAGGGAGCAGGAGGAGCAAAAGGGTCACTAGCCCCGGGCGGCAGATTTTAGGGGGCGACATTTCGGACGAAATTTTATTTATTTATTTTAAAATCATTTTGTATAATTGTTTATGCACAATTTAAATTAATACAACAGAACAAATCTCATATTTACGGCTTTATGTTTGGTATCTTCCTCTTAATTTTAAAAATAATAATTGTCATAGATCTAAATACAAAATGTAAAAAAAGCGCAATCAAAAAGTGAGACAACGAGACAAGTTTTAGATTATGTTGGGCATTTGTAAAAACCGAATATCTTTTAAATATATTCGGTATTTAAACCGTATTGACAAGTATTTAAGCCTTCAACAAAAAGTCAATATTACAAAAAAAAAAAATTGGTGGACGATTTTGTAAAATATAACCCTTATAATTATAACCCTTATAAATATAACCCTGAGCTACCCCGCTCCCTAAAATATAACCCTTAGCCCTAAGAATTCTGATTGAAAACTAATTGGTACTGGAATTACCGCTCGGATCGCTACATCTGTCTGCAAAATTTAATGAATTTAAAATACTCACTAATGGATCGAGTATTCTAGATCTCATTTCGGAGTTATAACGGACATGTTATTACTATCTCCCTAATTACTCAATGCAAGACCAAATTAAAATTTCCAGAAATGCGCTATAAAAAACAAAATATTGAGAAGTGCATTGCATGAAGATGCAAAATAAAACAAAAAGTATATAAAATACTTTTGAACTGAACTAAACTTCTAAGCTTGTAAATAGGGAAACTTTAATAAGAGACCGAAGTTATTAGTTATAAATAGTAATTGAAAACTGATCCTTCGGCTCCGATACCGCATGAATTATTGTATAGAGGGCCATCTTCGTCCCAGAATTTCTTCTTTCATAACAATATTATAAATATGGTAGAAATTTTTCTTTGATTGAATACATTTAATCACAGTGAAATAAGTGATTTATACAGACATATTCTAATAACAAAATATCATATTTAAAGGTTGTTTTTTTTTATTAGTATGAATGGTTACTCAGAAGCTATACGTAAAAACGAATTTCCCAGGTTTTTAGCCATTAAAATTAGTAGCATTACAACTCTCATTAATGACCAGACAGTATAACAATCTATCTAATGGATTCTAGACCGTTAAATCTTAGCCAAACAATTAAGGCGTAGAATTCCAAAATTAGCCAAGTCTATTTTATAATAAATATGAAAGAGCAAAAAGTATTTTAGAGACTCGAGGCTTTGTGTTTTTGGAATCTTCCAATTGTTTTCCATTTTGTAATGTATATTACAATTTTTTTCTTTAACGGTTTTCGTACTTGATTATCAAAATATGAAAGAATTTCTTCCAAAATCATTAATCACATGTTAATTAATTGATTTTGGAAGAAATACTTGTGCAAAAAAAAAAAAAAAAAGGAAAAATTTGAAATATAGAAATGGTTACATTTGGAATACTACGCCTAAATTGCCATCGAAAGGGTCTTTCTTTGAGTTTAACTTTCATTTAAATAAAAAATATAAATCAATTTTGAACTTAGATACACAAAATGCAGTGAAGGTAATGAGTTGAAAGAATACTTGGCAAGTGCTTAGTATAGTTTCACTACTCATGCCAATTGCAGTCCACTGGCACAGATCACGTCTGTGTCAATGGTTAACATAGAGCGCAGTTGAAAACAGAATCGTTTTGTTTATATAATAGCTTCATGATTGGGGTTTGTATAAAACTAAGCAATACTACGATTTTTTAAATAATACTGTATTTTTATTTGGAAAATTTAGGAATTATCACAGTTATCCTACATGAAATAAAAAATAATAGCTGACTCCATTACTAGATTAATTTTTTCTTAATATTTTAAACTAAATAAATTCACTTAATGAATAGGAAAGAGCCAAATGAAATTTCTTTCAAATATAAGATTCCATTGTAAAAAGCTTATAAAATCTATTATTTTTTTTTCTTCTAAAAAATAGGCTGAACCGTTTTTGATTGAGATTCTCGGGCCTACTTCTAATAGAATAGAAAAATCAAATTCATAAAAAGTTTGTAAAAAAAAAGCTTAGGAAAAAATATTTAAATTTCGCACTAAAAAAACATTTTATTTTTTAATTGCACATAAGAGTAAAAGAAAAACACTAACATTCTTTAGATTATTCTACACAATTTTTGGAAGGTTACCTATTGAACACACACTTAATTTACTTTATCACAAATATACGGAATAGCAAAAAAGACTGTAACATATAAAATTATAAAATTTCAATCAAAACTTTTTAAGACAACGAGCAAAGCTCCATTTTTAATGTTAACATTATCTACCTACCTTAAAAGCAGACCTTCACATGCTGACAGATAACGAAAATATAGGTATGTACCCCTACAAACGATTTCATGACATACCAACTCGGTGATACAAGACATGGCCACATCTCATAGGAGTTAAGAGAAAAGCATATATAACACCGATAAAAGGCTGAAAAGAAGCTGGATGAGGGACCTCCTCGACTAACAATTAATGTTAATAGTCAAGCCTCATGGCTCTCATAATATGTTACTAGATTCTTAGCATGATTATGATCATTAAGGATTTGAACGCTGTAAAATTCAAAATGCTTTTCGTCAATTTATTGGATTAAATTTTTAACAAAATTGGAACCGTAAAATTTTGTCGGCTTATAATAAAATGTACAATTCGGACTTAGATAATGCATTTGAATAATTTTAATGGTTGTATTCTTGTTTGCTAATGAAAAATTGTTACTTAATAATTAACATAACAAAACAAAATAATATGCATACAACAAAAAAATCATAATCATTGGAATAAAATGAATCTTGGTAACCCCTTTAATAAAATAAAATGGATCCTCACTCCACCCTCGACTTCAAGGATAACGAGAGAAACGACAAACTTATTATTAGAAGAGGAGTGTAAATTGGTTTAAATTGAAACGCGAAGGTACTTCGAGCTAATACGTTACTTTACCGTTCCATAACATCCCTAGTTCACTTAGCGGCAGATAAAGCGACCCGGTAAGGAGAGACAGAACATAGAACGAGTAGTGTTTGAGAGAGAGGGACTGATTAACAAAGTTAGTGAAAGGAGGCTTTTTCTAGTTTTCATTGATTTACAGATGGTAAGAGGAACATCTACATCAAACCTTCTTCTCAAAATATTATAAACTTTTCGCTTCGTACTGATGGAAAAATGGAACCAGTAGACTAAAAACTAATGATTCCCGATGACTGGCTTTTTTTCAAGCATATTTCCCGATTTTTTCCCGACGCAAAAAATTCAAGTAGAATTCCCGGTTTTCAAGGAATTCAAGGCTGCTGGACATTCTGATTAGCCTATCGGATTCACCATTTTAACGTGTATTTATTTTTGGCAGATGTGGATAAAGAGATAAAATAAAAAAGAAACATACATTTACCTAAAACTTAGAAATAATATTTATGTGCTAATTTCAATGGTATTTATAAACAAACTAATAATAATGGAAATATTTAAATGTTAGCAATTAATAAATAATCAGAATCGTCGGTTTTAAAAATATATATATAAAAAAAACTAAATACAGACTTTGAAGGATACTTTAAAAAAAAATCGATTCACTAGAAAATTGCAACCTCTGTTTGATACGTGCATATTAATGCAGTACGGGCAAAATACTCTACAGCTGGAATTTTGAAGGATTTTTCTAGAATTAACTAAAATGTTTTTGTTACCCAATACTACTACTACCACCAAAGTTGTTTTTAAGTAGAGTCACATTTTATTCAGAATGATATCAATATATTCAGAAACGTTAAAAATAAATTGAAAGTTGGTAATACTTACATTTCTTTTTTTTTTTTTTTTATTTGTCAGTTAAGTAATTTGTTTACAATAAAATATATGCACATACATATATCTTCGATTTTGAAAAACGAAAATCTTTTCTTAGATATTTAGAAATGTCATACAGTATCAAGTAATTACTTTTCTGTTAAAAATTCAAGCTGTCTAAGAATATTATAAATACATCGAGTTTGGTATACACGGTTTTATCCGTACATTGTAATAATAATTTAAAAAAATTAACATATTATTGTTATACTAATTTAAAAGTTTTAATATGAATCGAACTATACTTTATTAATCGAGTTAAAAGAAGCAGTTCTTTATTCTATACTAACGAACCAGAAAATTAGAAAATAATTTAAACTTTATAACGAGGGCGGGTGTACTGATTTGAAGTAAATCATTGAAGTCGCAAGGAAAAGTGGCTCAATTTGAACTGTTCCAAGAAGCAATCTCTTCCCTCTTTCCAACTAAGAGAGAATTCGTGAAAGAAATAAGAAAAAGATAAATATGAAAAAAAAAAAAAAAAATTGTTTTCAAAGCTTCTTTTTATTTTATACCAGTAATCCAGCAAACAGAGCATTAAGTACATGCTTTTTATAAATTATCTTCTGAAGAAAGTTTTATTTTTTAATAACTGTGTTTCTAATTAAAAAAGCTGGTGCGGTGCGCGCATCACACAACTTTCCCTTACCGTCATATAATAATTATCTTTTTAATACAATTTTAAAGAGTTCACATAAACTCTGCTTCTAATAAACTCAGCATACACATCTTCTCCTATTTAAGTACAATAAAAAAAAAATTAAACAATTTTAGGACAATATATTTTAGCTTTGTCAAGTTGCTAATATATTTTAAAAGTTTCTGGTTTAGATTCCATGGAAACATTTTCTTTCCACTAAATAACGTGAAAGTAGAAATTATTAAGTTAATATTCGCTTTTGTATTCTTAAATTACTTTATTACAGACCGTATTGTTTACAACAGATTAGCGGATTGGTGGGAGGAGGTTCGGTCGCATCCGTCTCCTTCCGGATGCGCTTGGTTATCCATCTAGGGTCTTGTGCTCCTCATAAAATACACTGTATCTTTGCTAATACTGGTCCGATTTTGATGATTCTTTTATTATTTTTTAGATGATTTAATTACCTTTCATACAATACTACAAATAATTTATCGAAGAATGCATAATTTTTAAGCTATACGCAAATAAAGTATTCTTTTCATCGTAACTTTTTTCCCTGCAATTCCTCGGTGATTTACTACATTAATGAAAAGTTAAAGACCTTTATGAAGAATAATTTAGGCAAGTTTCATCAAAATCGTTTGAGCCGTTTTCGAGAAAATTGTAAAAAAGTGTAAAATCGATGATATAATAGCTATTTACGGTTAGTCCGATGCGCTGTATAATAGCTATTTCCGGTTAGTCCGATGCGCTGTATCTTTGCTAATACTGTTCCGATTTTGATGATTCTTTTATTGTTTTTTAGATAATTCAATTACCTTTCATACAATTCTACACATAATTTACCGTAAATTGCATACTTTTTATGCTATGCGCAATTAAAATATTCTTTTCACATAACTTTTTTCCCTTCAATTCCTCGGTGATTTACTACATAAATGAAAAGTTAAAGACATTTATGGAGAATAATTTAGGCAAGTTTCATCAAAATCGTTAGAGCCGTTTTCGAGAAAATTGTAAAAAAGTGTAAAATCGATGATTTAATAGCTATTTCCGGTTAGTTCGATGCGCTGTATCTTTGCTAATACTGTTCCGATTTTGATGATTCTTTTATTGTTTTTTAGATAATTCAATTACCTTTCATACAATTCTACACATAATTTACCGTAAATTGCATACTTTTTATGCTATGCGCAAATAAAATATTCTTTTCACATAACTTTTTTCCCTTCAATTCCTCGGTGATTTACTACATAAATGAAAAGTTAAAGACATTTATGGAGAATAATTTAGGCAAGTTTCATCAAAATCGTTAGAGCCGTTTTCGAGAAAATTGTAAAAAAAGTGTAAAATCGATGATATAATAGCTATTTCCGGTTAGTTCGATGCGCTGTATCTTTGCTAATACTGTTCCGATTTTGATGATTCTTTTATTGTTTTTTAGATAATGCAATTACCTTTCATACAATTCTACACATAATTTACCGTAAAATGCATACTTTTTATGCTATGCGCAAATAAAATATTCTTTTCATCATAACTTTTTTCCCTGCAATTCCTCGGTGATTTACTACATAAATGAAAAGTTAAAGATCTTTATGAAGAATAATTTAGGCAAGTTTCATCAAAATCGTTGGAGCCGTTTTAGAGAAAATTGTAAAAATGTGTAAAATCGATTATATAAAGTGGCACTTCCGGTTGGTCGATTTTAATGAAAATGTTGCTGTAACATCACATGCATGTGCCAACCTTAAATACGTAATTTCAGTATCGTACAGCTTTCCGTTTTTGAGCTAGACTGATCACACACACACAGACACACACACACACACACACACACACACACACACACACACACACACACACACACACAGACCATTTTGCGAGACTTGGTCATTTGGACTCAGTGGACCTTAAAACATGTATTTCCGTCGAAAACTCGAATTCGAAAATTTTCACGATCGCAATGTTTCCCCTTACTATATATTTCGTAAGGGAAAGTAAAAAAAAATTAATCATTGGTGTTTCCTGTAAACTATGAAGGTTTGAAGTGTACAGTCCAAAAGAAAAATTGAAGAGTTTAGGGAAAGAATTACGGAGAGAGAGACACAAGCCAAGTTCAATCAATTGTATAAAGATTACTTGGAATAATTCAAACCAATCTTAAGCATAAGAGTGGACTCAGCATTTTTGTCATTTGGTTACTTTCCATAATTTTTCGTTGGTTCCTCACAGAGATATTACCTTCTTCTTCTTGATCTTCCCTCTTCTACCGCAACGCAGTGTGAGGTGCCTTTCTATATAGCCTGATCCATGCATCCCGGTCCAGCACCAGCTGCTTCCTCCTCCTCCTCCACTCCAGACCTCTCCTGTAAAAGGCCTCCTTCAACCCTTGATCTTATGTCTTTCTAGGTCTTCCTTGCGGTCTTTTTCCCACTGCAACAGTTTCATATGTAGCTCGGGGAGTGCGATTCTCCAGCATCCGAGACACGTGTCCATACCATCTCAAGCGATGTTCTTCTAATATATCCTCGATTGGTCTCATATCGAGGCTCGCTCTAATCGTTGTGTTCCTTACACGGTCCCGCCTTGTCTTTCCCTCGACCTTCCTAAGATACCTCACTTCTATTGCTTGGATCTGACTCTGGTGTTTAGTAGTGAGGGTCCAGGATTCGCTGGCATATGTCAATATCGGAAGGAAAATGTTTTTATACATGCCCTTCTTACTGTGTTTTGTAATTTCTTTCCTTTCCAGGAACCCAGTCTTCAGGGAACCGAAGCATCTTGCCGCAGTCTTTATCCTCTCTCTTATCTCGCCATCCTCCTATCCATACTCATTCAGGTGAGATCTAAGGTATATATAATCACTCACATGTTCAATTTCTATGCCGCCAAGCCTTACCACTCTGTCCGCGCGGTCGTTTTTCCTTCCTATCCTCATATAAATCGTTTTCTCAATATTTATTACCATGTTTATTTTTCTTAGTTCTTCTTGGAGGATACGGAACTTTTTGGAGTCTTCTAAAGCCCAGTTGGAAGGGTCTCATGCTTGGTACTGATTTTTTGAGTGCAGTGTCGAGAGTAATTATGAAGAGGAGAGGGCTCAAACTGCATCTCTGCCTGATACCGAAATTGGTTACAAATTCTTTGGAGCTACAGTGGCATGTTCTGACATTTCTAACATTTCTTTGTTTTTCATACAGGCTTAAGATAGCTTGTCTTAGTCCTATTTCTATTCCCATTTCCTGCAACGCCTGTTCTGTGTCTAGTATTTTAACTCTGTAGAAGGCTTTGGACAAGTCAATAAAACATATGCTTCCCTGTTCTTCTCGATTACCTTACCGATTACCATATATATATATATATATGGATGATCTAGAAAACTAAGATATGCTTGATTTGTAGGAACATTGCGAAACGTTGATAGAATAGCAAATAACTTTGCTTAGATAAAGGTTTTTGTTTTGCACTTTTTTGTTTTATAATAAAGTAACTTGATATTTGAAATCTAAATTTTACCTCATACTTAAACCTTTGAAATCGCCACTACAAATGGCTTTGTCTCCATCTTCTTTTTTTTTTCCGTCAATATTTATGTAAAAAATCAGAAAGATATCCGAAAGGAAAGCCCTCGAAAAGAATTTGATAATTACTTAAGACCATCAGAAAATTCCCTGAAAAGATCTAGTGCACTTTGTGAATTATTTCACATTACGTGAATTAAGGACACATGTGTGCGCAAATGAACACATTTGTCGAACAAATTATCGCCACCGGTTCTAATTTGTTATGAATCTATCCAAACCGCTATCGCTCGATTTATAGATATTTATCGCTCATTTTAAGCAAACTATTAAAATGAGTATATATTTGTTAAAATTCATTCTGTAATAACGGAATTATAATGCTCACTCAAACGCATCAACCAGTACACCAGAGTAGAACCAGGGAGAAATGAAAAATTCATAATCGACTATTTCATTATCCCATCAAATGAAATAAAAAATATAATCGACGTCAAGGTCATGGAGGGGAGCGGAATTAGGCAGCGATCACATGCCATTGAAAATGGATATCGCCCTATGTATTAAGCCACAAAGAAGAGGAAGAAAGAAAAAGCTGCATCCAGGAATTACCCTTGGGGTTCTAAAAATATAGAGAGAAGCAAATTATCATAGAAGCTGCAGAAACAGTGTGGGGGAAAATTAGTGTAGGCCCAAGAAATAAGGAGACACCCTGGTGGAATGAGCAAGTAAAGGAATATATATATATATATATATATATATATATATATATATATATATATATATATTTAAATCAAGCATATCTTAGTTTTCTAGATCATCCATATATATATATATATATATATATATATATATATATATATATATGGATGATCTAGAAAACTAAGATATGCTTGATTTAAATATATATATATATATATATATATATATATATATATATATATATATATATATATATATATATAGCCATATGCTATCGATTACGTGGAATGCAACAAATAATAAATTATTTGCACAAGGCTTGTATTTCATAATATGAATTGAGAGTAAAAATGTTATTGATGAAGAATTATTTGACAAATATTTTGGGTTTAATTTAAATATTATTAAAATAATTATTAGTTTATTTATTAATATTTTGGAATCTATGAATTTTAATACTACAGCTGCACTATTAGACTTAGGAAATGGTTACTTACTTTTAAAATGCTGAAAATTTTACGTAAGGGTTAGTTTTCCACGAAATATTCCAAATTAGGAAGAAACATATAAAAAGAAAAACATTATAGTGGTTTTATGTTTGAAAATCAATAATTTTAAATAATTTTAAACCATAAAATTTTGAGAATATTATATTAACAAACAAAAATTATGGATTAATAAATCCCAATACTATTTTTTTTATTTTTTAGCTACATGGTTTTGCTGTAAGCATTAAAAAACAACTTTATTTTACTTCAATCGTAGTATATCGCTGAGATGTTGACGTGTTTGAAATTTTTATTTGTTGCATTAGGCTGCCACTTTAGTAGCTACTGGAAATAAGAAATAATAAAAAAGTGTTTCGGAATCTTTTGAAAACCTTTTCTTTTATTTATTTATTTTTTTGTACAAGCCTCCTGCTTTATTCATGGCACTGGGACACTAGGTAAGGGTTCAGCTGAAAACACCTTATATGTTCCCTACAAGTTCAAGCTTTCAAATGCTGCAAAAAAATAATATACTATTTTTTCATGCCTTCAGCAGATGAGATACGACGTCAGCATTCTTCAGGCAGGGGAAAATGAAATTTGTGACGTTCCTGGAGAAAAGTAAGATTTTCCTGAACGGGGCAGAAATATTCAAAGAGGATGTCACTGCGGGTGACATAAGTTCAGCTGGAGAGAAATTCCTCCTAGCCACAGTGGAAGTGTCTATACAAATAGTGCCAAAGAAGATGAAACATTGAGCAAAGCCCGAGATATCAAATTTGTAACACAACTTTATCAAAACAATAAGTAGGAAAGACTTGAACCTGACAAGCCTCTCTCCTTCCTATTCAGGCTGCAGTTCGTCTTCATTCCTCAGGACAAATTACGAAGTCTAGATATGGCTAGGGTAGGAGAAAGATCCCCTAACTGGAGGTGGAAATAAACTAAGCCTTTCTCATACCTTACGACGCAGATCAGCTCCGCAAGATATACTAATAAGCGTGGCATATAAATGAGAGGAGGTATGTGGCTAAAGCTATCGTAAGGCAGGGCTGAAGTGCTCCTATATCGTCTTAATGTGCAAGGGACAGCCATTTTCAAACATTCCAGTCGATGAGACCTCAACCGCTGTCGCGGATGAAGAAGTGATAACTATATATGAATATATATGAAGAATAGATAACTCAATTTTTATTTCTTATCTTCCCATTTTTTCTCCAATATGCTGTAGCATTGTTTTAATACACACTCTATAATTAGGTAGGAGGCACTTGGTTATGGGCCCACGAGGATATTGTACTTACAATAAGTATTTTTTCTGCATGGTGATTTGACCTATTTCTCTTTGAGGTCTTGAAGATGACCAATTACAGAACTCTGAACTGTTTTCCTTCTAACTCATAGACCTTAAAAAGGAAAACAATAACTGTAATGGGCCATCAATTTTTTCTCTGACTGGTGATTCATATTTTTTTTAATTGCAGTACTTGAAGATGCAGCGGAAGAAATCGCAACTTCCAAATCGCTGAGGAAATGCGAATATCTTCGAAAGAGTATTTTTCGTGAATTTAATTTTTCCAAGCACAGTTATCAATTTCATTTTAAGTTTAGTAATCACTTTATGAGTATATTATTTTTATTTGTATGATTAATTCGTCAATTCGTTCATTCACATTTTTAGACCTCATTGATATCATATTAGATGCCAAAAGTCATTCAGGTTGAGCTCTTAAAGTAGGTAACCATTTCTTAAGCCAAATAGAACTGTTCTATTTGATAGCTGTTACAGCTGTAGTACCCAAACTCAGAGATACTTTTTTCGCTAAAATAGTTGACCACTAAATGTAGAATTCAATGCTCCACAACTTTCATTCAATGGTTTTCATTTAAAATAGCCATTTTCAAGTTTAAAACGATTGAACATTCCTGTATAGGATTTTTTAAAATAAATTCGCAAATTTTTTATTAAAAATGTTGATATGTAACACTTAGGTACTTATAAAACTACTCAATTATGTCCGTATAATGGGTTCCTAGTTTTTGTAACTATTTTATAATTAACAGTCACTTGTTGTTTTTAGTAATGTATATAATCTCTAATAATTTTCTATAATAGAAAAATACCAGAAAAATATGATCTCAAAATCTTTTACCATAAATATGAGAATGTAAAAAACAAGTAGTTGTTATCTTGCTAATGAGGTATGACTGAATACTACCGATGCAAATTGAAGATTGATGGGAATGACTATTGCAACTGAATGGTTATTATGTCGATGTACTATGAAAGGAAACAGTCAGGAGTTCTCGTCGCTGTTGTGTTTAAGTCTTTAAAGATTACCAATAGCGGTGTTAAAGACAAGGCAAGCCCACGTTTAAGATTGGAAATAAAACAAACTTTAATTTACGAGACTATCAAGATATCGACCATTGATTTAATATAATACCGTTCAAGAAATAAAATTG
Organism: Rhaphigaster nebulosa; assembly: GCA_948150685.1. NCBI lineage: Eukaryota > Metazoa > Arthropoda > Insecta > Hemiptera > Pentatomidae > Rhaphigaster > Rhaphigaster nebulosa. The sequence goes on along the minus strand of OX411310.1, from coordinate 101,825,704 downwards.
CAATAGTTCTAGATTGTTACGAAAGTTCTGGTGCAAGAGAACATTAGATACATTAAGTATTATCCCATTGTTCAAGCAAATAACCGCTCCAAAATTTGCCACCAGGAGGTTTCTTCTTTTACTTTTTTTTCATGTTCATAGTCACTGGTCGAGCATTCTCCTGGATTTTCTCAACTTTTTTTTTTATTGTGTTCAACAATAGTTTTATGTCGGTTAATAATTGCAGAAATGTTATGCCAATCTTTACAATCACTTTGGGCTAATGCAGAGAAAACCTTATGGCCAAAAACCTTACAACAAACCCAGAATAAATTATCTGATGATCATGAATATTGAAGGTACTCACGTAATATTATTCCATTCGGAAGCTTCCTTTTGTAGTGAGCATCAGAAAATGTTCTGTCTTTCGAACCCTTAGGGAAGATGTTATTGCATTTAACCTGTTCAGGCTCACGTTCAATTAATATCGTTCTTATGTTTGATTGCTTAGTTCCCAATGTGTCCCAAGAAGCTGGGGCAGCAAAACCAATGTTCACTTGTGCTTGATTTTTCAGAGTGTGATTCCTTGGAATCATAATTTTCACTTGTTGTGACATCCATTACCGCAATCGTTTTTGTTTGTTGAGTAGCTTTTTCAATTGCAGTTCCTTGTCCTTGTAGATCTGCATTTTCAGAAGATGTTGACGATAATTCATTGTCTGAATTAATTTTCGTTAAGAAGTGTCATTTTGTTTCAAAAGGAATTTCTTCCTTTATCCTTTCCTGAACCAAGCACCAGAAGGTTTTTGTTCAGCCATAGTGGTATCTGAAAAATAGCGTGCATCGTGTTATCTTCTCACTTCCTGTTCAAACCTTTGTCGTCATCACGTCAGTCTGAACGGCAAGATGCTGGCTTGCGAATGTTTAAATTATTAAATCCATTTTAAATAACCAAAATATCCTTCAGCTGCTCCGAGTTAGCCTTTCGAAAACATGTGGGGCGTAGGCATGCCTAAGTTTTGGTTAATTCTTATAAACAAATACATTAAAAAAAAAAAAATTAAAAACTTTTCCGTCCTTGGTTGGTTATATGGGCTCGTCCTGTGCCAGAAGAGTTTAGTCGCTAAATCAGCAAGATTGTCATCAGACAAAAGCATCAGTAGTCTGATGTGATAAAAATGTAACATTCATTTTGTTTAACTTTATTATAAATAAAAGTCATTCTTAGCATTTGACTCTTGGCTGAATTCGTTAACTGGAAAAACAACGCCGAAAAAACATCTGCGAAGTACGGTGAAGGGACTTAAAGTAAATTCAATACCGCTTGATAGAACATGAAGGGCTGCACTTTGACCTTACTTCGGAAATCAACTCTATTGACACAGAGCTTTGATTTCAACAGGCAAATAGAATTTATCAAGTTAAAATATCCCTTTTTTTCAAACGAGAAAGAAGCAAATTATCAATTTGACAACCTTTCTATATATTTTTTTTTTTATAAATATAGTTTATTCCATAAATATTATTGCATTGAACATTTATAATTGAATCGGGATGCACCCTTATACAATACATTTTTTTTTTTTATACAACTTAATTGGACAAAAATTATATTTTATTTATTGGTAAAAATAAAAATTCCTATATAAATGGAAGGAGCCGTCATCATGCCGGACAACCTGCTTTTAATTTCAAGATTTTTCAGTCACTATATATATTTTTTTTTAATGTAATAGGGGGTTTTATGTCAATCTTATTTGGAAATACTGGCACAAATTTATAATCCGGGACCGCATAAATCATCGAGTTTCAAGAACCAATTGATTTGAAATTTTCATCACTAAAATAATTAAATTGAAATAATTCCAGTAATCAGACCCCAAATTCTTCAGAAACGATCCCTTCCCCCCAAAAAACTACATATTTTCTATAACGTTTTTAAATATCTTTCGAGGCCTGTCATATTGAACTTAATCTGTATTACGAATGGCCTTAGCTTTCATTTTAGATCTGAAATAAGCTTGAATCTAATTTTCGATAGGGGGTTACAGATTTCAATAAGAATATTCTATATTCATATAGGAACATCTATTTGCACCAAAAGCTATTTTTAAAAATTCTCACTGGTGTATCAAAAACCTGAGTAATGAGGAAACCAAGCGCCTCAAAACAAAATAAACAAAGATTTATTGGATGAAATAAAAGACAATCTAAAACAAATTGAATAAAAGAAAGGCCCAATAAAAACCAACATAAAATAGACCTTAGTGCTCACAAATAAAAACAGAAATGCTACTGTAGAAAGAAATTCCATGTTACGTTGTATTAAGATTTCCCTTCAACTTTAGTCATATAGTTTATAAAAAAAAATATATCAAAAAGTGAGAAACAAGTTTTATAACAACAGCAAGTTTAAAAAAAGCGTTAGCAGTAGATCTATGTATATTTTCATAAATAGTATGATATTTAACGTTGCGCAACTTGTTTTAAACATTTTCCCAATAATTTAAAATAATTATCTTGATAAGATCAATAATAACTGATATATATTGAACAAAATACAAAATTGGAAATATCAAAATGGCGGGAGTTAAAGAAAAAATTTCCAAAAGGCACTTCTCTAACACCAACTCAATTCACAAGTTCTATATTAAAAAGGTTCTCGTTAGAACTTTTTAGTGAGATTATAATAAAAGTTCTCATTATTAAAGTTCCCAATTAAATTTTTCAAATCAATCCCTAATTATAAGTATTTCACTAGGACTAACCATCGAAAATTTATTATTTAGATGTGCCATCACTTTTAAGCAATTATTACATTATAGTCTATGGACAGCAACAGCTGTCAAAAATTTACTAATTGATAAAAAATATACTAATTGATAAAAAATATAATTATTGATCTTTAAACCAAATGCTCAAATGTATACAAAATGTACACATTCGAAAAAATACATTTATACAAAAATCATAAACACTCTACATCATTATATTTCGGAACATTGAGTGGCTATTCTCGATTATAGTTAATCATATTTTTATTATTAATATTGAATGATGCCTCTTATAAATAGCTTGAATAGCCTTCTCATAGTCGAAAGTAATTTTTTTAACTAAACATATTTTCAAAATAGCGTTCTAAAATTACAATATTTATTTCTTATTGTAGTAACTATGTTGTACAAACCTTTTCTAAGTTAGTGATTTTTCTCTATTATATTATTTGTAGATTTTTCTTTCTTGTATTCATTTATTTATTCTTAAGCATTCACGATCAAATTACAAAATTTATTTTAAATTAAATATCCAAATATTAATTTTATTTAAATTAAAGATTGAGTAATTAAAAAATCTTTTATAGTGATTTTTAATGCTTCTTATATGTTATTGTACCTCGCTTCTTTAACAAGGGTCCTACAATAGCTCAAGAGCCTGCAACATGCCAATTTAATTGGAAAGGTACAAATGTGTTGCATAACTCATTTTGTAGCATAATCTACCACAAAATAGCGTATCGTGGCCTGTATCGGTCGGAGTGGGATCAAAATCTTCCAAAAATTGAAAAAATAACTGAAAAGACATATACTTTATTTTGGTCATTTTTTAGTTTTTCCCTTCCAAAACACGAATTATGTGGTCTGACAGTCGTAAGGCGTCAGAAACTGGGCGCCAGATCAATTTTTTTATTCGGGGAAAATGGTCCGAAAATTTAAACAAATAATTGGAAAGATATAACTTGATTTTGGTTTCATTTTGTAGTGGTCCTCTTCCTAAATACGACTTATGTGGTCCGGAAGTCGTAAGGCGCCAGACCAGTTTTTATATGAGGGAAAATTGACTCGAACATTGAAAAATATAATTGGAAACGTGTATACTTGATTTTGATCTCATTTATTAGCGTTTCTCTTCCTAAACATGATTTTTTTTACCTCCATTTATTAACAACGTGATGCCATCTTTTGCCATGGATCTATCTGACATTCTATTTGCAATTGCCCTGAGCCTTTTGAATTTTATCGCGTAATTTAGATCCCATGAAAATAATAATAAAATGTTATGTTTTTAAATATGATATTTTATATAAATTATTTATAATATTATATATTATATAAATATATTATTATATATTTTATAATAGATTATTAATTATTATAACTAAAATTAAGTAATTCACTAATACAAACAATACTGATAATACAAAAATAAAAATTGGTAATTTTAATAGTATAAAATAAATTTTAATAATGATAGATACAATGAATTGGACTGATTATAATCCAGGTGAATTATTAAACTCTATAATCTATAATTATAGGTGAACTGAATAAAACTTATTGCTCAAAAAATTGAGCGGACACTCTGGTTAAGTGTAAATAAAGAGAAGCTACAAAATGGAACACTTGCTCAAATACGGGCTGATTATTTGATTCCGGAGTACCTGCTCACCATTCTAAATGGATAAAACTGAGCACGTGTTCCACTATGAGAGCAGATACTCAGTAAAATGCTGAGTAGACGAAATAGTATTTCCTTTTTGGCATCTAGATGAAGTAGATCTAGACGATATCTGGCATCTAGACGAACTTCGCGAAGATATCACCAAAAAAGCAGTTGTTTCTGTTACTGTTTAAAGTTTAACATGCAAAATCGATATGAAATATGGCTTGAAATGATCCATGGTATTTTTTTTCTTAAAAAATATTTTTTGGATTATTATTTATAAAACATCGGCCCTCTTCAAAAAACGTCTAAGCTTAATTCAAACCAATTTCATGGCAACCAAAATTTCGTAATTTGGTAAATATAAATAAAAATTAAAGAAACACGCAGATCAATTTTAAAATGTTAACGAAAAACTTAAGAATGATGCTTTTTGAACATTTTCAACAGGACTCATTGGTGTTATACTAAGAATAAACGCGTGAAAAGTTTAAAAAATGACACATATATATATATATATATATATATATATATATATATATATATATATATATATATACACATATAAATAATTATAATTGCTGTAATAAGGTAGTTTAGGAAACAGGAACTAACTAATTTCGTAATTAATAATATAATTATTTTCAGTAAAAATTAATTACTGCCCTATCTACAAATTTTAATAGATGGATGGACTGGTTTAAACCGATGTACATACTTTCTAGAAAAAACACAACAAAAAAACGGAACATCAATTTTTAAAAAAAACTTACTTTTCTTATCCAATTCTGTCTATCGCATTTAAACCTTGAAATATTTACAAAACCACAAGAGTCAGTTTCTAGAAACAACTAAGACAGGTTGACCGCTAAGCATGAGTAACTGGGCTTCCGGAAAAAAGGTATTTCTAGAAAATTTATTTTTAGTTTTTCTTGGTACATCTTTGTGAAGCAGGCCTCACCAGATGGGATTCCCCAGGGATAAAGACATATACCAAAAAAATAAAGCAGGATAAATTAACAACTAATTAAAAAAATTAATTTTAATTTTAATTAAAATTAAAAAGGTAACTAACTATGTTTATGTTATTGCAAAATGAAAATTAACATAGATACATCAATGATAAATAGGCTCTAAAAATTTAGCACTACGTAGTTCCCCAACTTATATGAAAAGTGATTAAATAAAAGACAATTATTTTCTTTATTTGTCATTCAAAAATTAAACAATGCAATAACATATTCTATCCCACGATATAGGATATAAGTAATTATTAATCAATAATTTAAATCATAGAATATTTTAAAATACTGGCGTACTTTTACAAACTAGCTTCTTTATTACCTTATTCATTCATTTTAAATATTTTGATTATAAACCTCCTTATTTGCAAATTTATTTAAATTTTCAAAACTACCAAATAATGAAACTCAAAATTTCAACTAAACAATTTTTTTTAAGGAAACATTTTTAAATTTTCAGTTGTAATATTTAAAAAAAAGATCAATTTGATATCTTTGTTTTATCAAAATAGTCGTTTAGTAGTTTTCATTTAATAAGGTTTAAAGAAAAAATATTATTAGTAATTATTAGTTAATAAAGTATATTTTCTATATTATATATTATTGATTAATAAATCTTACAGGATTAGTTTAAAAAATAAGTTTCCTATTATTATTATTTGCGTTTATGATTAATTTAAATGGTATGTTAACTATTTAAATTTATTTGTTCATAAATGGGTAAATAGGTCCTTCCTTGCCGTTCATATCGATTATAAAATCAAATAAATCGTTATTTATAAAACTGAAATATATATTTATCTGTATAATATATCATTTATAGGCTTAATCCTTCAACCTATAAATCCATATATTAAAAAAAATTGAATTTCTGGTAAGTATTCATTAATAATAAAATTAACCAAAAGTCAAGGTTACTGTTAATTAATGATAACAATTTAATGATTAATCAACAATTCCGACAGAATATTTTCTGCTTATGTACCCCACTTAAGACTACTACATAATATAGAAATTCTGCAAGAGGTATGTTTTATCTCGCCGACAGATAAGACCTCAAGTAACCTTCGGTTATTTTCTTGTTGGAAAGGAGTTCCTACTTCCGATTCCTAGAGTTTTTCCACGCTTTTTGAGAGATTTTTTGCGGAAGACGAATTCAGTTCCTGTTATCAGGGCAATAATACATCAATAAAAGGAAACTAAATGTTGATACGTAAAAAAAAAGAGTAAAATAAAGGAAGGAAGCACATTCAAATCAAGACACGAACAGTGTAGGCGAACTTAATTTGCCTGTTGTATTTTGGTTTTATTTACATATATAATTATTATATATAAATAATTATATATATATATATATATACCTATTTTATATGTAGGTGTCTGATTTTTTATCTAAATAAATGTATTTAGACACGATGGAACCAATTTTTATTTTTCATATTTATGCATATTATATAATAAATGTAAATAATGAAATATTTTGATAAAAGTATATGTAATTTTTTATTAAAAACAGGGTCACTTTTAATTTAAGAGCGAGTAGGGAGGGTAAAAAACAACACAAACTTATAAACATACTAATGTATACAGATATATATATATATATATATATATATATATATATATATATATATATATATATAATTCATTAGCTGGTTAGTTTATTTTGACAGTATTGAATTTTAACAATAAATACAAAATGAAACAAAAAAAAAGATCATTTCGTTGTATATTTGAATCATAATGCACCATGTCGACTTTGTTCCTTACGTGCTTTCTATTCTCCTGGAGTCATGCTTTTCCATCCATAAGTGGAGGAGGACAAGTCTGGCTCGGTATTCTGCAGACCGATTGTAAATAGTGTACATAAGTATGCCTCCGTTTAAGGTGTTTCGTTTATCTTATTTTATATAAGTTTATTTATTATTTCTTTGTAATAAGTTTAATTTTAAATTTTTTATTATTTAATTTTTTTTAATCGTTTTTAAATATGGTATGAATAATTTCGTTGATCATTATTACCATTGTCCTTGCTGAGACATAATGTAATATTACTAAATAAACAAACAAAAATATTCTCTTTACAACTTAAAAAAAAACATTTTATGCAAATGATGTAGCTTAAATGCTTTATTAAGAAATAATCAAAAAACATTTAATTATAATAAAAAAATAAATAAAAAATTCACACCAATAATTTCTTTTTTGTTTAAGACGCTAATGCCCTTTTACCCGTAGCTGCCATTCTAGGATTCAACGATCACGATTCATTCCCACAGAGACGGAAAAAAACCATTCACTTGATCTATTTGACAAAAACTAAAATTAAAATATATTACGCCATTCGATGAAAGTTGATTTATATTAATCGTAGAGTATCAGGCAAAGTACAATCCTTTAAGCGATCTAATAACTTAGGTTAATCAAAGAAGATCTTGATCAAATATTTCAGAAAAATACGCTAACAAAATCTTCTCGATACAGATTTGATGAAAATCTATATATTTTCTTTCCATTAACTTACGTTTATGCTTGCGAATTATTTTGGGAACATCCCTCGATTGTGCGAAACACCGTACAACCAAATGATAACCATCTAAAAATGCGTTCAGTAGTAAAGCATCTAATTTATCACGAAAGAATCCCAGCAAATTACCTTTACCCTGAACTCTTGTACCCTTTAATAATTAATTCGTTACCTGGGTCTTCACCTTGGCAAGGAACTTGGGACAGTCATACAAGATTCAAACAAGAAACTCCTACATGATTCAGACTAATCCATAACTTACTTACTATACACACCTAATTTACAATACACAATACAAATAATATTAATATATATCTTTGAAGTACTGTAAATATCAATACTGTGCCATAAAATCGTTTCATTCGACTCATAAAATCACTAATGAAATTATTCATATTGATCAATTATGATTTTGATAAACCCGGACAAGACTAGACTAGTTCTCTGGCCGTCTTGCCAAGACAATTAGAGAAGTGTTACCAAAGTTGGGTAACTTACAGTAGCTGTTCTGTATTCGAGTAAGTTTCATATTATATAAGTGATGCTATGTAACCAAAATCATTAAAGATGGCTGGAACTGCTAATTTCAAATAATAGTTTTAACTAAAAATATCAATTTTGAATAATTTTGATTTATTATTTATAATTAGTTCATCTTTTTATTTCTAATGATATTTTTCATGTTACTGTCTTATCTTCTGTCATTAAAAGGAGAAGAGACCTCCTTGCAAGATTTTTTTCGTAATTGAATATGTTGAAATTGAATTTAAATATTAAATTGAAATGTGAATTGAACATTTATATAAGTTCATCTAATTCATTTCACATACAGAGCTGTTAAGTTAGGAGACAAGACTAGCAGCTAAACGCTGTAATATTTTAATAATAACAAAATACGAACCAAGATAAGATCCACTGCTATGTGATTCATACAATAAAACAAACTTTCATATTTAGTTAAAAAAATAAAAACTTTTTTATGAATTGAAAATTTTGGCATTACTGGATTTCTTACAACTGATTTCATAGGTTTTTAAAATAATCTATAGAAAATTTGTTTTTTTTAATGTTGGTATCAACTTATGGTAAGTGACGGCAGATTGAAGGTAAAACATTGTAAATACGAGTAACAAACATTTAAGGAGAAATCCATTTCATATCAGCCAATGAGGATTGCCGACTAAATTTATTTATTTTCCATTTCTTGCCTATATAGCAGATATTAATTAATTTTCCATACCTCCATTTTTTTTTTTTTTTTTTTTTTTTTTTTTTTTAGCGCTCATTTTGTATTGGTGAGTCAGGCTATTTTGCATTCTAATGAAGTTTGCGTTAAACTCGGTAATTCATTGGTTTTTTTAGGATATTCGGTTCGAACAAAACCTATATTACTGAGCATAAAACATTTTCAGTCCAGTATCTATGCCTCAACTTAATTATAAATAAACAACAAAAAGAGATAAATGTTAACGTTATCAAAATAAAAATCTTTTCTGTGAAAATTAAAAATGCTATTGATAAAACTATGACCCACTTAAAACTCGCGTACTCAGAAGGGACACGATTTAAAAATCCAAAATTTTCAGAAAAGATTATTTTATTGTGTTGTAATAAGTGGTTAAAATTTCATCATTGAGATCTTATTAGATTTTTAGTAAAACATTTTTAAATATGGCCAAAATTATAAGAAGCGCTATTGGGTTTGAGTAAAAATGATAAAGACATGATTTAATGCAAGATAGGAGTGTCGGTTTTTGTGAAAAAAAAAACGGTTATCGGTTCTTCCGGTTATTTTACCTTCAATTATAACATATTGGTGTTGTTAACCAATGCACATAACCAGTTTTTGGAAAAACCAGGGGAAAAAAACCGGCTCTTTTAAATGAAGTAACTTCCCATCAAAGCATTTTTTGATTAAGTCACAAATAACTGGCCATTGGCAAGATCATTAATTCAAATAAATTCCACATTGATCTTCGAGAAATAATCTAAAAAAACATTATTTTTTAATTGATCATGGTACAACATTATAATGCAGCCGCCTTTTCTGTAGCATTCGTCATACTGAGCGCCGTTTGTGCTGACTAATTGCTTTTAAATTGTAAAAATTGTATTCATTGGAATTATTAAAATTATTACTGTTTTAACTATAAATTATTTAAAATCATAAGTGCTGTCGAATTCCGATGTTTGGGGAAGACAGCATTAGTAATTTAATATAATATCTAATTAAAGCAGTAATAATTTTAATGAACCCAATGAATTCGAATTTTACAATCCAATACAAAGTGGTGAGCTAGCACAAATTGGCGTTAGAGAGCACCAGAACGATGACCACTGATTTATTAGGCTATAGAGCTATCATTAAATTTTCAGCAATTGATTTAGATTTCAAAGCAGAAATTAAAGTTTTTTTTTTTACGAAATTTACTAATTTAATATCAAAATTTTTATTAATTTAATATTCTAGAATGTGGATTTAAAAAAAAACAACCGATTATAACCGAAGCTGTAAAAAAAAACAACGATATAACTCGGTTATTCATGTCAAAAACCAGTTATCTGTTATAGCCGACCGGTTTTTTACATCCCTTTTTTACATCTCAAAGTGACAACTTGTAGCACAACGTTGTAGCTTCACACACTTTTCAAAAATACATCATTGAAGACGTACCATCAGAAATAAAAAAAAAAATAGTCGGTTTTAGTGATGAAGATAGCAGCCAATATAAAACAATATCACAGAAAGAGCGAACTTTAAAAACCCGAAATTTTCAAAAAACATTATTTTATTTTGTTGTTATAAGTGGTTAACGTTTTAAAAATAAAAATTCTCTTATTCAAAATTAAAATGTTAAAGATAAAACTAAGGCTCACTTGCATGATTCACTTAAAACTCACTTATTCAGAAGGGACACAATTAAAAAATCTAAAATTTTCAGAAAACATTAATTTATTGTGTTGTAGTAAGTGGTTAATATTTCATTAAGGAGACATAATTAGTTTTTAATTAGAAATTTTCAAAAATTGTAAAAAGTGCAGATAACACATTGCTTACAGTAAAAATCTAAAATGTCAATACAAAATTGCTATCAAATTTTTATCGTCATTTGATAGGTGTAGTTAAGTGTAATCGAAACGTGTAAATTAAGTGAGTACTCGAAAACAAATTTTCAGTAATTTCCTTGTTTAAGTAGATGATTGCGGAAGTAAAAACACTTATATGGCAGGAATAAATTGAAACAAACATCATCAAAGATTAAATAAGTATATAAAATAACTACAAAGAGTGGAATTAAAACATTTTAGTTTGTGAAACGCTACTGAAATAAGGCGAAATAGATATTGGCACTGAGCCACAGAATTTAACCCTGAAATTATGCTCCTCTTAAATTTATCTCTGTAATCTCAAAACCCAAAATTTCGATCTATTACTATTATAAACGCTAGATTATAATAATGTATTTGTGTAAATATTGTAAATAATTTAATTATAAAATTAAATTATTATTATTATTAAAATTAATTAAAAAATATAATTATATTACATTTATTTTTTTCTGAGAACATTTATTGGTTTTTGGGAAGAAATTTATTTGTTGCACTATAAGTGTTTTAATATTAGCTGTGCTTAATTAGCAGTGCTTTACAGTCCACTACCGGTGTATTTGACTATGTATTGTGAGGCAGCGTATATGTAGGACCCACCAACTTTTCGACCAATTTCGAAAGTTACTATGACGTCTAGAACATCACAGCCTACAATACTACTACGGATCAGTTAATCTGGTACCCTGGTTGGAAGTATGAGTTGGAAAGCTGGAAATGGTTTTAATCTTTTCATTAGACATCAGATAATAGTGACCTAAGTTTGCACCGTTCTAAGTGGTGAGCCAAGGGGGTTGGGGTAACCCCCAAATTTTCAGACTTTTTTTTTTATTTAAGCGGCGCACCCTAGCGAAAACTTTATTCTATTATAAATAAAGAACATTAAATAATGCGTAAAATGAGTACCTCAAACGTTGGATTCAATATGATAATTGAATTCAGAATCATAATTAAAAATCGAAAAGCAACTGGACCCCAGTTGAGACCAGAATGGGACCTTTTGGGAAAGTTTTGGAGAAGTTCTGAAAATTTGTTCTATTATGTTTCGTAGAGTACTGATTACGGATTTAAACTTTGTAACGTCGAATTGTTCCCGAAAGTATAAAAAAATGTAAAAAATAATTTTTTTTTTTTGCTCATACCTGGAAACCATGCATTATTGGGATAAATTCTAATATTTATTTTATACCAAATTAAAGATGAGTAAATCTCCAACAATTTCAATTCAGAAGATTTTTTTGTGGAAAATGGAATATGAGAACCGTCCTCGTACAAAGCCTTTTATACGCGGATGACATAGTCCTGGTAGCCGACTCAAAGATAAAACTACAGCAAGCTCTGGGTGGAATGGGAAGAAGAGTTACTCAGAAAAGGTATGTCAATTAATGCCTCCAAGAGTAAAGTGCTGGTTATGTGAAGAGAAGAACAGGAAGATGTCCAACTGGTCTGCAACGGGGAGGTGCTGGAAGTGGTAAAGGAATATACTTGCTTAGGGACAGTGATTAGTAGCTCTGGCAGGATAGACCCTGAGATTTCAAAGAGAATAGCCAAGGCAAATCAGGTGTACTATCAGATTACTAACAGCATCATCGGCCACCGGGAAGTGGATAAAAAGACCAAGATGCACGTGTACAAGGCTGTATACCTGCCCACTCTCACCTACGGCGGAGAAAGTTGGACCATGTTGGATCATTCACGTCTTTTAAGCTACTAATAATGAATTTCAACTTTGTTATCTCGAATATTTCCTGGAAGTATAAAACAAAAAAAGCAAAAACAAATATTTGTTTTCTTTCTCTCATACTTTGAAAACCATGTATTATTCGAATAAAGTCAAATATATATTTTATACTCAATTAAATAAGAGTAAATTACCTACAATTTTGATTCTAAGGATATTTTAGCTTGGCGGCTCTGTTTTTAAGTGAGCAGATTAAATGAACACATTAAAATCATTTCCAGCTTTCCAACACTTGCTTCCAACCGCGGACCTCTAAAGGTCAAGATTAACTGGCCAAATCGTGCCTCTGACTTATCGGAGTCACCACAACCAAATTTTATTATTTCTTTATTTATTCATTTAATATCTCATTAACGAACATTTATAAATTTGTCTGCTTCATTTATATGTTCATTTATCAATTTTATTAGTTTTATTTTTATCTTATAGGCCTATCATTTGTAATTAACATTCATTATTTTATTCATATGTCTGTTATATTTATTTTTATAACATGTTTTCAATAGTTAATTTTTCCATATATATTTTCATATTCGAGCTACTTTAATTTTCTTTGTATCCTCATTCAAAAGATCTGAAAAATTGTTGCGGTGGATTCAACAACTATGTTGTTTCTAACTATAAATCTATAACATTTTTTTTTTTTTTTTAATTCTATAATATTAAATAAATTAGTAAGGTAATTGATGACTACTAAAACCAAGTACCTGTCGTGACTAATTAATGCTAAAAATAAACGTTCATTGGATAAGAATTTATTTAATTCCAGTCAGCAGTTCAAGGTGATCCGCTTGTTTTGAATTGGCAACCTTACTCGTCATTCAAGTCATTCACTCTTCACGCAGGACAAGAAACGTGATTATAATTCTAATCTGTTAAGTAGTTCTTTGATGAGCCTAGTAATTTCAAAACAATAATGATTTGGTTATTTTTGGAAAATTCGAAAATTGAAATCTTTAATCTCTAGTGGCATGAGAAAGTTTCATTGAAGTTACATACCTAACCACTCAAAGTTTCGCTAATCCATCAGGACAGCTTAGGGGTCCACTGGAAACGTTTTCAGTCGAGATTTCAGCCGGCCGGGCGAAGAATCTATTTCAACTAATAAATATCGAAAGTAAAATATCGATATTCGATATGTTTCGATACCGCGAAACCATATACCGATATCCACAGATAACCGCTTGAATAATATAGATATATCGGAAGGAAATCGATAAAAAAGCAAAGAAAAATCCATCGAATGAGTATAATGTTAAACAGCGAAGAAGGTTATGAAATAATATAATTATTATTTCAAAAACAATATTTTTATTAGCCATGATTATTATTAAAAAAAAGAGAGAAAAGAATTATACTCGGGCAAAAAAAATGTTATAACAAATTTTTAACTTGAAAAGCCATATTTAATATATTATATTCTTTTACAAGTTATTCAATAATAAAACCTTCAAACTTCTAAAAATTGTACTTATCTTTTAACGTTTCCTACTACATTTAGCATTCTCAAAAAATTCATCAAAAAGCATGTAATTCATTTGATATACATCTCAGTACAATCACCATTTATATTATTATTCATTTGTCTTTACATAGGATTAATTAACATTATTTGTATATAAATCCAATCTACTAATTATTGCTTGGTAATAAAATATTGTTAATTCTTATATTTAATGGTAAAACTCCAGATTCGTGAACACGTGGGACATCTAAATTTTTAAGACTTGATAGTACTTCGAGCTGCGCATGCCCACAACAAATACTTAAACCAACGTATTAGTAACGGTGTGCCTTACCGCAATTTGAAGTACTCCATGAGCATTAATTTTTATGGAAATATAACTTACACGAACACTATAAATGTATCTATATTCAAAATAAAATCTTAAAAAACACACTATAAGAGCGTTCAGTAATCATAAAGAGTGGCTGATGGAGTGGACGGGGTCTGAAGTGAACCCGAATTATGCGGCAGGGCTGTGTCAGACACTTCAGACCAAAATATTATTTTCGAGAATGTCGGTCGTCTTTGTCTGGCATGCGACGTGTATGAAGGTATCCGGCAAATATACACATATATACATACATATTTCCTATTAAATACACTGATTTGTCTGACACGAGCCATGTCGTGTCGGACAATATAAGAATTCAATACACTAAGAATTCAGGAAAAGACTCAACGTAGGCACTGGAATCTTGAAAACCAATGCCCCAGTACTATATTATGAATGTTGACAAGAAGTTGGATAAAAGATTTCGCGGTCACTTAGTGCAGATAAAGATTAGTATGGTCACATAATAATTTAACTCAAAGAGTTTTATGATTCTCTCATTATCCCTGAGACACAATTCACATAGATGCATCTATAAATATAGGAAAACAAAACATTATGATTTTGGATGCTCAAATATAATAATGTAAATATTGTTACATGGGTGAAGTATATTGATAGAGAAATTTGGTGTTTTAACATCGGCCATTGCTCTCTGCCTAGAATAGGTCGGCAAACTATAAAATAACCCTTCCTTCCTATCAAGTTGGAGTTCATAAGGCTATTGAACCCAAAAAATCTGTCACTCAATATAAACCCACAGGACTGCTAAATTACCTGTCACTTAAGAGAAGTTGAGTACACCTTAACTTAACAATTCCTTACAACTTTAACTAATTTTAGATAGTACATCATAACAAGTTTACAAACTGAGGACACAAAACCATACCTAAATTTCCAAGGTATCTTTGTCCCATAAACACCCATAATATCTTCATTGCTATTTAGAATAAAATTAGCAGTTTTATTTTTTAGTGTTTACTCTTGAGAGACTCTGGCAGGAGGAAATTTATGTTTACATTCCATACATTACGTATAACATGAACTCCGCTGAAATAGGGAGAGAGCATTTTACATTGATTTGTTTGTAAATTTTTGTTTTGTATTTTATTCTTACAAACAAGTTTCAACCTACCTCAACCATTCCAAAACATAAGCTCATATGTTCAAACCTATGATTCATATCAGGTGAACTAAACTAAAATATCTGATATGGGCACCATATCATGACTCCCTTGTACGCCTAATAAACTATAAATCGGTGGCTCAAAAACTAAACCTGAATTTGGTTACTATTTAGTTTCCGAAGATAGCTGTATATCAAAAATGGCACTCGGTGTCGCGACGTCCATCTATTGACACATTCACACACTTAAGCTCTTGTTTCTGGAGGTCTCATT
Organism: Rhaphigaster nebulosa; assembly: GCA_948150685.1. Classification (NCBI taxonomy): domain Eukaryota; kingdom Metazoa; phylum Arthropoda; class Insecta; order Hemiptera; family Pentatomidae; genus Rhaphigaster; species Rhaphigaster nebulosa. Next base: position 101,809,649 of record OX411310.1, on the reverse strand, counting down.
CCGTTATTATATGTCGTTTTCTTTCAATTGGTAACAAGTTCCCAAGAGATTTCTTCGTGTTCCTTGACAACATTAGGACTGTCTATGTCATTAGCTTTAGCTTTTTTGGTTTACCATTGGAAATGGACGGTCTGCACATTTTAAGCGAAAGAACCCGGTTAACTTATAACTTATTCTCCTGCTGCAGACTTGTTCAGCTCACAAATGTGGAGGAAAAAAAAAATATATTTTACACTCAATTTTAATACTTAAAACAAGTCATAAAATTGTTTAATTAGAAACCACCAAGAGTGGAGCAAAACTCGTTCGTTTCAACTATCAAGTTTTTTTACGTTCTTCTCTTAAAAAGTCTCAAGATGTGGAGCAGCGTGGCGCTGAAATAAAAAAAAATATTAACTTATTGTACTGTTCAGTTTGATTTGGAATAGTAACTAATGCTACTTAATAATTTACTTTTGTGAGACTAATTATTTATATCTCTTTAGTGGTTCTTGGGTACAGTTTTGAAGTGGTTTTTTCCCTCCCCCCCAAAAAAGTTTTTATTTATTTCTTTTAATGGTTCTTTTCGATGTATTTTTTTTCTTTCACATTCCTCAGTGGGCAAACTTAAAATACGCAAGGTTGGCTTACTAAACAAGATGCAAAGAGTAGCATATTTATTATGAAATTAAATCTGTTGGATGCACCTTTCTTTTTTTTAAATACCAACCTAAGTTTATTAATTCCCTTTGCGTGTCCCGCCGCTGGGGAAATGTTTTCATCGGATTCTGATAGAATTTATTTGGGACCACCCTGGAGGTGCGCCCTATTGATTAAAAAAATAATCACAGGAATCGGTCCAAGTCTGGCAAAGTTATGCCTGGAGATACACAGAATATAATGTCAAAGTGTTAACATCATTTTTTGAACTCGATTAAAAAAATAATGCAAAGTATATCAAGGTAATGGGGACAGAGGTCGGTCTACAACAGGATAGGAAGGGGACTTTATAAAGGGACTTTTATAAAATATGGTAATTAAAAGAGGAATGAGACAAAATATTTATAAGAAATTAAGGGAAATTAATATCAATAATCATAAAATAATCTAATTACAGATAAAGTGACCAAAATATATATTTTTAAAAAAAGGAAGTAAAAGTAAAGTAGTAATAACTTTCCAAACAGAAAATAAAAAAAGACAATATATAAAAAACGTAAATATAAATAATATTTTAAAAATTATAGTTTGATAGTTGGTAGTTGTGAAATATGGTAGAGGGAGCACCAACGTATATAATATAGTAAAAAAAAAAGTTAATAGCTAATAATAATTAAAGGATAATTCTGAAGTATAGTTTTCATTAACTGTTAAATTTTTGTAAGGCTGAAATGTACATGAATTGAATCATATTTTGTTTCTAGATAAATATTAGATAATGGACAATGTAAGTCCGAACCGCCACATAAAATGAAATAAAGGCATTAGAAGTATGAAGGCTTAATTATTAAAAAATTCGAGAAGAATAAAATTATATTATAATAAAATTAGATTTTATATAAAATAAAAATAGAATTTAAGCATTCGAGATAAAAAAGGAAGAAAGAGTTACAATAAATAGTTAAAAAATGTTTTTATTCATATAACAATAAAAATAAAATGAAATAAAGTAAAAATAAAACTTAATTATTATTAGGATATACTCGTATGTCATTAGAAATGCTATCTCTATATCGACGTCGTTTTTCGAAAAAGGCCTAAGTGCCAATCAGCAAAATTTACGAGAAATGCTTGAAATGTTTTTCTCCAAATAATATTTTTTTTTTTAATTTTATTCTTTATCATGTTGAGTAGGAGTTTATTAAGATGGTAAAACTTTTATATTTCTTATACATTTTTAATACTTCTAGCACTGGTCAAGGACAGAGTGACGACTGAAAGTCGTCAGTGTTTGGTGCTTAAGTAATCAGTAGCCGATTTTTAGACCATTTCCAATTATTTTGTTGAAATATCGTGAGCGGGAATCGATAGAGGTGGTGTGCAAGTCCCATAATAAATTGAAATGTAATAAATTTAAATTTCGAATTGTTGGCGCTTTAGCCTTTTTCAAAAAATATATATGTAACGGTATTTTAGAGATTTGAGGCTTTCTTTTTGGAATTTTCCAATTATGTTCTGACAATTACCTGATGCACTTATGCTCTTTTAATTAATTAATATTTTCAGATATCGACATTTATTCAGGGCAAATAGAGTTATTCTTGAAGAGCTAAATGTGGAATGGAGTAACTTGTATACTTATGTCCCAGCTGAATTCGAACCGATACCGTTTCGGACTCAAGAGTATTGGGGTATACGACTGATTCCGTTTCCAACATAAATCGTTCGATTTAAAATAAGATTGGTTCCCATATTTGATCCACAAGAGAATCTTTTTGAGAAGTAAAGAAAAAAACGTCGATGCAATTATGAAATGCGATTATTTCAAATGAATCGCCCACGTAAGTCACAAGCGGGAACATGAAAGGATATCAAGGCCAAACTAAGGAAAGAAAAGGAACTTACGACACCATAGACTAAGGCCAATTCACATTCTGAGCTGTAAGTGTTTCGGAATGTATCCTCTCTTAGTGAACGTATGCATAGCACACAACCAATATTCGGGATTATAATAGATATTGAACAATTGTGTTAAACAAGATCATCGATTTATTCCTGAATCAAACTTTAATTAATTTGATTAAATAATTATAAAGCATCATAAAACATAATAAAAGATTTCAATATAATAAAAAAAAAATCGTGAAAATAAAAGTTGGATAAGGTATTATGTAATTAGCTCAGCTTCCATTTAATATATATTCATTTCAAGATTCATGAAATGGGGTTCCCAATGCTATGAGTTGTATCATAAACTCGATACCCTAAGGCTGAACGATGCGAAATGCTAACAGCATCAGAAGCCGGAAAAAGAAAGCAGCAAATTCATGTTCACTGAATTAATAACCTATGTCAAAAGAGAAGTGATGATCTCATACCATAAAAATTAATCAGGAATTAGAATTAGGAAGAATTGGGAATTAGGAATCGTGAGGTGGATTTTCAGTACGGCGTGCAGGTTTGATCCAGAGACGATTTGCCTTAGGATAGGATCATAGGTCATAGAATATATGATCTTCCGGCCCTGAACCGATTTAATCTACGAATTTGGTCGATACGTCACTGCCCTTGAACCCTACAATAATTTGCACAAATAACGAAATATGATTAAATTAGTAATTACAACCTTTGAGGTACGTAGTCGATCACACTACGTACATTACAGGAAAATCGAATTTTCCTATTATAATGTTGTCATCCATGGGCCTATGCAGAATTTTTTTTTTATGAAGGGGATTTCATAAGAAGGCGATCAATCTGTCTATAATCGCCAAATACTAATACGTTTTAATGCATTGTTATTTCAATTCGTCAATTGATTTATTTTTCGTAACTTGTTATTGTATTACATAAGCATCACTCAAAATACAAACCTTAACGTTGGTGGGTATGAAAATAATACATTTCGAGGATGAGATATATCACTTTATATATCTTACCTCTTGCATACGCCATTGGTGTCATTAATGCTAATAAAGACTTAACACTATGGTATATCATAGTTAACTTTAAGTTATAAAAAAAAAAAAAAGGAGTTAATTGAATATAATTAATACCTACTTTTTGTTTCAGGTATAATGCAAGAACATTGGGCGGTAAAATATTTAAATAAGGTAATGAACTCGTCTTCTTAGCATCCAGCGGCTTACTCCTCTTCTCATCTTTCTTCTTCGATTCTAAGTATATAATCGAGCTATGTATTACACCTGCATTCATCTTAGAGAATCCTACCTGGCTGTGCCATGTACTTTCATTGTACATAATTTGATATTTTTGATGATTCTGCTTGCAAGGTTGTCATGGGGAATCCAACTCTCGCTTCTTTATAGAAGGTTAGAAAGTACAGTTATGGATATAAGTACAGCTTAATAAGTACAGCTTAAACTTATTTTTAACGCCAGGTTTTCCTACGACAGTGCAACAGAATTACAGAAAGCATATTAAGTTAATGTTTTTTCAATCGTACCAATGCTTCGATTTCAAATCTTCAACCAATTCCAACGTTTTGCCCTTACCGGATACGGCTATCTCCGAAGTTGTTTTGCTATTTCCTTTCATTCATTTGTTTTGCCATTTATTCCAATTATACAATTACTTGCTGCAATGCTAGTGACGAGTCTGTTATAATGACAATACTATCTGCAGATCTCAGAACGTGAAGTCTCTTCAGGATAAAATATTCTCATTTTTCTCATGTTCTCTTGCTGTTCTACACTTACGAATTTTCAGGATATTTTATTAAAACATAAAAAAACCGTTATATCGATGATAAGCAATATTCAGCAACTAGCACAGTCTCTATGCACTGAATATGGTTATTAAAAATTTTAATTTTACAACAGACGGCATGTCAATATTACTTTGGAATGCAAATGGACTGTTATACACAAAAATAAATTAGACCAACTCTTACATTACAGTTTGAAATAGCCCTCATTACAGAGACACATCTAACCTCCCGCTCTCGACTTTTTATCTGAGACTATACAATATATCGAACAGACCATCTTGATAACAGAAGCCACGGCGTAACATCCTACTTCAGTTCTTCAAAAAAAATATTTTAAAAAAATATAACTATTTCAGAAGTAAAAATTTTCTATTACGCCTGAAATTTTGCAAGACTACTTCTGCAGTTTAAGATTCTGCTTTCTGGCTGGTGGATCCTGTTTTCAACGCGAAACATACGCAATGGCGATTTCAGACTCTGTACTCCAAGAGGAAGAAGCTAGTAGTCTGCCGTTCACCTCCTCAACTTATACATCCTTACTCCTAACTCCCCTACGTATTGGACCATGTCTAAGAGCAAGTTACCAGATCTTTTTAGATTTCTTCACAGGCAAAGGTTTCAACCCCTGTTTATGTACATTAGAATCAAATTTTGAAATATCATCTGATCACTCTGCGGTTTTACTTACATTTAAACCAAATACTGAAACATTTGGAAAAAAAAAAGTGTTCATTAACAGAAGGGATGGTCCAGACAAAAATAATACAATCTTCTTAGTAATAGATTGAAAGTCGAATTACGTTCATTCAAAGCTCAACAATTTGACAATTACATTTCTTCTTTAAATACTGACCATGGCAGTTTGTTGAGATCGACCAGCAGACTTCGAGGAAATCTCACTTCACTGCCATAGAAAGTGATCCCAACTGCTGTCTATGATTTCACTGATGAACAAAAAGCAGAACGTTTTGGCAACTATGTGTTCTCTATCTTCAGACCTCATTCACACCTCAATAACCCACAACATGCTTCAAGCAATCTACTACACACTGACACACCTTTACCTCCTCCCATACCTACAAAATCATTCACACTGAAAGAGGTAAATAATGAAATCAATAACTTATCAAAGCGTTAACTCTCCGGGTTATGACTTGATTACATCTGAAATCATTTAGCATTTTCCCGGAAAGGCCACTGTATTCCTCACCGCACTTCACAACTCGGCCCTACCTACAACACACTTCCCAATTCAGTGGAAATTCTCTATCACCATAATAATTCTAAAACCGAACAATCCATCTCATTTACCTTCTTATAGACCGATCAGTCTCCTTCCGACATTTGTTAAACCTTTAGAGAAATTATTATATCACAGTATATTAACTTTCTTACAGACTTTACCTAATCATCAATTCGGCTTCAGCCATCATCATTCCACAACCCACCAACTTCATAGAGTCATACATTTCATCGCTACTCCCTTCGATAAGAGACTGTATGTAACAGGCACTTTTCTTGATGTGCAGCAAGCGTTTGATAGAGTAGGCATACAGGACTCCTCTACAAACTAAAAACAGTTCTACTTTTTACCAACTGCACTTATTATCAAATAATAAAATCTTATTTAGAAGAGAGATACTTGAGGATTCCACAGGACTCGTCGCTTTCCTCATACTTCTCAGCAAAAGCTAGTGTTCCGCAGGGCTCCACACAGGCACCATTATTATACATAATCTATGGATCCGACCTGCCCACAACGGAACATATTCTCACGAGGACATATGCTGATGACACAGCCGTTTTAGCCAAACATAAAGGCCCAGTTCAAGCTTCGCAATGTATGCAAAACCACACTGATCTGCTTCAAGAATGGTGCATCAAATGGAAAACAGCAAATCTGTGCAAATCACATTTACGCTCCGTCGTGGTCTATGTCCTCCTATTTTTTGACCAACAAAGTTTGACTTGGACCGATGCAGTAAAATATCTTGGATTAACTCTAGATAAACGACTGACATGGACCCTCGATATCAAATTGACAAGACAAAAACTAAACTTACAACTCAAACTATTACTGCATCTTTAAAATAAACGACAAACTACCAGCAACTAAAAAACTGAAGATTTATACTTATTTACTCAGAACAATTTGGACTAAAGGTGCACAAATATACGGATATACCAAAAACTTACTGAAACCGCAACAATTTCAATCCAAAATACTATACTTATTAGCGACGCTCTCCCGTACATCAGCAACAAGAACTTACAGAAATACTTAAATATTCCATACGTATAATAATCCATTAAATCATTATATTTCACGACAAACTTAATGCACTCTTAGATCCATTAATTCAAGGACTTAACACGAGACTTACCTGACACAAGACGTGCTTTACGAAGGAGCTGGACTAGGGATCTTCTAGATAAATTATGGAGAGGTACTATATCACTGGATGACCTTTACCTTCATGCCTACACGACGTTAATTTTCATTGTACACCTCATTCACTGGTTCTAACAGATTTTTGTTTTCAGGTGTGAATTAATTTAATAAAGTAAAAAAAAATCTTTTTAAAGGCTTTCAGCTGGAAATTTAGAGGAAGAAGTTTATATTAAAAAAAAAAGTCTATAATGTAATTCAAATCTAATGCGCATTAAATATTTCACAAATAGACAACTCGGTAATTCTATGACTCAAACAGTTCAATTGTTGGAAATAATCTACTGAGACATTTCTACCCACACGACAAATAGCACTACAGTCACAAAGTGACTAACAACTATCCTAGTAAATAAATGACGCGAATTCTCGCGGAAACTCGAGAATATAGGTCAAACTGGGTCAAATTTCGGCAAGATTAGTGGCGAAAACCATACTAAAATAATTTTGCAAAAATGAGATTTATAAATAATAACTAAATCAATCGAACTGTATAAGTTTAGATATGAGCCTATTCAAACCGATATAAATTAAATATTAAGCAGATATAAAACTATTAAAACATACATAAACCTATTAAAACTAAACGTATAAAACGTACTACTGCCAATACACGTTAAGTATATATAAACCTATAAAAATCAATAAAAAATAAACAATAAACAGATATAAAAATTATAATAAATTAATTTGTCAATGACACTTTCCCTTTGATTTATAACATTATATTTAAAAAAAAAAACATTTTTATAACAAGATTACGATATAAAAAATTTCTAAGTTTAAATATGTAATATAGGCTATTTCATAATATGACCAAGCCAATTCAGAAGAATAAAATTTAATAATATTGGAATACTATGAAAGTGGATAAACTTCTTAATAAAAAAAATAAAATAACTAGTAACCAGACAAATAATCCTTTCGATAAATAAAAATAAATTAATTCCATATTGAGTAAGGTTATAACAATAGAAAGATATAATAAGAAAGACCCTCCATGATAGGTTCATATATATTTCACCAAACAACTTCATATCAGAAATTTCGCTGTTGAATGGCTAGACTAACGAACTGTAGAGAGATAAAGCCATTTGACCCCTACTCTGGCACTATAAATTTATTAGCAGATACCCTATATTGTATTGTAGCTAGAGCGATTTTTCCACCAATTGATGATAAACAGGAAATTCGGTGATGTGAAAGTTTTCTGGTGTGTAAAACGAGTTTTCTGATGTGTAAAACGGAAAAGATAACGTTAGAGTAACTCATTATAAACGTTCTAGTTTATTTTCTTCTGTAAAATTTATAAATACAATAAATAGGAAAAATGATAATTTGCAATTGATGAAAAAGTTTGCATTAAAGAATTCCAAGTCTAAATCGTAACCTAAAATAGATTAATATCAACATCATTTAAGTCAAAAAGCAGGGACGTTACTACAACAATGAATTGGGGGAAAGGGAAAAATTTAAACTTTTCCAAAAATGTTGACCAGATTTCCTAACTATACAAAATATTTTGTTTTTCCAACATAATATCTCATAATATTTTGTTGGAGTTCTTAAATTTCCTCAGCTGTTTAGGATTTGAACTTTTCACTTACCTATTGCGAATTTTGACATTTGACAAAAATGATTTTCTTTTCTATTCAAACACAACATTGCATTGATAAAATCCCAATTTCTTAACTTAAGATGTAATGGTATTGGTTTCAAATTATAGTAACTCATTGAGTAAAATGTTTTACCACAATTTTAACAATTTGAAGTAGCTTCTAAAAATTTTCTAACATACATATTCTCCCTTCTTTCAATCTGTTACATTTTGTAATCTTTTTATCTTCTTTATAAATTGAATTGAGATGCCTTTTATATATTGATTGTTTTTGTTTAAAGGCACAAAACACTATATATATATATATATATATATATATATATATATATATATATATATATATATATATATATATATATATACATACACACACACACACACACACACACACACACACACATACAAAACTTGGTGTAAAAATTAAAATACTAGAATGCTAATTAAAACTTCAAAATATTGCATTCTTCGTTTCATACTTCTTCAACCATGATTATCCGAGAAGTGCATATTAGAAAAATCTTTGGGGGAGAGACAATGCAATGAATCCAACATCTAATTGGTTAGTAGTAGTGATCCAACTACGCCTTAAGTCCGCCTTACACGGTCAATATTACTGAGTCAATATAGAATTCCGTCACTATATTGACCGTCTGTGGGGTATATCGTAGCAATAATATTGACTCATGCGATATATACACCACGTTAGTTAATATTGCTTCTGTAATATTGATTCAATACTATACAAGGCGGGTTTAAGAGATTTTTAATAATGGAACAGGATTTATAATAAAATACGTAACAAGCGACAATAGGAATAAAAATAAAATTCTGTATTTTGGTTAGATGGGCATACAGATGCGTAAATTTTGCTATTTAATGCAGCCCATAATGTTTTCGCAAATATGCATACATGTAGTTGATGGATTCATTTACAGAAAATTAAGTATGTATGAGCTGAGTAATAACAAAATCTTTCGAAGTTCCGTTAACGTGTTTTTATTGAAAATCAAAAATGAAAATTTTAGGATAAACCTAATTAGAAGAGAATGATTAAAAGAGCTTTTGCAAAGTCGTCCTTGGGGTTTTTATTCCAAGAAGAAGAGAAGAAAAACAAGAGAGCCGAAGCCATTGTCAATTCCAATCTCTTCTTTCACATTTGTTCTTCTTTTCTTTTCTTTTTTAGCCTAATTATTTTTAATTTGAAAAAAAGGTATTTTTTAAGTTGGTGCTTTCGGGTAACTTTTAATTATTAACATCATCCGTTTTAATCTCTAAAGGTTTTAAACCAGGCATCCAATTCTTCGAAAATAACAATAAATTATGCTGAAATGTTTTATAGAATAAAGTTCGAAGTAGACCATCATGGATTTCCTTAGAATTAATTCTTTAATACAGTTTAACAGAAATTCAAAATTATATAGTTTAGTGAAGTATTAAATATAATTTTCAATTTGATCACATATTCACCCTTGTTAGCGTTTCCTGGAAAAACCATTCCTATCTTCAGAACGTTCATTTTTCAAACTTATAGATACAATAACTTGTTCATTTTCTCTTTGAAGTCTTGAAAGAGTATATTAATATGGTTATTGCCAATTATCAATGTCGTCTTTGTATAAATGTCATGGAAAATCTTTTCAATTTAATAAATAAAGTTTAAATTGCCATTAATTTATTAAATTGAAAAAACTTCCCAAGAAATTAATACAAAGAAGAAAAAATGTTTTGTGCAGAAAAATTAAAGTCAACGTTATTCGGAAAGTCGTCAGTCTCTCGGAAGAAGTGCCCTGGAAAGTGTGGACGATATGTCGGGAAGAAGATAATATAATTCCTGAAAATAAAATAACAGACTAACTGTAATGATATCGCAAAAATCATCCCAAACACGATAATAGTCACAATTTAGAACTTAAAAATTGTAATAAAAATAATGGGGCAACATTGACCGTAGAGATAAAGAGGGAGAAGTTAGAGTTTGAGTTGCGGTCAGGAAATAAAGCACACATTAAGTATAATACTTAATACTCTAAACAATAAAGTGTAATATACTACTTTAATTAATAAAGTATCTAGTATTACACTTACTGTGTGTTTTCTTTCTTGGCCGCACCCTCGAACAACTTCTAGATTAGAAATAATAAATACAAATGTTTTCCAAAAGTTCCTTTTAAAAAATGTAGTAATTTATTGTTCGCGTAAAAGGATAACTTTTTATATTACAAAACAAATTAAAAACAATGATAAAGTTCATTAGCGTATTGTAAAAAAATATAAATTGCCTTGTATTAATAATAGAGAATGTGACGCATCCATGTGCTTACGAAAGTGTCAACATTTAACACTAAACGGAGATGAATTTGCTAAAATTGTATAACGAACAAAATTTCATGCAAAGGTTATAAACAAATTATAAGAGCTAAAAACACGTTAACGGAACTTCGAAAGATTTTGTTATTACTCAGCTCATACGCTCTAAGAAGCATCTGCTGAAGAAGGTCAGAAGAAAAAAAGTGCTCTGGTTTCGATGAAGATACGAGTAGTAAACAAAACCAGACGCAAAACAAGAAACAAGCTATTCTTCATCCCAGATATAAACATTGCTGGTGCCCATATTAGAAATAGAAAGCACTTGGATTTATCGTAAAAGATCCCAAGGATTTTTTTTTTGTTCCAACAGCTAAGTAGGTTAAATAAAGAAAAAAAAAACCTATAAAGATTGAACATCGGAGGCAAACAAATTAGAGTTAAAAGGGTTACGAATACATTACTACTTAATCAGACCACAGAGACACGTAAACGATTTGCTCGGAAAAAACATTCGACTAAGCTGAACATTTATAAAACTGTTAATAAATAGGAATTGAGAACGTAATCAAGAAAATATCAAACATACAGGAGACGCCGAAAACACTGACAATTCAGCTAAATTGTTAAACAGTTAAACAATTTTAACAAAAATAACTTCGAAACTAACGTTTTAACGAGAAATGTACGGACTCACTCTTTTCATGGATTAAATAAATTACCTCTTTTAGATGGCCAATTTAAAAACAGCACTTTGAGTACTGTAATGTACCTCGGGTGGAACTCAAACAGGCACCAGAAGACAAAGGAGTTCCTATTAACTAAAACTCAGGCAATTCTTAGCTTATGCCGAAAAGTATATGGGATAGTCAGGCTCAACAGCAATAAATCAGATTTGAAGTAGAGCAAGGGAACAGCTTAAGACAAAAACTGACCGAATGAAAAATAAAAAAATAAGAGAAGGTACAGGCAAGAAACCAGTAAATCAACAACATTCATAAAAAAGAATCGATGCGGTTAGATCAAATCCAAAACAAAGAGAAAGAGACGACAGGACAACCTAGAAATAAGTGGAAGGACCTTATATTTTATCTGGAATGGAACAGAGGAAGGACTTTCTTTGGGTGATGTTAAGAGGTTAGCTACTGAAGAGGTGTTCAGGGAATGGATATAGGCTGCCCCGACAGAAAAAGGTATAAGGGTTGAATAAGAAGAAGAAAAATTTGTTGTTGATAAATAAATTACATTACATCTGGAATGTAATGTAATATTCCGGGAGATGTAAATTTTTCGAGAAATCAAATAAAGGTGAATCGGTTTCCGTAGGAACATGTGCAGAATACTTAATAAAATATGTCTACGAAGTTCAATATGCTTTATCTCAGCCGATATTGGTTCGATATCTTTTTTTTTTTTTTTTTGTAGGATATTTAATTACCTTACAATCAACCAGAACCTTTGGGTATGGTAATGGTGAATATTCAGTTGACATCCGCATGATGGTATAGAAGGATCAATTTAATTAGGGATTGATAAATGATTTGCCACTTCTATAAATTCGAATGTTATACATTCATCCTCAGTTCTAAAAACACACACAAAATTCAAAAATAAGCAATTCAAAATATTATTATACACTTTGTGTATTATTGTGTATTATTATACACGTTAAATTAGATTAATATAAACCATTGTATATAATAATAAAACAGATAATTCCAACTTTGCAATTCATTTAAATGAAAATAATCATAAATTCATCAAGGAGTTAAATTAATACATCACGCTGAAAACAGCCTCAAATTAAATATATATGAAGCACTTGAAATAATAAAATCCTTCAAATCCAATCCAGATTTTTGCTTAAATAACCAAATAAATATCTCCAATAGTCCAATCTTAAATTTATTCCCATCTATAACAGAAAAAACAATTACTCACCGGCATTACTGGAAAAACCCTGACCCTTAAACCGTTTACCTAAAAACATCCTACCTAGCTTTCGTTCATTGTTCGTACAATACGAGAAGAAACCAGTACAAACTTTTCTGTTTGATATAATCTATTTAAACCTTGCTGAGTACCAACATGCATTTGATTTCTTGTCTTAATTAAATTCGTAAATGTTTTATATACTGATTTATATTAATCTAATTTAATATGTATAATAATACCAAACTATATTTTGAATTGCTTATTTTTGAATTTTTTGTGTTTTTAGAACTGAGGATGAATGTATAACATTCGAAACTAGTTTTAAATAAAACAAATTTATAGAAGTGGCAAATAATTTATCAATCCCTAATGGTGAATATTATTCTCGAATTGCAAGGATCAGTCTGGGGTGAACTATGTTTTTTTTTTCTTCGTCGATTACGAAGGTTTATTATTGAAAATGTTTCATTTTATTATACTTACTTAAAATCGGGATCAGTTTAGCTGATGAGCAAATTACATTTTATATTTTACAAACTTTTAAGATTTATAACTTGTAAATTGTGGTTTATTATATATTTTACCCCGGCGGTATAAGATTTGTATTGCATTTATGAAGTTATAAAAATGCAGAAATTGTTGTTCTATATAACCCTTCTCCTCCAATGAGACGAAGAGACCTCATCCAAGATTTCGCCCCGGACCTCAGCACCTTCTGCTACGCCACAGATCTGCTCGTAAGCTCGCAAGCAATGATTAATCTTACAGTATTGATCATGTTTTGAATTTTTTTTTTTCAACACATAGTACTTTTATAGTGACATACAGATGAAGTGAGTTCTCTTCTGAATGGTTATTCATCCTGTTGTCTTGTTACCAAGTTTCTTGCATTGAAGATATATTCATATTTGCTATGAAAAATTCGTATTATCCCACAGTGCAAATTAGCCCATTTTTCACCGGAGATTTTTTTCTAAAGCTTTTATCTGCTATAAGTCACCAATCTTTTAAGATTTTTTTGTGGTATAGCCTAAAAATAAATCTTAATTGACCCAAATGGGAAAGAAAACCATATCGTTCCCAGAACATTCACCAATATTTTCGTTTCACCCAGCCTTCGCGAGGCACGATTTTTCTAATTCACTAATTAATGAATGTTTAGCTACTTAATTGCCAGATCAATTAATCACTAAAATATTTACTATTTGAAACAATCGTTGCCGTAGTAAGAGGCTTAAGGAAATAAACGGAAAACACTTCGTTCGACTTTGGAAATCCTACAGCAGATGTAATAGCTACTACTCAAGTCCTAACAAAAGGACGTTGACATTGTCAGAGAGAGACCTTCGCAACTCTTCCCAACAACTGTGATGTTGAATCCGCCCTGCTTTGGAGTGAAAAATATCCTTCAACAAAAACGCCCATCAATTTTTCGGTAATGTAAAACAAGCTTTGAGGATTCGTGGATAATATTTCGCTAACATCACGGACAAAACGATAATACCTTTGTTATTTAAACGAGCAGTTTCGATTCACAGGGAATAAAATATCGATATTATTTGCAATTAAAATAAAAAATCTATAATATAAAAAATGAATCAGGTACTAATATGTTGTTTATTTGAAGTAATATGTTATGGTAAAACCAGTTTATTTTAAGCTCTTTAAGCATGCATCTTTTTCGCTCAGGCATTGTGATTTATTACTTATGACTGCAGGTCACTTCATAACATTTTCGAGTATACCACGTATGGTTACACGTATAAAGACATTATTGTATAATTTTGTCAAATGGATTTGGAACAAATAGGACATAGTGTGCATTGTGTACTGCGTGTGTATTATATGCACTAATAATTTTTAATAGTTATTTATTTAGTGCTATAAAAAATATTATTATCACAAAATTCTACGAGCAATTCATGTGTTGTGTTAGCTCAAAGACTTTTATTTTATTGAAGAAAGAAAGAGGGGGTGAAAAAGGGAATTAATTTTGAACTAATATTTAAGTAAAAGTTTGTGCATCCAGAACCAAGGCCAGGTTTTTTCCTTTTGGTTGTTAAAATAATTAATTTAGCTTTTCAGTTACTCATTTATCCAGCAAAAAAATATATTTTTCAATTATGAAATATTATACAATTTTAGGCTCTCGGCTACAGATTGAAAAGGGGCTTCCTTAACAAGAGAAATTGTTTGGAAACTATACGCCTGAAAACTATATTTTCAGCTTTTATGGCACTTGAAAAGTATTTGATTAAAGATCGTTATCAAATGTAAAGTTTTTCGGTTTTAGTTTGCCTATGTTCATACGCATTTTTTTATTGCTTTTATAATTTCTAAACTTGGTTCACAATAAAAAAAAAAAATAACTGCAACTGCTGTGCAAACAATAAAAAATAGCTGACGTTTTAACAAAAGAATAAAATCGATTGTGCACGCGTAAGCTCCCAGGGAAAAAGTAAAATGAATACTGAAACTAATTATAAAGTAGTGTAGTAAAAAAACAACAACTGTGTAATTAAAAATATAAACCCCTCGTGTCGGGGGTCCTCGTGGTCATTCCAGACCTGCTTACCTTTTATAATACTATTTTAGTAAATTGTACAGTTTAGATTCGTGGAGTATTGAAGTAAAAGTTAACAAAAATAATTTCAGATAGGTCATATTTTGTGAGGTTAGTGAAAAAGGTCGTAGAGATGATCTATGGGTTCAAATATGTCAAGATGTTTTTACCAACAGCGGCATGAAAGAAATATATTCGAATAAATGGAATCGAACGCTACACCTTACGTGACCCCTAAGGAGAAGAAATATAAGAGTCATACCTGCAGTTGGATCTGGCGTCTCTTATATTAATCAGATTCATAATAATTATTTCGGCTGTATTAAATTTATTGTTAATAATTAAATTGTAGTACGTTTTTTTTTAAAAAAAATTTCTACATTTTTCTTCATTTCTCCAAAATATATATTTGCGTTAGATGATTTCTTTATTTAAATTTCATTGATGTTACTCCCATACCTTAGATTTAAAACAGCTTTCTAGTTCAAAGACATCACTACGAAGTTGGATTTCATAATTTCGTATATAAAATATTTACCTTTTTTTTTTTTGTTATCTACTTTCACAAGATGATATAGTTAAGATAAATTAATAGCTAATAGAGTCATTGGTATGCTAATCACCTTTCGTCTGTTTTTATAATTAAATATTACAATCTGACACATTTAAAAGCAAATAGAGACAAATGTTCGCATTCCTAACATCAATATTAACGAAACTATAATGAAAAAAAGCATAAAGAAATAATATTTAAAATATTTATACAGCCTGCGAATTTACCAACGAACCATAATAGTACGCTTCTCAATCAACCGCGTAAATGGTTGATTGGGTCAGAGGATTAGGATGATAGGAAAGGTTTTGATTTGGGGGATGGTATGAGGCCTAAGGCAAACAGAATATTGAGGTCGTGTTATATTGTTGGATGATTTATATAGACAACTGACAATTGTTGGAAGTATTTCGGATTGAAATTATTGGACCCGAAAAATAAACTATTAGTGCAGCTATATTAACTATCAGTATAAATAATTACTCCTTAGTTTTTACTATCAACATTTGTTCCATAACATTCGTAAGTATTTCAAATTTAAAAAATATTTAAAATTAAAAAAGTATATATATCGAAAGTTGGGTTCAACAATCTGACACCGAGGCCTCTATCCAAATCATTTATAACATCTTTACAAAAAATTTGGTCATATGTAACTCAATGAAATTAAACAGAAAAATGTCAATTAAAAAAAATGCACAGTTTAAAATTATTCATTTGTAGTTAATGCCCAAATAAAGTTAAATTTAATTATACTTTACATACTTGTTTATTTAGCTAAATATTAATATGCTATACATCGTAAAACAGGCTATAATGAAACCTGAAGATATTACTAGATCTAACCCGAAGAAGTGTTTCGTAAGAAGCGCACAATTCATATCCCCCAAACAATTTCTGATAAAAGATCTACATGGTTCCAGGGGAGGAAGAGTTTCCCATCCCTCAATATAATATATATAAATAGATAATTTCTCACAAGCGTTTTTTCTCTCTTGATACTTCACCAAAACCAATGACTGAGCCATCATTTTAAAGTCAGTTGACATCCGAATGATGGTATAGAAGTATCAACCTAATTAGGGATTGATAAATTATTTGCCACTTCTATAAATTTGTTTTATTGAAAACTAGTTTCGAATGTCATACATTCATCTTAAGTTCTAAAAACACACAAAAAATTCAATAATAAGCAATTCAATATATAGTTTGGTATACTATACTATACTACAAACTGCGCAATTGACGAAAGACCTCTTTTTATATAGATTGTAGCGCCAAAACAGCTTGAACTATTTTAATGAACCTTGCTTAAGATCTTCTCCTTACAACCGTTTAACTATTTATATACATAGTACATCCCCGAAAAAATTAAGAAAAGGTTATGAGGCAAAGAATAATTTATTTGCAAATAACTCGAAAAGTATACAATTTTGGTTGATTATGTTTGTAAGGTGATTAAATTCTCTACATAAGAAAAAAAAAACAATAATCGAAATCGGTCCATTATTAGCAATGATACAGCGTATTGAACTTTGCAAACATGTTTCCACTTTCCTTCCGCTATTAGGTAATAACTTATTATTTCTCGAGGTTTTTTTCTGTCGGTGCGCAAAATCTCCCTTAGTACTTTGTCAAAACCAATGATTGAGTCATGATTTTGAAGATTATCTTCATCGCTAATGTCGAAAAATAAGCAAATAATTAAAAATGGTCATACTCTACTGAAATGTTTAATATGTTACGTGACACCATGCGTTTAATTTATTCCCAAATTCTATTGCTGTTTAAACAATACGCTGTTCCCACATTCTATTGATGTTTAAATAATACACTATTCTCACAGTCTGTTGCTGTTTAAACAATACACTGACTGCGATAAATTAGCACGGTTACTTTTTACCCCTTCATGTTTTCAACGCCACATCTCGAATTCCCTAAGTGCATTCCAATCGGTAGCATGGTAAAATAAATATTCAATGGTGCAAGCTAAGTTCAACCGAACTAAATCAACATTTCTAATCTCAAGTATGTATACTACGTATACATGTATACTACGTAAGTATCTAATACCTACTACCTTCGAATTGTTCGTATGGGCCAACTGGTAATAATAATCATCGTAAAAATAATACTCTGAATTTATTTTAATTTTTCAAAATATTTGATTATGGCAAATTAAAAAAGACTTCATTAACAAAAATAGCATCAACTCGAGATACAATTTTATGATATCAATAACAATTAAACATTTAAGTATCACACAATAATTTATAGTTGGACAAATATAACAAACATTAATTAAGAAAATAATGGAAGTGTTAAGGACTCTATTGAAGATGATTTGCATTTTATGTAAGTCCGCTTAGAAATTACTATTATCCTCCAGACCTTAATTTCCAGGAAGAAATTCCAACGAATTAAATTTAATCTAAAATATAATCGAAACAGTTATCTTGCTTGCTGTGCATTCCTTCCTGCAAAAGCGTTCAAGAGGTTCTGGCTTTCATAGAGGTACTGGAACTATTAGGTGAAGAATCATAAACTGTTTAATTAAATTTATAAAATAAAACACAACATTTTGATGAATATTTAAAAAATGAATCCCAGGACATTGGTAATACTTCGTTACGAAGATGAAATTTAAGTGAATGAGATTATGGCTATTGGTAATAACTGGTTAATTTTGTTAAATGAATGCAATTTACAGTTTTTCAGAACTGAGAAAATTGGTTAACAGCTACAATAAAAAATTAACGGCCATTTTAGAAAACTGTAATTAATATTAAGGTGTTGCGTATACTTGGTACACTAAAAAGCAACTTATCTCTTTCACAATGATGTTATGCCAAGATTTATTTATGAAGGATACATTTTGTGAGGTGAATTCAACAACTAGTTAACTACAATTTAGCTTATCAAGAAAACTAGAAAACTTTCCTAGAGATCGAATGGAATTTTTTCCTGATGATCAACTTATCTATTTGGATCGTACAGTAGTTAGCTAATTGTAGTATTGTATCTTCTGAACATATTTTATCCACCCACCCCACGATATATAATTTAAACTGCAATTTTTTTTTTATCTTGAAATGTGCGTTTTACTTAATCCTGCTACACTAGAATATCTATTTCCTTCCTCCACAAACCGTGACTGTATGGCAATCAGTCGATTTTTTTATTTTTTAATATCAATGACACGGTACCAACACATCATCAAGAAAAAGAGATATACTCTAAACCTAAAGACTATTATGCTTATTTCTTACAAGACATTCAAAATTGAAACTCGAACGTAAATTAAAACACTTGTACTTACTTAAACGCTCTTCGCATGATCAATTATACTGAAAGTACTTTGTATTGTCAGTATTTGAAATCCCATTCATACGATCAGTATTTGTATTTCACAGCAATATCAGTAGGTACTTAGTTTTCAGGCGATCTTTGTTGTGAAAGCCGTCTTTTTTTAACAACTATTTCCAAATGTTCAGTGATATACAAGATGAGTGACTATCACTGTTATATACAAAAATGTTCATGTGCAAATCATCCAACAAAGTCGAAATTGGCTTAGAGAGATCTGAACATAATGTGTTACGTTATATTGAGATGCGTCAACAACGCTAATCATGTTAGGGAAAGAACATTATATGAATTACTTAAAAGAAGAAGGAAAAGTAGATTAACAAAGAAAAATACTGAATTTGGCATAGTTAAAATTATTTTGTGAGAACACCTTTGTAAAGATTTGTAAATGTTGATAAAAACTAAATTTTCAATAAAATTAATATTTAGTCACTTCTTTTTTACTTCCTTGTACGAAGTGGCTTGAGTTATCAAGTGCACCAAAATCTGGAGTAAAGTTCCATACTCCTTTCTTTGTTTCTCTCCATCCGAATATTTTTTTAACGTGATGTTTCACATAATCGAGTAATTATAAGTTTTAATAAAATTCTTCATTAATGACTCTTTTATTACTTCTTCATTGTGTTCAATATTGGCGACGGCGAAGTTGACTTGATGACCGCAATCAAATACTGGATAATTGACGGTACCAAAGTCAGATTTGTCAGTATTTTATTTGTTATTTTTTCTCAGACAAAATACTTTCAAGATTTTGACATTATTGGATGAATGAATTTTTATTGATCATGCAGATAGGAAAGAGAACAATAAACAAACAAAGTTCATTAAGCCAGAGATTCGCCTTGACCAGCAATTATTATTATAACTGCGAAAAATCCAAAACCTTGCTAAATTCAAGCGCGACAAGCAAGAGACGACGCATTTTGCAACAGCCATTTCAGAAAGTAGAATTTCTTATAATTTACCGCCACACCACGTACCTCGAAATGACACAACCATCGTTTTTTTTGTACGTTGTTTCATTTTAATTTAAAGAACATCATCTGATAAGTGCTCTTAAGTAACAGTGTTAAACTATATCGAGACGAAGGATACGAAACGCGAAGAAATTGACGATTATAAATTTTATAATAAATAATAATCAAATATATGCATCATCAAATCACAAAAAGCTATTCAGAAAGTATTTATTACATGAATAAAATCAGACCCTCTGTCGTTATGATTTTTATTACCCCATCAAAAAAGCTTTTAGGTGTACATAAACATATAGATAAACATTTAGGCAGAAATAAACAAAGGATCAATAAGGAGAACGCCTTTCTCCAACATTCTTCAATATTACTAATAACGGTTATCAGAATAATAAATGATGATAATATTCTCCACTACGAAGAATTATACGTTTAAGTCGATTATGTGCTTGGAAGTCTCGTAGTGAAGTTATGCCATGGTTAAAATAACTTTAAAGAAAAATATTTCAAGATATTAAAATTTCATTCATCTTTAAATTGAGAAACATCTTGATTTATGGGAAAACCCTCACGACATATTATATTTTGAAAATGACTTAGGCAGACGATATTGTAGTCATAAAAAGACACCAAGAATCTAGCATGCGTTGCTAACGCTGCACGACCACTGACGAAAACTACCTCATTAGTGCAAGTTGTAAAAAAACAAAGTTAAATTTCGATAAATGTCAGCAAATAACATTTAATCGTACATTAAGGCATTAAACACGATATGGCATGAAACCTCAATTATACATCTCAACAGTGACGGATATGTATCACTTTTACATACTGAAAGTTAGCGAAATTCCCATAAAAAAAAAATTATAGAAATTGGACAAGTATTAGCAGAGATATAGCGTATTGAATTTTGTAGTCTTATTTCTCGGCGCTCTTGAACCTTGGTCTCCTGAGTTATCTTTTCCAATTCTTCTGGTTCTTCGTCTTTATCTTCCAATCGCGGACTTCCGGCTTCCTCGAATCTCTCCCATTTCAGCCTTCCTTGGAACCATGCTCCACTTCCACTTGCTTCTTGGTCTCTCCTTTTTCCTTTTCCCACTGAAGTGCGCCTTCAACATTTTTGCAGCGTTTTTTTTACCTAGTCTACGGAAGAGATACCGGGTATTATTCTTCCCCCATTCCAAACATGCCATTAAAGTATTGATAATTTTGCCGGACTATTCACTGATCGTCAATTTTCATGTTAGACAGGTGTAGATACCTATACAAAGTTAGAAAAAAACTAATATGAATTGTTAATTTTATAATTATTTGTGGATGGAACAAAGTATTTAATACTTTCCTCTTGATTTATTTAAAAACTGGCTTAAAAAAGTAATTTTTCACCGCGATTCTCACAAGTCTAATAGTGCAGATTCTTTTAGTTAACCAATTCATCAAAGAACCGAAAAAAAAAAAGAGAATAAACTTTACGAGTACTATACACAAGAATACTGGAAACGATATTAATATTTTTCTGGAAACTCGGATGCAGAATTAGTGTAAAGGTGCTTGTCCTAAACACCTCATCCACCTTAAATATATCCTAACAAGTTTGGCAGTTAAAGAACTAAATCATCAATTAATTGATCAATTTCATTAATGCATTGGAGAATAAGTGGAAATTGGAGAGTATAAGTAAACGAATTTACTTTCCTGGGATGCCAAGTTAATGTGCATAATAACCTGTCCGAAGAAATTAAATGCCGCATCTCAAAATCAAACCGAGCATTCTTCGGACGGCGACACCACCTCAGGAGCAAATTTTTATCTCGAGCAACAAAGGTACAATCATATAAAACCTTAATCCGGTCTGTGCTTTCCTATGGGTCGGAGACATGGGCAGTGTCTAAGGCAGATGAACGGGCACTTCTAATCCACGAGAGAAGGATACTCCGATGCATCTATGGTGGAATCCTACATGGTCAGAAGTGGCGGAGGAGAACAAATGCAGAGGTCTACGCCTTGTATCAGGAGCCAGATATTGTGAAGTATGTTCGTCTGGGAAGACTGAGACGGACAGGATACCTCGCCAAGAAGGAAGATGGCGATATTCCCCTAAAAACCCTCTCTGAGGTCATACACGGGACCAGGCGCAGAGGACGACCAAGATTGTGCTGGCAGGACGGTGTTGCGCATGACACAAGTGAACTTCTTGGATTCCTCAACTGGAGGGTGGCGGTGATGGACCGGGACACAAGGCCAAGACTGATCCGAGAGACCTAGATTCAGAAATGAGTTGATGAGCCGTTGAATGAATGAATTCATCAATGCTTTGAGCAGAACCATCAAAACAGGTGGAACAACCTTACTCTAAAGAATAACGAAGTTTGAAAACTAATAATTAGGTCTATAAACTAGTTTAATTTTAAATATCAATACAGTCTTATTCCGCTTTACCTTCTCTCTCTCTCTCTCTCTCTCCCTCTCCCTCTCCCTCTCCCTCTCCCTCCCTCTCCCCCTCCCCTCTCCCTCTCCCTCTCCCCCTCCCCCTCCCCCCTCCCCCCTCCCTCTCCCTCTCCCTCTCCCTCTCCCTCTCCCTCTCCCTCTCCCTCTCCCTCTCTCTCTCTCTCTCTCTCTCTCTCTCTCTCTCTCTCTCTCTCTCTCTCTCTCTCTCTCTCTCCTCTCTCTCTCTCTCTCTCTCTCTCTCTACGTGAACAATTTAAAGAAACTCAACAGCAGTATTTCGCTCCCCAATTTAACGTCTATATGTTTTTATAAATTAAAAAAAAAATACAATTCTAAAAATTTCGTTAAATTAAAAATTAATATCTAGTTTGACATATTCTGGCAACATCATATTCTGGGACAAATCGATTCCGCATTTAGAGTAGGAGTGTTATAGACTAAGACAACAGATCGAATTATCACGAACGATCTAAATTAACCAAATATCTAAATTGGTAGAGTCTAGGGTGCTAAGAGAGAATCTGCCAAAATCTGGTAGTCCAAAGTGGTCGTGTTCATCGCGCCAGTCCGCCTCTAATTCAACAAAAATTTAATTGCATTGAATTTAACCCAAAATATATATTTTTGGATGAGGGCTAAAGCTATGGCTATCCTGAATAAACCATATGGAAGTCTTGCCGTCGAAAGAGGTCAGATTCATCCCACCAAACGCGTCAAATTGTCCAAAAATAGCATAAAGTAACTTAAAGGTACATATGAATCACTTAAAAGTCAAGAATAATTATGAAAAACATTAAGGATAATTAGTCTTCTTGGATAAGCATCGGAATTCCAGACCTGCATTTCTTTATTAGGGATGGCCAGAGCTTTAAAATGAGCCCTAATTCAAAAATATATCTTTTTTGGAATCCCAGAAGAACATCTTTTGGGTTAAATTCAATGCAATTTTGGGTGGTTTGACGCTGCCCAACGCGATAAATCCGACCATTTTGGACTGCCAGACCTGTATATAATAATTCAGAGCAGTCATAGCTTTAAAATGAGCCCTCATTCAAAAATATATTTTTTTGGAATCCCAGAAGAACTTCTTTTGGGTTAAATTCAATCCAATTTTGTGACAGACGGACATATTTTCGCTCAGATCCATAAACTCTACTAATTTAGATATTTGGTTAATTCATATATTTGGTCAGCTCTTGGACTATTACAGCATCCATAATTAAATCTTTTCCATCATTTATTTTTCTAATCATATATTTCAGTGCCAAATTAAATCGAATTGGGATAATAAATCGTGTACGGCCCTCAATCTACCTGCCGTATCTTTTAATCCACTTATTAAGGTACAACTTAGGCCACACTAGACTAATAATTTTCCTGATACTACTTTCAGAAGAACTTTACATCGCGGTATGACGGTTTAATTTTCTTAATTTAAAATAAATTATAAAAACCATACTATGTTCAACTTAATTTTTTTCTTTACTGTCTATGTATTCATTGTTAAATTCGTGGTTTTAATAGACGTTATATAATATTGTTGTTTAATTTTGTTATATAAATAATTAATCTTAGAAAAAAAGAAACAAAAATTCATAAAAAGTAAGCTAGACAACAAATATAGTAAAAAGATATTACAATATTTATTTTTACAATATCGTTACTATTGTTTCTTAAATATTTAAGACATGAGTGGAAACAAGTGATGTTCAGGAGAGGAAGAGTTAGAGGATGATAGGGAAGAACTATTTCCTTCCCATGACGAGGTAAGTGAAGCAAAAGAGAAACTCAACAATAACAAGTCTGCAGACAAAGATGGTCTTCCAGTAGAACTTTTTAAGAGTGAAGGTCAGAACTTTGTGAAGGAGCTTACCCATCTCATGGAACGCATCTGGACAGAGAAAGAAATGTCCGATGAATTGGATAAAGGAGTGGTTTGTCTGATCCAAAGCATACAAAATATCGTGTATTTGTTAGATTACTTCCTTATGCTGAGGAAATTATAAAGGGCTACCAGTGGCTTCGCGAAAATCAAAGATTGAAAATATTTTCACTTTTACACTAATCCTGGAAAAGACAATGAAATATGGAATAAGTACGCGCCACCTATTTCTAGAATTTCAATCAATATGATTCTATAAAGATTGAAACGCTTTAGTGCTCTGAAAGAGCTGAATACAGGGTCCTAACTAGTCCGAATGGTAAGAGTAGCCATATCCAGCTCTAAATGTCAGATTAGGATCCAGTCCAATCGATCGGATCTCTTGCAAACAAGAAATGGGCTGAAGCCATAGAGAATTTACCCTTGTATATGAAAGTATATATAATTTACCATATAGTAATTTTTTAATTATGCAAAAATAAAATAATCGTTTGGCTATAACTTTTTTCCCAGCATCTTCTTTGTGAAGTACTAAATATATAAAATTTTAAGGATAAGATATTAGGAAAGTTTCATCAAAATCATTGGCAATTGACACTTCCGGTTACACTGCTCTACCTTTGCTAATCCTAGTCCAATTTCCATTATTCCTTTTTTACCTTTCATATGATTGCATACATAATTTACCATAAAACGCATACTTTTTAAGTTATGCGTAAATAAAATAATATCCTTTCATCTTAAGTTTTTCCCTGCAGTTCCTCGGTGATGTACTACATAATCGAAAAAGAGAAGACTTTCAGCAAGTTTTATTAAAATCGTTAGAGCTGTTTTCGAAAAAATTGTAAAAAAGTATAATATCGATGATATAAAGTGGTACTTCCGTCAGTCGATTTTGACGAAAAAGTTGCCGTAACATCTCTTGAATAAACCTACCTTAAATATGTAGTTTAATTTTCGTACAACTTTTCGTTTTTGAACTAGGCTGTTCACATGCACACAGACACACAGACCATTTTGCAAAACCTTAAAACTCGAATTCGAAAATTTTCACGATCGCTATACTTTTCCCTGCTATATATTTCATATATATGTAAGGGAAAGTAAAAAACATAAATGTTCTTATCTCAAAGCTAGAACCACAATCAAGCGAAAAACTCAAACCCGAACTCTATCTTGAGCAGAAATCATCGTGTTCGAATTCTCATTGTCGTGGCCAATTTGATGAGACTCATAAACAACCACGACAATGACATAACGAACTTTAGAAAATCAATTTGTTTTTAAACAAAAGGAAATTTACTATATCAAGTGTAACACTGTCACAGTAAAAGGAATACTTTAAAAAAACGTTGCCAATAGTTTATTATTTCTAAATAGTAATATTTCAAAAATATTCAGTCTCTTCATTCACAGGACTTTACATATCGCTTTGCTTTACAATTCAGATAATTAGATTATCTTTCAAATGAGCATTTGGAATGTTTCGGAAAAAGGACATGAGCAGAATACTTGATAAAAGATATACCAACTTCAGCAAAGAAATTAAGCAGTAAGAGCCTATGGAGTAGAAATTTGAAGATTATCCCAAGATGATCGCCGTGAGAGTGCCGACCTGAGAGTGTTAAGAAGAAATTGTGTCAATGCAAGTAGGCTGAGATGGTTAGGACATAAAAATCAGAGGGTAAAATGGTACAGATGAAAATGTTGGAGGCATACTTCAGTGAGAAAAGAAAAATAAAAAACCAAGAAGCTGAAGGAAGTGGAGACAAATTTTATTCGATAATTCGATTCTACGTCTCTTGAAATGTAAAACCCCAAATTTGGAGGGAAGTTACCTTTTTTTTCTTGGTCGATTACAAAGGTCTATTGAAAATAATAAACCAATATAAACCTGCATATAATCAATTTACAATCGGAGCTCTGAAAAGAAAAATTAACGGTTACATAATATAGGTTTTCTTTTACCAAACTAATTCTCAATGGGGTGGTTCGAAAAAAAGAAAGAAAATTAGACACATTTAAGATAACATAAAATGTTCTTTCGGAGACGGGGTAATATAACGTTATCGATACATATGTGATTCAATAAACAGGAAGAATAAAATATATAATAATATGGAGGGGAAAATTCCCCCGGAGAGATGAAAGAAAACAAAATGAAATAACATCTTCGTGTCTAAACAATAACGTTCCTTTCTCAAGGGCATTCTTTTATTTTCCGCATGGTTTTGATTATGGCCTTTTCTTTTCTTTTTTTATAAATAAAAAAAATGATCGGCTACTACAATCGTGTCAAACACAATTAAGGCCGCGGGCTGCAACACATTTACGATTTTTTTTAAAATGATATTTTAAAGTGAAGATTCAGGAATATAGACAGAATATTAAAACATATTATACAATTAAGTGAATTTACAGTAATAGGCGATAATATTGCATTACAATTGTCTTTTTTCATTTTTTTTTTCAGAATATTATGGGTTACAAAAATAAATTTGGGGGCCGAATGTTGGACGCCCCTGGGCTATATTCTGTTCACGTCTTCGTAAGGCAAACAACTATCCGTCTCATGAATTTCTTAAAAGACCTCTTCAAATCTCTTCTTTTTTTTTTTTTTACCAATTCTGATATTTTTTAAAAATTAATTATGCTAACATGAGGAATTTTATTTAAACAAATAGTACGGGAGCTCACACAGAAAAACGGGACTTATTTTACACAAAGGTTCAGACAATGTTGCTCTTGAAGAGGGGCTAAAAAATAGACGACGCCGCCAAATGACGGCCAATAAAATATGGAAGTTTTAGGGATATTTTCAGTTATTGATTTATAACTCCAAAACGGTTCTTTCTAGCGAAAACATTTTCAAGAATTAAAGAACATCAAATCCTACGTCGGATGACAAACTAACATTATAAATTTGACTCACGAAAATGGTCGAAACCGACGGCCGAGAAACAACAATTTCTATCAACTTTGCCAAAAAAAATTCAATATAGTGACTTTTAAACGCCTTTACCATGGAAACGGCTATTATAAATTAAAAATATTTCGAATAAAGCTTTTAAAGCATCAAATTTTATATATAGTATTTATGTATTTTGAATAGAATCCCTTCTTGTACGACTTACAGCGAATAAGATTGTCACCCTCACTCACTCATCTGTACAAATTCTAACCAACTTAATAGATGAGCTATAAACTTGAAAATTCGCAAACTTGTAGCTTTCAATCTATAACCGATGGGAAAATTCCAAAAAGTAAAATTTATAATGTTTAACAATTCAAAATTGCGGACGCAACTTAAAAATTCGTAGGACCTATATTTGAAGGTCAATTGTGACTAAACGGTAATACCTATAAACAAACAAATTGCACCAAAAACTACTGATTTTGTCAGATCTACAATTTTGGTCCTATAAGTTTTTGTTGTAACTCCTTCGGTTATACCTTAGATAGTGCTAGTTTTTTTTTTACATCTAGACCAAATTTTTAATTTTTTTCGCCAATTTTTCAATTATTTTCACATTTAATGGTAACTGACACTCTTCACTTTGGTTCCATAGGATATCTTATTGTCGTATCGTCATCGATTTTAAATTCGAAGGAGCTAAATTCATGCATGCATTAACAATTTTCGAACTTCATCAGCAATTTTTCAGTTATGTTGATACATGATGGAAACTGAGTCTTCAAACTTGGTAGGCCGATGGAAGTCAAAAAAATGTACAACTTTGGGCCTATTTATCGACTATAAATTCGAAGGAGCTAAATTTTAGATATACGACAAATTTTCGAACTATTTCCAGCTTATTATTAATAACTCCAAAACGGCGGTTCCTAACGAAAACTTTCCAATTGCGAGAGTTGGTAATTCCAACTCTGAATTAGTTCCAAGTGGCTAGTAACCAATTAAAAAAATGAAATAATTTATTAAGAAGTGGCGTACGAAGAGGGGGAGGGCAGGAGGATATATCACCATCCTCCCCGAAATATACGAAGAAATATAACTTTAATACCTTATGTAGAATAACAGACCTTAATTGTAGTACACATAGACGTTAAATTTAGTAGATATCAAAAGCTATGAGCTACAGTACTTGTGTAATGCAGAGCGTAACTAGCAGGTGGCAAATGCCACGGACTTCTGCCCAAGTGTGGCCGCGAATAGGTCTTTATAACGATAAAATATAATATTAAATTGTATTTAAATGTATTAATACAATATTATATGGAGTAATACAATTAAAAACTAAAATGGTATTATGTCCATAACCCCATCTTCGAATTTTGAGTAAGAAGGTTCAGGCGCCTCGCTACTGTATCACAGGATGACAAATAATCTGTTTTTGAAAGATGAAATAAAATTTTAATGACGTTATATTCATATAAAAAAAACGGTAAAATGGCTAAAATATCGAAAATATATCATTTTTATCCTGGCTAAGTCTCGTTCTGATCGTAACTGAGCACACGGCCCATTAGCTCAGTTGGTTAGAGCGTCGTGCTAATAACGCGAAGGTCGCGGGTTCGATCCCCTCATGGGCCAGTAATTTTTTTTTAAAACACAGCGGTATTAGATGATAACTTTAGATTAACTGCCAAATTTTGCAAATTAAGATTGTTTTTAAAGTTCTTTATATTTTAAAAAACGAACAACATACAACAACTTAAAAATATATGAGAAGTATTGATGGCTTATTATATATAACAAATGGAATTATTCTAATGAGTACATAATTGTAATCATTAAACAGATTTTTTAAAACAGCATATTAAAATTCGTATTTCCAAAAATAAATGAACTATGTATCCATTAAAATTATATTGCAAGACAAAAACCTGCAAATGTGATTTATAACTAATAAGTTATTAGTAATAACATTCATTGTAAAATAATTAAAAGAAATACAGACAATATCATACTGGGGTTGAAATAGACAATTATTTCTCTGTGATAAAATATTATCACAATTTCAATTATTATTTCATCATAACATGATTTTTATCATTTACAATTGCCTTGGTGTTTTATAAAAAATTTAAATAGCACTAGTAGTTGAAATAGATAAAAATAGACCATCAGTAACTGTTAGCAAATAAATTATTTTCTATCTTGAAATTTAAAAGTCATTTACATTTTTCATTATCAATAATGAATTATTAGGTAGAAAATAAATTTGCTTTATTAAATATTCACATAAGTTGAAAATGTTTTATCATAAAAAATAAATTTGGATTCAATTTTAAAGAAATACTTCAATTTATTTATTATTATTATTTATTTCAATTTTAAAGAAAGACAAATTTATTAATGACTTTTTTTTAAATCTATACCATCATGATTATTGGTTACAGAATAACAGTTACATATTTTTCTAATGAAAAACAATTGATTAAAAAAAGATTGACTTTTTAAATTAATATTTGTTATACATATATTAAACGATCTACATATTTGAGCTAAAGAAAGTTTTTCTTTAAAAAACTTATTATTGTAAACCTTAATTTAAAATAATTGTTATTTTCAACCTCTGGTATAAATAATTAAGATCAAAGAAATTTACACTAAAAATATAAATAAATTATTATTTTGAGATCTATGCTCGATGATTAGAATCATGTTATATAAATCAATCAGCTAATTTAAAAAATGTATAAACATACATATGAAGAGTTTACATAAGAGGGAGAGCCACATATTTTCAGAAATGTAGTTAAACACATCAAAACGTTTATATTGTTGAGTGGAATAAGATGGTGAAAAGAAACAATCTGAAATGTGGATGGTTGGATTCTTTGAAGTGTTAGAAGAATAACCGTATACAGAAGAAAGGGGGAATGTCCGCATGATAAATGCAAACAAAAAAAAGAGGATAGTTGCTATAGAAAGCCGTATTTTTTTGTTTTAATGTCTTCTTTGTTTCAATTTATTAGGAACTATTATATTTAATAAATAGAGAACAATTTTTACTTCCAATATCATATTTAATTTCTTGTATTGAGAATAGTTTACGTTGCAGGAAAAATGTTTCCATCAGGGAAGGAAAAGGGAATGTCCACAACCCTCTCCCTTTCTTCCATGTTTGATTTGGATTTTGTTTTATTACTTAAAATAAATTATTATCAAATATAATACTATTTTAATATGAAAGACATATTATGAAATGATATACTAAATATTTTTTTTTTAAGTATGAAAACTCATGAAGTTATTAAGCTCCAAACTTTAAAACTTGGATTTTCTTGAAATATATTTCGGATGACTCAGCCCCTTTCTTCTGTGGACTCCTCATATATTTATAAAATCATGCATATCTACTCACATAACATCAAGTCTATATATGTCATTTCCAATGGCTTGAGAAGCACTAAGTTGATAACTATTTCACAAATCAGGCAAGAAAACTGAAATGAAAAAGAAAAAATAACACTTAAAATAAAAATAAAGAAGGATTGAGTATGAAAAAAATGGAGGAACTTCCCAGTGTTTGAGAACTTGGAATATATTTACACAAAAGACTCTCTGAATCAACATATAAAATTAAAAATAAAAGATAAAGTTTACAACTCCCACACCTAACTGGATTTACAAAGTATAACTCATGGGTTATCTAAAAAATCCATGTATGTGCAAGATTCTACAATTTGAGATGCTGATAAAAATTTTAAAGCACCATGGTATATTACAAATGGCACAAAAACCACAGATAGAAGATATACCAGGTAAAAACATATATGTTAAATAGTTTAGAAAAATATAAATATGAATTTCAGGTGTCAATAGAAGACCATCTTAAAATTTCATTCAAACCATTTTATTTTTTCTCACAATATTATAGAGAACTTACATTTGCACAGAGTAAGTATAAATTTGTAAATTATTTTTAAAAATCTATTATACTTCTATTGTATAAACACATAATAAAATAAAATTTCTTTTTTATTTATAATATCTGTTCTTTCCTAAGCTGTTGATTATAAAATTATTGTTTGTTTATCTTTATATAGTTTTAACTACTAAAACTATTTATGAGCTCTCTGAACAAGTTACTTGACTAGATCGCTAGTGAATGCATCAAGAATCATCTAGGTGTTTGTTCATCTATTGTTATTTATCTGTTGTGTATAGAGTAAATGAAAGCTAAAAGCTGTGTCTACCTAAAGCTCTTTAGTCATGCCAAAAAGAATTCTTGGTATTAATATATTATAAAAGATATATTGTTTGATAGATTGTAAACAAAATTATAATTTAATTTATAGAGATATGTAGATCAAAGCTGTCGACTTTGCTTTTCTTTGCACACTTTAGAGCAGAGGTTCCCAGACTTTATGTCACTGTGTACGATTTCCACTTAATAGATTGGCGAACCAATATCTGATCTTAACCTATTAGTATTAAAGCTGAGTCTTCATAAAAAAATATATAATGATTTACAAAAGTTCATTTAACAAACAAAACAACATATGTGCCCATAATTATGAAAGTGGTCTGAGTCAAAATTAAAAAAAAAAATGAATTTATCACTTATTTCACACGACATGATTTTAAACTAAATT
This sequence comes from Rhaphigaster nebulosa, assembly GCA_948150685.1. Taxonomy (NCBI): domain Eukaryota; kingdom Metazoa; phylum Arthropoda; class Insecta; order Hemiptera; family Pentatomidae; genus Rhaphigaster; species Rhaphigaster nebulosa. The sequence continues at coordinate 101,777,622 of OX411310.1, read as the reverse complement.
TATTCAATGTAATTTTTACGATATCGTCAAAAAGGAACCTTTAGATAGTAGTTGTAATTACAAAGTTATATGAATTCATTTAGTGTTAATTATGAAAGTGGTCTAAGTCAAAAATTTAAAGAAATTATATAAACATAACTTAAACTATTATATAAACCTAAAAGAGGAAGACCAAAAATATATGAAAATATTCAATTACTTCCATTATACAACACCACTAGACCAGTAACGGAAGAAAAACATAAAGATCTTATGTGCTTACTACCATACATCCCTCCATTTTTTCAGGAACATTTTAAAAATCTTAAAAACTCGAAATTATGATAAAAATGGATTACTTGTTAAAAATGATTAATAAATGTTTATGAATTATTTCGTTAAAGTTGTTGTTTCAAATAAAAATCACAATTTTTTATTACTTTAAGTCAATTATAGGACATTCAGTTAATTTTGAAAATGGTCTAAGTCAATTCAAGCTTTAAAAACCACATTTTCCTATGAAATTCACATAAAATTTCATATCTATAATAAATTTCCATTAATCAAGACTAATAAAATTATAAATTGAAATATCGGATAATATAAAACTATTTTTTAATTAATTCAAATGCGATTCATTAAATTTCTCGAAACAAGAAATATATGGACTTAGACCACTTTCATAATTATGGGCACATATATTACAGTAAATTTGCTTAAGAAAATAATAAATTCAAAATAAAATTAAAAAATCCAAAATCAAATATTATCTATTTCGTCAAACAGCAACTCTAAGAAAACTGAAAATAAACTAAAAATTCTTCAAATAAAAGTGTATCCATTCAAAGTAAGAAATTTTTGTGAAGAAAATATTCAATATTTTTCAATTGGAAGCATGTTGTTTTTCGGTTGAGCTCCATCAAACCTAATTATTATTAGGTTTGATGGAGCTCAACTTAATTTTTTTAAGTCCTCTTCACTACTAAGAGATTTCGTCTTTACTGCAACAGATTATTTTTATTAATCGTGGATCGTATATAGTCATTTTATAGTTGATGCATTCAATAATAATATATAAAAAATATTGTTATCCTTCACTGAATATGTTGGAAAAATAGTTTTATCCAGGAATTTTTCATTTTTTTGCTTGTTCACTTACCACCTGGAACGTCCTTGCATACCACCAGTGTCATGCGTACGACCATCTGGGAACTTCTGGTCTAGAGGTAAACTAAACTCCGTTTCCTAAACCATTTCATGACTAATAGGTAATTATTATTAAAGTGTCACTTTATATAATTGATTTTACACTTTTTTATGATATTATCAGAAAATTTGTTTAACAATTTCGATTAAACCCGTTATACTCATGTACAATTAAATCCTCATTAATATCAACTGGGTCTTATCTCTATTCAAATAGTCTGACAGGGATTAAATATTTAATTTTCCAAATGGCTTCATCTAAAGTACCTTTAATATTGTTTATTAGAAATCCCTCATTGTTAGTAGTAATAAAAATGGATAAATATAAGCTATGAAAGAATTTGATAATTTACTGAAGCAGAAAGATTTTTATTGAAAACAAAGTTCCAAAAATAAGAGTATTAATATAAGATGCATATACTATTATAAAACTTTATATACTATTGGAAAGCTAAATATTTTATAAAAATTAATATCTAGCATATAATGTCTTAGATGGTAATGGAGAGCGAATAAAAACGCATAAACTTAAGTGTTATTGGACAGCAAGTGATTGTTATAGTGAATAGTTTCTACTTTTATGTTATTTAACTGAAACTAAATGAAATTCTCACGGGAATTAATTGAAAGCTTTTAAAATTTCACGATCCTTAATTGAGCAGAAATTAATTTCTACTCAAAGTAGGATGGTAAATGAAAGTTGTGTGAAGCATGCACCGCATCAGAATTTTTTATAACACATTTTCTATGTATTTCTTTTTCTGAATCGGTTCCACTTCATCTAAAGTTATAATAATTTAATCACTAATAATTTATTTTTGGACAGCATTTACATTGCTCACACTGATAATAGTTAGTATGACTCTGAATCACATCGCCGTCAGGTCATTCTAAAATAAAAATAAAAGTAAAGTATCTGAATAATAATTTTTTATGATAAGCCAACTGAGATTAGAATAAAAAAAAGAAATGAGTTGCTTTGCTTTTCTATATGATCCAATGTTTTGGTAAAGATATATTGACCATTGTCTTTAATCACCTGAGAATTACTAATTTTTAATGTATTTTAATATCATAATTCGATAAATAATACAATAACTAATATAAAACTTATTGTCTATAGGCAAACTCTTCTCATGCTGCCCTGAAGATGGCCAACATATCTTAATCTTATTTTATAAAATAATAATCAAAAAGTAACTTATTTTGTTGTTTTTCTTTTATTGTAACATCTTCCCATCATAGTCAAGCAAGCATCGCTCCAAGAAAAATGATCTAGTTTAAACTCAGCAAATGTCAATTAAATACAAAGATTATACAAATAAACTAATTTATCATTTAATATGCTTAATTTGATTCTAAAAACATCTTTTAATGTAAAAAAAAAAACTATATTCACTCAAAGCTCAAACTATATTCACTCAAAGTAAAGCTTGAAGTCTAAGAAAAATGAAAATCCTTAGGGAATGATCTCATAAGCTTGGCCTTCTTGACCTCATTCTAAATAGGTAGTAATAAATTACTTAAAAGTTAAAATGAAAATTAAGAAATGAATCAATTTTTTTCCATTCATAGAGAGTAGCCTCCTACAGATTGAGAATCTAATATACCCAAGAAGGAGCTCATCTCTTAGTATTACCTAATGAAAATACTAAGCTGCATTAAGAATACGTTTGTTTTATTTAGTGAACAATATACTTTTTCATTAATGATAATAAATGCGTTCAAAAGGTAGTCTAATATCAGAGCTAAATTGGCAATTTACATAACTGTTATTATCAATAACTTTTAATTAAATTTTTACTGAGATATTTCAATGCGACAACTAAAATTAATATTGATAATTATCAAATGTATTAGTTCCATATATGCAACGTTGAACTATTATTTAGAAGAAATCACTTCAACAAGATTTTTAATGTATTATTAAAGATTATGGATAGGTGCTGCCAGCGCATTGATAGTACACTGGGATTTAACAGGCTTAGAGAGTTGTGGGGTGTCCTATAGAAGCTGAGCCGCAGTCAGAAAGGGAAATGTTCTCTCACTGATTAGTGACAGAGCTTGGAAGGTGTACTTCGAACACCTTCTTAGGGAGAGCTAGGCCCAGTTTATGATGGAGGAGAGAAGGAATGGAACATCGACTGTTAGAGTAACGGTAACCATGGAAGAATTGTCTCAAGCTTTGGAAAACTCAAAAAACAGAAAGGCCCCCCTGATCGACGATGAATAGCTGGTGTCCCTCTTTTTCGCCGATGACCAGATGTATTTGCATGGAGAAAGGTTTATCTCGAGATGATAATCTGCTCACTATAAAAGACTGAAATATGGCTATCTATGCTGAGAATGACGGCGATCTACGCGTTGACTCTGAGACCTGTACAAAGGTGGACGTTTTTAAGAATCTGGAATCTTACCTTGACTTCTCTGTATCATCAGAAGTCAATGTGCGGAGAAAGGTGGAAAACTAGGAAAGCCACACACATGCTTCATCCAGTTTTGTGGAACGACACGATCCTAAGATAAAATTAGCGAAGAATCTACCACACCATCGTAGAACCCATCCTGACGTACACATCTGAAACCTGGACTATGCCATCCCAGCTCTATTCAAAGATTCAAGCTGTGGAGAGGACTCTTGGAGAAGATGTCTACGCGTGACAAGGATGGACAGAATTAGAAATGAGGTCATTTGATACAGGATGGATGCCCTTGTGTCCGTTAACCAGAGAATGCACAACGAAGGCTAGATGCTACAGCCATGTAAGACGAATGTCTGCCAAGCAATAGCCGAACTGAGTTCTTGATTGGTAACCGCCGGGAAGAAAGAGACGAGGACAACCCAGAAGTAGGAGGATATACAGAGTGGAAGAGGAGATGGCTGGCTGGCGTCTTCGGGAGAGAGATTGGCTTGACCACGATCTCTGGAGCTCAGCCATGACTTGAAAAGGCAACCCTAGCTGGAACGCCTTTATTCTTATATATATTAAAGATTAGGGCCAGATTGAGTGCTAAGAGCTTAAAAGCGAAAAATGTACAAAAGAATCAAGAATGGTCAACCAACATGTATTTATCCACTTTCAAAACTTTTATTCTTAAAAAAAAGAAGAAATATTCTGTTTATTATTGTAGTCAATGATAAAGCAATTTCATTGGTATGAGAACACTTTTAATTTATTCTCTCAACTATTTAACCTCATAATGACTCAAGAATCTTAAGGAATTTATTTGAGGTTAAAAGATGATAAAAAATGAGGAATATGAAATAACGTAAAAATTTCACTGGAAATCTGAGATTATTAAATTATAAAATAAAGTTTAAAGCAAGAGTAAAGGATTATATTAGAACTGTAAATTGCTACTTGACACATATTTTATAAAATTACAAACTCATGTACAAAAAAGTTTAAGTTATAAAAGTAAAGCGAATCGTAATTGATTCATTTTAAATTTCTAATTAGATAAAACTAATGAAATCTTTTGAATAGATTTTTTACATTTAAATACAGCTCCTCCACACTCATAAACCCATAGTATCATGTTAGTCTACACTATAGGTGTCAAACAGGCATATTACTTATAAATGTTGTTCTCAACCCCTTGCGGGGCTATAGATAGCACAGTCCTAGGAAAACTTCTAGATTTGTTAAGCTTTAATTTCATGCCTATAAATGAAGTTAAGGTTTCTTTAAGGATAGCACCAGAATTGGCTCCTGATTTGGCAAAAGTGTGGTGTGGATTATGTTTTCCCGGCAAAGACGTGTTTTGAGAATGAAATTTATTAAATTCACTTTGTTTCTAGCCAATAAAATAACACGGAAATAGACAAAAAAAGTTTCTTTGTGAAATATAATAAAACTTTTTGAAATAGAATAAAGCTGACAAGAAAAATAAAAATGAAACAAACATTGATAAATTAAAATGAATAATGCTTAAATATTTTTAAAAATAAAATAATTTTACCACAGCACTAAAAAGAAATTTTCAAAAGAAGATTTTTATTCTCTGTTTCTGTGTTATTTTATTGACTAGAAACAAACTGAATTTTATAAATTTCATTCTCAAAATATTTCTTTGACGGGAAAACCTAATTTCACACCACACTATTCGCTAAATCAGGATACAATTCTAGGCCAATCCCAAAAGAAACCTCGACTTCATTTATACAAAATTAAAGTTTAATAAAAGTAGAAGTTTACCAAGAAGTTAGGTATCTGTTGCCCTGCAGGGGCCTGATAAAAACATTCTCAAATAAAGTCTGATTTAAAAAAATAAATCAAATTTTTCGCTATTGGTTCACGAGCACTCCTTCATTAGATTTGGTTAAGCCAAACTACATTTCTTATAGGGAATCTTGCCTACTTTACAATAGTATAATTGGAACTTAATTGTCTTGAATAGAGTTTGAGTGATTACTTCCTATTCAACAAAAAATGTTACTTACAAAACACAAATCTCAAATTTCCTGTACAGAATATCTTACCACTGTTTATATGAAATTTTTTGTTGCTCTTGAGGTCTACTATCATCTCTTTAAATTATCCCATGACTTACAGGACACCCTGTAAAGCAATATAATAAAATATTACTCTAAACTCAGTTAATTACATAGTTTGTTTTAATTATTCTATCCGTATTCTTGAATCCTCACTTCAAAATATAGTTTTTAGAAACTTGGTATATATGATGTGGCCCGGGTGAATCTTACCAGTTGCATTAAACAACCCTTATTTTAATAGATTTTTACACACCTAGTTTACAAAGTGCTTTCGCTCTAATATGAAGCTATATTGACATTGTTAATTGAATTAAATCTTGACAGGTGTATAAATGATTGTTTCTGTCTTTATTTAAGTATAGGTACAGTTTTAGGTTAAAAATACTCAATAATACTAAAGAGCAAAAATTCAATAAGAGACATAAATTAATTACCAGAATACAATTAGAAGATTCCAAACATAAAGCCTTAAGGACATACACAATAAAATCACAAAAATACAACACATCTCACATCAACAGTATAAAAAGACGCATAAACCAGAGACAGTACTCTATGCATGGCGAAACGTTGAATGGTTAGTTTGTTTATTGGTATTTTAGAGACCTAAGGCTTTGATTATGGAATCTACCAATTGTATTCTTGCAGTAATCTATAATGACTGTCTGCACAGACACCTGCTGCTGATTAAGTTTTACATCTTTTATAGGCCAGGTATCTAAAATTTTTGGTTTAATTTTAATACAAAAATTGTTTAAAATAAGTTTTAGACAGCAGATATGCTTTCTAAAACTTAAACAATTCTTTAAAAAAAATTTCTTTAAAAAAATTCTTTAAACAATTTTCCAGGAGATCTAATGATATCCTTGGATTACATCCAACTGGGGGAGCCCGGAAGTACCCTCCAGTACTATGGTTCGTGCAACCTCTAACAAAGGATGCTGCGCATGCCTAGGCTATTCACGTATAGTACACATTTACCAAATAACTTATTTTGGTATGCTTTGGAAATTTTAGTATCCAGAGTATTGCTTTTGGTTAAAATGCTGCTTTAGCTGCTATATCAGCTATTTCATTCCAGCCAAAGTCCAAGTTTTTATTATACAGTCCATATTTTTTAAATAAATATTCTGTATAACCATCTGTACTATAATTTCATGAATGAAAGTATTGTCTAATTAAATTAATTCAGTTTTTCTGTATACTCAGCTGATTAGATTATTTATATCAATTCAACCTAATTTATAGATACACATTTCATAAGGATTGTAGAAATAAATTTATAGTTGTTAGAACAGACAACTGCTCGATATACATAGATGTTACTCAGTTGTTGCAATCAAATTTCAAATGGAAAAATAACTATACAGTTTAATGAATTGGACAAAACAATATGTACATACAATAAAACAAATATATATAACAATAAATAATAAATCATTATGGATATATATTACCTGTCTGAATGATTATTCATTAGATAAGAGATTCATTAATTGTCCCTATGAAATATTTTCACACATTATAAAGCAATATCATGTTACCAACTGAAAATGGGTATACTTAAATAAGTTACATTACTTTATTGAATTAAAAAAAAACTTGCCTAGATTCTATCATATACGAATTTTTTTGCACAAGAACTATATTTTAGTTATTATATTAATATTAAATGGTATTTTATAAAATAGTTATTAGTGAATTAAATGATTTTAAGTTAAGTATTTGCCATCTTAATTATTAGAAAAATACAAATTTTACGAGACTAATTTGTTGATAATAATTCAACCCATTCATTGAGATATAACGACAAATTATTTAGATTTATTTTTTAATAGATTATAGGTAGCCAAGGTAGTACTTTTGGCGGTTTTGTGGATAACATGTAGCAATAACCTGATGCCCAATTCCTAGTAATAGCTATTTTTTTTTAGTGAATCAGTTCAGTGTCAGTTGTGAATTTTCAGAACTTTCTAATGTGATTTGCCAACTTTATTGTAGTCGTCTGATTTATCTTTTAAGTAAGTAATTGTAACTAAACATATACCTACTTAAAATTATTGTTAGCGTACCGATTCGTTTTTTTTATCTAACATTCACGAAGACACTTATGAAAGTATTTAAAAACGTCCAAATTGTTTCGTTAAGTGTAATTGTTTGTTTTGTTTTTAACTGTCTATTGCTTTAATATTACATTATAATTATGCACGAAAGAGATAAACTGTCCTAAGCAGGCCTGTTGCCTGAATTTTAGTTTAGAGAGAGCTAATCATTTCATTGAATACTTTTGCTCGGTTTGATTTTGAGAAGGAATCAACTCCATCATTATTTAAAAGGAGTTAACCCCTTTTCAAAATGAGCGATTCATTTTTATATCATGCAATATAATTTTCTAAGATAAAATTAACAATAAAATCTTTACTTTTTGGAGGGGGGGAGGGAGACTGAAGGCCCCCTCCTGGCTATGTGGCTAGTCTTGAGTCCAATATTGCTAATTTTAATGTCATATTTGCATTATCCTGGTCATTTTTTCTGACGGTAAAGTACCGTAGATAAGCTAAAAGGATAATAAAAAGTGCAAATCTTCAAATATATTCATATGCATAAAGATTGACCACTATCCACAACAAGCAATACAGTGCGATCTGAAACTTCATTTTGTTCTGTAAAACTTAAAAAATGTTACTTAACGACAGTTTACTTCTTCTGACGTACTGAATTGAAGTTACAGATGAGCAAGTTAGAAAGAAAGCGACGTAATTTTAGCTTATATACAGTACGGATGATATATTGAGTTTCTTATGTAAAATCTATTAATAAATTAAAGAGAAGTGTGGCTTTATTTACTTGTTTTTAAAAATTACTGCGTAATTAGTATGTATATCAAAAGTGCTCCCATATTTTGTCTTGTTAAAAATAAAATTGGTTAACCGTTTCTTAATCCAATAAATTTATCCTTGGACTAGGGCCTATTCTATTATTAAAAATTGTTTATGATCGTGAAACTATATTTTTTCAATTTTCTATAATTTGTGAGCCAACGCCACTTTTATTCCCAACGGCTGCAATGTGAAAATTTGGATTAAAAAAAAAAACTTTTTATTAATTGTAAAAATGAGCTTTGATATTCAGTTGGTCTGACACATCTTTGAATGCACAATTGTTTTTTTTTTCTGGTCCCGTGTTTTTTTTTTTGTTTTATTTCATTAGGATTATAAACTTTATTTTAGCTTAGTGGTGGGCTTCCGCTTTAGATTCATTGTTGCAACTTAACAAATTTTCACTTATACATGCATATTTATGAATTTAAGTTTTACCTACAGACACGTTTTATATTCAAGACTTTATACATTTTTTTTTAATAATTAGTTCGCTTGTGCATGGTATGTTAAAAGCAAAACGAATAACAAAAAATTTAGTCGTTACGAAATCTTTGTTTGTTTTAATTTTGAAAGGTAACGTTGACATTTTCATGTTTGCAGTTATTGTTTTCTTTTTTTCATTTATTTTAATTATTCTCTTACCAATAAGAAATGTGCCTTCGTTTTTTTTTGCTAGAAACTTAGGATTCTAATTTTATATATAATGTTATTACTAAGCCCGCATTCTGTGGGAAACTTATGATACTGAGTTTGTTACAATAAAATGCAACAGGTAGCGCTGCTATTGAGTTTAGGAATAAACACGCTCACCTTCCTCCTTTTCTATTGTGAACCAATTCTTTTAACAAAAGCTAGAGTACTTTTTAGGTGGTTTGAGTTTTGGAAATAAAAATAAATAACCGTCAGTTGGAATTCTTGAGGTAGATTGCTAGATGTTTACTTTTAATATATATATTTACAATTAATATATTTATATTTAAGTACAACCAGGCGCGTACGCCTGGGGAGGATATTATAGGAGGAAGGCAAGTAATCACCTAAATGTCTATAATCGCCAAATCGGGAGTAAGTTTTAAGGATAATCTTGAAAATTGGATAAAAAATTATTGTTAAAAATTGTCAAAAATATTACGTATAATACAAACTTTATTTTTTTCCGTATACTTCCGGGGGGAGAGGTCATACAATCCCTCCCAGCGTACACCAATGAGTACAACGCACTTCAAATAACGAACGGGATTCATACGTCGAGGTTCATTTAATATATTTATTTATTAATGTTAAAATAAAAACAAAATAACAGCTTTTTCCGATAAAAATAGGAAATTCGTTTTTTTTTTTTTAAGTATATAATCGAACTATTTATAATTAAATTTTAAACATATTCATTTCATATCTATCTCCTTATTTATATCTATATCATTCGAAATTGAAATATAAATTTAAGTATTGGGAGTCAAATTTACTCAAGGTTGCCTTTAATGTCAAGACAAATAACGCTAGCCTTTCAGGGTTAAATGGATTTTTAAAGATTAAATTTTATGAGCTAGATTAATGTCGAAATATTTGTAAAATTGTATTGACTTATACTTAAAAATAGGCAATATAATAACATTTTATTATTCTTTCTGCTGTATTATCATTACAGCTTCAATATTTAATGTCCGGAAGCTTAATAGTTGCACGTCGGTTATTTATTAGCCCTTGATTGATTGTAATTTAAAGATTTAATGGTTCATATATTAAGCAATACATTCATATTTATAAATGGTAGATTTATTGAAAAATATGGAGTAAAAACTATTAAAATATTTTACAAAATATGCAGTGAAATATTACTGTCATGCATTTTTGCATTTATGTATCATTTATGTATCGTCCTTGTTTTAAAATAAATAAAAAGCTATAGTAATGATATATTTAGGTAAGGAAGATGAAAAAGTTAAACGAAACTGTTTGTGTCTATAAAAACAAGTATTATTATTAATTACTTATGAAAGTTGAAAATTAGTTTAGTTTTGTTATGTATTAATTCGGAATGATTTTTGCGCAATTGTAAATTAAACTAGAAAAAAAAATTGAACAAAAAGTTATGTCTTGATGTATTATCTATTTTTTGATTAATAATTAATTTATCATATTTAATTTCATAATAAATAAGCAATATGAAACTAGGATTGTGTCATACCAATAGTGCCCAGAAAAATACTTTCTTAGATTGGTTAGCAATTATTAATCAAGGAGGTCCTTCTTCCAACTCCTTTTCAGCCCTAAAGGGTATTGTCAGTTTTTTTGGTCATTTTCCAGATTAATTTGTAAGGATTTACATTTTCAAATAGTAGTTTCTGTTTTCTTCCTGGGGATACAATAAAATAATATTCTTGCTAATATATATTTTCAATATTTCCTAATAAAATAATATTTCTGCGTGAATATTTATAATAACTAATAAAATAACATTTCTCCTTACTAAATAATATTTATTAATATAAAATAATATTTCTTGAAGAGAAGCTCAAAGGCCACTTTTTTTTTTACAACTAACTCATATTGTTTCAAGTTTCCGAAATTCTAGGAAAATTTAACAATCCTTTCCTCTCCTACGCAACAGTTTTGCTTGAGCTTTCCTTTCAGTACCTTCATAAACATATTTTCACAAACATTTGGCAAACGATTGGCCTGTTGGTTGCCATGTGTGTTGATGCCCCATTTGTATATTTGTACTTTTATATTTCAAACTTCACTAGCATTGGACAAGTTCTTTGGCAAACCATTGGCCACTGGTGTGGAGCCGCCATTGCAAATCAAGCCATAGCGTCGTCACAGATTAAACGTTATATTTCATTCAATATTCATGAGTGCTTTATTTCTGGTATATCAACGGTCAACTATATATCCATTATTATTATTATTTTTTTTATTAGTGACAGACTTTTTCTACCTACTAAACAATCACTCCAAAAATCAATACCTTTAATTTTGTTTTGGTTCCATTGAAGTGCTTGTCGCGGTAAACAATGTTCCGAGAAGCCAAAACCGATATGTGTAACAGGATACTGGGATCCCTTCCCTATTGGAGCTAGTTGGCAGATAATAGATTTCGCTGAAGCTATTAGGATTATATTATAGTGTGTGTGATTGGTCCTTATATTATCCTCCAAGAGGAACTTTACCATCCATTGTGACGTGCCGGTACTACGAAGAATGTTGATGGAAACCTGCCCCGACCCAAGGCCCAGAACTGTATGGATGCTAATTAGAGGGGCATTGTGAGCCAGCGGTGCAGCCCCTCTTCCTCTTCCTTCTCCATCCGAGTCCCATATGCAAAGTCACTGCACTCCAAACTCTGAACTGTTTGTTCCACCCGGTATCAGTATCGCATTGCATCGCTCAGGGTCAAGGCTGGTGAGGCTTCGAGATAAGATGAGTCTTTCTTGGCATTCCTCTTGAATGGATCCTTAGAACTTATATTTTATTTGTTGTTGTTTGATTTTAAGGGCTAAAACTGCTCGTGGTTATTATTGCCCTCATAACTAGACAGCAACTAGATTTATTTCTTAGTTTTTTATATACTTAAGAAAAGAAATGATTATGCTTTATTTAAAAATTAAAATAAAATCTTTTTCTCACTGAACATTATAAGCATATACGTACCAGTTTTGGACTGTTAAAAAAAATATTTTTTTTCATATACCTTAAAAGCTCATTTATCTAGATTAACTGAGGCCAAAGGCACTAGGGATAATCGAAAATCTGGGTAATATTGCTAATAAGCAAATCAAAATCCTTAAATAAGTAGACATACCGCTTATTAGTAATAAATTATTTATAGCAAATGGGTCAAACGACGTCAATGTCCTGTGATACTCTTGTGGACCTTTTTTAGGCTCAACAGAAAGCCTTTTCTTACCACAACTAATCGTGCAATCTATGCAGGAACTGTACATTGAATCAAACCAAAAAGGGAATGTTTGCCGTGTTTATTTATATATAGCTAAAAAATATCTAATGTGAACATTAAGTTAAAACTCTGGTGCGGTGCGCGCATCACAGAACTTTCCCTTACCGTCGTATAATAATTATCTTTTTAATATAATTTTAAAGGATTCACATAAGCAATACTTGAAATAAACTCAGCAGCATCCACTTCTTCACACCTTCTCCCACTAAAGTACAATAAAACAGTTTTTTAAACAATTTTAGTACAACTATTGTGTACACTACCTATATATTTTAAGTTTGTCAAGTTGAAAATATATTCTAAAAGTTTCGGTTTAGTTTCCATGGAAACCTTTTGTTTTCATTAAATAATATAAAAGTAGAAATTATTAAGTTGATTTCCGCTTTTGTATTCTTAAATTACATTATTATAGAGCGTATACCAATACGCTTTATCAACAGATAAATTGGCGAATTGGTGGGAGGAGGTTCGGTCGCATCCGTCTCCTTTCAGATACGCTCTGTTATCAATCTAGGGTCTTGTACTCCTCATAAGATATGCTGCATCTTTGTTAATACTGGTCCGATTTTGATGATTTTTTTTATATATAATTTAATAACCTTTCCTACAATTATATACATAATTTACTATTTTCATTGGATGATTTTTAAGCTATACGCAAATAAAATATTCGTTTCATCAACAAAATTTTTCCTGCATTTTTTCGTTGATATACTACGTACATGAAAAGTTAAAGGCCTTTAAGGAGAAGACATAACGCAAGTTTCATCAAAATCGTTGGAGCAGTTTACGAAAAAATTTTAAATCCTTGATATAATAGCTACTTGCAGTTAGTCCGATGCGCTGTATTTTTGCTAATACTGGTCCGATTTTGATAATTCATTTATTGTTTTTTAGCTAATTTAATTACCTTTTATACGATTCTGCACAATTTACCATAAAATGCATACTTTCTAAGTTATTTGCAAATAATATATTCTTTACATCATAACTTTTTTCCCTGCATTTCGTCGGTGATGCACTACACAAATGAAAAGTTAAAGGCCTTTATGAAGAATAGTTTAGGCAAGTTTCATCAAAATCATTAGAAAATTGTAAAAAAGTGTAACATCACATGCATTTTGCCTACCTCAAATACGTAATTTCAGTATCATACAACTTTTCGTTTTTGAGCTAGGCTGTTCACATACGCATAGACACACAGAATATTTTGCGAGACTTGGTTATTTGGACTCAGGGGACCATAAAACGTGTATTTCCGTTTAAAACTCTAATTCGAAAATTTTCACGATCGTTATACTTCCCCTTACTATATATATATATACTTCGTATATAGGTAATGAAAAGTAAAAAAAAATTATTTAAAATCTGACCCTGAAATCTAGATGAACGACTGTATTACTGATGAATACTGTATTTTTCCAGAATAATTTATTAATTACTATGCTTTATACCGTATCAGATATATGCTTTAAGGTGTTTTCATTTCAAATCTTCTACTTTAATCTTATCAATTATTTATCTGTCATCTAGTGTGATGGGGCTCACCTCTTGAATTTTTTCTTGATTTTTCTTCTTACGAATATCTTACAATCCCTTTTTCTTTATTTGCTTTTCACCGAGAAGCTAGCGGAAATATTAATTTATTAAATTGAGATCTTGTAATTTATTTCATCCAATCATAAAATATTACCTTTCTTAGATTTATGAATTCTTATACCTACACCGGGTGAATACAATACTCGTACATCATTTCAATGTAGTCTTACTTCTGCCTTTTTTTTTTTTTTACATGCCATCTTTATTCTGTTGCTGGTATTTTCTGTTATGTGAGATAGTAACTATTCGGTGAGAGAAGGACGAATAATACTTATGTAGACGAATAGTTTTAATCTTAGGCTAATTTAGGTTTTCAACTGGTGGATAAGCTTATAACCTTTCATAATTTAAAAGTAGTAAATTTTAGATGCCTATCAATTTTTGTATACACAGATAGAACAAATTCTTTGATATTTGATTTATAAATCCGAAATTTATTGGATATTGATAAATTATTTGCCACTTCGATGACCATTCTCATGGCCCTAAAATTCTCCTCAGAATTACTCTTTCAAACCTGTCTAGCAGGTTGATGCTTTTATTGTTGGGAGTCCAGGTTTCTTAAATTATCAATCCCTAATTAGATTTCTCCTTCTATAACGTCAACCGAAATTTATTGGGTAGCTGGTGTTTTTTTTTTTTTTTTTAAGAAAAGATTTGAATGGATTTAGTTGTATGTATATTTGATTATTCTTCATGTAATATTATATTAAAAGTCTGTTAAGCTCGCTTCTTATCTATTGTAGGATTCATTTTTTAAGACTGAAAGGATTACCAACTGCTTCAGCATTTACTAGAAATTTGCTCTAAGCTTCCAATTCATTAAATAAAGCCCATTTACACGAATATAATTAATATTAATTGGACTTGGGATATGAGCTTTTGTATCAGAGTTCAGCGATATTTTTTAAAATTCAAATATAGTTGTTAAAAAAAAAATGATATAATAGAAAAACAATTCAGTTTATTTAAATTAAGTATATCCTTAGATCCTCCATTTTGGATTTTTTTTTAAGTGAAAGTTGATATCTATGAACAGTCTCATTCATGTACTCGTATGAGGAAGTAATATAGCTATACATCGCACATCCAGAATGGAAGATGCGTTGAAACAAAAATGTTCGTTCTAACAAAAACAAAATTTTTGAATATATATATATATATATATATATATATATATATATATATATATATATATATATATATATATATATATTTATTTTAATAATTTATAATTCACTCAAGTAAACAAGAACACCTCATGTAAATGTGACTCACCGCTCTAGAACCACCAGGATCTCCGATCTTCTAAATAGTAGGTATATAGTCACGCTCATTTTTTGACATTTAACCGCAAATTGTTTGGAATGACATTTTTCAGACAAGTCCTTGAAAAATCAATCGTACTATAGATATTTTTAACGCTTCGCTGTGCAACTTGATGACTGGGAATTTATCGGAGCAAAGGCCTCATCAGCGTCATCTTGTTTGCCGAAAACCGTATAAAAACTGAAAATGCTTGTGAGCAATTACTGATGTGGCTTTTTATATAAAACTGTATAATGTTTTATTTTTCGAAGGTTATAATAGATATTAACTTCTGGAAATATAAACCGTTTAACTTCTATAATATCTTTATTATGTCATATCAATTATCCAACGTTTCGGACAGTCAATCCATCCTCTGGAAAAATTCTAATCTTTCAGTTCTCATCTTATTTAACTTCATTGGATTTTCATTTCTTTTTATATTTTTATAAACTTAATGGTTTATATTTCCTTATTTAAGAAAAATAAATAAACTCTTTTAGGTAATTTTTTATATATGTAACCCTATCCATCTTTTGCCTACTTATGGTATGTCCTCTTTCATTAATAACTAATAACTGAATTCATTGATATAATAAAGATGTAATTGAAGTTAGAAGATTTATATTTCCAAGTTAACATATATCAATCAACATTTATTTATGGAAAAGGGTGGTAACATGGAAGGAACCTCACTTTTTTGTTGACTTACTAGTGCTACAAATCTCCAAAAAATGTATTGCCCTCTTTATGTAATTACTAACTTTACTATCAATTTCAAATTTCCTCTCCTCCAACCACCAAATGAGCGAATTTCAATTTTATCAAAAAAGTCAAATGGGTGACTCAAAATGATTAAGGCTCAGAAGGTGGTCTTCTCGAACTGATTTATTGCTGACATTCAGTCCCGGAATGCCATAAACGGTTGCTCGACCATCAATTTACATTTATGAATCAATAGAAACAGTCGATGAACATTTTTTTTTTTAATTTATAAGGTAGGTATACTTATTGGATTTAGCTTTAGTGGTTCTGTGGCCAAATGTGGGCCCATGTGACTGATAAAGGTAAGCATTTTTTTTTTACCACGATTCTTATACGGTAGGAAAACGCCCTCGTAGTTGTGTTCCGACTGCCTTTAGCTGTTTTGTTTTATATTATAGTATAAACACACCCCATTATTTTACCTTGGGGTTCAATAACAGTATTCTGTTCCATCCACTGCAAACTTGAAATATGATACTTCACTCTTCTCATTTGATTGGTAAACTGGTATTGGTGAATTTTTTTGTTAACTAAAAAGTTATTTATAAATTATTTATTAATTCATTTTAAATTTGTTTAATTGTTCATTTTGGTGCACCTTCACCAAAACTTTTCTACCATTACAAAAAAACAGCAAAAGAAGATGAGAATACTACATTGTATAAACGATCGTTCAGATAATGATGTGATTTTTTTTTTTTTTTTTTTTTCTAATCTTTTCATATATAACGAAAATTCTATTAATTGTACAATTTTATTAAAAAGAAGAATGTAGCATGTACAAAAGTTAAACTTGATACAAAATATATTTAATAATTGTTCGTGATCCTTTGCTTCACAATAGAAGCCCTATAATTCAACGCGCCCGAGTCTTTGTCCCGTATTATTCAAAAGAAGCTGACAGGAACTACCTATGAGACTAGAGAAAGGATTGTCTAGAGATTGTTTGCTAGTCCTGGTAATTTCCTTATTTATTTGTGACTAATCTATAATATAATACTGATCAGACGAAAAAATACATACACAAAACAATTTGATTGAATAGGCTTTGGATGAATTAGAATTGAGCTTGGGATGAATAAGCATTTAACTCCCGTTTCTTTTGGTTATTTTTGCAATTTTTTGGGCATGTTATTGGCATTGTATTGTTGAGGTCATTGCTTCCATGTAATATTTATTCATATCTTACTAGTTACTTTTGTTATATAAGTTATATGAGGTCCCATAAGAGGTTATCTTGCCATATGCCTTCCGATATATTTACTCTAATCCTATATTAATCATGTCTAAATTGACTCTCTATAACTGATGTTTCCTCGGGTGGCCTGTATTTCAAATATATAGAGGATAGTTTTTTGTCTTTGTTTAGCATCAGGAACTTTCTAGGAAATACCATATGTTCGCCTCCAATAATCAATAATTGATAATGATTATAAGTTATTTCACGGTCCAACATTTATTCTTACTATAGAAGGGCAAAAAGTACCCTTGAGTAACGAGCACCGAGTATTTACTGGAATATTCTCACCAGACGTGATTAGATACGACTAGGGAAGGAAGAGTTAGCGAAAATTGACCTACCCCTTCCATCCCCGATCGTATCTAATCCGTATAGTAAGAGTAAAATATTCCAGTAAAATATCTAGTGCAGATACCTATTAAAGTCCTACAAAGTAAGCATTACATTAAATTAGAAATCGGACTCCTGTTGGATTGTGAATGGATGTCTAGGACATAGGTGTAGGATGTTTGTAGTCTTCTCCCATCTTCCTGCAAGGATTCCCACTCCAAACATCTTACCGCGTTGAATAGTGAGTACAGATGTCCATTAACTCCTCTTTTTTGTTAATATTTGTTCACTATTATTAGAGAACGTATGAGTTTTGTTTCGTTAGGCCGTTAAACTTTTTTTTCGTATCTTAAAAGTATTTTTAAAGGGAGAAGTTGGTCGGGGGATGCGGTCAAAAAATTACACTACCGTAAGCGAACTTATATATTTTGTGCCGACGTTTCGGCCTACGTTTTAGGCCAAAACGTCGGCACAAAATATATAAGTTCGCTTATGGTAGTGTAATTCTTTGACCGCACCCCCCGACCAACTTCTCCCTTTAAATATAAATATACGGTCAACAAAAACTCCCTCCATTATAAAAGTATTTTTGTCTTATTTTCAGTACTATTTTATTATAGTTTATAGAAGTCTATAAAGAGAACCTATGTCTTTGGGGCTCGAGTGACGAGCCATACGCAAATAGACTAGCGCGAAAAGCGGCCCAAACTGCCCTTCTGAAATTGCCGCCCTTAATTTATCGTTGGGAGTGGTTGGCTAGTTAAACGCGGAAACAGGAAATAAGTTTAATTTTGGTTAGTAGGAGGGAAAGGCTAATTGAGTTAAATATATTTGAAAAATCATTAGATACCAGAATAGTAATATGTTTTAAATCCAGACAGTTTGGATGCCACAGGTGATGTTTATAAATTATTTTAGGTATGTTAGCCAAAGGAAGAGAATCAAGAAGATGGAAGTTTTGTAGGTTGTCGGATTGAACTATTTTCAAGAGATTAGGCTTAATTGAAGTTGAAGATTAATATGTGATGGAACTCACTTGTTGTTTTATTTAATGCTATAATGTTGAGAGAAATGAGAAAAATTGAAACTAACACCTAATCAGTATTTCACAAAATTTGTGTCTTAAAATGAGTCTAATTAGTTTTGAAGTTGTTATTCTTTGAATAACACATGCTATTCTGTTTAAGCCTGTAAAAAGCTCTGGGACAGATAATGTTGCGTGTTGAAACTAAAGCTTTGTGTGTAAGATTACCCACTCTAGTGAAGAAAGCTCTTGAGAACTGTGGTTATGACAGCCCGTCTCAGAAACCAGTACTAAGCCTTGTTGGGAATATGTTGGCCTAAGAAAAAGGCATCATGCCTTGTATGGTGTAGCAAGTATAGGATTACGGAAAGTAAGGCATATTAGCGAGCATAGGATCGCAAGTTCAAAGAGGCTATAGCTCATATAAAAGGTCATCCTTCCAACAAAGATATATCTAACTGTAGAATAAACTTTAGATATCTGTTGTGGTTCTTGTCTTTATTCGACTCTAATAAAAATTACTTTCACGAAAAGAAACATGCTGCTTTGTGTTTCTTCTCCCTTTCGATTATTCATTTCTAAACTGTTGAAGCATTTTTGACGACACTGTTGGAGTATTTTTGTCGTTTAAACTTCCAGATCACAAAACAATCCATCGCTACCTTCAAATATTTTTTTAAATTCCGTTCGTAGCCACAGGAAGGATGCTTCAGGTACTTCAATCCACCAAACCCTAAAATGATTTTTAATTTACTTTAGAAAATCAATATCATATTTCCGCATGAAATATAAATGAACCGCTCATTTTGAAAATGAGTTAACTCCTTTTAAATATAATAATCTATAATTTTATAATTCAATTTATATTATAATCTACAATATAATTATAATTCAATAATAATAATTTGAGTTGACTCAAAATGACCAATTCTGGATTCAGATATAAACAAGGCAGAAATTCAAGAAGATGGGAAACAGGATTTTTAATCGAAAAAAGGAAGAGATCACTAAATCACTCGAACTTAATTCACTGCAGAGTGACTTGTTCATAGATAATTGTAAGGTGTTCTAAATCAGAGGCAAGCAATGTTAGCCCCACTTTCCACTTAGGCTCAAAAGAACTGCGGCTGCATCGGTCAGAAAAACAATTTTTGATTTTTAAGTCCTCTTGAGGTCTTTTAGAATTCTCGTGGCCTCCAGTAATTAATCTTGCTCGGCTCTGTAGTTTGTACAATAGAACTGAACCACGTAGCAATCCCCTTCTCAAGTGCATGACCGTTTAGAAATTCTATGTGAATGCCCCCGCCTCCATTTTTAATAGAATTTTCGGCTGAACCATCCGTATAGATGAATGGTTGATATTTGTAAAAGAATAGCCTAATAAAAAACAAGAGAAATAAAAAAGGAAAGAAAAGAAGCCATTACTTTAAACACGAAAATTAAAATTTGCTTCAAATAAAAAGAAAAATAAAGAAAAGAAGAGACCTTGTGAACTAAGATAAGTAATTAATAAAAAAAGAAAAGCATATTAGGAAAAAATTGAAATTTATGATTTAATCTTACCTTTAGTGTTTTTATTTTACTTTTTAAGTTATTATTTTCAATAAGTAATTTTTCAATAAGATCATCTTGTCTTTTAGCTCCTTCTAATTTTTTTTAATTTTCGTAAATGGCGTCAGACTGCTCCTACATCGAATTTTTAATGTAGTCCGTCACCTTCCCGATTTCAGCGAGTATTTTCTTCCATATTTTAGCTTGGAATAGCACTATACTGCCTATTACCAGGCTTGCCCGAGCTCTCACAAATGCTGCAACTCCATTGCTTTTTATTTTTCATTTGAGAGATTTCAATTTCAGACAGGTTACAGCATTTTCCATGAAGGATTAGTTTACATATATAACCGCTGCCTTACATTAGCCCAATAATTTAAGTACCAATAACAATTAAATATATACATATATATTTTACATTTTTTATTCTGTTCTAAAGACGGGCCCTCTCGTAAACATATATACAACTATAGCAATAAATCTTAATCCAGGCTCATACTGCCACCATATGGGTGTGGTGAACGCAAATCTACCGCATCGATTCAGGAATGTTTGGAACTAGGCAAATTTTCAGAACTTTTGAAAAACTTTTCTCCGATGCCCCTTTCTGGTCCCTCCCTGGTTGACTGGACCATTTCTAGATTTCTTTACACTTTTCTCTTCATAATTGCTCCTATGAATTTTCCTTCAAACCCCATTTATTCTTGCAGCTTAATAAGCAAACTACCTTATCGATTTAAAGAATATCTGTTTATGTTAAGAACAATCATTTACAGCTGATTTAAATAGATAAAAAATATTTGACAAGTACCCTTTTTTACATATATAGCTAGAAAAATATACTCGCTGTCTTTTGTTTGTCTTTAAGTTTGTCCCAGAACGGAATTACTTTTCATTCCATTTATTTTTCAATATATTTATTCCTTTTGAAGGTATGAAATTTATTAAAATAACTTCTTTTTTTTTTCTTTTCTTTGCAAATGGTAACAGCAATTTGAGTAAATAAAAGTGATATCGCCTATGAGTTAGATACGTTGAAAGTTTTTTTAAGATGCTGCACCCGAATGGTTGTAAAAATTAATGCAAATTTAGATTCATGTACTGGTAATTATAATTACCTGTGATTATAGGTAATAAGGTGCTACTACCACCTTGCTATTTTGCAATTTAATGGAGTTCAGGATCTTAATTACTCCACCATTATGATATTACTCCACTATTATGATATATTACGAAGTGAGAACATGTTATAGTGAGGTTAAACCCAACTCTTTGGTTGTTAGATATCAAAACCACCTGAACCAGTCACACAATTGTTGTGAAATATCTATTTAGCAGTGGCGGATAATTCAATCTCCTGTACCCCCTCCTATCTCCTAAAACAATTATTTTTTATAGTTGGAAACTAAGTGGATATAGTTTTTGTATTTATGTGAGCTCAACTTAGCTGATATAATACTTGCGAATTTGTTTGAATCGAAAAATATAATCTCACTGAAATTTTGCCGCCTCAAAAAAATTACCGTCCCTCGCAAGTGCTTGTGCGTAAATCCACTACTGCTAAGTAAGAAGATTCCCTTTTGTTTCTCACAGCTGCGGGACAAAATGTGTGCTTAAGATATCAACATTAATATACCTCGCAGTATTTATACCAAATGATATTTGGTGATTTTCAACATTTGCATAAAATTGAGAAAGGTGTCTACATTTGTTTTTAATAGACCACACCAAAATAGAATCTGAAATTATCATGATTAGGAATGTTTGCCGCAGTTCTAATGTTAATTATTAACTTTAATGCTAAATCAATGATTTTTTTTTGTAGATTCTTTGTCCTTTTTAAGAGCCAGAAAACCTTCCTATATTCTTGACCACACCCAGCGTTCTTGCATTCATCTCCTAAATACAAGATCTCAACCTACTGATTTGTACATCCCTTCTCATAGAACTGCTTCCTTTGAAAAATCCTTCATTATTCGTGCTACTTTGATTTAGAATTCCTTACCCTTCTCTATTGGTAAAGCTTTCTTCCTAACCTCATTTATACACCATTTATTTCTCCATCTCCTGAATGATCAATATTCCGCGGGTAGCGAATAATTTACTGTTTAAGTTTGAAGATTTATACATAAGTGTTTATACTCTCCCTCTACCTCTCCCTATCCCTCTCCCTCTCCCTCTCTCTCTCACACTCCCACTCCCTCTCCCTCTCCCACTCCCTCTCTCTCTTCCTCTCCCTTTCCCCCTCCCTCTCCCACTCCCTCTCTCTCCCTCTCCATCTTTCCCTCCCCCTCTCCCTCTTTTCCTCTCCCTCTCCCTCTCCCTTTATACTTATTATCCTTTATACTTTATCAGAGATATTGACAGTTTTATTGTTGTCATGGAACATGGAAACTAGTTACCTACTGAAGGAAAACGACATATAATAACGGAATGAGACCTCCAGTGACAAGAGTGTGTGTTTGTGTGTGTGTGTGTGTGTGTGTGTGTGTGTGTGTGTGTGTGTGTGTGTGTGTGTGTGTGTGTGTGTGTGTGTGTGTGTGTGTGTGTGTGTGTGTGTCAATAGATGGATGACGGGACGCCGAGTGTCGTTTTCAATGCAATCTTCGGAAACTAGTAACCAAATTCAGTATTACTTTTTGAGCCACGGATTTATAATTTAATAGGCGTACAAGGAAGTCATGTGTTGCCCACATCAGATATTTTATTATGTCTATACAATGATTTTCAATTTCATATCGATTTTAAATTTGAGCACTTCTGTTATACTTATTTATTACTATTAGAATGCAACAAGATTAAAGGTTTTCAAATTTTGGGACATTTCCCCTATATAATACTTTTCATTGTATTATTTTTGGTGTAGAAAGGCAGAGTATCCTTACAGATAAAATATAAAATAGCATCATTAACTTTTCTTCGTCGTTCACCTCCCTCTTCAAATGATGCGATGTTTTGGAAACTACTTCTTATGTCAGAAGCTTTTGACGGAGGAACTGTTTCATTTGCTTCTGATTTAGAAGTAGATGGTGTTGCAGAAACACCTGACCCTGATGGAGACGAAAAAAACGTGTGAATGGGAAGCTTTGAGGTCTGACCGTAGGTTTTCTCGATGTCCGAAATATTTTGTGACAATATTTGCACTCCGCACTTTTACTGTCTCCCGATTTAAAATGTTTCCATTCTTCTCTTTTTAGCGGCGACATTTTAGTTTCTATTTTCACTTCAATCACCACACTAACAACAACAACAACAATAACAATGAACTGACCGTTAGTGACGCCTATGAGTTATAACATTGAGGAAGTAGACAACAGCTCTAAGACAGCGTCCTAGATTGATTAAGTAATTAAGCTATAATATAAAGTACAGCTCACGGATAAAATTAAAAATATGATAAAGAATAAAGGAAAGTTCTAATTAAAATAAAATAATAAAATTTAAAATATCGATCACCGATATATCGGTGTAAAATATCGATATCATCGATATATCGGGTGTTATGATATCGATATAATATATCGGTTTTTCAAATCCGATATATCGCGTTTCGATATTCCAATCCTACTACGCACCAATCAATCACTAGGAAATATTTCTTCTATTTCGGGTGTATCCAAATTTTCTATTCGTGAATGGTGAGGTTTTTGTGATTTTCGTGAGGTTCTTGTTAATTAGAGTTTTTATTAATGATTATATGATTGGTTAAATTAGTTCTCGTATAATAATGTATGGGCACAGTAGAGCAGGGCTTATCTGTGTTCAATAATATAGGTTTATTATTGCTTCCTGATCACGTTTAGTTGAAATGTCACTTGCTACAAATATTATGTAACTATTTTTTGCTGCTCCTTTTGAATAGTACGATAAAATATAAATCATTATCTTTATCATGGTCATGCTTTTAATGTATTCTAATACGACTTTAAGTACAGTTATTCTTAAGAATTGAGAAGAAAATACATTCCAATTTGTTGCTATTTTAGTCCGTATTACCTGCCAGGTGGAATGTCATAGTGTTTAATCACGAGTGGTCGAGGAAGGAATTTTTGCATTAAGCCATGGTTAAGCATTTCAATGGTAAGGGAGAAATAGCACGACACAAAGAGGGGATTCATGCCAGTAATGAAAGAAGAGATTTGCAGGCTGTGGGGTAGCCTTTGGGGTAAGATGAACTTATTATTGAAGAGTATCTTATATTTTTCGTTGTTATGGCGATGCTTAGCGATGGAGGAAAACATTGATCCCTTGTATGCCACTTGCAAGCTGTGAAGCCAAATGTTCTGTCCCGATTCCGTTAGAGGGATACGTCGTTTTGCGTGTATGGTGTGAGTAGAAGGTTACGATCTAATGGGCTTGTGACCACTAATGATAGATGATTGGGTTTTCCATTGCCCCAATTATTTTACTAACATTGATATTTCCTTCCTATTAATATTAAATACCAGCTTTCATTTATCATTGGTTTTCCTTATTATTTATATTTCACTGTTTTACCTTTATTTTTGTTATACAATGACCCACTTAAACATTCATATTTTTCACTATAACACCTTCCTGAAGTTTTAGAAGAGAAACATAGAATTTGTTTTCTGGAACTGTGTTTCTTGGAAGAATTCACTGCGGAGTATTTTTTAAAATATTTTTTGTTGGTTTCAGGTACCAAGAGCAAGAGACCTTTGAAACAGAACCAGGACTCGAGACGTGGCTCGCAATGTACCGAGGACTCAGCAGGTATTTTAATAGATCATTTAGTTGCAAGTTAATAATAATTTAGTTGCAAGTTAAATTAATAACCTTCAATATTTGCAAGCACCCAGTAATTGCCGGCCGGTCCGGTATGCAGGTTCAACCAACGCCTACATTGCGAAATATTTCTAGGATAAAATTTCCAGTCTCCTTCCTTGTCGAGAAGAAGACTTTTGTTTTAAACGTTAATAAGTGACTATTTAGTAGTGCAGACAAGATTAGATTTTTCATTTGTTTTTTTCCGTAACATGAGATATTAGCTTATCTCATACTCTATTCTTTACTGCACTATTAAATAGAGAGTCTAAAATAAGACATCTAATTCACACAAAAATCCTGTTGTGATTAATGAAAATATACTGTCATAATCATTATAGTGTTCGGTATTAAGATTATAGACTGGAAATGAAAATAATATAAAATTTCGCTTTTTCGAACCGTTTTCTTTAACTCACTTTATTGATCTAATTAAAAATTGGCCTACAAAAATACATATTAAATATCCACCTTGTTATTTATTATAACAAAAAAATGCCACTTTCAGTATAACAATTAAAAATTTATCAAATTCTGAAAAAAATATTAATCTAAATAAAAATGCCTAAAATCTTTACAAATAGCGATGTGGGTCCAGGTGTTCATTTTAGGACGGCTCAAACGAATTTAACAGAAAAATGGTTGGTCTGATAGAAAAATGCAAGAGGAAAAGATTGTAGACCGTAATGTTTTATTCCAGAACAGGCCCATTAATTGACACTCTCCTGTCGTGAATTGAAGTCGGTTCAAGAAAATTATACGTGAATCTAACGTATTTTCGTATTCCCTTTTAAGTAAAAATATGATCACAGTATTTTTCCTAATAAATACAAATTAATTTATTATAAATAATTAAAATTATGTGAATAAGGGAACTTCTCACATAACCCATTTTGCAGATTGAATTTCTCGCAAATTTAAAGTGTGAATAAAATCCTAAAGAAAAAATAGGGATGATCCTTTGCCTACTCTCATTTAAGCTTAGTCGCCAATCATATACAATATATATATATATATATATATATATATATATATATATATATATATATATATATATATATATCAGAATAACTGTTTTGTAAAATACGTTTGTCTTATTCTTCTCCTGGCGCTACATGCCGAAGTGGTCCTTGGCCTGCTTCAAATTCTCCTGCCACAGGGCTCTTCCTCCTCCACCAAACGGGTGCCCGCCTGTCTTCCACCTTCTCCTTCCATCGTGTTCTTGGTCGGCCCTTTGCTCTAGTGGTGAAGATCTTTCCTTTGTATACTTTCTGCTCCTGTTTCTCTTCACTCATTCGGTTGGCATGGCAGATTTCAGCCTACTTATTCGTATAATATTAGACAGGGACAGATCGTTGTAAATATCATATACTTCTTTATTCTTTCTGCTTATCCACACTCCATTCTCAAAAGCCCTACCAAACATTCCTCGCAACACCCTCCTTTCGAATTGGTCAACCCTGCCATAGGTTATCTTGCTTATTATCCTACATTCACCGCCGTAACTAACAACAGGTCTGATTAGGGCTTCGTACATCCGAGTTTCATTTTTGCGAGAGATTAGGTTACTTCTTATTAGGTGCCGAAGGGCCTAATATTTTCTAATTCCTGCCAGAATCCTTCTTTTAACCTCTTCTTTTTCATTGGCTTCATTGGTCATTAGTGATTCCAGATACGGAAATGCCGGCACTAATTCGATTGTTTCTCCGCCTAATTTGTATGGTGGGTGTTGGTGTCTCATTCTCTCAACGATCATCAGCTTGGTTTTACTGACATTTATTTTGAGACCAGCTCTTCTTGCCTCCCTTTTCAGGGTATTATATGCCGCTTCGATTGCCTGCCTACTTCCCAAAATCACTACGTCATCTGCTTAGTCCATTAATTGCAGTGATTTATTGATAATCGTGCTGTTACCCTCTATCCTTACTTTCTTCTAAACCTTATCAAGAACTGGGTTGAACAGCAAAGGGGCCAGAGCATCTCCTTGTCTCAGCCCATTCCTTATTTCCAAGGGTTTTGACAAGAGTTGTCCTTTCGAGAGTCCTTTCACTCTTACTTGATTGGTGTGTCTCATTGTCATCTTTGTTAAAAGTTTAGGAGTGGCTTTTGCTTCTTCCATGGCCTCATAAACCATGGATCTGAAGGTCGTATTATATGCAGCTCTGAAATCAACAAATAATCGCCATGTAAGCTTATTGTACTCCCGCTTCTTTTCATCAATCTGCCAGAGTGCGAAGATTTGGTATACAGTTGTTCTATTTCTTCGAAAACCGCACTGGTATTCTTCAACCGCCCTTATATAATACGGTACATGTCGGTTATATAGCAATGTCGCAAACATTTTATACACAGCATTAAGCAGCGTGATACCTCTGTAGTTACTGCATTTTGTTAAATCACCTTTCTTGGGAACCACTGTGATTACTCCGATTTTCCATTTTTCCGGCTTGCATTCTTTCTATGAGTTTGTGCAGCTCTCTCAGCATGTTACGGCTCACGCATTTGAAGAATTCGGCATTAATATTGTCCATGCCTGGTGATTTGCTTCTCTTCAGTTTACCAATCACTTCTTCCAATTCTTTCAGTGTTGGAGGTATTATTTCTTCCCATCCATGTTCTGTCTCACAATGTGGGATCGCTGCGTTCCATTGACTTTGCCTAAGCCACCAATCAATAATTCTTGGAAGTGTTCCTCCCATCTCTGAAGAATCTCTTTATTTGAAATCAGCAGTATACCTTCCTTGCTTTGCACCCAATTATTCATAGGCGAATAATCTTTCTTGATGGCCCCTATTTTCCTGTAAAACTTCCTATTTTCATTCTTATTGGCCATCTCTTCAATGGTCTTCAACTACTCCTCCAATGTCTGTTTTTTTCGTCTTCTTGACTATCTTCTTCGCCTGTCGCCTTCCTTCGCGATATTCCATTTCCTGTTGTCTTGTTTGTCACTGCAGGCTCTTATGTCGGGCGGCGTTCCTCCTTTCGATAGCTTCCTTGCATTCATTATCGAACCATCCATTTCTTCATCTAGGTTCTATAATTCCAAGAATTTCTGCTGCTACAGTTGAGATTATTTCCTCCGTATTGTAGCACTTGTCATCAATAGCCTTCAGCCATTTCTGCGGGATACTCATGCATTATCTTGTCTATATTTTCCTTAAATAATAAAATGCGTTTGAGCCCTACATAGTCATTTTTCTTTTAATTAGAAAATTATATATATTGAATTCATATGTTGTTATTTCAATTAAACTTAATTTGTTTTTCTGAGTGTGACATTTTTTTAATGCTCAAAAATGATTTATAGTCCAAATATCCTACTAAATATATAAAAAGTGTGCAATTTTTTGTTTTAAAGCTGGAGACCTTGTTCATTGAAACTATTCTGTAGTTTCGGTTCTATTAGAGAAAGATACGGAATATAATACAAGAAAACTAGCTCAGAAATCTTAAGTTATATTATTTGTATTACTTATAATTTTATTTTATATTTAAACTATTATACGATTTAGCCAATGGATAGTGTATTTCTGAAAACGTATTGAAAGTCTGTACGATTTATGAAGCCACTGTTTATTAATTAACACATGAACTGACATCTGAATATTTTTATAATACAATTGTAAAAATAGGCAATTTTTTTTATTTATTTTGGTTTCCCATTGGTGGTTATAAAGTGCAGTGGGTCGAAAAATGTCTCAATCACCCCCGTGTCAACATTGGGCCATTTTTTTTCGAGACCAAGGTAGCGATTCCTAAGTAAATTCCCATCGTCCTCATCCCAATTTAGAAAAATCAATTTTATTTTTCTTCAGTTAATTACCCGTTCCCGATAAATGTGCGTTGCTCTCCTTGATACCTGCGCTAGAGAACTTTCAGATATTTCACAGATAAAGCTGCCAATCTTAATGCTTAAGGTAATTTAAGTTACGAATTTGAGTAGTCAAGCAACTAAGAACACCATGAACCACTTCAAGTTATAGTTAAATTTTTTTGGGATTTAAGTTAATAATAAATTTGCTTAGTGATCAAATGCATTGTGCAATTTCAATATGTACATCATGACAATAAATAGAAAGACATAGATACGTTTTTTTTTTTTTTTCATTTTGTTTTTCTTTACTGGATACAATTTTTTTTTCATTATCTATCTTGTCTTCCATAAATCTTTTTACTAATTAAATTTAATCAGTTATGTTTTTCATACGATTTGATTTAAAAAATACTAGAATTTTAGAAAATGAAAAAAATTACTAAAAATAGTAGATTAATAGACGCAACATATATAACTAAAAAAATAAAAAAGGCAGTTAATTTCAAAACTGATACTAAAATATGAATATAAATTATACAGATATCATCAAACAATTAAATATGCCTTAACATATTATATTTAACATTATACCTACATATTAAAATTTATATTAAAAAAAAATTAGAAAACACTGTTTAAAAACAAAAACAATGCAAATCCTAATAGCAGCAAAATAAAACCAATTGGATAGGAGATGATTGGAAAGAAAATACAATAAAAACCATTTTCCAAGAAGTTATGTGATGGTGAAAAGATACAATAGTTAATATTTTTCTTGTAAAACATGTATTTAAAAAATAATTTTTTTTTTATATGAAATGATTGTTTACTTGCTAATGTAGTAAAATAATTAATTATACATGGTATTAATTATTGTTGTAATCTAGATGTTCTGATGATGAGGAAAATTACCGAAGAACTACCGAAAAATGATTTAAAAATCAATAGAGGAAACTTAAAACAGAAAGATATATAATTCTTAATATACAATATTAAATTGAAATGTATTTTAATAGTAAATACAAGCTAAAACCTATCTAATAATTACAATAATAACATTCTATCTAAAATTGAAGGGTTCGGCCGAATAAGGGTCTATGATGGATTTTTGGGAGGTCGAGTTTTTGACTGATTAACGTTGTACATACACGAGTAAAATAGCTACGAAGCTTCCATTATACGTTCATATCGTAAACTAATAATGGCGTCTCTGCCATAAGAGATTGAAGGAATAATGGTCTATGTTATTTTCAACTAAAAAAGGTGATTATCTAATTAGAAGCCAATTTTTATTGATCTGTAAATTGAAAAAAAAAAACAAAAACTGAATAAACCGTTATTTGGTCGAACCCTTCTATTATTAAAGTGTATTAATAGCAAATAAATAAAAATCTACTAATTCGCATATGATTATTAAAGTATATTAAAAATCTGATTAAAATTTAACAAATATTTACATAAATAAACGAGATAAGTAATAAGTATTAATATTTTTTTATATGAATATTTTCTTATTCATTATATTTTTTACGAAGCATATGTTAGTGAATGATGGTCCAGGGAGTCGAGAATTATATTTTAAGCCAAAATTGTTATTTTCTTAATGCTGAATCACGATCTTCTATGGAGCTCTTAAGCCTCTCACGTCGAAATACTCGAGTAAGTGATTTATCGGATGTGCAAAAAATGAGCGTGGGTTGATATTTGTTGCATGGTCTTAACCATTGGAAAGACCTCAAACTTCCAGCAGTCGCAGAATATAAGGTTTACGTTACACACAGTTGCACCTCACATGCTGCAACTTCCCTCCTTACGACCTGAAAAGAGATCCCACTCATATATCACAAAGTGGCAGGTCGGTTGCCTTGCTGTTATAAAAAAAATGCAATAAAAGTTACGCGGAAAGCTTCCTTCTGCTTTTGATACAGAATGAAGCAGTTTCCTGCAAGTCAATACCCAAGACGTTCTTGACATTATGCCGCTCTATACATCGATCCCCTCGACATTTATGGTGTCGCTATTTATCGAATTACTTCTAAGATACGTAAGAAAGCTTTGAGGTCGAACTATTTCCCAGGGAGCACACAAGAGTTTCCGTGTTTCAGCTTCCCATACTTGAACAAGAGATGAATATACATGAATCTTCCATATAGCCCTGTTGAGATCAGTATGCTAAATAGTCGATATTGTTATTCATATATTTCTTCCGAGTACCCGCTGCTTGATTATTATTATTCATCCACTTTTCAGTTATCTATATCTGCAATAAACACGCATTATGCTGTTGTAACGGTACTGGTTTGATAATGGTCACATATCGTGACTACAAGCATTGACTACATTCTGAGCATACTCAACTCTTAGCGATACACTTGTAATACGGAGTGGGGGTGTGGCAATTTTGGTTCATATTCTGTTGTTTTATTTAGATGAAGATACTTATCTTCTCCAGATCTTGTAAATTCCGCATAAATAAAACTACGAAACTTTATAGGTCTATCACATGACCTTTCGCTAATTTCGACCTTCCTACTCTGACTAGAAACCTGTAAAATGTTCGCCCTCCATGCACCAGTTGAAGTAGAAGTGGGCGTTTAAAACAAGAAACAAACTCGCTGACAAATCTCACCCTTCTTATCGAATATCTTTTATCAGTAGGATATGTTTAAGAGACCAGGAGCTTATCAATAATGGAAAACTAAACTATATGTACGAAAGGTTTTTCGTACTGAATCCAAGACCCTTTATGGTTGTACAACTGCATGGTATGGATTGTTGGTTAAACATTTTATAAATATTCTTTATAAATATAAAGAAAAAACTTTGTTAACAATTCAAAATTATTATTAAAAATAATGTTGTACTAAACGAGGCTGTTAAACAGCAGTTACGGCTACATTAAGAGCAGAAATTGCGCAATCACCGTGTTGCCAGATATGGAAGTTAATATTCACAGCCTGTTGTACACACCTAACTGTTGCCGCGGAGTGCACAAGTCTGCAAGTTACAGAAATGTACAGATATTATTAAGTAATTACTCCACTCCGAAGGACAGCATGTAAATTATGCAAGTTTTACTTCCTCCTGAAAAACCTACTTGGAAGGATTAATAAATAAATGTTGTAAATAATATTGATATATACAACAGAATGTAAATGGTACTTGTTTATAATTATTTTACTCTAATTATAAAATTATCGAGCTTGTAACACTGGTGCCATTATCGATGAAAAAATTGAAGGACAACTTGAGATACTTTTAAATAAATGCAATTCAATCTTTTTCAATGTCTTGGGACGTAGTATCGGCATTATTCTGAAGCTCAGACATCTTAACTTAGTTCAGTGGTTCCCAACCGGCGGTTCGCAATTGTCTCGGAAGGGTCCGACAGTGCCCTCCTGTACTCATTTTTTAAAGATTTATTGTTATTACTGTTAGTATTGTTTACCTTTCCTCAGGTTTGAGTGTTAGTTCAAAAGTTATCAGAGCTGAATGTACTATGAAAGTGCAAATCGGAGATAGGGGCATGGTCCGTACATGGTTCTATTTCTGGCCTAGTGGTCCTTGGAGTTCTTCGGGTTGGGAACCATTGTAATAGGAGAATGACGGATAGAAATTAAAATTAATTCTTTTCTTGAAAAGAGTTGTTATCGCGGTGTCTCTAAATAACTATGGGCACAAGAATTGGCAAGCGACCAGGAGTGAAAACAAAAACCAAATGTATTGAAAAAATGAACAACGATAGCACAAAGCAGCGTGAATTAAATAGGAACAATATTTTGAAATGAACTGAGGTAGCGTATAACTGGTTGAGGCGGAACAGCCAGTTCTGAAAGGTCTTTATAGCCAGAAAAAAATATGATCACATGCTTTATTTATTTATTTTATTTCCTGTGGTTTTACTTAATTTGTATTTATTTCAATTACTTAAATATTGGGATCGGGGTGGTCGAGAGGATTAAGGTGCTTCTAGTAGTAATAAAACGACTGTAAGAAGACGACATCGTTCGGTCCAAAAAAAATTTTAAGAGTTAGTAATGATGTAGTTGGTCATTGGCTCTCAGCCTTGGGGTTGATGCAAGGGTTCCAGAGCGGTGAGTTGGATTCCCTCTTAGGTCAGTTAATGTTTATTTCGTGTTGGTACAATGAATGTCAACAGCCTCTTTGGTTAGAACAAGTTGGCAACAGTAGTAACGAGGGCTTATCAAACAAGATCAATAGCAATAGGCCCATTTTCTGTACTACTACCAGCACTTGATGAATGCTACACGATACGAAATAAAACCAATATGAACAATATTGCAAATAAGATACACGCAAAACGGACTACGTGGGGATAAAATTTCAAACAGTTTTTAATAAATTTGTAAAAAAAAAAAAAAAAAAAAAAAAAAAAAAAAAAAAAAAAAAAAAAAAAAAAAAATCGATTTGCGGAGGAAGGGGGGTCCTTCCAAGATCTATTTTAAAGAAACTTATCCCAAACAGGTATGTAAGAGAGCTCTCCCATTAAATATGATATTTTCTATGGCTAGGTATCTTATTTATCAAATAAAATTCAAATAGGTTTATACAATTTTTGTTTAAAGATAAGAATTATTAAAAATATTAAGTCCGGACTCCTGGACTTCTCTGGCTACGCCACTGTATAGGGCAAATGTCCAAACAACGTACTGTTTGTCACGATAATATTAAAAGAGAAAAAGCCGAACTTTTGGAGAAGAAAAATTAAGTATAAATGTTTTCCGGAAGTGTATAGTCTAGAAACTGAAGGCTCAACAAGGTTTGTGAATATTCTCATGTTTATCGCGATAGAAAAGGCATCCTACAGTAGATCCTAGTTCGAGTATAGTTCGAAATAACTGATTAGGATCAGAGCCTCAAAACGCAAGCAGAAAAAAAGAACATTTACAGCTATAAGAAACGTTTAGAGAGGAATTAGGGGAAAGTCGATTTTTAGTAAGTAAAAGTACTTCGGTTTGAAAGTAGGGGAACCATCCTCTTCACAGAAAGTAATTTTTTGGAGAAGCTGGATTTTGAAAATAACAAGTTCCAGAGTAGGGCGGAAATCGTTATTCTGGGCTCACTAGGATTCCTATATCTTTATTTGTATACCTAAGCTTCGTTTTGTCAATTCTATGGCCCAATTTTTTTTCTCAATATTTTTGTGTATTCAACATTGTATAATTTCGCCGGCGTGGAGGTAAAAATGATCAACTGTAATTTTTGCGAAGATGACATCCGCATGATGGTATAGAAGGATCAATCTAATTAGTAATCGATAAATTATTTGCCACTTCTATAATTTTGTTTTTATTGATAACTAGTTTCGAATGTTGTACATTCATCTTCAGTTCAAGATTTAAGTAAATTACGTCAAACAGAAAAGTTTGTATTGGTTTGTTCTCGCACTGAAATAGTAAAGTGCGAGAATTGGTAGTTCAGTGCGATAATAAACCAATACAAACTTTTCTGTTTGATGTAATCTACTTAAACCTATAGATGAATGTAAAACATTCGAAACTAGTTTTCAATAAAAACAAAATTATAGAAGTGGCAAATAATTTATCAATCCCTAATTAGATTGATCCTTCTATACCATCATGCGGATGTCAACTGATTAAAAAGAAGATAGTGTCTGCGCTAATCATCCCTCTGGTTTAACATTGGGGTTCGGTCTACATCGACTTACCTGACGCTGAAGACAGGCAAATCCAGAAAGCTGTCAACACAGCTATCCAGTTCATTTATTATGCCAAAAGGGATGACTACATTACTCCACTTATGAGTTGGACTGGCTGGTTGCGAACCAAAGAATATTCCAGACTTTAACTATTGCACCTTAAAGAAAAACTCTCGAGTCCAGAGTTCCTAAAGATCTACGAAAATATTTTGCAAAGGTACGAAGTGAGTGGTTGTAGGGCGTATTCCAGTTGCCTGCATATTCCAGTTGTGAGTGCTAAAGAGATCAACCAGCTTCCGGAGGTCAGATTTGCATCCTTCAACGATTCCTGAGTGTGGACGAAACGAGTGCATCTAGAAGCTTTAATTATAAATTTAGCATTTTACTTTCCTAACCCCTTCCTTTTATTCATTATTATTTTTTTTTATTTTTTAATCCTTTATATCATTATTTTCTCTTTCATTATATATATATATATATTTGTATTGTCAATTATTATTGTGTGAAAATGTATGTATAACTCAAACTGATTGATAATCATAAGTTAATTTTTAAGTTTATACTAGATAAGAAAGGGCAAAAAGGCCCTAAGACAATAAAACTCTCTCTTTCTCTCGCTCTCCTCCCCTCCCTCCTCTTTATCTCTCAATCTTTATCTATCTATCAATCTATTCACCTATCTGCCTATTTATCTGCATTTTTTTAATATTGCCTATTCGATTGATTGGTTTGTTGTGTGAATTAGTAACTAAAGTGAGTAGAGCAGCTACTCGTAATTTCCAGTAATAAGGTATTTGGTCATTGACAAAGGGGAGGGAGAGGGGGAGGGAGAGGGGGAGGGGGAGAGGGAGAGGGAGAGGGAGAGGGAGAGGGGGAGGGGGAGGGGGAGAGGGAGAGGGAGAGGGAGAGGGAGAGGGAGAGGGAGAGAGAGAGAGAGAGAGAGAGAGAGAGAGAGAGAGAGAGAGAGAGAGAGAGAGAGAGAGAGAGAGAGAGAGAGAGAGAGAGAGAGAGAGAGAGAGAGAGAGAGAGAGAGAATATAAATAATATTGTTAATAAAATAGAAAAAAAAAATTAATAATGAAAATTTACAAGGTTTGAACATAGTTTAAAAAAAAATACAAATCCAGGAGAGCAGTTACACACTTTGAAATTCTTCAACGATTTTATTGCTTAGCTGTTAAAAGTTTCACTTTAGCTGACCTGAAATTTTATCAGGAAATTTGTAGTTCAGAAACTAACTATAAAATGTGTTTTGTTTGTCCTGAATAAAACCTACAGCCAAGACGTAATCATTCCGTCCATGTCGTGTATAGCAATAACAGATTTCGTAACAGACAAAGCAGAATCTCAAATAGGTAGCGATGTATTGTTAAAAAACACATAACATCTCTCTAATTTCATTCTGAAATTCGTAGCGAATATCAATAGTTTTTCTTAAGAATGACTTTTTTATTATGGTTGAATGTTCTTTTATCACCTGGGCATAAAACATGAAGATTTTAAAGCTGGGAAGAGTCCTGAGCGCTAAATCTTTTCATTTGGGCATATTTCTAAAAACTTGACAAGTTAACGGTTCTACAAAATATAGTTTGGAACTCCTGAGGAGTACAAGAACCTGAAAGTAAGAATTTACAAGAATATTATACAACCTACTGTTCTTTAGGGATGCGTAACGTAGCCGCTTTACATGAGTGAGGAACAACGCACTGAGGTATTGAGAATAACGCACAACACGAAATATTTGCCATAAAGAAAGATTTTTATACAACACGGAGCGATCGTTAAAAATTTTGAATTGGAATTTTTAGCGGCAATAGATGTTTTAAGATCTCCTGAATCTAAAAGTCTCACAAAATGGCCTCTACCCTCTTTTCTCTAAATAAACAAAACAAAATTATCTAAATCGGACTAGTATTAGCAAAGATACTGCAGCAGCTTAGACCCGAAACCTAGTCATCCGGAATATCTTCCACCTAGCGACTCCTGTTCTCATCAATACTCTCTATACAAATCAGTTGTTAACTTCCTGCTTATTATTACTATAACACGCTTCACGATAGTGATAGGGTGGTTAGGAAAAGTGTGATGCGGACACCGCACCAACATTTTTTTCGGGATTTTTTTTTTACAGCCCTTCAAAATGGGTCAGTTATTTCTTTCTCACCCTGTTTATGTACATATAATTAAATTACTACCATCGCATTTGGAAGGCTCGTGTAAAGATAGCGTTCTGCATAATGAACGAATCGCTGAAATGGTAATCAGCGCTCAACTCGTGGGTAAACGTCCTAAGAGTCGACTGAAACGTAGATTGGAGGTACTAATTGGTATATAGGCAACGATTGTTGGTGTTATCGATACCGAAACTTCGTGTTCGATAATTATCATTATTATTCATCTCATCCACCTTCGGTTCATAAAGTTCTTCTGCTTCCTGTATCTTAAATCGCATATCTGTATTTAACTGAACCAAGTAAAGACTTCTATGTTTCCTGTAGTTAAACTGCTATTTTATGTTGGAAATAAATTATTGCCAATGCTTTGCAGGTTTTATGTCTTCGGTCATTAAAAAGTTTTAACTACTTCCTAGTCTTAATAGCGAACAGGAAGGTGAACTACCTCAAAGCATTATGAGCTCCAATTGTTCATGGATCTAAAATTTTTGCACCGCTCAATCATAAGAAGTGAGTAAGGGGTTCTACAGCTCAACGCTCTGGGGAGGGGGGGGGGGGGAGAGCGGAGATGGATGTGTTCCGACAGAAACTAGCCTTCACTACTCGCCAGTGTTGAAACTTGTCGAAGGAATAAGGGCACCATTTATTAATAGCTCCTAAAAATAAGTAATTGCTCTGCTTAACCAACAGCCATGGTCATTCATCGTTTCATCTGATTGAAGGAAAACGCAATTAGTTTGACTTAGGACTGCAAGTTAACATGCAAGTATTGGACAGTCACATGGGTAATTAGAATTTTTGGCTGGGGGATTTACATAAGCCATTGATCAAACACAAACAAATTACCGCATTTTCGAATTATAACAATTGTAATAACGATCATATCTAACGTACCCGATGGTTCGATTCCTATATTTCCAACAGTCTCTTCCTCTACATCTCCATCCACCACACCCCATCAAACCTTATACAATCCTCCCTTTCACGTCTCGCCCTACCTCTCACAAGCTTACCCTTTGGATCAGGGCTGATTACCTTTTTAGTGGCTCTTTCATTATCCATAGCAAAAACAGCTCGCCTATTTGAGACGTCTCTATGCTATTATCGCAATTTAGGTGGTCAGAATCCAAGGGGTACAAGTAATAAAATATAAATATTAAATTTCTTTTATTTACAGTATTTCTACTCCAAAACTTTTAGTGCCTAAAAAAGTGTAATTTTTTTTATCTGATATGATTATTGTTGCTATCCCTTTCCTATATATTAAATGTGTAGTAAACGGAATTATTGTGACCGTGAACTATTTCGAATTTTCAAAGGAAATACACGTTTTAAGTTCCCCTGTGTCCAAATAACCAAGTCCAATGAATACATGAATAAATGAATGAACCAATGTGTACATGAACACCCTAGCTCAAAATCTAAAAGTTACAAGAAACTGAAATTACGTATTTAAGGTAGCCATACATTAGGATGCTACAGCAACTTTTTCGTCAATATCGACTTACCGGAAGTTCAGTATCGATTTTACACTTTTTTGCTGGATTATCGATTTTGCAATTTTCTCGAAAATGGTTCTAACGATTTTGATTAAACACGTAAGTTAAACGTATAATTGAGTGGTATTTAATATCATCTAGACCATATTCTCATTGAAAAAGTTTGACAGGGCTTAAATGCCGAATTTTCAAAATGGCTTCCTAAGTACCTTGAATTATTAATGGTGAAAGTATGGTTGACCGAGGAAATAAATATATGTAGGGGAAGCGTTTGTTGGGGGTTCGGGCAATGAAGAAACACATAAATAAAATGAAACTTATTATATTCTGTGCCGACGTTTCGGTCTAAGTTTTTAGACCATCATCTGATATGATTAACATATTTTTCTTTATACTTCATTTTTTTTCTATCATTCTGTCTTAAATTACTGTTTGTTATCTTTTATTATTGCATTTGGCATTGTCACTGTTACTTGTTTTTTTCTCAGTCCTGATGATGGCCTTAAACTTAGGCCGACACGTCGGCACACAATATAATAAGTTTTTTCTTATTTGACTTATTGACCCCACTCCCCAACCATGCTTCTCCTACATATCTTTAATTTTGTTTATTTGAAATAAGTAACCGTCTCCCATTGTCAGTAGTGATTAAAAATGAATAAATAAAAACTATGAAAGAATTTGATAATTAAATAAAAGAGGAATTAGGAGAAATATTTTACCAGGTTGAACACGAATTACGGGATATTAGAGTAGTAATATAGATGAGTCGGATGGAAAAACATATGGTCATTATTTTTTTAAAATAAATATGTTATAGGAGAAGTTTTGCCATCGTCAATAATCAAGAACTTGCTGTTCCGAAATGAGCTATGATTATATGTGGTTTATATTTGGCGAAGTTAGCTACACCATCAGTACAATTATTATTTTTGTAAGATTACGAATGTATAGTTGACAGATTTTCTATTAATAAAATACGTTGATTTAATGTTTCTTTTTATCAAATGTTTCTTTTTAACTACAAACCCCATAATATGTAGTGCACAGAACTGTTCTGCAATTGCTTAAAAAACTACTTGATTGTACTTTTTTTTGAGAGAAGACGTGAAGAAATGCATGTTGCTTAATATAAATTAAGTAGATAGGGTATATGTGAATTCTTTAAAATTATTTTTAAAAATGTATTATTATTATGGAATGGTAAAGAAAAGTTGTGTAATGCGCGCACCGTCCCAGATTTTTTATTTGTATATATTTATTTGGATATATATATATATATATATATATATATATATATATATATATATATATATATATATATATATATATATATATATATATACCTGATTTTTGATCCATCTTATCCTCATTGTAAAAAATGATATCTATGATTAAAGATTAAAGGGAAAAAATGAAATTTATGTCGGTAATAAAGACAACCAATTTTTCGTAAATATTCTGTTTTATTCATATCTATTTCGATATTTTCCGGATGATATATAAATTAATTCAATCATTAATTATATATGGATAATATTTATATTAATAAATTATTGTATTGTAAATCATGTTGGCAAAGTCTTCTTCTTTTTCTTCCTCCCATTTGCCTTTCACCGTGGATGTGCTTCTAGTCATTTGTGGCATGCGTCTGTCCCTGGCAAGGTTCCTCATTTCTCTCCTCGTCTTCTCTCTGCCTCTCCCTATTCTTGTGGCTGATATATTCATCCCTCCTATTCATGTGGCTGATATAGGAGGTTCTTGGTAGCCCTCTTGGTCTTCTTCCCATTGGTCGCGCCTCCATGGATTTTTTGCGCCTCTTCTCGATAGTTTCCGTCACCAAGCGTAATCCCGTCATTCCGGACACAGTCACTCCGTTCCCTCTCCCTCTTACTCCCCCTCCCTTCAATAGAGTACCAGTAGTACTGGTGGGAAAACAGACTCGAATAAGTGGAGCTTTACATCTTGTCCCAAAGTCTTCCAGTCTTAGGATGCGTAGTTTATCAGTTTCTGGTCCTGAAAAAAAAAATCTGGTCGTTATGAGATTTGTTATATTTAGAGATGATTATTTCCGATATGAAGCTAATCATTTCTTAATATTTCTTCAATATTTTCCAATGACTTTAATTACATAATGTTAACATTCAAGTGGTAGGAGATATATAAAAAAGCGATTGTTTGATAACATAATTAAACACGTGGTAATTTATAATAAGGATTGCAACCAGTTAGAGTAAAAACCAAGCTTGGTATGTAAGTATAAATTCTAAAGATGGCTTGATTGTACCTTAAAAAGTGTTAAGGTGCATCCATAAAAAAGAAATCGGATCCAATCCAGAAGCGGCAAAGTCGGCCAAGGATAAGCTTAAACAAGACCAGGCTGTGGATACGACACCTGACAAAACAATATGATTGATAGTGATTTATGAATGTTCTTCATTCAATTAGTGAGTCTTGCTTTATAAACTAATATTTAACTTCGTTGCGAAATGTTTATAATATTCACACAATAAAATGAGCCATAAATAGTGGATTTATTGTTTTCTTTTATTACTCTTTTCGTTTCTATTGACTTATTCAAAATAACCAATGGGCATGACATTAACGGATGAAATATCGAATTTCATGATTCATTAAAACATCTTATAAAATCTCAATTTAATAGCCTTATAACTTATTTCCTTCGGCTCCTTGGAGATTGCAAAATGTAGTTTTAGGTAGATGTAACATTAGAGTAAGAAAATTTTCAAGATACAGGTGAATCCATCATCGTGGTGGGGACAGAGAAAAAAATGTGATACGATAAAAACAAAAGATTTAAACAGAGAAAACTTCAAGTGTGCCTGTAATAGAATAAATTAGGATCAATCAAGAAATTATTATAGTTAAATTCGTATGAAATGGTTATGGGAAGATAATATAATTCTTGAATATTTACTGCGCATTAAATTTTCTTGGACATTTTATTACTTTAGTACTTTATCGCCGGTAATAAAAATAGTTAATTACAGCAGTTGATTATGTCAAGGTTTATGTAACTGTTCCAATTATTTAGACAAAAAAATTATCTTTGTTTTGCCTCATAAAACTTATAACACTCACTAGTTTTACATTTCGTTTTTGTGG
The DNA here is from genome assembly GCA_948150685.1 of Rhaphigaster nebulosa. NCBI lineage: Eukaryota > Metazoa > Arthropoda > Insecta > Hemiptera > Pentatomidae > Rhaphigaster > Rhaphigaster nebulosa. The sequence goes on along the minus strand of OX411310.1, from coordinate 101,736,201 downwards.
GTTATTAACTTATATAGTCTAACTTGGGAAGCAATAGAAATAAACTACCGGAAGGGAATAGAATTCTCATAGTTTTGTAGAGCCACCAGGCTTAAATTAGGCTTAAATTTATTTACATGTTTGTCGTGAAATTAAAAAAATAAAATAATAATTCAGAGACATAGGACAGACGATTTTCGGGTTACTTTATATTTTTTTTTATGGCACAGGCAATATTTTTCTAACTATAAATTATTATGAAATATTTGGGAGAATAACATAACATGTAATTTTGTTTTGCTAATAAAATATATTGTGTAGCGGAAAATTAAACTATTGTACCGAACTAATAGTTTCATTTTTGCTTACCATTTTAAGATGTGTAGTTATAAGCGAAAATTCAGGACCGAACGAAGATTCTGTTTTTTCGCCGTTTCATTGCATCTAGAACAATTAAAAAATTGAATCTCCAATCTGATTTCCACTTCTTGTTTCAACAACATCTATCTAAAAATTAAAGTGCATAACATAAGAGTCACGTTCGTCGCTCGTTATGAATCGGTCGGGTTTCTGAAAATTCAGATATAATGAACATTTGATATCTCTTGGTTTAAAAAAAATTATACGGGCATGAATGATATTACATATCGATTTAAAACGTTCGTCGCAGCGTCGGCCACGTCTGAGTGACGGTGTGCTCATTCAGATATGAGTACATTTTATTATGAGTATATTTTATTTTACTGTTGCATTTGAAAGGAAATTACCTATAAAACAAAGGAAATTTCGTCGAAGTATTAGTATTACCAAAGATATGGCTTTTTCAACTCCAGCGGCCCCCGTTGGGTCAAATGAGTTGAAATTTGCTATGAAGGGTTTTTTGTATCGAAGGTCAGCGTAGAATATATAATAAAAATATGGGTAAATTTCGGTATGTTAGGGAACTGTCTTTTGTGGGTCTCAACTTTTTTCTCACTCCCCTGTTTTTATAATATTTTTATTTTAGTGAAAATACGACTTTAGTGTCGGAGTTCTGCTGCTCAGGGATTTTTTTTTTAGTTTGTTGCAGTTTGGTACGTCACAAACTCTACAAACTGACACACATCTTCTAACATTTTACTAATACTTTTGAAATGAATTTATTAATAGACTGGTGAAGGAGATGGCTTCTAATGACTTAGGGACAGGGACGTCCCTATGGGAGAGGTAGGGAGGGTATCATCCCCTCCAATAATATGAAAACCCAGAAAGTAAGGAAATTTCAGATGTGAGAATCTATTTCTTACTGCAAAAATTGTAGTAAAACATTTACTCAAAGTTACTAGCATTTAAAACCAATAACAAAACCTTTTGAGTTAAGAAATTGGGGTTTTATCGATACAATTTTGATTTCCAATAAATAAAAAAAAATATTGTTGCCTAGCCTCAAAATTAGCAACAAGTAAAGCTAAAATCCAATAGAATTGGAGAAAATTATAATATTTCATAATATAGTGGAGAAAATTAAAATATTTAGTATTGTTGGGAAATACAATCAAAATTTCTGGTATATTTTCGATTTGCCACTTCCAATAAATTGTTATAGCAACGTCGCAATATTTCTCAGTAAGAAATTTATTCTCAGTTCCTTTGCCTTCCTCACGACTCCGGAGTAACCTCTATAAATCCCCAAAGTTTCATCGTAAACTCCTTTTGAAATAAAAGACTTGTAATCTATCATCCTATTTCCTTTAACTTTGGTGATTAAGAGAGTTCGAAAGGGTGTGGGCTCGATTACGATACGGGCCAGTTAATATTTGTTTACAGCGATATGAATTTTGAAACTCCCATTCTTCTTAGGACTTTGCAGCAATATCTCAAGGTAGTCCTCGGAAGTTAGCGATAAAAAAAACAACCCACCCACATGCCGGACAAGTTTTCACCACTGAACTACCTTTACTAGTGTAAAATAGGTTGTAGAAATGAAAATTCATTGAGCTACATGAGGAAGCCTGGGTCTTTAAAACGTACTTGAGCTTTTGCTTTAGTAGCCGTTAATTAATAGCATATCCTGTGTAGTGCATGCCGAAAATTATTAGCCGAATAATAATATATGAAAACAATTAAAAAAACTGACGTTTTGATGAATTTCTATGGTCCCTCTCATCTCAGGAAGTATGCGTGGAAGGCCATCTGAGATCATTCAACTTGATTTTTATTGTGCACTCATAATTGGAGCCGTTATATAATATTGAGGAATTAGTATAAGTAGTAATATATGGGTTCAAAAATAACCAAGATAATATCTATCCCGGATATACCTTTGTTAGGCCTTAAAAATATTGTAATGGAAACAGAACTATTCTTATCAATTCATTCAGGAAATAGACAAAAAAATTCTATAAAATTAATTTTTCATTATATTAATGAAGATTTTTATTATAATAGTTTCTTTTAAAAGTATTTATTTTTAAATTATGTAGATATTGCTAACTGTGAATTTAATATAGATGATGGTTGCAGTGCGTTGCGGAAGTAAATCAGACAGTAAAAAATATTTACCGCCGACATTTCGTTCTACTTTGTAGGCCTTCTTTAGATTATACCCTTAGATCTTTATTTGGATAAGGAAAATAAGGGAAAAGTAAACAGTAAGTATTATTTGCTGTTTACTTCCGTAATTAATTACTTAACTTTTTATTGTTTATTTTCCCCCGCTTCTGCAGGGTTACCTTCCACATCTCTGGGTCATCTTATACATCCCTTTGATCTGACCTGCCCTAATTTTGACAGCACCCCCAACTGTCACCTAGATTTATTATTTAAAAAGAATTGTGCGGAATTTTCTGTTTCATGTTTCATAATTAATTTTGTTGTTAAATTTCTTTATAATCCAAATTAAATCTTCCTTGAAAGAAAGGTAAAAAAAAAAAAAATTATCAAGAGGAAAATTATTTGATCATTTTTCTGCGTGCTAATTAGTACTTTTTGTTTGTAGGTATGCCAATAAGAATCGGATTAATTAGCATACCTACAAACAAAAGTTATATATATATATATATATATATATATATATATATATATATATATATATATATATATATATATATAAACATGATACCGGAACTTTGCAATGCAACTTTAGCGATTCCAATCTCAAGCAAACGATTAATAAGACATCAGTGACATGGGGCCATTGTGCGGGTAGTGAGTGATCTGGGAGGGAAGGTCGTGCGGAAGTGCCTCGTCACCTTCGGTAGCTCCCGTCCTCTTTGTTTCGGAAGAAAGTGTTGGCTCCAATTGCAAAGATCCTCATCCTCTATCTTCAAGGGGACATTATTATTAATTGTCATTATTGTTTCTTCACAAATAAACTATCTAGATCTCTGCTACAATTTTGTTTCATTTTCCAATTTGGCTGTTGATGTATTAACTGTTGGTTTTTGCTTTACCCACATAAACTTTACTTCTTTTCTTTTTTTTCATGGAAGTTTAAATCTGAGGATGCGATGGATCGGAAATCAGATGCATAGAGATATATCAAGTCTAAATAAATATTAAAAAAAAAAAAAAAAAAAAAAAAAAGAAGAAGTAAACGCCATCAGATGCTAGAGAAGAATCAGACTCAAAATTAATACAAAGTAATGTATGTTTAATATCTAAAAGTCATTGATTTGGGGGATGTAGTTATTATGAAGAATAAGTTGGAATTAGAAGGGTTTGGAGGTAAGAAAATGCATTTCTATTTTACTATCCCTGTGTTGCAGCCAGGCACTGTCTGGTCAGGTTGGCTAGTCGGCGTTGGATCCCCTCTCCTCCCTCCAATCAAGTCCCCCCAAAAGAAGCTGGTTTATATTTATTATTATTCAGGTTTTTTTTTAAAACTAGGTACACTGCTTTATATCTAGTTTCACTAGACTAATTTTACTTTATCCGTGGAAGTTTACACCTGCAAAATCAAAATAAGCTTTTGTTTAGACGCCCGTTACTCTTGGCACGGCATTAACATTCACTCTCTTCGTTCTACTTTAATTGAGTAATTGAAGTAACTGCTAGAAATTAATGAGGAGGCGTTATGTTTATGGTACATGTTGAACGTTTATTTATGAATGCCAACACTTACGAAATTCGAGAAAAAGCAGCAGCAAGCGAGTCTGTACTTGTTTGACTTTTGTTTTGGCGATTAGACTACAAATATTATAGTAGATTGGAAAAGAAAAGTATTCTAAGTGATCCATGACTCATGGTGAAAAATTTACAATTGGAAATTGAACATATCCGATTCGGCTGAACAAAGTGTACTGCGATTCTACATTTATACATTTATTCTACATTTATTACCGGACATGAGCAGAAAACTTTTTTGGATTCATGGAAGAATCTGCTGTTTTTATAAGCCCGTCGTACAAAAGAATGGCCGTATGGGAGAGAGAAAAAAAAATCAGTATCCAGTAAAACTATTCCGAATTTGCTACAAATCATTTTTTTTTTGTCTATATTAAGAGGTAAAATCCCATTATTTTTATTATTGTATATGGTGGCTAGATTGTAGCTACTGATGATTATCATAACTACTAAAATAAGTCCATTGCTTCAATTAACATACTGCCTTTTGTTAATATATTTTTTTTTTTGTGAAACACCATATTTTCTTTTTTTTAAGTTAAAATTTTCCTAATTTGATATAATCAATTTTTTTTCAAAATTAAGCAGGGAAAATGCCATTATTTTGATTAGATTTCTATTGCTTTAATTTAAAATGCCGTCTTTGATTCATAATAATTTTTTTCGGAAACACCATATTTTACGTTAAAATTTTCGTAGTTTGATAAAAAATTGTTTTTCTATATTAAGAGGTATAATCATATTACATATTTTTATGGCATCATATGGTATCATTAGAACTACTTAAAAATATTCCTTTGATTAACATATCGCCTTTGGTTCATAATAATTTTTTTGTAAAACACCTTATTTTACATTAAAATTTTCTAAGGTGATTATTTATTTTTTTCTGAAAGCAGCATAGTTTTTTTTTTTTAATATAATCTGAAAGTTTTCATACTATTTGGTCGTAAGTAACAATAGTACAATTATTTTTCTTTCGGTAAGCAAGTTTCTCCGGGACCTCCGAGGTTTTCAAAAACGTCGGTTTTGTAAAAACTTTATGTGGTTCTAAACAAAAAATTAGTTGAGATAGAACAATAAAATTTGGTATATAATCTTACCCATATGGTAGGATAAAACAAACTAAATTTCATCAAATTCTGAGATGATGAGTGCCATGGTCTGATAAAGTGGTCCATGATCCATCCATGGAATGACCCAGTAGTTATCGATTACTATTATTTTTATTAAACCAAGTTTTAATATAATAATATAAAAATGTATTGCAGACTACAAGAGAAACGCTTATTTTATTTTATTTTATAAAGATCCTGTCTTTACTTAAATTACTAAAATAGCGAATAATGTGGTTTTCAGGCATGTAATTTTCAAAATATTTTTGGGGAGGATACTTCTCTTAGTCTGTAGCCAAGGGAAACCTCACTTCAAGGGAAAGGGAACGTCTTAAGGCTTTCGAAAACAAAACATGTAAAAAAAATTATTCGAAGAAAGATAAACGGAATGAAAGACGGTCGCACTACAAGGGGCTGCGAGACCTCCAGCCGGTAAATAAGTATCTTAGTAAGTGTTTCTGGGCTAAATACGGGGAACAAATTATTCAGGCCCCGAATTAAGTGATTAATTGAACGAATTATTCTGGCCCCGAATTAAGTGATTAATTGAACGAATTAAGTGATAAATATCAATTATTCAGCACATTTGGGGGCCCTCAGCCAGATACTAAAGTGGATCCCCTTACAAAGCCCTCATTTTCCTGTATTTAGAAACATTTCAAAGACTACACTTCGGCTTTGGATTAACTTATCTTTGGAAAAGTGGTTTTTCAATAATGAACTTACTAAAATCAAAGTTAAAATCCTGGATAACTTATGAAAACCGAATGACTTCATAAATTTAGCTATTTAACAAGAAACTGGCAGAAGAAATGCAGTGTCATATAAACCTAACAACAGTTTTTTTTCCAAAAAGTTCTAGTTCTTTACTAGTCCTTGGCTACTTCCATAGTTAAATTTTTATCCAAGTTATAAATTAAGTCTCTACATAAATAAAAAGGAGATTAGACTAAGCCGTTCATTTTTTTTTTAATTTTTAGAAAATTGATGATTTTATCACAGCGGTTCTTACCTATCTTTATTTCTACGAAACCTTATCAATTCAGTAAGCATCACGTCTTTCGAGGACGAAGGGTCACGGAATCAGTCGAAGAATGGCCTTAGACGAAGCAATTAATAAATTGCACGCGGTAAATACCGTTAGCGGATATAGTCTGCAGGCTACATCCCGGTGAGGGGAAGATGCTATCGGGTAGCTGCTAGGATGTGGTAACTTACCAGCGCATGTCATCTACTTCCAACAAGATCCGCTTCGGTTTTGGCTCTTCTGGGAAGGCCCGAAGAAATAAAAGGACGAAAACTTTCGAAAACAGATCTGATGAAAAATTGAAACTACCCCTTACCTTACCATCAGATCATTAGTCTGAAACGTTATTTGATTACGTTAGACTCGCCATATTGGATTTCTTAAAATTATAACTGGTAAAAAAAATCTGAGCTTTCATTTGAAAATTTCATGTAAAATTTGAACTTTTGTGTAGGTTTATATTATATATTTTATATATATATATATATATATATATATATATATATATATATATATATATATATATATATATATATATATGTATATATATATATAAAAGCCGTGGTCGGACGGATTTTTTTTTCTTCCGATTTTTCAGAACATCGTATTTTGAGTGGAGAGATGTTAATTTTTTTTTCTTTGTCGTTTATAAGTGCTCATTATTGAAAATAATGGGTTTTTTTACCTACCAAAAAAACAAACAACATATTACATCATTTTTACTGCTAAGAATATTTAGTAGAGTCCTTTTCATCTCAGAAAATTGGAGCTAGATCATAGTTTGACCTAATTGATCATCATTTGATCATAATGATCATAATTTTGTCAGTCCTAAAAACATTCAACTATATATATTTGGCTTAAATTAATGTCCAAATTTCTCACGTTTGGTATAGAGTTGATTAAATATCAACTGAAAATAAAATATTAAAATAATTATAATAATTAATCAATCATAGATTAAAATAGGATCGCTATTTATCACAATACTCGTACTTATAAAATATATCGTATAAAATAAGCATACTTACAAATGTTTTTTAACCGACTAAACAACTAATCATTGTTGTAATAATAACATATCCATAATATTACATCAAATGTAATCTAGACCACTTCTTCATTAAGTTTGCTTGCATTTCTATTACTTATTATTTTGAAAACTCAAATTCTTTTTTAATATTATAAAATTCGTTTTAAGAGAATGTTGAAAATTATGTCTAGATTAAAATAATGGGTTATTATTCACGTAGAAGTGAAGCTGGGTAGGGCGTGAGTTCATTAGCATGAATTAAGGTCTCATTTAGGCAATTAATCAACCGTTGAATTCCTATTGTAGCCATTACTGCGGGGGGCTTGTCAAACTTGACAGATACCACCTATCTTTATAATGTTACCTATCTTTATGAAAATATATATATTTTTGAATTTTTTTTTGTGTTTTTTTTTTTAGTATTAAAATGTTTAAGGCTGACTAATGGTATACTATTTGAATAAATGAATTCATTCACACCATATTTACAGAAAATGTAAATCAATCAAACTTGGTCAGTTTTGTTAGAATTTATTGTATTCCTCTAGTTTTTAGGCCATTCTTCAAGTTTTATGATATCTATTTGAAGACTTGGGAAATCAAACTGTATCACACTGTTCTCATATCCTATTTTTGAGAGAAGCCATTTGGAAAAAGTGCTGAATAATTGAGCAATGGTTGAGTTTTTAAATATGATAACTGAAACCTTCAATGCTGGCAAATTTTTGGAACGGTTTGTTTTAGTTTGGAGGGATACGCTAACGCTCCTAGTGTATTAGGGTGACTCGGAAAGCATTGTTAAAATGTTCCGTCGGTTAGGTACGAGAAGTTGTCTGGAAAAAAAAAGAAAGGATACTAACTTATTTCTCACTAATTAGCCTGTTTATACCCTGATATTTATTCAACAGTTAGAAGCAATGAGGGCTCTGTACTTAGCATACACCCGATGACGGAGTGTGATCAGGAAACCGCAGGGACCGGCCGTCGGCCTCGCCCCCGCTCTTGGCCTCCTTCGCTCTGCTTGGGGTTGGTATCTTGCACAGATTGATTGACGTTTACTAATTGTCGCTAGAACAGTGTCTAGCTTTTTACCGGCGATTGATGTATTGAAAGTTGTCTTGGGATTTGTTGTATCTGAAGCGTATATATTTAGTTTTCACATTTACTTATATGCGATCTGAAGGAGGCGGATAATAATTAAATGTTACTTTAATTATATGTTAATCTTATCGGTGTAAGACCATTAAGTGTTCTTCAACATTTATTACCAAGTCTAAGTTAATTTGTTTATATTTTTGTGTTTCTTCCTCTCAAATTTCTGGAGTAACATCTACATCCCGGACAAACAATCAAGGGAATGTAGACGATTTTACTAAATCATACATTTTCTAACAATCCTGCAAGTATCGAGAAGAACTGCACTTGTATATAATTTTAAGTTTCCTAAGTCAACGCAAACATCTTTTGTTCTCTCTCGTGGTTTTCTATATCAGTTCATTACAAGAAATGATCATTGGAGTCATTATTGCGTTTTCCAAATGACAAAATGATTTCAATTCAAGGCAAGTTTAAGAACTTATACTAAGGTACTTCCTATTTTTTTCGACCCTAGTGACCAGTAGATTAGAATCACTTAGGGCAGTTACATCTGCGATTCTGGCCATTTTGTTTTCTTTGGGTTAAGAATTTTAGGGTCCGTCATTTTGTGCCCTAGGATACCCATATATTGTAGTTTGGTAATTGACAGTGTACTATTCCAGAACTGTATGCTAATTGATATATAATGATAATGATAATTGATATCCTCTACATTCCTGAATGTACGCAGAGGCAGTCTGAAGTGACGGCATTGGTGAAATGGCCAGTAGCGGAAGCGAAAGTAGTTTCGCTTTCGACTGCCCTTGAACTCCGCTATCCAGTGCCCCAGTTCACCACTACGTGTAGCTGCTTCCAAATGTCTAATTGTTGATTTATTCTAATTGTCATCAAATATTTAATTATTGTATCTGTTGTCAATCCAATATTAATTTATACGTCTTGTTAATAAATTAGGATTAATGTTTAATATCATAATACAATTCATTCATTCTTCTGCTGCTTCCTTTTATTTAAATTTTTCTAGTGAGCAAAATTTGTTTTTCTAATTAATTACCTGAATGTGCATTCATTAATTTAATTTTTGTATTAAAAATTAATCAGTACAAATGATTTCATTAAAAGCGTTACAAAAAAAACAAAAAAAAAGTTTTTTTGTTTTAATTTTTACAATACCTGTCAACGTGCCAGCCAATCATTATATAGTTTATTAACGAATATAAATATTAAATATAAACTATAAAAATACAAATTTTTAGTGAGGAATTAGATAAAATAGATTTTTAAGTTAAATAGTAATTGTTTGGGGAGGGGGAGGGGTATATTTTTGTGGAGCACAGTTATGTGATTAATTTTTTTCTTTAATTTTATCATGGTTAGCATTTCTTGTGGTTTTTATTTATTTATTTTTTATCTCAGATAATGATTTGTTGAAGATCAGCAAGGTGCAAATGCAAAAACTGTAGACAGTAGCAAAATTTAGTGGTTCTGAAGATATCTTCAGAACCAATAAATTAAAGATAACCTACAAGATTATCTTCAGAGCCACTAAATTTAGATACTGTGTACAGTTTTATTGCATGTGTACCTTGCTAATCTCCGAAAAATGGTTATCTGAAATAAAATAAAAAATTAAAAACCACAAAGAATTTTAACAATGATAAAATTACAGAAAAAAATTAAACACATATCTGTGCTCCATATTAAATGGATATAAACAAAAATATACACCTAAAAAGTTACTAATTAACTTAAAAACATGTTTTTACTAATTCCTCACTAAAAATTTGCATTTTTTATAGTTTATATTTAGTATTTATATTTGTTAACAGTCTGCATAATGTATGACTTATGATACATTTTTGCTGTTGTATATCATGCCATATTGTCGTTATCTGTAATTATTCATATTTTTTTGTATGTATGAAATATACATTGGTGTGAATAAATCGGCACAAGTTTAATTACTGGTCAAGTATAAATTATATTTTAATTTATATACAATTTTTTTTTTATAACCGGTTATGAAGTTACTTAGCATATCAATGTATTTGAGTTTTTATGCAACGATGCCTTGTCTTGTTAAGTAAATTTATATGTAACCTTTTTTTTTTTTTTGTTATTTTTTAATTATTAATCTGTTATCTCTTACTATTATTATTTCCTGATTTATTGTTATTATTTGTATTCATAAATAATTGATTTTAGTTATTTTACAATTAATAATGTTTCTTCAAATATGTAATTTTTAAGAAATATTTTCGGTTTTATATACTGTTATCTACCTTTGGCCGCCTTAACTTGCCTAATCTTACTTTGCTTCTTGAAACACTAGTTTAAAATTTAAATTTATTACTTATATGTATATTATATGTATATTTATCAAGTACATAAAGTAAAATAGTAAAACGAAAATAATATGTTATTGCATCCTTACCGTTTTAAAAATGAAAAATTTCGTCCTAAGAAGTAATTGAATGAATACACTTGATTTTTGGAAAAATTAAATGATTTTTAACGAAGTGGAAAGCTATTTTTAATGAGCCAAACAGTGCATACTAGTTACAAGGACAGGAAATTCCAGTCCGATGTCAAAATAAATTGGACATTACTGAATTAATTATTGTTATTTAGGAAAGTTATAAATAATTTTAATAAAGCAAAGCTTTAAAAAGAAAAAAAGAGTTATTTCATTTCGTATGACTCTTCGAAAGGTAGCTATTTATAAATTGAGCAATATTATCTACACCCTACTAATACATACGAATTGGTTATGACACAAAATAAATTATAACAATTCTTCATCACGGTCATTCAAAGCTTTATTTAATATGCTTATTTATTTCAGCTGATTTATAAGTTTATAAATTTTTTCTTTGCATTAATTTTTGGTTTTGTCATATTTTTAGACAATTGTCGATTTAGCAAGGAAACGAATTTTGTTATTATTAATTTATTAATTTGTTATAAATTATTTTCTAATTCAGAGATCTTAATATTAATTTAATCTTCGATGAGCAGTGACGTGAAGAAAACGCTTTCTAGTACGAAGTGATTTATCTAAATAAATTAATGAACTATTAAGCTTATTTCTTTTATCTCAAATTCCTACGGAAGCACAAAGTGCGGAACTTTTCTGCAACCTTCTAGAATATTAGAATTATAGAACATTCTTACTTCGCTCAATTTCAAAAATACATCATCATTTCCTGATTCATTCTTAATATAGGAAACGATCAATGCAATACTTGAAGCTATGAGTTTATGAGTCTCTGAACTTCATTTTGATTGCAAACTATTAAAGGGTTTGCTGAAAAAATGAGATATTTCCCATTTTTCAAATGTTAGGAAAAATTACAAAAAAAACGTCTGAAGATTCAAATTTCTAAGTTATGTGAAAAAATTATATTTGATAAATTTAATTAATTGTTCATACATATTAGGAAAGTATTTTCAGTCAAAAATTAACTTCAGTACGATCCTACGCAAGTTAAATTGTTGGAGCTACATCTTTTTTGCCACAAGATAAATGTTCTATCTACTTCTTGGAAGCAGGCCTACTGGCAAAAAATTACCATTACAATATTTAACATTTCAAGTGAAATACAGTCTATATATTGTTTCCTCATAATTCAAGTAACGAATGTGAAAAGTCGTGTATTTTCGAGTGCCTTAGTTTTATTGATTTTCCAAGAGCATATCTAACATGAGAACTAATGATGAGAAAAAATTTCTGGTAAAAAACGAAATAATTATTTTTTTGCAATAAATTGTACATGAGTCCAAACTCTCCCGGGATGGAGCAAACCCTTCAATTGTTTCTTATAAAACAAATAATATAGCTCTTCCTGACGAGATATTGTCAAATAGTTGAATACAGACTTGTGTTTATCCAAAACCTTAAATCCCTATGAGGGATTGATAAGTATCAATTTCTGATTAAGTATATAAATTGTATATGTATTGTATAAGTATATCTATAAACAATATATATATTGTACATGTGAGCGTATTTATACAAGGTAATCGGCGCTGAGCCAAAGCGTAAACATTCCATACTTATGCGCTTGTGTTATTTAGTAGGCCATACCTGCAATATTAGATGGTTGTTATATTTCACGTGCCCACTGCTCTCTTTGATCGAGCTGGAGTTAGCAGCTTGGGATATTTTACCTAGTTTTTTACCTTATCTTAATTTTAATTTGAACGAAGCAACAGACCGTAAGAATGATCAAACTGATATTTTTTTAAGTTTAATAATTATCTTAGATCTATTTTTTTCCTTCCTCGCTGCCGAAGGTTGGGAAGCTTTGTTTAGTTTCGTGTCTGCAGGTCTGTAGTCAGATACTACAGACCTGCAGACACGTAACTAAACAAATTGTTACGGGCCTGACACCTACTACCATTAATCCGATTTTGATGGATTTTGCGGGTTGGTGCCTAGATAGTCCCATGCCAATTTTATCAAATCCCATTGACTGCTTTCTCTTACGCAGCCCCAATCGTATTTTCCTTGGCACGCATATATTTCAAAATGGCTCGTCTGCTTTGGCCCAAAGTTGGAGAAAAATTGAGGACTAGTGTTCAAATGATCCGGTATCTATTTTATCAAATTCCCTTTAACAATTCAAATTAATATTTTGTATGATTCATGTTTGATTTTGTATGATTGTATAATTTTTATTTAAGGAGTTTCCATTACATGCAGCAAAATAAGAAATAAAAATACTCATGGGTAAAATGTTTTTTTAACTACTGTGACACTAAAATTCTTAAATAGGAGTAAATTATTTTTTCTAAAAATATCGAAATAAAGAATTAAAACATTAAATTCGCTAACTAGTTTACCGATATATAGCTGATAAAACAAGTTTTTATTCTGGTGAATGTAACGCCAAACTTATACATTACTATTTGAGTACATTATTTATATATTTTAAAATCATCGTATTCTTCGTACTACCTTCATACCTTCATTTATTTGCACATTCCTTATAAAACAAGAACTAAAGGAAATTAGTAAACGGAAATAAAAAATGAATTAAAAATAGATATAAAATGTAGGAAAGAAAATTTCTATCGCCACAAGGAATAAATTTGTTAGTCGAAAAATGGTCCTCCTGAGTAATGTGTTATGTGATCATCTCCCAAACTCTCTGCAAACAGGGAAGAAGGTGGTCTCACAAAACTCACAGCTCTAAATCTTTGAGAGATATAGAAGAGAGCTGTGAGTTACCACCTTCACTACTGTTTGCAGAGAGTTTGGGAGATGATCGCAACACACAAAAATTAGAAGGACCATTTTTCGACTAACCAAGTTGTCAGCATAGATGTAAACCTTGAAGAAAATAAATTTTCACTTGATGACTAATATTAAGTTGTTTTAGATGGAAATATTTAGTTCAAATTGAGTTAATTGCCGTATTTTATACTTGTTTATTATATAACTATTAAAATGTAGGCAATTTCTAGTTTAGTAATTCCGTTGGAATTGAAAAAAAAAAAATTAAAAAATCCTGTAATAATACAACCAATTATGCTGAGGAAGTACTGTTTCTTGATCAGGTGTGCAAAAAATGTATCTGTCCAGTATGACCCTCAGCCACCAGGTTTTACAAAGGCTGGGTGTGCCTTTGAGATTCGCACAGCCAGCCTTTGAGATTCTCTCGCCTCTTCCCTTCCCTCCCAACAAAAAAAGGAATATTAGTGTACACACACAAACATGAAATAAAATGGAGGACAGTAATGAATCACCAAAATTAAAATAAATAAAAACCTCGAAGAAAATTAATTTAATGTTTTCGCTTGACGATTAATATTATGCTATTTCAGATGTAGATATTTAGTTAAAAATTATTAAATTGATCTAAACAATATATTGTATTCGTTTATAAATTATTAATTGAAATATAGCATATTTTTAGTTTAGTGATTCATTCGTAATTAAATTTAAAAAATAAATTAATGAACGGAAATAAAAACTGTATCACAACAACTCATGAAGTGTCTTATGTTCAGGAAGTACTGTTTCTGCTATACAATGAAGCGATCTGGTCAATTTTTTCTGGTACCCCATCAGAGGTACAGGTACCCACTTTATGTGGTACCAGTACCGATCTGTTCCGACCCCAGGCCCGAATCACGGGTGACCCATCGGTACAGAAAACATTTTTTGCCATAGCGTGATTGTAAATATTGTACTTAACCACTGATTTAGCCCATTCCTATTGAATCAATCTGCCTGCAAACAATTTCCTGCATACTTGAGTTGGAGTGCACGATAATCCGGCTTGTATTTGACTAATAGCCATTATGCTTCTTAGTGCATGCGTACATTTAGTCCGGTTCGAGCTTGGCAATGTACTCCAGATCAATACAATTAGGTAACCGTTTTCGAAAACTTTTCGATTGTCTTCTTCTCTGTTACAAAGAGACAAAGAGATCTGATGAAGTGCCGGCAAGAGAAACACTTAACCATGAATGGTGGGGAGCTGTACTATATAGAGAGAGGAATGGTGGCGCGCGACAGTTCCGAGGTCTCGCAGGGAGTAGCAACTGTGTCTGTACGCTTTGTAGTCTGCGTCTTCGAAGCATCAACAGCAACAACCGACTTGGAGGCTATATCTTCCTTCGTCTTATATTAAGGTTAGCAACTACAATATGCATGGATGTGTTTAACCTGCGGATGAACCAGTAGACAAGTGTAGGATGCACTGCCCGAAAAAGTACGTTCATGCCATAAATATATACATCTGTCCGGAAACTCCTGATAAATAATAATAGGAGCATTGTCATAAAAATAAATTATATACATTCTTTCTTCTAATTAAATCAAATGATGAGTCCTTATCATTAAACCTAAGAATAAATTTGCGTATTATTTTTTAATAAAGCCTCTTGTCTTACCAATAGATAGACAGAATGGTGGGAAATATATAAAAATACATCTTCGTTTCAACAAATCCATTAAAAAAAATAAATTGAACCTGTCAGATCGGTGAATGCTATAAATCGAGTATTTATTATTTCAATTTATAGTTATTGCTTACTAACAACACATATTCTATTCTTAATTTTAATATATATATATATATATATATATATATATATATATATATATATATATATATATATATATATATGTTTGTGCGTTAGCGAAAAGTCAGAAAATCTTATATTTAATACTCCATGAAAACAACACTAAATAAACTATTACAGCTGTGCAAATTATGTCCTGTGAAATATTGTTTATACAAGCGTAAACGGACGTTCCCAATTTAACACACAACTAGGTCACTGATATTTTATTTTTCCAAACAATCAAATTTAAATTAAAGTCTCTTATTATAAAATAATTGTAATGTGCCGTAAATATTTTATGCACCTGAAATGTGTACGTTACTCTTCGGTAGCATAAAGTTATGTAAAACATACAATTTTGAATTTAAAATATTAATTGTGGGTAGTCTAAATTATTCAGTTATTTTGTTAAGCATTAGACTTAAAAATTAATCTTTCTGCAATAAAATATGTCTTAGATTGATTAAATTGGTTACCTGTGCAATATCCGCCTTGACAATGTATTACAAAAAATGACATAAAATAAACATTCTTATAGTTTCTGTATAATTGTTTTTGTAATTGCCTCACACGTCTTTTTATTCCAATAATCTGAGATATCTAAGGGTTTACTAATTATTTATTCGATTTGAAATTCGAATTTTACCTATTGCCGAGGTCAGTACCAAACTGTACTGTATCCACAATTTTGATTTTGAAAAAATCGAGTCAGATATTTGTCAATGTTTTTTTTTCATAATAACAATTATATTTTTCTTTAAATTTTATCTTTTCATCGTTCGTTTGGGGATAAAATGCATATACCATAAATTCCTTTAGAAATTTAAATTTTCATTTCGAATAAAATGGTACCTTTACTAACTAACTTTCAAGTACCTACTTTGAAACTTAAACGTGCTGTTCTCCGAAGTCGGTCCTATTTAGTTGTCAAACTTTGTCAGAAATCAGAGTCGTGTTTTGAGTTTTTGAATTTTTATTGCCTTCAGGAAATGCTCCTGGACACGTTTCTGAAGCAGGCACAAACTTAATATCGTGGTTTTCATGATATTGATTTAAAAAAAAAAAATCTAATTCTAGGGAGTGACATATACGAAAGGGAGTTAGTGACTTACTGCATGAATATGGTTTAAAAAACATCGGCCATATCTTTAGTTCAGTATAGGAAATGCAAAACGCTAGTGGAATTTTTGATTTTTAAGGACACTTTTTTTAATTTCTTGTTTACAAAAGATGTTTCTCTACCTAGTTAGGAAGCAAAAATAAATTGTTTGTGATTTTAGTAGTGAATATATAATCATATATAATATAACCCTCCATTGCTGTATATCGTCACCCCTTAGCCATATGGAAATTTTAATTGAGGCTAGGGAATGACAAATCAACTATTTTTCATTTATGCTCGCCAGAGAAGCTTGACTAAAAAACAAAGATAGGCATATATTTAGAGAGGCTATAAAATATATTTCGAAACTATATAAAATACGAAACATAAATCTTACCTTTATTGATGTTGAGCACTAGGGAGCGACCGTCAATAAAAATACATACTCAAATATTTCCGCATTCACTCCTATTTTCTGAAAGTAACTGAAGAAGTAAGAGAATGGAACAAAGATAACATGTTTTCTACTTCCTACCTGCCTGATCACCTCGCCTCTGCCCGAAATTTCCCTTAATGAGGCTGCATTGGTGGGCATTTCAAAAACGGGCTAGGATGTCTAGCCAGTCCAGTCCAGACCCAACGGACAGACTCGGCTATTTGGTCTGACATTCCATAAAATATTGACAAGTGACGACACATTACCATGAACCTAAGATTGTAAGGTCACCTTCACAAACTACTCATATGTATAATATTCTTCAGTTTAAACATTTTCTTGAAATTCCATAAAGACCTTAGTAAGTCTGCTGCATAACGCTATGTACTACAGTGCGTATACCAATAAATACGGAACCACTATAAATCATTCCGCAATAAATTACAAGGACATATAGCCGCGTATAAGATACCGCTTCAAATAACATGCCTGGTAGCACTTACAAAAAGTTGAAAAAGAGCTGGATATGAGACGGACCTTCTTGACTGACAACAAGTTTAATTTTAAGCTAAGAGTAAGTGCTATTAGATTAAGTGTTGACCGATATTCTTCCTGATGGCTCAGATTTTTACTTTATGTCATCACGATTCACTTATCGTCAATATTTTATTTTAGAGAGAGCAAGCGTGATTATAAAAGGCCATTAATATGGTTCAGTGAATTACCTATGTTTTCTAAGTTTGTTTTCTGAATTTTCTAAATATCAACTATTTAGTAATTAATCTGATCATGTTAAACCTGATATAATTAAAACTTTTCTCATTAAGATAGTATTCATTTATTTAATTTGATACCTTAAATTATTGATTCCAATAATTGGAACAACTTAACGAATTTTCATTTTTAAATAATTATTCATACAGTATTTGCAAATGTTTGTTAATCTCCAATCATACTAAGATTTTTAAAGCTTAAAATTTACAAATAATATCAAATGTTACCTTAAATTTGAATTTTTTTTATCGTTCATAATAATGAAAGTATTCTAGTATAAATCAACAATATTCACTGTTAACCTATAATATAGCAAACATATTTTTAAAACAATTATTAGTTTTATCTTTATTTTCACCTTCATTCGAACATCTGAATGGTTATTGCCCGTTGTTTTTTTATCTTTTTGCGTTTATATTTACAAGCGATTTGATGGGATGATCATGAAATGAAATCAGTGCATTAATCGTTAACCTTTGTCTGGTCAAAATTAATAAACGCAAATGATAACCTATTTTAATTTAAAAAAATTAAGATCGCTGTAAATAAATCATTAAAAAAACATGGAATTTGTTTTGAATAGGTACGCTAAATAAGGAGGACCGAACAAAAACTATTTCATGTATATTATAATGTATATTATAAATATATATATATATATATATATATATATATATATATATATATATATATATATATATATATATATATATATAAACTACTTCAGTTAGGATACGAAGTTGAAAAAAAAATGCTGTTTCTAACTTTATCGTTTTGTGGAGCTTTCTATTTGAGTACAGAAATTTATTACTTTTTTGGTTTGAGCCATGTTTGTAATCAAATTAGTTATTTGTTGTAAACAAATTACTCAATCGTTATTTTAGATAACTATAAAACTATTTTTATTGTGCCATTTCAGGCTGTATTTATGAAATTTTAGTGGATAGCCTCCGTAAACCCTTATCCTTGTCGCTCTTCTACGACCTCGCCCTTCTTACGACCCTGCACGAGATGCGTCGAGAGTCAATGCCCTGCACTCGCTCTTAGAAAACTTCGCTAGTTTACTTCGGTACATTCAATTTTAATGTTATAGGTATCGATTTTTACTTCGATAAATTTCGTTTAATGTGTATGCTATTATGAATTTGTGTTCATACATAATTAACAGTGGCATTGTATACCTTTTTTTTTTTCAAATATCGAAATGCAGAATAAGAAATAATACTTTTTTGTTCATATTTATATTTTTAGTAATATTCTAGGAAATATGTTGACTTATCCGATTTTTTTTTTTTCGATCTCACTTAATTTAATGGTCCCTTCAGTCCAAAATAATTATTTTAAAATCAATTTAGCTCTCTTCCTTTATTCCTGTTTTTTTTTCCCCGCATTTATTTTATTTTATTCTTCTTTCTGTATCATACAATTATTTGAATAGCGAAAATTAGGTTAATAGATAGCGTTTCGTTTGTTTTGGTATGAAGATGGCTTGAAACCAAAATTATTTTGGGGGTTTTGCGGTCGATTTTTCCCCGAGATATTTTGCATTTACGTTTTTCACTCATATTTTTATTTTATTTTTTTTTTATTCAATTTTTCGTTTATTGTTTTCAATGTAATGGACCAAGAAAAAAAATTAATCACCCCTCAAAATTTGAGATATTAGGTTTCAAGATACATTGAATCCAAAAATCCATCAGTCCGCCGCACGTCGTACGCGGCTTTTTTCTACTAGACTACTGATCCGATTTTGTTGAGATTTGAAATCGTCACAGGCCACTCAAGGTTTATCCTGGGAACTCGACATTACTATCCGCCATTTCATTTCAAAATAGCGGCCGATTAGAGATTTCATATGCCCATTTCTCAGCCATTTACGAAGATAAAGCAAAAATATTAAGTGTTTTAAAATCATTGTATCTTTGAAAAATAAAATAAATATTTTTTTTTCTCTTAAACGAGTAAACCGATTTTGTTGATATAATTTTTTTTTTGGATGATTTTTGTATCCGATCTCTGTCTGCCAAATTGGGCATCCTGTGCGCAATTAGCGGAAAAAGTGTTTTTTATAGACAAAACTGCCAAAATTTTATGAAACTTGCCTAAAGTCTTTTCCTTAAAGCTCTAAAACTTATCATACTTAGTAGAACTCCAAAAAAAAAAAAAACGAAAAAATAATTATGACGACATTTTATTCGCGCACAACCCAAAAAGTATGCATTTTACGATAAATTTTATGCATAGTCACTTGAAACGTTTCTCTGCATAACAAAAAAAAAATCAACCAAAACATTCCATATTCTCCCTCGAAAGATAATGAAGCTGAACATATAAATAAAAATCATAATCGGAATAATATTAGCGAAGATATAACAAATAATTTTTGTATTGTCCTTGACTTCCAAAGCGGTAAGGAAAGGAAAGTCGTGTTAGCGGCCACTATTTGAAAAAAAAAAACGATTGTGTGATAATTTTGCAGCATTTTTATATGTCGTGTCGTAATTCGCATCTCTGAACTGTTTACATGAATTATTTTGCTGTTGAATTCAAGTTAGAAATACATTTAAATCGGCTTTAAATCTGGTAGATGAACTAGCAATATGTGACATGCTAGCAATAGATTTGAAAAAAAAAACTTTAAAAAAATTGTTTAAATTTTTTCGGTTTGTAATCGTAAATAATAATATTTATTTTTTTTAAATCCATGTTTATTATGTTATAAGCTACGTCACTGTTCCTAGTAATTAATGATGGAACCTACATAACGATGTAATCGTGATACTGCACATCATGATCCTTGATAACCTATGACATCAAATGTGACGGTATTAATCTGTGACGTAGCTCGTATCGTAGAACCAGCTAGTATTTCTTTATTTTTGATCAATTGCGCCATTGAACTGAGGGGAAGCCCATAAAAGGTTTCCTGTTCATTTGATGACCGTGATGGCACGTCTTATACTTTTATTTATGGTTTGTTTGATAATTTTATATATTATTATGTACAATTAAATATATTAATGAGTTGAATCTTAAAGTAGAAAAAGTTTCTGTATGTTTATAAATAAACTAACCTTCCTTAATCCTTGGAGCGTGATAAGCTTCATAATTTGACCGTGTTGAGTTCCGAATCCAGATCCGACATTACCTTATCCAAAGAGCCTTCTCTTTCCTGTTGTCAGAATCTTCAAAAATCAAAATTTATTTAAGAAAAGTATTTTTTATGTTTTATTATTTTTTTTTGTTGTATAAAATGTAAAATTATTTTCCAGGGCAATACCAAAGAAGTGAAAGAATTGACCAATAAATTACTCCTGAAACCCGTGACCTCTTTGGCCAGCGCCAGTAGAAATCATTCTTTCAAGAAACAGAGATTGCTTAGTTGAGCATTACTACCCACAGTATTTAGCAACTTATTCTGCAATTCCTCTGCTAAGTGGGTTATCGCGTGTTCCCGCTTTAACCAAGTCTCGTTAAGGGACATAATCAGGATACTTAAGTAATGCAGCATTTGCATTCGGTAATTTTTAATCTGCCAAATTAAATTACGCAAATCAACGTGTTTCGATAAATCGTTTTCAAGAAATGAAATATCATTGTTTTAATATTTAGTTATTTTTCATTATTTATAGGTAAATATTATTTTATTGATTTCTGGAGAAAAAATACTTTTAAGGAGAGATCTCTTTGAAATCAAGAATAACCAGAATTTGCCCAGTTTAGTTAAGAAATTGAAATTTCTTCCGCTTGCAGCGGAATTTGTTCGGAGTATTTACGGTTTTTGTTATAAATAGAAATATAAAGGTAATTACCTACACAAAACATATGTCTTATCATATAATATTAATCAAACAAACCAAAATAAAAGTTTGCATGTAAAAAAATTAATATAACAAAGATATTAGTTTTTCAAGAAAACACTCCCGTTATTATCTATTTTTTGCTATTTTAACATCGATAACTTTCGAAATATGCATGTTTTCTTGATGTATGTTTTCTTAGTATCGTCGCGTAATTCTGCGTTAAACGCAAGAAGTGGAAACCATGCATACACATTATTTCGAAGACGTAATGTTAAGATGGTAAAGATAGCACTAATCGTACCAACAAAATTATTGAGTTATAGATTAAAAGTAGCAAATATTTTATGTATGTACTGCCAAATAAGCAATTAATATCTTTTAGGATTGCACATTGATCACTTATATGTAAAATAGATCAATATAAAACGAAATTTCGTACAATAAACCCAAAGAAATAGTTATTGCCGGCTAGATCGACAAAATACCTTTATGTGCGACGCTTCAAACTGTTTTATAAAATTCTGCTTCAATTACGAAAATAGCCCGAAAAACTACAGAGCAAGGATATAAATAAATGATTTCAGATTTTGCCCTAACCAGGCATCTCGTTTGTCATTGAGGATTTAACGCGCGCGAACTTTGAGTATAATGATTGTTTTTTATTTATTTAATTTTTTTTATTAGCTTATTTTTATTTAAGTAAATTGCCCAAATTACAAATATATAGTTAATAAATCACAAGTTGCGAGAGTTTAGTTTTAAACAATCAACAAAATATTAAAAAAATATTTATAGTTTTATCATACTATAATAATATCTCGTTTCTGACCAGGTAAAAATTAATGTAATTTCTGAGCAATACAATGCCACAAGATATGGAATTGAAACAATCTATTTGGTTACCCTAATATTTTTACAATGTTTATTTTACATGAAATAATATAGATATTTAAATATATAGATTGCTCTGTTAGAAAAGTATATTGGCAAGCAAATATCAGAAAGTGAATATAAGAATGAGGCGTGTATATTGCTATTGATTTTTAAGAATAAGTTAGAGTCGATGGATGTCCAAGGATCGTAAAGTTCCGCTGTATGGCACCGCTTCTGACTTGTCAAAAGATTTTGGAGTAAATTAAGTGATAATGTTAAGGTAAATTAAGTGTATAATGTATAATGACAGTGTGATGGATGTTGAAATGAAGTGCCTTCTATTCAGAAACATACAAGCACACCATTATAATATATAATTATAATTATAATAATAATTATAATAATTATATTATAAAAATTATAATTATACCATTATAATATAATTATAATATGGGTTAATAATTCAACTCAATTTACTAATTAATCCAGAGTATGAAAAGAAATCCTTTGGGTGAAGAATGGCATAATCTCAATCTCTCCTTTCAAAGTGTATCTTAGATTGAAGGATAAATCTAAACAACAGATAAAAGAAATCACAATTACTTATCGCTTCTGATAAGTTAGAAACAATCAAATTGACTTTCTGAGGACTAGTTTAAGTTTTTATTGTTCAGAGTCGAAATCTTTATAACTGTAATCGTCCGGTTCCTGAAAATTTCTTTTACCTCTTTTATCGATGTTTATTTGTATATGTATATTTATTAATATTAATATTCGATGTCGATATTTTGCTGTGTCACTGTTTAAAATAAAAATATTAATAATTTTACTTCTGTAATATTTTAAAATTAAAATTAATTATCCTGACAAAAATACAAGAACTTATATATCTTCGATTTTAACTCACATCTTATCTGAAATCTACCTCATCGTATAGTTTGCAATTGTTTATTTTTCATTATCTGAATTTCGATAATTTATTATAAATGGGACTCCATTTTCGATAAATAAATTGTATCTATCTTTCACTTAATATCGGTTGATTAATTTTCGGCATTTTGAGTACTAGGGTAGGATATGGAGATGTAAATATATTAGTTGAATTAAAACAAATAAAAATGGATTGAAAAAATATATATATATATATATATATATATATATATATATATATATATATATATATATATATATATATATATATATATATTTTTTCAATCCATTTTTATTTGTTTTAATTCAACTAATATATTTACATCTCCATGTATATATGGATAGTTGATCACAGAAAAAAATTGAAATGAAGTTGGAAACTATGTAATGTGATTATATTTCTTGTAATTTGAGGTTAAGCACCAACACAATTTTTTTTTAAAGTAATTGTTTTCCAATATATAATTCGGAATATGGTACATTTTAAGTTATAGGAAAACTTTGTTATCAACCAAAAACAAATATAACCCACTTACTGCCTTCAATAGGCTCGGAAGTGAACTTTTTTTTCTTTCTTTCAATTGCAACTTTAGGTGCACTAAAAGTTATTTTAGTATGGTACAAGCCAAACCATAAAAAAAAAAAAAAAAAAAAAAAAAAAAGCCAAGACAATCTAATTTTGAATTATATATATATATATATATATATATATATATATATATATATATATATATATATATATATATATATATATATATGTATACATTTTTTTTTCGAAGGAGAAGGAGGCTGAAGGCTCAAGGAGGAACATATAAAATTTGAATTTAGTACTTTTTTTCGAAAGTTTCCTAATAAGATTCTAATAAACGTTTAAGTTCACTTTTTTTTTTTAGGTATCTATTTGAATTTAGAATCACTCAAAATACTTATATGTACTTGGCACATTGTCTTGGTATTCACTTATTCTAGCATACTGTTCCTTTATGAAAGGCAAGTGCATACCAGGGTCCAAAACCGGGAAAACATGGAATTAGGATAAAGTTATGATAAGAATAGTACTTACTACAATAAAACTGAGGAAATGAGGAAAAAATAGGCTAAAGTGAAACTTTACGAACTCCACAAGCGCAATTGAAACATAATGCTGACTTTGTAACCTTACTGTAATTAATCCATCCAGGCCAGTGAACTCTAATAACATTAGTTTTAAGTCACATCCTATTTATTTAGATGGCAGCTCTCCCATCAAAGTAAATTTTAAATAAACCCCGACTTACCTAACAATTTTTTTAAAAAAGGGAATAAATATTTAAATGAGTGATATAGCTACCAGCAAGTCCTCAGGCTGTTTAGTATTAATTTTTAATTTGTTTTATTTTGTTATTGGTTGCAAATTGATTCTCAGAAATTATCGAGAGCCAGATGAGTAAAGATATTTTCGTTCCTCAAATCAATAACATCAACACTACACTAAGTGCTAAATCATGCACTTGGATTCGAGTACCACCAGAAGCATAGAAGGATCGTCACTGATCACCTTTATGAATTGGTCTTTCCGCCTCAGTAACCCAAGCAATAACTTCCATTGTCGTTCGAAAAATAACAATTCTTTCCCATTATAGAAATCAAATGATGTAATCAACTACAACGAATAATTTTTTTTTTTTTGCTTATTACTGTTAAAATAGTTCTAAAAAAAAATTGCTTAAAAAAATTACGTGTAAAAAAAATAATTTATTTAATTTTAGCATCTAACTAAGCCAAAGGAGTAAATGATCAAACCAATTTCGGTATACGATTAATTTCGACAATTAGGAATAACTTTTAATGTTTTGTTCGATTATTAAGTATTCAGAGCCGAACATTTATATTCAGTTTTATTTCATTATATTCCTTCCATGTCTTTTGTTCATAAGTGTTTTTTACATTTTAGAATATTTAATTTTTTCGTAGTTTATTTATTATCTGTTCTATTTATGATTTATTTCATTTTCTTTTTATTATTTCTTAATTAATTTAATTGCATTCATTCATTTCAGTGCTATTCAAATTGTTCATAATCTTTTGTAAAACACTTCAATTTAATTTTATGCATCAATTATGCATTGAGTGTACACAATATATATATAAATATAGGATTACACTATGATAAAAAAAAGTACAATATTTATTTATTTTATATCTTCATTTGACGTATCACTATCTATTTAATTAAATCTTCACATTTAAAACGAATTAAAACTTATTTTATTAATATTTAATGTTTCAAAAAATATCAATAAACAATAGATTGACATTTATCTTGTTGAGAATGTGAAGTCTGTGTAGGATGATTCCCAAATTAGGAGCTACTTAGAAAATAGAAAATTAAAAAAACATTTTACTGTTGCGAAACAAGACTGAAAAAAAATTATTTTTAGACAGGGTTTTTCCTATCAGAAAAATCACATTCACTAAATGAACAAAAAAATGTATTCAAGAATTTAAATTCTTTATTTGATAACCATGGGAATGAGCTATGTCCGTGCATTAATGAAGTGACTCCTAAAAATTTTCTTATGGATATTGTAGTATTTAGATAATACGAAAAACTAATTGAAAGTGTTTCTTCACTACATTAACACAGAAAAAAAAATTAATTTAATACAGATATAAAACCTATAAAAATAATAAAATATTAGAAATTGAAAGAAACACTTTATTACTTGACAGTTTGGCTGGCAATGCATTAACCGGTATTATGTCATTCTATCAAACTAAAAATATAAAATTAAAAGAGAAGACATTATTTTTATTATACTTTTATTATTAATATACATTGTGATATTAGTTGTAATGGCATTAAACTAAAAGAAAATTCAACAGGATGGCCTTTCGGTTAAGATAAAATGGCCTTTTCTTCTCCTTAACAGTTATATATATTTTTTTCGTTGTCTCTGTTCACACTAATTCAAACTGGATAAACGCCCCAACCATTTGTAAAAAAATCAAAATAGATATTGTGCATTTCCTTCAGACTATGATTCTGAAAGAAAGAACCTAGAAGAAGAAGTTAAACGGAAAAAAAAGTAACAAACAATTCAATTTATTAATTTTAACGACATTGTAAATGAAATATTTAATTAATTTTAATTTTAACGTATAATTATTTATCTATTAAATACGAATCAAACTATACGTTAGACGGTTGGTTGAATAATGATCAGTAATATTTTTCGTTACCTAAGCTTCTTCTTAACCGATTTCCTCTTAAGTAATTGCTTACTTACACAGTTCTGTTGTAGCGCCATAAGGAATCTATCGAGAAAAGCTGAATAATGAGTTTAAAATGGCTTTTAAATATGTTTTTCAGTGATTATTGTGTGGTATATTTACGGATGAACGGGCTTAGAATAGGTTAAATGGCTGTCACTAGCAAATTTACAGCGCTGTATAATTGTTTTCTGCGGTTCGGTAGCTATACATCTCCTCACATTGGTTATGGACCAGAGGTTTACATTATTTCTGAAAAAAAATCTTTTTATAAAATAAGAATAAAACTCAAATTACAAAAATATTAAAGTTATGTTATTTTTTGGAGATTTCATAACAAAACCCTCAATTCTCAGCGAGATATGATCTCAAAGGTCATTAGTCTCCAAAAATTATTTACTTTAAGTTTTTATTAGATCATAATTTTAATATAACAATATGAAGTAACGGTAACAAAATTATTTAAACATAATTAATTCTATTATTTGAGATATTGAAGATAACCTCCATTAACTGTAATCAGTTCTTTTTTTTGGGAAAAAATAACATCAGCTTTTTAGACTGTGTTATAAACAAAATAAATTAATTGTCATAAAACCATTCTTATGTGTTTGCATCTTTAAGGAATAATAAATTTCTGACTCTTGTCTCAGCTTTTTAAAGTATATGTCGCATTATGAGGATAATGTAAATATGGTTTGATAAAAGATACAATCGCGTTTCACACTTGAGTCTCCAAGGAAAGGTTCAACAATCTCAGAAAGATTATAATCTGTCTCTGATGTTTCTAAACATCGATAAGGAAGGATTTGCTTAACGCAGATGTCCTCAAGTTAAAAAAACCTTGTTGCATTATCGATGCTTGATTGCAATATGCAAGGTAGATATAATCGAAATGGGATTTGGAAATGTTTTTTTTTTTTTTTTTTGTAGCGACGTAAATTATTCTTTAGCAAGATTAAGTGAATACTGAGAGAGGCCATATAACCCGATAAGATTACAATTTGTAAATAAAAAAATTGAAGTTAATTGTCGCCACTTTCACGTGAAACCTACTTTTCAGGAGACCAGAAAAGAACTTCACACTTTATTTTCAACTTCCCCATTACGAATTCTTTTTTATCTCTCGGCCTTTTTACTTTTCTGAGCCCTAGATTTAGGTTCATTGGATAAAGAAAAGAAATTGGATATTGATTGAGAATATTTTTTTTTTTTTGCTGGGGTTTCGTTCTTGAATAATTATGTATTCACTCCACAACTTCAGACTTCAGAAAATTTCGTTAACTTTTGAAATCCCTGGTCTATTCTTTTGATACTCATCCTAACTTCACTCGAGTGATGTATAATCCCCAATGTCGAGTCGAATTAAAACAGCTATCGGTCATAAAAAAGCGGCGTCATCGTGTCTTTTAATAAACTGTTCGGTGTTCGCTGATGAGCTGCTAATGAAAGGATGCACTACACAAGTGGTTTAACTAGTCTTTTGCAATCAAGAACTCAGATTCTAATCTATTACTTTCTTAGATTGAATATTATGCCCAATACGCCAATCAGAACTCCACGGGTGGATAATTAGGATGTTAGTTAGATTATCTAATCAATTAATGAGTGTATTTGTCTTGAAATTTCTATTTCAAATATGTTTATTTATAAATTAAATATATAATACACCCTAGGAGTACAGGTGCCTTTTTGCTAGGCACCCTTACAATTTTTTTTTTTTTTTTGTAATCTTTCAATTTGTTTTAAATGGTTATAAGTACCATATTATTTATATACTTTTATATGGATATCATTATAAAAATACAATAAGTTGAAACATTTTTTTCGATAAAAAGATTAGGTTGTCGCTCCCCTCGGGACGGCTCCCCGATAGAATAGAATAGAAAAGAAACTTTATTCTGGGACGGAGTCCCTTAAGAATAACTATGGTGTACAAACAAACAAAAAATAAACATTTCTGGCTTGTATATTTAAATAAACAAATAAAAATCATAAATAATATAAAATCAATAAAAGAAAAATGAATTTTTGTGAAAAAATATAAACGATTAATAATAAAAAAGAACAAAGAGAGTTAGAAAAGAAAATTACACTCACCTTTATAACAAAAACCTATCCATTAAAATTATTTAAATTATTATTTACATATCATAATGAAGAAAAAAAATTATATAAATTTTCATTTGGTATAGGAAAAAAATGAAAATATAGAAAAAAGAAAAGAAAATCAATATCTAAAAAACTTTAACAAATGGTTTGTTCGAATTTCTTTCTTCAACGTTAATGTACGTAACAACAAACTAATAAAACATAAGGCTATAGCTGACATACCCAACAGTATGAGGAGACGATTAAAAAGGATTTGGAAGAGAGATCTCCTTTCTTGATCTCAGGTAGCTAAATAGAAGAGATGCTGTTTGTTGGTCACTGTCCTTTACCCATGTCGTTATTACGGACTTGACATTATTTCTTAGTCAATCAATTTACTAATTCCCAATTATTATTACAGGTGCGAATAAATAAATATCTGGAAGTATAAGAAATCGTTATTAATTAACAACAAAAATATATTTTCTCACTAAATGAAATTTAAATCGCTTTGACCGCATAGCCGATTCAAGACTGATATAACAGACAAATAAATTTTATAAAATTCATTATTGTTAATGCATTTTAAATTACATAATAAATAATAATAGCTCTAAACAGTAACGTCAGGTTTTAAAATACACATTTGAAAGCACATTATGAAAAATTAGTTTCAGTCAGATTTTACTAATTAACTATTTACAAGTTGCATAGCAGACTAGAAATAGAGTTATTGTTGTTAATGTATGTTGTTTCAAATACGTCATAAAGGTATTCCCATGATTAATAGAGCAACAGTTATGTTCAGTTGAAATAAATAAACCCAAAGGACCCTGAATGTATGGCAGCGCTGAACGGGTTTGTTTCTTGTGTCACAGCTCTCGGATGATAAATTGATTTCGAAAACAAAAATAAAATTAATGAACCTTTCAAGTTTTGAAAAGAAGTGAAAGCTTATAAGATCCTTCAGTTAGTTTTGGTAATTAAACCGCTTTAAGCAACAGAAAAATAAGAATTACCGCCGAAGGAAAACAATAAAAGTTTTCTCCATAAAATAGAATAAAGTCATATTTTAGTGTGCCGTGTTTTATGGAGTTCAAGTAATAAAGGAGTAATTAATTTTAAAAAAATAAATAAATAAACATTGGGAAGGTGGGGGAGCAAATTTAATGCATGCCGACGTTTTATCCTACCTAATCTGTTCTCGTCAGGACTACTAATAAGATACCTACAATAAAATGTAAATATGGTATATATACAAACGATTTTATGATAAATGTCACCGACACAGCAATAATCATACAAAGTATACGATACGGTTGCCCAAAACCCCTCTGAGTCTAAATCTATAACTCGGAAAATCAGAGAGATATACACAGAATGATAGAACAATAACCAAGTCATGCAAAATGTTCTGAGTTTGTGTATGTGAACAGCGTAGCTAAAACACGAAAAGTTATAAAAAATGAAAACACGTATTTAAAGCAAATATTAAGGTGCGTTTACACTTTTGCCAAACCTAGCCAAGTCAAACGGAAAATGTGTTAAGGGAGTTTACAGAACCTTAGCAAATTAACCAATCCCCACGCTACTCTTTCGGCTATTCTAACTTTTGTAGGCTGTTAATTTCAGTTTATACTATTTTTATTTTATAAAGAAACAATTAAAAATATAAAAACTGAATTTTATTCGCGCCAGTGGCAATATTACGTAAATTCCATGTGTAATAAACCACTGCTGCCGAAACTCCGTATGCCAGGAATGGCCAAGTAGGGTTAACAAAAAAAAAAATCCACTGTTCGGGTTTTTCTCCAAGACTATTTTGCCATTTTTTTTGGAATTTGAAACTAAAGCCACATGTCACCTCAGAACGATTCTCGGAACTCGACATTATCCTTATTCTTCTTTTTGTCCTAATATAATGATTCCAAAATAGTTTTAATAATGTTATAATTAATTAATTTTAACTTTAATAAATAATTAATTCTGAACCATTGTGATTTGCTTCGTTTTTACTAATGTGGGAGTGTTGGATTCCTGCCCTCATCCATGTTAGTGAGATGTGGCTACTTGAAAAAGTGGGGCAATCCATTTATATAGTTTTTCGGAGTAATGACTATGTGGAAGTCCAAGGAAAGACCGAACCCGGGATAATCGAATTTATTAATTGTAATGCTTTAATTAATACAGATTTGTAGAAAATATGTCTTGTTGCTATAATATGAGGTATATCGTTAATAACATGTAATTTATAACATGTAACATTAACACCGTATGTAAGTCTCATCTATTATGTCCGTGCTCGTATTTATTTAAACAGAAATTATTAGTTCCGCTGTATTGACACAGAGTTGATAATTGTAGGTAAATACTATTAGTAACGATTACTCAGCTTTATATGAATCGTTTCTCGGATTCAACGCCCTTGTCTAATTCAGTGGCGGATCCACAGGGGGGAGAGGAAAAAGGAAATTTCTCCAAAATAATCTTACTAGTACCAAAAATCATGAATAATTATTATATTAATTATAATACTTAAATACTTAATTATTAATTAAGTAGGAGATAAATTAACGTTGGCTCACCTTGTGATCGTCGAAATTGCCTAATGTAATTATAATATAATTGACAATTGTAATTACATTTTTTATTAATATAAATAAAATAGGTGTTTTAAACTTCTTCGTTTTATTATTTTTTAAATCTTATGAAAACTCAAAACTTGTTTATATGGTACCCTGGTTAGGTCGCTGGACTCGTATAAATGGAATCCTAATCAAGAAAATTTATACATATATTGTAACGCTGTGAAAATAATACTAGCTTTGGCGAGAATAAAGATTTGTAGAGCGTGTAAAATGAATAAAAGAGATAATTATCGAAATACAGAGCTACAAAAAGCCACTGTTTTAACAATCTCCAAGTTCATACCCGTTGAAAATAGTTGACCCCGAAAGCCTATTACGAATCGCGTAAGGAAGGGTGGGTTCGGTAAGAGGAGAGGAGGAGGAGAAAATTGTACGTATATTGCAACGCTCTTAAAATAATACTAGGTTTGGCGAGGAGAGAGGTTTGTAGAGCGTGTAAATTGAATTGAAGAGATAATTGCCTTTTTTTAGTTCAATAAATTAATATTAATCATGTTTACATAATTATGTTTTTTAGGATTATTTAAATTATCTATTGTGTTTTTAAAGAACGCGGTTGTTTTCATGTGGTATTTATATCTATTCATTTATTTATTTTTTCATTCATTTATATTTATTTATATCATAACTTTTCGGATAATCTCGATATTGAGATTCATTACTTGGGTTATCGGAGGCTCCTATTACAAAAATAATATCGACTTTGAAATCGCGCACTCACGTATCGATTTATTTAAACTTCTCGGATATCTTCGATATTGAGATCCATTACTGGGTTATCGGAGGCCCATATATAGTAAGCTGAAGTATTGCAATTGAAATGCAGGGGAAAAAGTTATGTTGAAAATAATATTTTATTTTTAAAAGTTCACATTTTATGGTAAATCATGTATAAAATCATATGAAAGGTATTTAAATTGTCTGAAAAATAAAAAAAAGGAATAATAAATGACCGAAACTTCTCCCACCAAGCCGCTAACCTTTTGTCAACAATACGCTCTGTAATAATGTGATGCAAAAATATAAAAGTAGAAATTAACTTAATAATTTCTACTTTTATATTATTTAATGGAAACAAAATGTTTCTATGGAAACTGGATGGAATTTCCATGGAAACTAAACCGAAACGTTTAAAATATATTTTTAGCTTGAAAAACCTAAAATATATAGTGCGCAGAATTGTCGAATTCAAATTGTTTAAAAAACAATTTTATTGTTTTTTAAGAAGATGTGAATAAGTGGATGCTTCTGAGTTTATTTCAGATAGTATTTATGTGAACTCTTAAAAATTATGTTAAAAAGATTGTTATTATAGGGTGGCAAGAGAAAGTTTATTTCTGCTTTTTGATTGTATTGACCTTAATGCACTCAATGTTAATGTTAGGAGATGATGTTATTTATTTTGATAAATATTACATTCCTACAATATTATTATAAAATTGTTGACTTTTGTTGGAGGAGGAGAGAGGAAGATGAATGAAGGGGCGGCTAAATTGAGTTCCCCCTTCCTTGGCAAAATTCCTGATGCCTGTTCTGTCCTGTTAGTTCCTCCCCTAAAAATTTCCTCTGGATACGCCCCTGATTTACTTCAACTGACGCAAGAAGGACGCAGTGGTGTATGATTTTGGAGGGCCTTAACTGCCAAATTTTTAGGATCCCTAAGATTATTATTCAAAATTTGAAGATATGGGTTTGTTTTTTTACATTATAATACAGTTATTAATTGAGGCGGCGGCTGGAAAAAAAAGGTGTCTGTCCTAAAACCGTAAACATAGGAATCACCATGTGCAATTTCGTAAATGATTTAACTATTTATGAAATCAGCTCTTAATTTATTTTGATATTGATTCACGATACTATAGATCACAGAATAATCAAAAATACTCATTTTATGAATACGCTAGATTTCAGGGAACTTGTAACCTTTAACAAACTTCTTTATTTTCTTTATTGCTTAAGTTAACGACATTTCGAACAGGCTAGTCCATTTTCAAATCTACAAAGATAATCTACAACAAATTTTTATCAGAAATTACAATAAACAAATCTTAATAAATATTGTATACTAAATAAATTGTCTCTATTGTCATCTGCAATTATTTAAAAAAATTTACATATCACTTTTATTCACTATAAACAGCTCATAACATCACTGTTGGTAAAATAATTGAGAAGTATCCAAATAAAACATTTTTAACTAAAATTTATTTCATAATATAGGTACCTGCATATTGCCTTCATCACTTTTTATCTGCTCCAAATCTGGATGATTGCCATTATTTTCCTAATATACTTAATTTTATATGTCCTGTAAACAATAAGCTCTGCGTTCATTTCACAATACTCAATTTAACAATTATATCTACGAATTATTAGTATATCAATGAATTAATTATCTTAGCATACCGTGCGTCCGTTCCCATTGTTTCTTATGAAACTGAACTGTGGACTTTTTTTTCTGGCATTCAAAGGTATTGACAACTCTTGCTAATCACTAATGTGGTTATACTTGGTTATAATTATTATATGTTAATTTTATTGATAATGTCCAAATGATGTTGAAAATTTACTACAATTTTTTATACTTTTGTAATATATATGGATTCAATAAATTTTCTACTTTTATTGTCGTCCTCTATATTTAAAATTTTGGCGTATCGTCAATACTAAATATATAAAAAATGTAGCAAATTTCAAGACGGATATAAAAGAAATTGCTCAACCTTATGTGGGCATTATCAATAAAATTAACATGTAATATTTACAACTAAATATAGTTGTAACCACATTAGTGATTAGCAAGAGTAGTCAATACCTTTGAATGCCAGAAATAACAGTCCACAGTTCAGTTTCATAAGGAGAAGCCATGGGAACGTACGCATGCTAATCTTAATTAGCAATTTTTTATAGTTTCAACGTCTTAATTAGAAATAAATGTTAATTTAAACGAAACAGTAAATATTCCTAACCTCCAATGACTTATAGTGTATTTGCATCGATAACCTTGGGGACTCCAATTACGACTAATTATTACAAGTTCAAGGAATTCGCCGTGCCGCCCATGGTTACAAACATGACGCTCTGTATATATCTCAAAAGCTAGGCTGTACCTTAACTAAGCTAATTAATTAATTGATATACTAATAATTCGTAGATATAATTGTTGAATTGAGTATTATAAAATGAACGTAGAGCTTATTGTTTGCAGGACATATAAAATTAATTTTATTTGGAAAATAATGACAATAATCCAGATTTGGATCAGATAAAAAGTGATGAAGACAATATGCAGGTACCTACCTATATTATGAAATAAATTTAAATTATAAATGTTTTATTTGGCTGCTTCTCAATTATTTTACCAATAATGATATTATGAGATGTTTTTAGTGAAGAAAGGTGATATGTAATTTTTTTAAATAGTATTGATGGAAATAGAGACAATTTATTTATTAAACAATATTTATTAAGATTTGTTTATTGTACAGTTATTATTGATAAAAATTTAATGAAGATCATCTTTTTAGACTTGAAAATGGACTAGTTCTGTCCGAAACGTCGTTAACTTAAGCAAAAAAAAAAGTAAAGAAGTTTGAAAGGTTACAAGTTCCCTGAAATCTAGAGTATTCATAAATTGAAAATAACCTTTCGTCACAATTAGCTGAGCTATATATAAAAAAATGCTCAATTTTAGGTGACAGTCGTTTTTCGATTGTAAAATACGTACCAATGAAAAGTAAATGGCCGCACGCCTTTTTCCACAAAATAATGAAAATAAATTTTCAATATTAGTTTATTTATTGATGCTTGACCGTACTGTAACGTACATCAAGAAGGACATGGCCCGGGTCACATAAAATAGTGGTAACTATTTATTAAATGCCGACTTATTTATTTGAGGCTGAGCTCCGATACCTTCAAAGTGGCTCGAAGCGACGGAATTAAATAAATAGTGACCCCCTTTTTTTTTCCTTTTTTTTTTTACCGCCACCCAGACAAACTCCTTAAATTTTAAAAAGATATAACAAAAAACAAAAACAAAACACGTAACGTAAAAAAAACACAATTTATTCAGACAAAAATATACTTTTTTATATGAAAATTAAATCTGATATTTCTGTATTTTCTGACGAAACGAACAAGCCACAATTCAAATCCAGTTGAATAAAATCTACAATAAAGAAAATATCTGCAGTAACACTGAACAGAATAAAATATAAAATGTCCCCTCAAGCTTTATGTCAATAATGGCCGTGTAAACTTCCGTAAGCAACAAAATAGATATCAAGGATTCCAAAAATGCAATCTCCCGAAAAAGGTCGTTTGGCCGCGAACGGCCTTTTTCCAACTACCGCCTAAATTGTATTAATACATAAATATAATTTGATATTTTATTTTATTGCTATAAAGGCCAATTAGAGGCCCCCTTAGGTCTGTCTAACTGATAACTCCATGGAAATAGGGATCATCTGTTTTTGCACAAGTCGGGTTCAAAGGTACAGCCTAGCTTTTGAGATATATACAGAGCGTCAAGTTTGTAACCATGGGCGGCACGGCGAATTCCTTGAACTTGTAATAATTAGTCGTAATTGGAGTCCCCAAGGTTATCGATGCAAATACACTATAAGTCATTGGAGGTTAGGAATATTTACTGTTTCGTTTAAATTAACATTTATTTCTAATTAAGACGTTGAAACTATAAAAAAAGAAAAATTGTGCTTATTTGTAATCCCTAATCCGTAACACTTTCTCATGTAATTTTTTCGATTATTTCTTTTCCTCCAATCAGTTGTTTTTTTCGATTTTTTAACAAGTGAGATGGCTGACAATGATATATTGAAAGGTTTTCAGTCAAATTGACATTAAAAAAATAAACTTTGAGTTTTATTTTTATTTTTAGCCGACGGTTTCGGCCCAGACATTAGGGTCAACTTCAGCGATATACTAGTTCAGAAATTAGAGTGGTATAAACAGAATGATAAAAAAAAAAAAAATTGGCATTGCATAAAGCACAACATTAATCAAACCGTAATGATCAGATTGGGTTGTTGCAGAGTGTTATTAAATAAACAAAGTTTTATATATATATATATATATATATATATATATATATATATATATATATATATATAACATTATATATATATTATATTTACAGTTTTATATATATATATATATATATATATATATATATGAAGAAAAAGAAAAGAATAATGATGAAAATAAATAATAGAAACAATGGCATGATTAGTAAAAGTAAATATTTAAAGAGTGAAAACTTAATAATTTCAACAAAATGAGCTTTATATACAGTAATGGTATAAATATTAGGATAAAAACAACAAAAAACAAGTACATAAATATATAATAGAATAAACTGAAAACAAAAGTAATTGATGATTTCTTAGAGTTCCCACCAGTGTGTGATACTGAATATTTTTAATAGCACTATATTTGCATCAGTTATAATACTCAGAAACATTCGTGATATTCTTTTTCATATACCTAATCAATTTTGTTGTCAGTTTTGTTAACCTTAATTGATACATGAAAAGTTTTACAATATTTTTTTTTTAATTTGTTCACGATGTTGAACTTGCTTTCTGCTGCCCAGTCGTGGTAGGCCTTACTATTTTTTTTTCATAAGTCAGATAAACCGCTTATACATTGTTAACAGTAAATAAGTGTTATTAGTAAATGGATTATATTGAACTTGTTACGTGCCCGGGACTTAAAACACAGGTTTTGAACTCATATAAATTACTGATTTTTTATAAATGATCGTTAATGGCATGCATATGCATGAGCGTGGAAAACCTAATTTTAAAAATAAAATTAATTGAATAAATTTTAATCCTATATTTTTCCAAGATTTAAAAAAATGTATTGAATTTAGAAGAGAAAAATGTTATATTTTTTTTTTTTTTTATAAGTTTTTAATAGCTTTATTTGAAAATGTAAAAATTAAACTATACAAAAATTTCCATATTGAACCTGTACAAATACCTTTCATTAATTAATATATTATTTTTTGAGATTAGTTTTAAACGGCTATTCTTAGTTAAAATCAATCAGTTTTCAATCGTGGATTGAAGAAGATCTAAAACCTTATTCAGAAGGTTTGAAAAAACAAAATGGTTGTATTCCTATTGTTAATATTCACTTTTCAAATGTAAAAGAAAAGCGTGGAGCAGGAAAGCTCTATCACTAAGGTTATATTTTAAATTATCTTTAAATTAAAATACTACTTTAAATTAGTATTTAATTTAATATTTATTTTAAATTAAATACTAATTAAAGTATAAAGTTCAAAAAATCATAATGACGGGGATGGGAAGAGGGCCCCCACCAGAGGAGGGATTTCAAGGGTTTAAGTATTTATAATTTGAGTATTTCAAGGGTTATAGTATTTTAAATTAAATACTAATTAAAGTATAAAGTTCAAAAAATCATAATGACGGGGATGGGAAGAGGGCCCCCACCAGGGGAGAGTTTCAAGGGTTTAAGGGTAAATTTTGTTAAAAATTGAAATAAAATATAAATATCATTAGGTACTTCGTATAAAAACTATCATGATATACGAGTACAACACGTGGCACAACCAAGTGTTGAGTATAGTGAATAACCGGAGGGATATAAGGATAGGTTCTGGAGATAAAATCTAGCCAGCTCATCATATTTGATGTTAGCTTCTACTGTAGAGAAAGCCTTCTGTTTTTCTTTATAATCTATGCATTATTTATAATACAATATTTTTAAATTTTATTGTTTTATGTTATATATAATACAATTTGAGTTTGTACAACACAAGGGACTTTGCATGCTGCGCTTCGGCTTGCCTACCTCCTCCCTTAAACGTTTCTCAATAATTATTACATTATAGTATAGGCAGTAGTTTTTTTAAATAGTTTTCCCCTAATGAGACATAATGGAATAAGTTAATAAATATATTTATACGACATGGCTGCGTGTCAATTCCGAATCTACGGTATGCCACATCGTGGCACGCGTGCCTTGGATTGGGCACCTCTCTAGTAGAAACTTGATTATCCTAGTTTCGGTATTAATCGAGGTGAATTTAAAAAAAAAAAAAAAAGAAGAAGGATAGTAGCAAGTTCCAAAAACATATCCGCTCCTTTCCTCCACGCAGTGCTATGGGCGATGTTAATTTAAAACTAAATTATTTAAAAGCTAACTAAAACAGATTTGAAGTATGCTTAAATGCAAATCAACCTGAAAAAACGTTATTGACGTCAATTCGACCTCAATGGTTTTCTCACGATTCAATGGGATTATCTGAGTTTTTATTATATATATACATATATATATATATATATATATATATATATATATATATATATATATATATATATATATATATATATACATATATACAGGAAACCTCCCAAAGGCATAGAGTACAGAATAACAGAATGTTATTTTGTACTCTTTGGTTCTAGGGGATATTAAACGGATTGCACCCTCACCCTCATCCGATGACCTTCCATAAAATGCAAAAGTCATATTATTTTCGGGGAAAATATAACTGAAAATTGGATTAGATAAATATTTACAAAAAACATAATGATTTTATATCTTTTTGTCATTGACTTCCCAAGGTTAGATAAGGGACATAATAACGATTTATGGTATCAATTAGGTGCAATCGGTCTTTCAATTAGTGTGATCACTAATTATTGTGAGTGATGAATCTATTAGTGCTTTAGTAAGTCTAGGTGTCAGAATGATATTTAGTAGTTCAATTACTCCGTTTTTTAATGCCCGTGAACGAAACGGATGTGTTGCTCAAGGTTTTAACTTATTCATTTTTCTTTTTTTTATCTGGCATCTTTCTGTTATTCGAATTGAAAAAAAACAAAAACAATATTTTAGGAGGAAACCAACCGATCTGATAAAATTGTTTCGACTAAAGTAACTTTACTTCCTCACTTAATAAGAAGGAAATAATCACTCAATCTTCTTTTTTTTTTTTTTTTTTTTTTTTTTTTTTTTTAAGATTTTATTTGATTTAGTAGTTAAGGGGCCACTTGAGTCTAATGTAGTCATTTAGGATAAAATTCTTTGTTATCTCCTACACTAATCAAACTTTTTTAATACATCTTCAACAATAAATAGCGATTAGTTGATAGAGTCGTAGTTGAGAGAGTAAACGCATAGATTTTTGAGTGGAGACATAGATAATCCGTAGTGGAGACATAGGCCATCTAAACATTTGTGTAACGATAACTTTAGTATATTTAAACATCTTTTGTGAGATATGATGGGAAAAAAAAAATCCATTTATAAAAACACCATTTTTTTCTAAAACAAATGGTCTTGTCTTGCTCTATCGATAGTAATTTCGAGACCCTAGGATCATCGTGAGTTGGCCTGTGACGTCGACGCCAATTTAAAAAAAAAATAATATCGGTCCTGTAAGATAGGAGAAAGAACGTTGACGGCTGGCAGATGGTTTTTTCTATTAGATTTTTGGATTTTTCTTATTATGAAAAGTAAACATTTTAATTTAAGGAGTGATTAATTTGTCTTTTCTTGGTCGATTACGAAGGTTCATTGTTAAAA
This sequence comes from Rhaphigaster nebulosa, assembly GCA_948150685.1. Taxonomy (NCBI): domain Eukaryota; kingdom Metazoa; phylum Arthropoda; class Insecta; order Hemiptera; family Pentatomidae; genus Rhaphigaster; species Rhaphigaster nebulosa. Next base: position 101,696,276 of record OX411310.1, on the reverse strand, counting down.
TGATGAACCAGAATTGTTTATTAAAAATATGTAATGATAATTTTTCAGGTTTATCAAAAATGTGTCATCACTGAATTTAAAAAAAAATTAACATTGTACTATTTGTTTGTATATTATTCACCCTCTTTTTTTTTAATTCAATTTGTTTTTATTATATAATTATATGTTTCAAGCTGTAAGCTTTTATACATACTACCTCTGGTTTTATAACAATTCTTAAGGTTATGCTCTACAATAATTAAATACACGAGGATAAAAAAATAACAAAAGAACCTCTAACAAAATAAAAAATAAATAAAATAAAATCAGACTACAAATGACAAAACGAAAACAAAATATATATTCATGCATAAAACTATTATCTAATTTACAATATAATATGTTTTAATCTTTTGTGTTTATAAATGTTGTGAGGTAGATCTGCTTTGGTATAGTTGACAATTTCCCTTATATGTCTATGAGAACTAGCCTCACATGAATTAAAAAATCTATTGTTAGTTTGTAAATAAAGATGGAAATGCTGGGCACGTTTAAAGTATAATGAATTAAATCTATTGGAGTCCATTTTGGGAAATTTCCAATTAACCGCAAGCATTTATTTTGTAAAATTTGCAATTTCCTATAATTTGAAACACATGATTGGGCCAAACAGGGCAGGCATAGCATATAATAGGTCTTATATAAGCATAATATAGCAATTTTTTATTTATAATATTTAAATGGGAATATTTGGATAGTAAAGGGAATAATTTGTGTTGGACGCATATACTTTTATTTATTTGAATGTTGACGTAGTTTTTGTAGGTTAGTCGAGAATCTAAATTTACTCCTAAGTAGGTAACATTTTTGGACCAAGGTATAGCATTTCCATCTATAACTACGATTGGTAGGTCCATCTATTGTAGGTCTGCGCTTGGTAAAGAGGATAGCTTTTGTTTTGTGATGATTAGGTCGGTTTCAGTTTTGCCTTTAATTGCTGTGACTTCAGACAGATAGGAACATCATTTTATTTCGTAATTTTACGGCACTAAGTACCTATGACTCGGCTATCCCTGCAGAGATAACTGTTGACGCAAACAAAAGAGGAATAGGAGTTGAGAAAGTCCGTCGAGAGAAAGGAAGTGCACAGTTAAGTACCTGCCGTCGGTGTTTTGCAATATCCCGCAATTTCGAAACAATAAAAAAAATATGTTAGCGAGAGGTTAGCATTGCTTTATGCCGAGTAATTGACTTATTGATCATGGTATATTGCGTCAGGGCTCTGTAATCGTTACTTCTAGTTATCATGTGTTGTAAGTAGGGGCTCGGGTATCAAATCGAAGTAAAGAATTTATTTATCGTAGTAAATTAACGTTCATTATGTTTTCGGCATGTGATGATATGAGCTCATGATCTGTAAAGTTGTAATAATCTGATACAAAATTGTAAACAACGTACCGAAAACCAACAAATGCGATGAGCTGAAAAAGGATCAAAACGTGGCCTGCATTTAATAGAATTTACCTTTACTTTAAGGAGGTCCTTAGTTCAGCTCCTTTTCATCCTTTTACGAGAATTATCACGTTTCTTATATTCAGTGTTGTCTATTGGCTTGACCTTATAATTTCTTTCTAAATGGTTTTAGTGCGTTGTAGTGCGTATGTTTTAGTTGATTCGATTGTCTGTAAGCAGTAGCTGTTACTAGTTACTTGTCTCATTTTCCTCTAAAAAATTTTAATTTATAAATGTATCAGTTTGATGCATCTGTATTCAATGTATTGTTTTATTATTATTATATTTTTTTCTCTCTCTTAAACTATCATCTGGATCAAATTTATTGTCGAAAAACCTTCAAATTGGTATGAAATTCATATTGTGCATGTTTGTTTTTTTAAATTATAGAAACATGTTTTTCCTTAATTCTAAACATTTTGTCGCGAAATTCGTCTTTAATAGATTTTTTTTCCTTAATTACTGAAATGAATTCGGTGAAAATTTTCATTTTCATTTAATATTCTCGTTTGATTTCATTTAAAATAAAACGGGAATATTAAATTCATGAAAAATGTGTTAAAAAATTAATACATGATACATGTTAAAAAATATTAAATTTTACTTAATTGAGGCATTTTACATAATTAATTGATAATTGAGGCACTCGGCCATACGACTTGGTATCTAACAATTTTTTTAAATTGAAGTTTTTGGCATAACCGGATTCCTCACGGCTGATTTCATAGATTGTTGAAAGAATTTTTTTTTTTTTTTAATCATAATATTGGTAGTGATTTATTGTTTTGTTAGTGACTATTAGTTGAAGATAAATAACTAACAAACATTTTAACATTGATAAAGTTTTCATTTTGTTAGTTACCATGTTTTGCGCATAGTGCCTTAATTATTAAATAATTTTATGAGAATGCATATTTTTTTTTTCAATTTGAAAATAGCATAGGTTTAAATAAAATGAATAAATAAAAAGGAAAATGATTCATAGAGTTAATAGGTGGGCTAAGGCAGATCCTATCCCGGATCAACGTTTTTAATATTAATTGATTATAATTAAAATAATATCTGATAAAAATTGATTTGAGGGTCGCGCTTCTTCTTGAATTCTGGATGAATTCTTATCCTTTTGATGTCCAAAAAGTACAGTGACCGCTGTATCTTCGAACAGATGTGCCTACAAACACTTCTCGTAAAAAAAAAAAAAAAAAAAAAAAAAACTAGTGAACTCGGTAAATATCCGGTAGGAGTGTCATGCAGACGTCTCTCTTAAGATATGTCCACACTGATCGACTTTCGATTGGACATGACGAACGGGGAAGAGAACGTGTAGCATGCGATGCCGAATCAAAAGTCGAACAGTGTTGACGTTGCTATAATGCAACACTGTGATGCATATTTGCAACACTCCTACCCGATATTTACGGTATACATACGATTTTTTTCGAGCAATGTTCGTTGGTTCCGCGTTTTTCTCTACTCTATTATGAAGGATTCGCCATTTCCCATAGGCTTATATTTTTTCATGTTTGAAAAAAAAAAAAAAAGAATTAAGTTTATTGACGTTCCAGTGTCTTTGTTCTGTTTTATGATTCAGCAATTCCAAAGTAACGAATAATGGAAATCATTAAGAGTTCTTAAGGTTGTGTTATCCGATGAAAGAAATAGACAACCAGCGCTAAGTTGCAGTGAGCACAATGAAAAATCATTTAGTAATTCCATTTTTATTTTCGTCTATTGAATACATCTAATCATCTTCTTTTGATAGCTCTTTCACTTCATTCTCTCTGAGTATTCTGTTCAGATTGTGTGTATTATACGAAACAAGAAAAAAAAAATTAGTTTCTTTACATGGTTGAAAAAAGTTTTTTTTTTTATGTGTTTCCAAGAATGCTATTCTAATTGAAGGATGAAGACCGCTTTATCTAATGGCGTCTATTTTTCCTAGATCGTTTTGCGGCTGAGCATTAATAGGAGTTGAATTGAATGGATGGCAACACACAATAGTGCTGTTAGAGCTTGCTATATACAGGAAGAATTTCCGTTTATATGCAATTTTATTTAAACGGTGTGAAGAATTTCGTGCTTATTAATAATGGTTTAAACGCTAAATAATATAATAAAATGGATTTTTTTTGTTTTTAATTTAGATTTTTAACCGTCGCAAAGATACAATAAGTAAATGTTCTGTATGATCAATAAGACATGGCCATTAGCTTGTGAATAAACTGCACGTAGGTTTCTCTCCAATGACCGCCTAAGGTCCCGAGCCAATCTTCTTTTCAGATGCCTCGAAGAGGGAAGTGAAACTTACGGTTATAAAAATTGTAAAAAATGGATTTCAACGAAGATTCGTGGGTTCTATTTCAATAAAATAGTATATAAAATTTTTTTTTTTTTTAAAGAAATAATATATTTTTTAAAAAACTTTAGCAGCAAAGCTCCGTTACTGAGGTCATATTTTCACTAAAATAGTTGAGACTCCCAAAAAGCACTTCTCTAGCACCAACTCAACTCATTCAAATTTTCAATCCTCTCCCTCAATTTGGAGGAACTCAACCTTAAAAACCACGAAAATAACAAAATAGAATCAGGCATTCCCATAATCGTATTCAAGGGGTTATGAAACGGATATAAAATGCACCCCCACACCTCTCCGATGATCTTTGGCACTAAGTAAAAGTCTATTATTTTCGGGGAAAATGTGGCTTAAAAAATATCGTGAATTTAAAAAACTTCAGAAATTCTTAAATTTCGTATATTGAAAAAGCGTATTTCAAAGAAATTTTTCCGATAACTCAATGATATTATTGAAATTTCAAATTTATTTGTTTAAAAAATAAAGAAATATGAAATTCAAACTAATCGTCATTACAGTGAGAAAATTTTTGAGGCTCGCATGAAAAATGGATCAACGTTTTTAATTATGTATTTAAATTAATAACTGTCCATAACATCCAGCTGCGAATATTTATAAACTGTAGTAATATATGCCTCATATATTATTTATAATATATAATATAATAATAATAATAATACCTTTATTTTATTTGTTTAAAAAATTATTTTAAGTAGCCTTTTGTTGGGAAATAAGTATTCAGACCTATGAATTCTAAGGATGTCATTTGCTGTTTTTTTGTCCTTTGATCTTCTTTATAAATCATGATCTGCTTATTTATACGGCTTAATGAATATTAAATGTATTGCAGTAATAATCTATTGTTTTTATTTTTTTAAAGTACTATTTTCCTTAAATGAATCAATGTATTTGTAAGTTAATCATTCGCCGAGGTTATGTGAGTGGGATATACTCATTTGATTTTCTTAGCAAGTAATGAATTGTAAGGTGTGCTAATTATTCAAGTGACAGGCTAGTAACAGAAAATTGGAGGGCTCTCTCAGTGTAGGAATCGTGGTTTGATCGTGATTTGTATTCGTTTAACATATTATTTATTTCTGAAAGACGTCAGATAATATTTATACCAATTTGATTTCCGTAGTATAATTTAGAACCTGCTTGAGATGGCCCTACCTTTGACGGGAAACGGTGGATCTAGACCGGGAGTCCAATAAATATCTCTGGTGTGAGGCAGCAGTAGTACCAGTAGTGGAACAGAGGCGCAGCTAGAGTAGAGGGAACGGAGCCCCGCTTAAAGGGGTTATGATTGTTCTTTCTAGCCTCCTCAGAGGACAGAACTCCTCCATGTCTTCCTCGGCCTGCCGACTCGACGTTGTCTTCTATTCAAGGAGGCTCTTGAATAGAACCCTTAAAGATTACGTCGAGTTGGCAGGCCGAGGAAGATGTGGAGGAGTTCTGTCCTCTGAGGAGGCTAGAAAGAACAATCATACCCCCTTTAAGCGGGGCTCCGTTCTCTCTACTCTAGCTGTGCCTCTGTTCCACTACTGGTACTACTGCTGCCTCACACCAGAGATATTTATTGGACTCCCGGTCTAGATACACCGTTTCCCGTTAAAGGCAGGGCCACCTCAAGCAGGTTCTTCAGCGCGCACGGACGGTCTTGGGTGTATATCTTCCTCAATGGGATTAAAATTATACTACGGAAATCAAATTGGTATAAATATTATCTGAAGTCTTTCAGAAATAAATAATTTTCATGAATTAAAGATTTAAAGCTACTGTGATTTATTTTTATTTTTTAATTTCATTTAATGATAAATCGTATAATTTTACGTATTTTTAAAAAGCTTGAATATATTTTTTTTATAAAAGATTTATAAACTTTTTTAATTAAAATAGTATATATATGAATATAATTTGTATATATATATTGTTGAAAAAAATGTCAAATTCATCAGTTATAAACATAAGTAAAGTTCTTAATATGTTTCTTGTAAAGTAACGATATTTCCTGTTTCTTGAGAACTAAACCTCGCATTTCCCTATCTGCCTATAAATGGCAATAGCCGATAATACAAACGGATTCAAACAACATACTTCGATCAATCTTAAAATAGTGAATGCATTATTTTCAAGTTTGGAAACAGGTACTTAGAGCATGGGTTAATCTGCTATCGTACTCTACATCAAAGAGATGATCTTGTGAGATTATCGGTTTGAACATAGCGCAGACAGATCTGTACGTAGGCGTTTCTTCACTAGCATAAGTTGTCATTAGGACTCAACTTCCCAGCTCCTACGAACACATTCAATATCTGTCCCCATTCCCATAAGAATTGAAAACAATTTATGGGAAATAATTCATTGAATTGTTTCTAATAAATATGGAAATCTGCATCACAGATAAGTTCGACTCAATTAAAGTTATCTTCGTATGGATGTTTATTAAATGAAGCTTTTCTTACACTATAATCAATGAATTTCCTTTAATTTAAAACCGATTCAGTTGAATTGTTTTAATTATTGTGTCAATGTTACATCACAATTGCCTCGTCAGTAGTATAGATGTTTCCCTCCCTCTTGAGGATAAATGATATTTACTTATAAAATTATTTTGCGTAGCCTTTTGTTGGAATATAAATATTCAAAGGTATTAAATTTCAGGATTTCGTTAACTATTTTTTTTTTAGTTTTATTCTATTGATCTTCATTATGAATCATGAGCTGCTTATTCATACGACTTGATGGACATTTAATGTACAGTTCACGTATTATTATAATTCATTGTTAATTTTTTTTTCTCAAGTACAATTTTCCTTTAATGAATTAATGTTTTTATGATTTCATCATTTCCAAGAGCATGCCAAGGTTGTGTGAGGTGGGATAAGTTCATTTGATTTTTTTAGTAGGAAACTAATTGTAAGGTGTCTTAATAATTCAAGCGAAAGACTAGTTAGTAGAACTAAACCCGACTTCTTATACTGACAGAAAATTGAAGGGCTCTACCTATGTTGTAATTATTGTTTGACCGATTATTTCTGTGTAGCCCTAAAATTAGTACCTCATTAATAAGGAGCTACCTATACCTTACTCCTTGACCCTTAATGGTCTATTATTGTTAATTTTAAATTAATTATTAGTAATTTAAAATAATTATTCGTTTGTTTTTATAATTAAATAATTATTGTATTTAGAATTAAAGAGTTTAATCAATCTGTATTTCATATTATGAGGCAATAATTGAATTGAGAAGTAGCGCCACATTTTAGAAAACGAAATCCCAAGTTGCTCAGAAAAATATTGCACAGCTCCAAAACGTTGTTAAGTAATATAGTGAGGCTTCGAACCTCAAAGTAATGTGTTTTCTTTCGGGAAATCGAATTATAAAACGATTTATGAAAATGAGTTAAAATTTAAAATGTTTACTAATAACTTTGGAAATATCATGGTGATATTCATCTTTTACTGCTCTTGCAGCGTCAGGTGATTGTCTATACTCATTGTAAAGCGTTCTCTTACTCATTTCTTTTAAGCGTGTCTTTCCCTAGCCCGTCTCCCATCAGTTTTAGTCTCGTTATCATGTTTTCATGGCAAGAATGGTTGATTTCCAATCTTAAAACGTATCCAAACCACTTTTTCTTCCATAACTTTTCTACAGTGTTGATTCCATGGCACAATTACCGTAGGTCCTAGTTAAACACGAAAATTTAAGGTGCGTGCAATGCGACATTTTTCAGAATCAAACAAAGGAAATAAAGGGGATTGTACTGAGAAGGAGAGAGCACAGTCAATGGGTCACTGATTTCAACCAAATTTTTTGTGGTGCCTCTACATCCAAAAATATTGGACACCTGTCTCCGCGTTCGTTCGAATGGGTCCCAGGAGACGAGAAAAAAATAAAATAAAACACGCTGAAACTGCGTTATTTGGAAAATGATATCGACGTGGTTTTTCCACCAAAATATATGTTTATAGTGTAATTGAAGGAAAAATAAAAAATAATTTCTTTTTGGTCAAATAAATTGAAAAAGTATTTAGATTATTGGGTAAACTAGTCTTATTGATTTTTCCACACCAAAAATTCTGGCAGATATTGATTCAGCGCACCAAAAAACCTGTATGCTAAAAATATCATTGAAAACAAAAAATATATTTTTTTTCTGTTTCGAAGGGCTTCAAAATTTGTAACCCATGAAACTATGTTTTGATTTGTAGCTTTATTATCTTGACTTCAGTTTATCTTATTTCGATTTTCTTGGACTTGTTTAAGAGAATTTCCACGGGAAGTTGTTTTACAAAAATCCTATCCTTATAAAAGTGACAATTCAAAAATACAATATTTGGAGAAAATCAACTTAAAACACTATAAAACTTATATTGAAATTTAAAAGAAGCTTTATACTATATTAAAGGTGATTTTTTTCAAATGCTGCATTTTTGAGTAATGTCGCTTTTCTTGCGGGGGTGCGATAGAGTAAAGTGTATTAACTGGTATTTTCACTTTGGTAAATCATTGGCATCTAATCACAACCGCGGGTACAAAGAACTAATTTCTTTGGAAAGAAACTATTGATTTTTTTTTTTTTTTAATTTGAATGAACTTCTGTTAGTAGGTGATATACTTCTAAGAAAGGATTAAAATTAATTATATGTATACCGTGTATCTACAGATAGTTCATGAATCATTCACGTAACGTTTTTAAAACGGATATGAAAGTGTAGTCTTTCATTATTATTGGTGAAGAGTGTGGTGTAGGGACCTCGAGGTCTTTCATCGTTGAACAGTCTGAGACCATGTACAGTATAACTTACTGGGCTCTAAACGAATCGCCGATACCAAGTATTATAGTAGGCACTAATTACTGTCGCGGTAAAATATCACCCATTTATGTTTTAGACCATCTTCTACTGTTTACATTATTAATTATTACCTGGGCGTCTCCTCTGTTCTCCGCGTCTGCCCCTTATTGGTTTTTTTTTACTCTTCTCTTTCTTTTTTTATTTCCTTTTTGTTTTTAGTATTTTACTATTGTCATTCAAAGTTAAGTGTTCGCGTTGAAAGGTTCCAAGAACAACAAATTTCCTGCCCGTTGTTTGCGTCGTTCATTCTAATTCTGTCAACGTTCTCTTTCTAATTTGTCATGTTTTGACCTCAAGTCGACAAACACTTGAATGAATGGAAATGACGATATCTTGAAATTGTACAAGTAATGACTACTTCAAATTGCATAAATTGGAAACCAATTTATTGAAAAGCATTTTATACTACTACATACGCAAACGTTAGACGTTATTGAAACAGGGTTTGAAATCGATAATTTTTAATTTTTAAATAAATAAAAATCAAATCCGAAAGAAATTTGTATACCGTAATTTTATAAATCGTTTTATGATTTTTATTTTGTGATCAGTCACTTAAGAAACTAAGCAGAATCTTTTCAATAATAATGATCATTTGTGAACAATATTTTTTATTTTATCTACTCTTAAAAATTTATAAATCTGAAACTAAGTTTGTTTGCCTATTGCCGCATGACACTGAATCTATCAGACCAATCGGTCTCGGCCTATTTTTTTTTTTTTAACTTTTCTTTTTCACTCTAGAAAAACAAAGCTCATATTAGGGATAGTTATTCCAAAAAATAATTAATTAATTAAAAATTGTTTCTGATAAAAGCATCAATTATGTAATAAAGCACATTAATTTTCATCCATATAAGTTGGATGTGATAAGAGTCAAGCTTCAAAATCTGTATATTTTTCGAGTGCTCTCTGGTGTCAGACGAGAGCGCAAATCAATGAAAATGCTTTTTTATTTACTGCTATTTAATATTTCAGAATTTTTATCTTTGTAAGCATAGCAAATATAAAGAAGAAAAAAACAATTTTTATCCAGTCGGATTTTTATTTTTTTAATTGATATTACTTTGATCATGAATTAATCATTATTTTTAATTTAAAAAAGTATAGCTCAGAGAGTAATAATTATTTTTATTGGAATCAATAAAACTAAAAATTGATTTATGTGCATAAATTGGACATGATTTTTAAATTTACTGGTTGAAAATAGTGATTACTTCATAATTTGTTGGTAAAAATTAATTGTTGATTTTAAACACTGGTTAAAATTAGTTGGCCTAACTCAGAATTCAGTTTGAAAAAAAAAAATTAGACAATGAGATGAAAAAAACGACTTTAATTTGTTTAAAAAGAAATAATGAAATTTAAAGTTGTTGTAATTGTATTCGAGCATTTACAGCATAAGAGACTAAAGACGCTCTATGTCGTTTAGTAAGGTGACCCCTGGTAGAGTGGGGGCGGTTAAGAGAATCATTTTGCGACTTCAATCACATAATTGGATCTAATGCCCCGTGTCTTGGCTTTATCTTATTAGGTACTCCCTATCACTGCAAGCTCCTTGGTTACATTCATTTCTAAACTGGTATGAAGGAACTTGAATTTTTATTCTTGTCAAGAAATTTGTGATTATACTGGGAATATAAATGCTTGACTCGAGGTGACGACGATTTTTTTTTACCGAAATAGCGATTTATAGTGCTTAGCAAAATTGCTACTTTTAATCAGCAGAAGAAAAATTAATTCAAAGCTATGTTCGACTTTCGATTCGAGATGACAAACGGGGAAGGGAATGCGAGGCATGCGATGTCGAATAATTATTTTTATTTGATTTCTGATTCAAAACTGATAAATATATTTATCCACTAAAAAATAGAATAGTGAATAAATGTGTATTTTATTATTTATTATTTTTATCTGATTTAAATTTACCGAACACTACTAGGGGGCAATGCGCCTAACCTAAGTCGAGGAGTATGGCCATAATGTTACACTTTAAAATGGCAGTTCCTTTTATTTAATAAAGTCATATTTCTTACGTTGTGGATTTTCATTTTATTATTATTTTCTTTGTATGTTTCACTCATAAAATAGTTGGGGGACCATATTTGGTCAAACAAAATTACATTAACATATTTTCAAATTTATTTGGTGTTGATGAACTTCCTGTCAATATTTATAATTCCGAGTAATACTGCCTTTTGAATTTTTTTCTGTTGTCATTCAGTCGGTTTCAATTGAGTATCGATTGGTCCTTTTCCCGCAGAGAAGATTGAGATCCTCCTGTATCAATCCATTACATGGATTACCATGAGTGGTGTCCGACTTTCCTTCAAGCCAAACAACTGTTTCAGCTCATCAGCTAATTCTGCATATTTCCTTTCCCCCTCTCCTTTAACTATCTTGTGTAGGTTATCACTAGAAGGAACTCCAATCTCTAGGATAAAAGCTGTTTTATTTCCTTTGTCTATTATTAGAATTTCATGTCTACCATGGAGTATTGTGTGATCTATGTCTACGTATAGATTGGTCCTAGAATAACTTGACATTGCGCTTGGTCACGATCTGCTCCGGATATTATTAGTACGGGCAATAGTTATCCACGATACACGATAGCTGCAATGTTATGTCTCTGTACGTACTCCTTACTCGCAAGTATTGAACAGAACGAGGTTGCATACTGTAGTGACACCACTGTCTTTTTGCACAAGCGGCATAAGTTACTGATGCCCTCTCCACAGATATGTTTTCTGTGTTCTTTCGTGGCTGTTCTTAGATAGCCCGCAGGAATCCTTCAGTTTCTGAAAATACATTACCACTTTTTAGCCATGTTAAAGATGCCTGAGTGTCTTCTCCTTTATCCGTTAATGAATGATAAAAATATTGATGTAGCAGCTTATTTTTCAATATTTCTTCGCTATTCGGGGTTCCAGCACTTAGTAAATTTAGAGGAGTATAATTTGCATCTAATGATGTAATAATTTAAGGTATGTAAATGGTATGAATTGCGATGTAATACTTCAAAAGTCTGATCAGACCACCCTCTCCCATCTTTCTAGGAAGTTAAAACCTTATATTCTAGGAAGTTATAATAGACTTTGGGTGTCTTGTTATTATTTTAGAATTTCAAACTTTCTTTATTGCTAGAAATATTCACCTACCTAAGGTTAGGCTCAAATTTTAAACTGTATTTAAAACACACTGACGATACTATACTGAAGAGAACTACTTTCTGCCTTTCTTCCAATACCTTTCAGACAGCTTCAAATTCTCAACTGAGCGGATGACATCCTCTGGTATGAAGCCACTGCAGGATATTAAAATCGAAAATACTTTGTATGCTCCAGTTTATTATTATTATAAATAAGAATAAATTTGATCAATTTCCTTTTAATTAAAACTAAATGATTGAGGTAGCTCCGCCGGTAAGGTACTTGTCATTTAACTCCCCAGCCCAGATCCTGGTCCTGCTGTTAGACCAAGAAGTAGTGCAAAAAAAGTGTCATTATCTGAAGAGAACTTTGAGAGGAATTTTTTGAATCCTTATAGTATTGACATTAACAAAATAAAAGTCTGCCAATCGGATCATGAAAAAACGGCGAATAATTTTTTTTGAAATTTTAGGTATTTTTGGTTTTTCAACACTAATGCATCTATAATGCATTCTATCGAAAAAGCAATAGTATATTACTAGGGAAGACTGAAAATTAATGCATATATGCTTGTAGAACACGAACAAAGTAGCAAGATCGGGCAAAAAGTATTAAAGCAAACAATTCTTAAGCTTCAAAATCATATATTTATTTGTCAACACAGTCACCGTTAGGACTTTTCCCAACGTGTGACAAGTTTTTTTCATTCCGTCATTGAAAAATTCTTTCGACTTCTCTTGAATTCAGCACTTGATAGATGCTTTCACCTCATTTTCCGAGGTGTATTATCCTTTCAAGCAAGATCGGGGTACTAAGGAGGGTGCGGAATCGGTCCAAACTTCGGGTTTCGCAAAGCCTCTTCAGTTGCGTGCGACATGTCCACAGACGAGTGTTGTCATGTTGCTAGATTATTGGCGCCAGACTGCCTCTAATACGACAAACTCGACTTCGGAGGTGTTTGCGATCCTTATCGTCTGTAGCAGTGATCGGACGTCCGCTGTGTGTTTCATCAACAGTCACAGCTTTTCCAGACATTTTAATGCCCATCGATTAACAGTAGACCTATCAAGAGCATCGTCACCACCACCAACCTTTAAACGACGATGAACCCAGTAGGAGTCACTTTTTCAGAAGTTAAAAATTCGATAACAGCTCACTGTTTAACTCGACCTAGTACTAGAACGTATAGATAGCACAAGGCATTCAAACTGTGCATGCTTATTGAGAGTGAATGTTATTACTTCCACATGTCATCTGGTGCTCTTCTGAAAGTCATTTCGTTCATTCAAGCATGTGTGCATTAGTTTTCAGCCTATCCTACTAAATTAAAAAACGTCAAATTAGGCTACTAATGTTGTACCACAACATTATAATTTGGTTAACTAATGTGATCGAAAATCACGGTCCTAAACGGCAGTTTGGTCCAAAACAGAAAAAGTTCTATAGATGAGTCTGAAGCTTGGAAACGAGTTCTCTGAGAGAAAAACTCATAAAATAAAAGTGAAGAGCATCAAATTCTGCGTCTATTGAACGCAAAAAATTAAAATTCGGTCAAGTACACCTCTCGAATTGAAAATCGAAAAATTGAAAAATGACAATATCAATTTTAAATTATGTTAAATTTCTTGCAACTTTGTATATAATATTTTTAAATATTCGGAATAGCTACTGAGATCCGTATCACGGCCCCGTGGCCGTGAAAAGCTGTAAAAAAGTTCAAATAATTCAAAAACTCGGATATGTCTGTGGTTTCGCATTAGATATCGTTTATTTCTAGCACACATAAAACAACTGACACCCCAGATGCTAAAAAACTTTCTCTGCCGATATTAAAAGGGGTGGGTATCAAAATGGTGGCCAAAAACCTCCGAAATTTTGGGACTTTTTAATTAATTCTATATCCTGTAATTAATTCTAAAGAATGCATTCTATCAAAACATTTATGGTACATTAGACGCAAAATTTGATGTTTTTTAATTAAATATACCATAACTTATTCGATAGAATTCCCTGTTTAGGAATTATAGATAAAAATAACAAAAAAAGTGCTAAACTTTCGAGTTTTTTTGCCCTCCGTTTCGAAACTCATTTTGTTCTAATGTCGGCAGACAAATTTTTTTAGCATCTAGGGTGTCAGTTGTTTTATGTGTGCTTGAAATAAGCCATGTCTAATGGGAAACCGCTGACATATTCAAGTTTTTGAATTGTTTGCAAATTTTCACGGCCCCGTTTCTCAGTAGTTATTCTGAATATTCAAAAATATTACATACAAACTTGCAGGAAATTTAACGTTTTTTAAAAATTGGACTTTCATTTTTTTACCTTAAATGCACTGAAAGAGAATTATTTGGGTAAAACTGAAAACAAGTTTATACTTTGCGGTTTTTCAAGATGGCGAAAAACGCACAAAAAGGAGGAAGTAGAATACTTGATTTTTTTTACAAGAGGGACAATGCATACTGCATACCTGAAAATAAAAATTACTCCATTTTCTGCAAACCAAAATGATCTAAAATACCAATTGCCGGAGACCAAGAGACCAAGAAATTGCCAATTTCAACAGGTGTACTTGAACAAATTAAAAAAAAAAAAATGTGCTCAATGGACGCAGAATTTAATACTCTACAACTTTTATTTTATGAGTTTATGTCTTAGAGATCCCATTTCCAAGTTTCAGACTCATACGCAGTACTCATGACCATATCATCGTTTATGACCATGATTTTCAACCACACCAGTTTACCAAATTATTACGTTGTGGTACTCATCAGACACAGAATTTGATGTTTTTTTTTTTAATTTAATGTACCATACCTTTTTCGATAGAATGTATGGTTTAGGGATTATTAGTGAAAAACCAAAAATGGACTTGAAATTTTTTTTCATTAAAAAAATTCTTATTAAAGAGTGTGAAATAATTCTGTGAAAACCTGGTATTTGGAAATAAAACCGGAAGATGAAAAAGTGTGAAAAATTGAAACTTAATGAAAATTTATTGCCGTTTGGACAAATGTATTATCTTTTTGAATCTGTCTGCAAGAAATGAGATTTTATAGCTTATTATCTCAAAGTTATTTTGTATTTTAGGGAGTAAAAAACCTTTAAAATAAAGACTATTACTCTCTGTATTGCCATTGTATTTAATTATGTTTTTGCAGCTATTGTTTGCTGCAAAAAGTTTCCAAAGTTTTTTACTGAAATGAAGTGGAGTAAATAAATAAATATTATGTTTTGTATTTTATGTTATTGATAAAAACCGTCCTTGGGATTCCCCTCCCCCCAACTCAATTCAATAATTACAATACATTAATGAAGATTTATTAACTTTTTTTTCTTCTTCGAAGCCGACTGTGGTTACTCTATAGTTTTCTTTTTAGCTTTGATATCTAATTTTCTAATATTTACACACCAGCGATCTCACCTCCGGATACGTTTTCGGTTGATGATTTCTGCCTAATGATTAGGAACGAGATTGCACAAGAAAACTTTCCCTTGTATTGGGTGTTAACGCAACGTCTTGAGGAAACACTGGAAGCTTTTAACCACTGCAGTTTCTTCGTATTCTATCTTTTGTTATGGAAAATTAATTCTTCTTGGAAGATGAAGAGAATACTCTCTAAAGTGAAACTGCTCATTATTTATAGTAAATTACCGGAAATGTGGACAGAATAATAATTTAACCATAGTCACATGGAAAATCTTGACTTAAAATATAAAAAAAATTCTTTATCTTCGTCAGTTTATATTCCGTTTCATCAGGGTTTTTTTTAAAATCCACGGGCCTGGCCTGTACATCCCTGGGCCATGACTGTCTAGAAATCCACTGATTCGAATTGCAGAAAAACCCGCAGGTTTTTGACCGCTTATGGCTAGGTATTTTAGCAATGAAAAAACAGCAAAACCCCAGATCCTTGTCTTTACGTTATTTGGCGTTGACAGGCTAGAATTCCGCTGATTTGGTCCGTCTAAAATATCCGTTCGTGAATGGCCATCTATTAAACTATTATTGTTTTACTTTTTACTTGAATGTATTATTTTAATAATTTGTATAAAACGTTAACCCGTTTGGCGTACTTAAAAAAAAATTATTTTGTAAAAAATTTCAAAATTACAATTCTTATCTACAAACTTTTTATTGTTTTAATGTTCTAAATCTATTAGAAATATCTACTAATTTAAATCTGATTCAGTTTAGAAGATTTTTGACTAAGGATCGATGTTAGAACCTTGATAATTACAGAAAAGCAACACATTTTATTTGTTAGAATTACCAGCAGCATAAATGCTGCATCATTGTAAATGAATTTAAAGGCTCATATTCTTCACGATGGATATAATTCTGAAAAAATATTTGTTTTGTGAGTTCTGGAAAAGAAATAAAGAAACGATTTCGAAAAAAATTAAAATTAATCAATTGAAAACCCTCGAAAATGTCTTCTTTTTTTTATTATCTCAGCAATGAATCCTTTCAAAACTACCAAAAATTAAACCATTTATCTACGTTACCATTCTCAACACAATCATCAAAACCGCTAATGTCGCTTTAGATCTCTGTCCATTGGCTTAAGTTATTGTTATACAACATATTGTATTACCATATCCCAACAAAAAAATTTTATGGCTCAAAAATTTTTGCTTTTTAGGAAATATCTTGATAAGCAATCATGCTAAAAATTCACAAAACTATATACCGTTCGCCAGTAGATCAGAAACATATTTGCAAAAGTCGTTTGTGTTAGGATTATAAAGTAAATTATAATTAATTTTGCCTTGTCTATGTGTTTTTGCGTTTACGATAATGTTATTCCTGCCTACATAATTTTTATTGCTGCCTATAATTTTTCCAGTTGGGTTTGGACTGTAAATGGGGTTCAATCAACCTTAACAGTTTAACTTATTAGATACTACAAAACAAAAAAGTAGCAGTCCACTATAGAAACCGAAATTGAGGGTTGCTTTAAGAGCACAGTATGCTTTGCTACCATGTTTCTTTTTCATCCTTAATATATAGATAAATCATGAATTTTATATACATATGTATATACATGTATATATACATATATACATGTATATATATGTTCCCACCACTTATACGCCGACGACTTCCAAATCTATTTATCCTTTCCTCCTTCCTTTCCTCTATTGGTAGCGTTTGCCAGTATCCAGGAAGACCTAGATAGAATCAGTGCCTGGGCAAACCTGAATAGATTAAGATTAAATGCTATCAAAACTCAGGCCATTGTCATAGGTTCCAATTCCCTCCTCAGATCCAATGACACCTTTCCTATTTTAATCCTAAATGATCACCCCGTCACGTTCAGCTCCTCAATCAAAAACTTCGGTATTACTATTGACCAAAACCTTTCCTGGAAACCCCACATCGCCCAAATTTCCCGACGGTCAATAAGTACCCTTAAATTATTCCATCGTTCTCGACATCTTCTCCCACAACCTACCCGCAAACTCCTTGTGTCCTCTATTATCTTTCCCCACTTTGAATATGGCTGTGTGGTATACGGGAGCCTCTCGAATGTGCTCGAGGACAGATTGAAGCGGGTCATGAACTGCTTTTTAAGATTTGTCTTCGGCACCTCGAGACGGGCCCATGTGTCCCACCTTTACGGCGAGTTAGAGTGGCTCTTCCCCTGCAACCGTAGACAATATTTCCTCGGATCTTTTCTATACCAAACTATCACCACCCACCATCCTTCCTACATCTACAGCCTCCTACAATTCAAATCCTCGGTCCTCGCACTGGAAACAAGATCTCGCCTTTCTGACCTCCATACCCCCTCCCATAGAACCAAAACATTCGAACGCTCCTTCTTCGCCCGCTCCTCTACCCATTGGAATTCCTTTCCTTCTAATATTCGCCATGCTTCTTCTCTATTCTCATTCAAATCCCTCCTTTTCCAACACCTTCTTTCTCTCCAAAATGATGCTCTTTAATTGCGAAATTTCATTTTAGGATTAACATCTGGATCAGAAGTGAGTAATGGTTTTTAATGTACAAACTTTGCTAATCAATTCATTATTTTTGTATTTTTCATTTTCTCTGTGTTTTTTTTTCTCTTTTTTTTTGTTTTGCTCAAATTAATTATATTTTTTCGATAAAAAAACTTATTTATTTGCTTATTTATTTTACAGAAGTAAAATAATAAAATAAATTGTAAAAATTAATTGGTCTGTATTCTATAGTCTTATGGCCAGATAATGTTACTGTTTTATTGGTTCCTTCATGTTATTCTTAAGGGTCCCAGTTTTTTTATCTATCTAGTTTTTGTTCTTTTATCTATCTATCTATGTACATATATAATAAATATATAAACATGAACCTGCTAATATTTGTATATGAACAAATTAGAAAAGATATTTTAATGACGACTCATTGAAGCTGTATTCACGGCTAATACCTAGCAACGGCAACAGCTCGAACGGCTTGAAGGTCACGATGGCACATAAATCACAGCTGCCAAATCGTGTGGTTGCTGCGCTGTGACGTTACGCATCAGTGCTGCTCCACAAGCTTCATTATATATCTCTGCCGGAAAGGAGTCGTTCCGTTGCCATTGTTTCGCGTCGCGATATTTTGTTAATTTTTTTTTTTCTCGTTGAGCAAATGTATTATATTTTTCCTTTGTTAATGGTTTTACGTAAGGTTCTCTTCGTCAGTTCCTTTGTAATATCCTTTTCGTGAGGAAAATATGTTATGCTTTATTTCCGGCGATTGTAACTGCGTTCTTTATTTCAATGCTTATATGTTATTAGTCTGTCATAATATTTTGTTCATTCTTCTTTAGATCATTTTCGCTTCGCTACATTTTCTGCTGCTTCCTCAACTGAAAGTATTTATTTATTCTTTTTATTTAGGTTTATTATCAAGAAATGAGGAAGGAACAGTTCTATTCTGTGCCGAAACCAGGACAATTAAACGGCAAGATAATTAAATAGCCCAATAATTACTGTCTCTAGAGATGGAAAGCTTCTGAAAAGAAACTTCGGTATCTTAAGGCTCAAGCATGTATCGAATAATATTATGAGAAACAAGATAGGGCAGGAACAGAATATATTATATAATGTTGAAACCAAGAGACTTCAATGGTTTGATCACTTCAATGGAAGATGACAAGTAGCCCAAAAAGATTTTGTTATATAAGCCAGAATACAGGAAGAAGAGAGGATGGCCAAGGAAGACATGGATTGAAAATGGAAAGGAGGCAATGGCAGCTAGAGGACTGCGAAAGGAGGAGTGGTCTGATAAGAGAAAATTCTGGAGATCGGAATTTTACTAAGCTGGAATAACAAACAAAACTATAATCAAGAAATATGCATTTATATTTTATTTGTATTTATATTCTTTAATGTGTTTGGATGTTGAAAGGGTATGGATGTTGAAAGATCTACACTTGTTATTGTGGAACTGTTATATGTTTACTATAGTTAAGTCTATCTGCATCTGCATTTAATTCTCCTAAAACAAATAAATTAATTATTATTATTATATGTTTAATACTTTACTATGACACCTAAATAAGGTATTCACTAAGAGTAGGTAGAATGGTGCGGTGCTGGGGTCGTAGCCTCTGTGCAGCTGATCAGTCCCTATTAGAGGAATTAACAGGGGACCTGGGCTATGAGAACTTGTTCTAAATATTAAGTCACCACCGTTGCGCATCACCTATAGTTTTGATTTTTTAAACTTATCAACTGATTTATTTTATTTTATTAAATTAAGACATATTCATTATCAATGCAACGGGTTGAAGGAAGCGGGGTCTCCGGCTATGAAAGAGCTAACACTCAAGCCTCTTTGCACGGTCAATATTATTGAGCCGAATTTCGTCAATTTATTGACCCTCCAAGGGATATATTGTGGCAATCATATTGACGTCAATAAAATTAGCTGATATCAAAATTATTTGATTTTTATTAAAGCTCTGTCAATATTATTGAAGGCCAATATGATTACAGGTGTAAGAGGTATATTGAGCAATATTGAAGCAGTCATTGGCAATAGAGATGGTGATAATCAGTCGGTTTATCCGAAAACCGGTATTTTAATTTCGGTTATTCGGTTTTTTTGGCCTGGTTGTTACCGTGTCTTTTTTAATAATACAATGACCTGGAAAAAAGCTGGATTTCTAGCAGGAAAAGAAAAAAAATAAAGCCATGTTATATTAGGTATTGATAAATTATTTGCCACTTCTATAATTTTCTTCCACTTCTATTATTTTTAAAATTATAGAAGTGGTAACTTAGATATGTTGTTGTTGTTTGCCGAACTCGATTCTTGGTTCCGGTTTTTGATACTTGATCTTTGTGCTAATTTTTTGCTAAAGCTGCTAATCGATTTTCACAGTTAATGTTTCCAGGTTGGTGGACTCTTTCCAGAAATAATTCCTTAATTAATCAATTAAGCTAGAATTGGACCGGCGTCACTATCATTTTTAGGTTAAATGTAACATAGATAATTAACTGAAAATTAATGTTGAAAAATAGATTGTAATCGGTTTTTATCTAAATTTTTATAAACTGATATGTTTATTAATGTGATGTTGTTTTTATTTTTAAATCTTCTTAATTGCGAATGTTACATGTATTTTCTCTGTTACAGGTATATAAACATACTTTAAATATGATGTTGGTGACACTAGCAGACAGGTATGTGATTAATTTATTTTTTTCCAAACGCAATATAACGATGGAATTAAAATATTGTAGTGTTTATGTTTCATAAAATCAAGAACATTCTAATCAGTTTTGTGAATAATGAAACAGATTTTTATTAAAATATATAACTGTTTGTAATAATAAACTTTGTATGTTGGATAGATAAGGAATGATTCAATTTGTATTTTATATAATAAGTACTTTTAATTACATAGGTAGATAGTTGACTACGTTTATTTCCAAATATTTACAGTTATGTCTTTTACTATGTATTTTGAATATAGATTTAAAAATAGAATAACATAACACATTTTAAGATTTTTTTGATAAATAACACTAGATTTTTCAGATAAGAATAATTATTTACTGATTAAATTATTTTACTAATTAATTTCGGTGTGAATTTGCTTGTTTAAGATAAAAATATATTTTATCGTAAATGCAATGTTTCATTTGGGTCGAGTACCTTTTTTCCTAAGAAAATCATACTAAATTGTGTGAGCAGCGAACAAATTGAGATGAAATGAATCGTATCCTCGGATGCATTTAATTTGCATAAGGAGCAATTATATCTTTTATTGTTGGTAATTTAGATTACATATTTCTCCCCTAGCTTTGAAAATAATCCTAACATAATGTATATCCTCTCCTCATTAGAAACATGGCCGCTTCTGCATAGTCTTCTCAAGGCAGCCATCAAATTAAAAAAAAAATTCTATTATTTTGAGGGCTATTATTTTTGGTTATTATTCAGTTTTTTATTTATTATTTCCATGTGCTCATTTTCTTATGGGCATTAAAAAATAATTTAACCCACCTAAATAAATTGCTTTAAAAATTAAAATTAATTATCACCACGTTTAATGCAAATATAATTGTCCATATCTTATTTCGATTGAATCACTTCTGTGTCTGTTATTTTCCCATCAGAACTACTCATAAATCATCCTAACCACCTAATTGCATTTATAATTAAAAAAATAAAAATTCGTATTGCTTTTGTATTTTTATATGTCCATATTATGTTATTCCTCTAAATATAACATCCAAAGTGTCCTACGTTTGTGCATAAATATTTGTTTCGATGCAATCATATATGATGCGAAAAGTAATAATAAATAAATTATAATGATTAAAAAAAAGACGGTAAAATTAATCATATTATTATAAATTTATTTGTTTTAATGTGTGTTTGCCAAACAAGTTAGAGCGATGTATATTTATTCCGAAATAAATTCTGTAAAATTGCTATTGCTTTCAAATTTTAGATTTAGAGCAGAGATAGGTAGATACGTTATAATTATGAAGTAAAATAATAAAATATAGTTTAAAATTTACGAAATTAAAATTAATTGCAATATTTTACAATTTCTATAAATAATTATAATTGACAATTGGCAACGCTTATTAAGAATCCGATCTAGTATATAAAATGATATGTTTACTTTATAATCTATATAAAAGAAAGTTGATAAATTGTACAAAACCTTGTCAGCCCAGTGCAACTGTATAATTATTAACCAAGCGTTGAAAAATATTACAACTTTTTTTAAACCTTGCTTTTATGAAGTGCGAATAATTCATATTAAAGTTAATGATTCAGAAAGAAATATTTTTAAAGTCATGCGTATTGCTAACAATTTTAATTCACTGATTTTAATAACAGATTATTATGCCTCAGTTATTAATATGATTATGATTCTGTATATTATTACATTTTTTTTTTCATTTTACCTTTCTATAGCAGAGCTACATTTTAAGGAATCTCTGATTAATTGACAATTAAATTATCTGCCCTATTAATAGTTTTCTATATTCTGAAATAGGCCTAAACTTTCTTGTTTCTGGAAGGTTGAATTGAAGTAATGATATTTTTGGGATTTTAATCCGCATTGACAATTTTTAGTACCGATTGTATATAATTCAATAACAAACTGATAAATCAACAACTGTTTAGTGATGTGATTAAAGAATATATATATATATATATATATATATATATATATATATATATATATATATATATATATATATATTTAATCACATCATATTCATTAATAACATCACTAAACAGTTGTTGAATTGTCAGTTTGTTATTGAATTATATACAGTATATATATATATATATATATATATATATATATATATATATATATATATATATATACACACACACATATATATATATATACACACACACATACATTGAAAATATGTAAGGGAGACTGGGGTTAGTTGCCATCAATTTTAGTTCTCGATTTTTCTATTTTTTGGGGCAATACTTGGAGAGATTCTGGTGAATGCGGCGGATTGCTTAACTCTTTGTCCACAAAATCATTTAGGATCCATTAATTAAATTCGTCTTTTGGTAATCCCAAAAACACTTTTCCTAAACGATTGCGACTATGCCAAATAACTACTAACCAACTAACCCGAGTGCGGGATTGGTTAGCATAACGTACTATAGATAGGGATACTTAGGCAGAACACAGTAATTTTCGTTGAAACACACTTTTTATATTATCAAAATATGTATAAGAGGTAATGGGTGTGAACGGCCTCAACCATAGTTAACCGCTCTTTCGAAAACTACCAGAAGCTGCACCTTAATTCGATTGAGATGTTCACTAGAACAAAAATATTTACGAGGGAAATATGACTATATTAGGAAAGATGACTAACCAGTCAGAAAAACGATGAAATAGCGATTTTTCCTTGGTGACGCTTCCAAGCAGACTGAAGTAACGATGAATGTTGCACCTTTACATTCACTCTCTACTAACAAGATGACAAGGATCTAGCCCTACGGTGGACGGAAATAATTGAAGTGTGACAACTAGCCCCTTATGTCAAATAAACCCAGTCTTCCATACCTTAATTTTGTATTTATGTTGAAATTGATCAATTAACAGCAACCCAACCTAAACTACCCCAACTTTGATCCTATCCTAACTTCACGTTCTATTTTGTTTTATATAGAGTCAAAGTTGGCAGCTACTGAAATTTTGTATTGCTGAGTTGGCAAGCGACAAGCGATCATCGACAGGTTAATGTATCGAATGTGCTTCGATTTGTAACGACACTTTGAAAAAGTTTTGTGCAACAATCCGTCGTTTGTTTTGCAACTGTTTAGTACATCAAAACAAAAACAATTTATCATTTAATTTATCGAAATGGATCAAGTTCAAATCCGTCCTAAGCTCTACGACTTTGTTCAAGAACAACCAATTTTTGATCAGCATGAGATAGATCTTGCAATAGAAAAATAAAATATCGATATAACAAGGGACCACCAAAGTATAGCAATAAAATCTTACTGGCAATTGCATTCATAAAACATTTGTAATAATTTATGTTTCCTTAATTGATATTAAATCGCTGTTTATCGAGACTTTTTGGTTGTTATTTCATTATTCCAGCGAAATATTTTGATAACCTTGTAGCCGCCTTCGCTTTAATTTTCGTCAGTCACTTTCGCTGGTAAAAGAATCGTGGTCAAGGACAATAAGTTTTTTGTCTCATTCCCCATCAAAATAAACAGAGTTCAGCGGCCGATAGCAGAAAATTAAGCTACTTCACGAAACCATTAGTGCAAGGAAGGAAGAGACTGCATACACTCTTGACTACAGCTGATGGAGGGATACGACATTCTAGATGTGCTGTAGGGAATGAATGCCGAATGCAATGTTTATCTTCATCAAATAAATATATATCGATACATATAAGTATAATGTACATGAAAGACAATCTGCCTTCAAAAGCAAGGTCTAGGAAAAAATAAAATGAAGTTATCCTACCCAGATTGAAAAATTCAATCCGCAATATCGTTGCACCAGCTTTAGTTTATCGGCGTTAATAGGTTTAAACAGATTTTTCACTAATTGAGGCACTCGGACGTAAAACGATAGCTAACAAAATGAAAAGTTTTTGAAATCAATTGTAATGTTTTGAGAATAATAATCATTAGTTTTCTCTTTAAAAAATCACGGAATTATGTTACACAAGTATTTTGTGTCCGTTGAAAAATGATTTTTTATTAGCTGCTACTTATAATTTTTTTGGGGGGCATGAGAAGTAATAATAGAGGAAGGGTACAAGCAGATACCATGTTTTTCATCCAAGTGAGGTTTTCTATTCCCATGTTTTAAAACACGCCCTCAGTGAAAAACATGGAAAAATCTTCCTGCTGCATTCTGTACACATTATAGGAGTTTCCCTCCTTGTCAAAATAATGAAGAGGCCCTATGTGATTTAACCGAGTGTGTGTAAAACATGTTAACTGGTGTATACCATGTTTTACTGCAAAACAAAACCTTAAGAAGTAAAGACATCTTTTCATGCAATTTTTAGGAGTAACTTGGAACCAATCATACTTTACCTTGTTTAGGAATACCTTCATACTTAGGAATACCTTGTTTGCAATCATATGCAGAAACATATTCCAGGACTTCATTTTTGTCATCACAAAAAGGGCTGTTCTCAGATCTATTACTAATATTTAAAACATTAGATCCAAGTGCCTCAAAACTATGAAACAGACAGACAGGGCGGCCATGTTTGTTAGTTACCACGTTTTGCCTCCAACCAGCTATCACTTGTCATTACTTAGTACCAACATTTCTCTTTACAAAACAAATTTCCTTCTGACCCTTTTTACAACTTATGAAATCAACCGTAAGGAATCCGGTGATACCAAAAACTTCAATTCACAAAAAATGTAAGATAACACGTTTTACGACCGAGTGGCTCAATTATTCTTGCATTTTGTCTTCTTTTTTTGTGATATAATCTAAATATCTGTTTTGAATTTGTTACCCTTCAAAGTGGCCAATATTGCTACTTGTTAATGCTCGATCATAGCAAATAAAATGTCAGCTATTATTATTTCATAATTGTCCTACCATATAATCAATCGACGTTTCCTCATATTATAATTGGGCAATTCGAAAATAGGTTTTTATCTTAATTTGAAAATAGGCTTACTAACTGCATTCGACTATTCACAAATTTTCGAGAGAAAACATTTGTGAAAATAATGAATAAATATTAAGAAACTCGTTAGTAGCTTCAACAGCTCATAAAAGATTGTCAGCTCAAGGCTCTGATTATCGAGTTAACTAAAACTTTTCAAGGTTTCTGAAAAACTGTGGTTTGCCTCTCCGTAGTTTTCATGATTGGTCTTCCTTATCAAGTATTGAACTGGTGGTACAGATTTATTGAAATAACTATGCATCCTCCCTTCTTAGCTGTATAACTTAAGTCTGAAATTGAACTCATTTCAGTTTCGAATAATTTCATGTAAATTGAATTCCTGAAAAAACAATTCAAATGCGGAAATAAAAAAATAAAAAAATCTGATGGGAATATTTTGAATAAGTAAACGGTGTGTGCGTCACTGATTTCGATCTTTTTTTTTTTGTTGTGTGTGTGTGTGTGTGTGTGTGTGTGTGTGTGATCCATGAAAAAGAATCGACACCAGCTCGATCGTTTGGGGTGAACTGAGAAAAAAAAGAAGAGCTATTTATATGGAAGAGGAGAAGAAAACTCCCTCTTTATAACCACACGGAATCGGATAAACTGAAGACGATGTACAGAGCTTCATAACTAAACGTAATTTCTTGGATTAAAAAAAAAATAATAATAATTCGGGAGAATAAATTGTTTTCGATTTTTTCAACATTAAGGTTTTTTGGTGTGCTGAATCAAAATGTACCGTAATTTTTTGTGTAAATAAATCGATAAGGCTAGTTTATTCAATATATAGAGATTTTTTAAATTTCATTTGACAAAAAACCAATTATTTTTTAACGTTTGTGTTTATCTGTTGATATATTTTTAAAATCAAATGTTTTTCTGATAAAACCATGTCGATATCATTTTCCTAAATCGATATATAAAACAAAGCAGTTTTAACATGATTTATATTTTGCTCAACTCCTATGGCCCATTGGACAAATGCCGATTCTTTTTTATTGTAGAATCACCAAAAAAATATTTGATCGAATTTGGTGACATGTACACCGAACACTCATCTAGTCAGTTAAAACCAACTAAGAACGATTGTGTTGAAACTTTAACTTATAACTCCTATCATCGAAGTATTGATTATAAAAATTATAATCGATTATAATGACTGAATAAATCGATTCTAGAGGAGGTAGCGGTGAGGCACCGGCGGCGAGACCCAGTTGTGGCTGGTGGGGCCCATTAACCAATTAGCCTATTCAGGGCTGAGATTACCCATATCCCTTTGTCTTGGTCCGTCACAGCTCTTCCGAATCCCATCCTCTGTATCCATCATAATCCATAAACTGGATCATAATCCATATCTAGAAGTATTCGATAAATTCCCATAATGTTACGCGGCGAAGCGAACTCTACTCGCGGTCGTATCAAGCTCATTCAATGTAATATGTTCCGGTTAATTTATTTAACGATGACAGATGATAATTTCGATGTTACCTTTACCAGAATAAATACAATTTTAATTTATAACGGCGAGGTATCATTAGATATCTCTACATTCATGCCTTCATGGTACTATTTTTCCGTCTGACAGCACATTGCAGGTTTTAAATATGTTTTTTCGCATGAATTTGTTTCCATAAAGAGAAAAAATATCTTAGTGGACGAAGCTCTAATTTAATGCACGTTATTGTTATTCTGCGTAGCTAAATTACTTAACAGGCTATATCGTTGACCTCATGCTAAATTAACTCATATGAAAAACTAATAAGCGAAAAACTGTTGTATTATTTCTAAAAATAAAATAATATAAGGCGCCTTATATTTTATTTATTAAAATAAATTTATTTTTATGAAAATTGTCTAATAGACTTTAGTTATAATTTCAAATTTAGTTTTTTATATAAATTCTGATTTTAATATTACTGTAAGTAAATAAAACCTACCTAATTTTCATTATAATTAGTTCAGTAATTTAGAAAGATAAAAAATATTTTCAAATGAGTTTTGTGATATTTTTTCTAATTAAAAAAAATATTTGAATGTTTTTTCCACATTAAACTGAGCCTAACAAAATATTTGAGCTGAGAAATCAACGAAAACTCACATCAGACACGACTTTAAAAAATATAATTATGTAATTTTTATGGTATAATGGTTTTTATGGTGTAATTTATCGGTTTTGTTTAAAACTAGAGTATTTCATCAAATTTAGTTTTATGTAGTAGTTTTAGTAAACAAAAAAACGAATTTTAGGGACATAACCTTAAAAATTGAAGGGAGGTATAACTATTGAGGGCCGCTCATGATAAACTGAGTTAGTTGCCGTCATTGATTTTTAAATTTGTTCTAAACCTCTTATCCGAGGCTTGAAAATCGGCGGAAATTCTCCGAATAAGCTTAAAATCGATTTCGGAAAATTTTTAAGAGCTATCATATAAGAGCTTTATAATAAATTTCGGCAAAAACTTCAGTTTTGAGGTTATCATGTGAGGCCATCTAATCATGTGAGGCTTAGTTTTTTTACAATCCGCAGAATGGTTCAATATTTCTGATTTGTTTTGAATTTCATTTCAAGGAACTGAATCGCAATTATTAACAAGCCCAATTGCCGGAAAGCAGTCATATCATAAATGGAGTGGTTTATTAGCATAAAAAACTAAACAAAGTGATTAAAAAAAAAAAGAAGAATGTAATTAAAAGGATAATAATAGCATCGTTAACAAGGAAATGTCTTTTTTTTCTTATTCTTATTCTTTGTAATAATTATGGAATAATGAATCAAAAAATCTTTAAATATTTGTTTATAAATATGAATTAAATAGTTCTGTTATTAAGAAAAAAAATAAATAAGAACTGAGCAACCACATTATTCATGTGTTAATGGCGAAAAACAAAACACAAAATGATTATGCATCATTTAAGGTTTTAAGCTTGGGAAGAATTATCATATCTCATCAACTCGTTAACTTCGTTTTATTTATTTTTTTATGTTTAATTTGTGTATATTAAAACTGGTAGTTATTGAAAAGGGAAACCAGATGTCTTAGCATATTAGAGCAGAATTTTCGCTCGCTCGAGCAAAAAAGGAGTGCAGATTCGATTTCCGCCTCTTTAATTTGCCGTGATATAATGAATGTCCATTTATTGTTTAATAAATACCCTGGCCAGAATTGCTCCGCTTGATAACCTATAGATAAACTGACTTTCATGCCCTAGTTGGAGTGCATTATTTTTGTAAGCTGTCGGACCTTTTTCTATTAATGCAATATGAGTTGCATAGATAAGACGGAGTATCATATCGAAACCCAATCGTTGCCCTGTTACCTTTCCCTTTGTTGGCCAACTGGTTTATGTAAGCCGTTTCCTAAGGGCTTATGAAAGGAAGGAAACCACTAGACACTACTGGCCATATAGAACAATCTCTTTTTATGAATGAAGTAACACCTAGAATGGATCACGAACAGGGCATTTGCTGTGGATAAAGTGAATTGCGAAAAAAAACAAAAAAGAACTCGTTTTAGATCTGGCCAATCGGATATTGCAAAAATACTGACGTAGATGTAAAACTGGTTTTATTTATTTATGTATATGATTTTTTTTGCACATTCTGACTGAATAAATCGATTGCAGAAAGGGGTTTCAAAATCATTGCAAAAGTAACATGAATATAAGATCGGAATCGGTAGTCCGTGCTGTGGAAAGGACGTACACTAGGAATCTATTAACTCCAGTTTCCACTTATTTTAATTTAATTTTCTTTTATATCTACTTTTATTTTTTAATATTTTTTTTTAATTTCCGAAAACAATAAATAATTGTGCTAAAAATTAACAATTTATATTATTCTGATGTGTTTAGTAAACATTTGAATGTTTCATTGTATTTTCTTTTTATAATTTTTATTTGAATTTATTTATCGTAGTCTCGACTGCCAAGACCTTAGCCTTTTCCGAAGAGGGGAAATAAGTGATTTTTTTGTTTTGTTTTTTAAACCTTTTATACTGGAATTCCTCGTAGCATCAGGCGGTAAATTGTCGACAGGTTACTGTACTATTTAGTTGTAATATAATTGTCTAACGACTTGAATATTAATTATTTCTTTGAATGTTTAATGAGACTGATATATCTTGAAATGCTAAATTACTTAATGAACTGCAGTCAGTTAATGCTAACAGTTCCTATGAAAAATGTATTGTATAAGTAGATGGATTAATTATCTGATGCAGCCACAACTTTCAAATAGGATTCAATACTGCTACTGCTCAATGGTGTAGCCAAAGGAGGATTCAGGGAATCCGAATTCCCCTCTCCCCACCCTCCTCCAAAATAACGAAATACTTTTGCTTATTCTTGTCTGTAAACAAAACTGTATAAACCTATTTGAATGTTGTTTTATAGATAATATACCTAGGCATAGAAAATGTTATACATAGAGATGGCCCCCTTACATCCCAGGTAGGGGTGGGTATCTTTAAAGTAGTTCCTTGGAAGGACCTCCCAACCTCACCTCTTCCTCCCGAAACCAAATCCTGGCTAGGCCACTGCTGCTGCTGATTTTGAATGCATGTAATTGTTAAATGAAATTTGAAAAATAGTCTTTATGATTGCTTAGTTTATATTCGAACGCAGTGGTTCTTAAACATTTTGATCTAATAGCACACTGAAATTATCAAACAAAATTCAAGGCTGTCCTTTTTATTTTATTTTTTTATTAAATTAAGTAATTAATTCATATTATTTGTTTAGGATTATATCCCTTTAAATTCCACTTTTTTTAAACTTCTTTATCCTATTAAAATATAGGCGACGTTTTTGACCACTTTGCTCATTTGACATTTTTGACCACCTGCCTTATTTGAACCGGAACATTATTGAAGATCAATTTCCAAATTCCAAACAATTTAGAATATCTTATTAATTTTCATGTTTAATCAACTATATTTTAATAAAATCAGTATCGCATCACTACTACAACACAATAAATGATAGCAGATTTCATTATATATAAAAAAACCTAACAAATAAACATAATTTAAAAATGGCCAAAATCTTACTATTCTATTCCAAAATAGACTACTGTTTTATTTATTACCTTATCTGGTGGTATTAGTTGTATTCCACTCCGTTATAACATATACAAATTTCGACAGAACTTCCTAATTTTTATATAATCCTTTTTGTATACTACTTTTTGCTTAAGAATGCTCTTTATCGTCATTAAGATCTGATGCTGCACTGTTCTCAATTTTTATTTAGTTTCTTAAGGATTTCTCTAATCCGTACTATGTAATCTATATGTAATTTAAAACGTCTATTTAAAATATCTTATTTATTTTACATTTTTTATGTAAATTTTTTATTTCATTCTAACATCTTTTAAAAATTTAATTTATTTAAAATATCAATGTAGTGCTGATCTGTATCCATGTCATTTTTGAAATTAACATTTTTTACATTTTTAGTTTTATAAATAGATTCTAAACATTTTCTAATTTTATTATTTTCAGCTAAGTTAAGTATTTCTATTTCATTAAAGTTGTGATTATTAATTATAATATGTCGCGCTGATGCTGTGACATTAATTTTTGAGGGTTTTAACATTATTTTTATGCTGGTTGATTCTAGAAATGATTAACTATATAATTGCAGAACTAATGATTCTAAGAAAATAGAAACATCAAAAAAAATATCTGATATGGACAACACATGACTTCCTTGTACGCCTATTAAACTATAAATCGGCGGCTCAAAAAGTGATCCTGAATTTGGTTACTAGTTTCCGAAGATTGCAGTATCAAAAATGACACTCGGCGTCGCGACATCCCTCTATTGACACACGCACACACACACACACACAAATGGGGAGGAAAACCAGTACTTTACACTCAATTTTAACACTTAAAACAAGTAATGAAAATGTTTAATTGGATTAGAAACCAAATTGCGTTTGTGATCTATATTACCGAAACATATGATTTCTGTATTTGATTTAAATATAATTTTTGATGTAAGCTTATTATGACCTTACCGCTTCCGGTTTTCCAATTTAGAAGAAAATCTAGTATGTTATTTAAATCAATATATAAGTTATAAATACTAAATTTGAGAAGTTTTGCATAGTGTTTTAATATAATTTTTGTAGGAAATCAATTATGACCTTCTAGTAAAATACCACTTCCGGTGATCAAGTAGTGACCATAAAGGGAGTTTCACAACTAGATTTTACAGCAATCCTAAATACAAAATTTCAACTTTCTACGGCTAACCGTTTTTGAGTTATGCGAGATACGAACGAACGTACGTACAGACGCCACTACGAAACTAGTCAAAATGGATTCAGGGATGGTCAAAACGGATATTTCCGTTGAAATCTGAAAACCGAAAATTTTCGCGATTACAATACTTCCTTTACTTCGTACAAGGAACTAATAATACAATTCAATAAGAATGACGAATTAAAAATGATTATTAAAGTGAATTATGTGGTATGATGAAATATAAATAGATATTATAAGTAGAAAATATATATATATATATATATATATATATATATATATTTATTTTATATCTATATATATATATATATATATATATATATAGTATATATATATACTTCGTATAAGGAAGTAAAAACATAGAATTGTAATTAAAATCTAATGTTAATTTTATGTAATGGTTTTATTTATTTATATAATCTAATTCTTTAATTTTTTATTTCATTGTTTAAAACTTTCGCGGCACCCACTTCGAGAACCCGGATTAACACTTTAATATTTGGTTAATATACAACCTGTTATTTTTCTAAATAAATGACAATTCATTGAGGGCATAACGGTTTTTTCAAAAATAACGGATTGTTAAGTAACATTTATAGCCAATTCATAATGAGTGGTGAATTAACTTTTGTTGCTATTTCCATTTCATTTTTTCGCTTCTATAGAATTATTGAGTCACGCCAAAAGTTATTTTAGACAGATTCTTTTGTTTTGTACTTCCTTGTACGAAGTAAAGGAAGTTTTGTAATCGCGAAAATTTTCGGTTTTCAGATTTTAACGGAAATATCCATTTTGACCATCCCTGAATCCATTTTGACTAGTTTCGTCGTGGCGTCTGTACGTACGTACGTACGTTCGTATTTCGCATAACTCAAAAAGTACCCGAAAAGGGTACTTTACTTGAAGGTCATAATAAACTTACATAAAAAATTATGTTAAAATTAAATGGAGAAATCAAATGTTTCGGTAATAAAGGTTACCAACGCGATTTTGTTTATACTCTAATTAAACATTTTTATTACTTATTTTAAGTGTTAATATTGGGCATATAATACTGGTTTTCCTCCCAATTTGTGCGATGAACAAGTCTGCAGCAGGAGAATAAGATATAAGTTAAGTGGGTTCTTCCGCTTAAAATTTAGAAACTGTCGATTTCTAATGCTTTATCTAGTGATATTGACAGTTTTAATGTTGTCACGGAACACGAAGAAATCTCTTGGAAACTGGTTACCTACTGAAAAAAAAACGACATTTAATAACGGAATGAAACCTCCAGAAACAAGAGTATGTGTGTGTGTCAATAGATGGGTGTTCCGACGCCGAATTTCGTTTTTGAGTTATTGCAATTTTCGGAAATTAGTAACCAAATTGAGGATCACTTTTTGAGCCAACGATTTATAGTTTAATAGGAGTACAGGGAAGTTATGTGTTGTCCACATCAGATATTTTATCTGATAAAAATAAACTCCAGCTTTAAGGTTCTAGACCGTGGTCTCGTGATGCTTCTAACATCTTACGTTTTGTAAGATCTATATTCGCAGCGCCCACCTCAGAATTAGGTTTGCCGTTTTTGAAATCGCTAACCGCATACGAGAACTTTCGAAATCGATACATTATACCATAAATGGAAAGATTTAAGCAAGATCTTGAAATAAACTGTGGCATGTTGTAGAAATATAAATATTTATAAGCGGACTTCTCAATTAATATCGAGGTTGCCGTAATGAGGTTATAACTGTAATTAGAGCCTTTGCAGTCTTCTTTTTCATTAAAATTTATGACTAGGAGTTGAAATTTTTTTCGAATTATCACACGATGATTGTTCTTTCTCTAGCATGAAGTAATTTTAAATGGCATTTTAAAGCAAGGAATGTAAATTACTTATTTCAATTCTTCAATCTGTTAACCATATAATTAGATTCAATTATTATTTCTGGTATATAGGTGCAAATATTCAGCATAGGCAGATGAAAACTGTTGATGGCAATTTTATTAATGATAAAATACATGAATGACATATTGGCTGCTCATAAAACTCCAAATTTAAATTACGTGATTATATATATATATATATATATATATATATATATATATATATATATATATATGTTTTTAAATTTATTTTTATTTCTAGAATAGCGAGTTCTTCAAGAGAATAAGAGAAAAAAAAATCTGGAAAAAAAAATAAAAAAAATTGTTGCATTGTTTTTTTGTCCTACGACACCAACACTATGAAAGAAGAATTTATCTAAGTACACATGTACGTTTGCCTTATACATTGCATGTATAAACAATAATCACAATTTGATTACATGAATAAACAAATAATGAGTAAACAGACATATTACGATCTATCATCAATTTAATAATAGTACAGTGTATTAAAAAAAATATCTGATGTGGACAACACATGACTTCCTTGTACGCCTATTAAACTATAAATCGGTGGCTCAAAAAGTGATCCTGAGTTTGATTACTAGTTTCCGAAGATCGCAGTATCACAAAAACAACACTCGGCGTCGCGACATCCATCTATTGACACACACACACACCAATAGGGAGGAAAACCAGTATTTTACACTAAATTTTAACATTTAAAACAAGTAATAAAAATGTTTAATCGGATTGGAAACCAAATTGCGTTTGTAACCTTTATTACCTAAACATATGATTTATGTATTTAATTTAAATATAATTTTTGATATAAGCTTATTATGACCTTCAAATAAAGTACCGTTTTCAGCTCACCAATTTTAACCAAAATATAGTAAACACATTCACATCAATATAAAAGTCCTATTTACCAAATTTGAGATGTTTTACATTGTATTTTAATATAATTTTTTATGAGAGTCTAATATGACCTTCAAGTAAAGTACCGCTTCCGGTTTTCCAATTTGGAAGAAAATCTAGTATGTTATTTAAATCAATATATAAGTTATAAATACTAAATTTGAGAAGTTTTGCAAAGTATTTTAATATAATTTTTGATGGAAATCAATTATGACCTTCAAGTAAAGTACCAATTCCGATGATTAAGCAGTGACCAAAAAGGGAGGTTCACAACTAGATTTTACAACAATCCTAAATACAAAATTTCAACTTTCTACGGCTAACCGTTTTTGAGTTATGCGAAGTACGAACGAAAGAACATACGTACGTACAAGACGCCACGAAGAAATTAGTCAAAATGGATTCAGGGATGGTCAAAATGGATATTTCCGTTGAAATCTGAAAACCGAAATATTCGCGATTACAATACTTCCTTTACTTCGTACAAGGAACTAATAATACAATTCAATAAGAATGACGAATTAAAAATGATTATTATAGTGAATTATGTGGTATGATGAAATATAAATAGATATTATAAGTAGAATATATATATATATATATATATATATATATATATATATATATATATATATATATATGTGTGTGTGTAAATAGAAATATAAGTATGTGAGAAATGAACTGGCCTATGAGTTTTGGAAACGTCGATGTCTTCATTAAAACCAACGATGTTTATAGACTAGTCGTGTCGAACTCAATTAAAGCTGCGGGCCGCAACACATCTAGAATTGTCTTAAAATGATATTTTAGAGTGAGTATTCAGGAATATGGACGGTATATTAAAATATATTATGTAATTAAGTTATTTTAGGGTAAAAATTGATAGCATTGCTTTACGATTGTCTTTTTTTCACTTTATTTCAGAACACTTTGGAGTGTTCCACAAAAAATTACTTTGGAGGGTCGCGTATTTGACACCACTGATATAGCCTGATGTATCGGTGACATCTGTGTTTGATTTTCGATGTTTTCTAATATTAATATGCGGATGTTCTATTTTTTGTTGTTATTACTAGTCACAACAGAACGTTTGACTATTATTACTTTAGCTAGAGAAGATCTACAAGTAAAAGTGCCTAGTTATTTAAGTAAAAAAAAAAAAAGGCAAAGTAAAAAATAATTTTTACTCTCGGACATATTTGTTACTTTTCCTTACCAGTTTGATTCATGAAACATGTGTTCGTGAAAAATTTCGAATCCGAATTTTCAACGGAAATACATGTATTAAGGTTATCTTAGTCCAAATAACCAAGTCTTGCAAAATGGTCTGTGTGCATGTGAACAGTCTATCTTAAAGGCAAAAAGTTGTACGAAACTGGAATTACGTGATTAATATTTGTATATGCTTGGGATGTTACAGCAACTTCTTCGCTGTAATCGTCTTACCGGAAGTGCCTCTTGAAATAATCGATTTTATACTTTTTCAATTAGTTTTCAATAAAATCAAAATTATAGTAGTGGCAAATAATTTATCAATCTCTAATTAGATTGATCCTTCTATAACATCATTCGGACGTCAACTGTTTATACTTTTTTATAATTATCTCTAAAACGGCTCTGACGATTTTGATGAAACTTGCCTAAAGGCTTCTCCTTAAAGCCCTTTAACTTTTCATATATGTAGCACATCACCGAGAAAATGCCGGAAAAAAAATAATGACGAGAGAAAAATTTTATTTGCGCATAACTCAGAATGTATGCATTTTTTGGTAAGTATCATAGGAAAGGTAATAAAATTCCCTAAAAAAAAATTATCTAAATCGGACCAGTACTAGCAGATATGGAGCGTGTTGAACTACAATGGCTAGATGGAATGCGGAATGTGGCCGAAAGCAGACCGATGAGACAGACCGCGCCTTCACACATCTAGTGATTTCCTGTTTTCGACATATGGCTCTGTTCAACACAGTTGCTAACTTCACGCTTATTATTATATTGATACCTTTTACTATAGTAATTATAGGGTGCAAAGGAAAAGTTATGTGTGTTACCCGCACCGTACTAGATTTTTTTTTTAATTATCTACTAAATGATCTTCAACCTAAATATCTTCCATGTTTTATTTTTTCCTGCTTTTCTTCCCTCATGTCGTGTCGTGATAGGATTCCGTCCACTTCAGCTTTCTGTATCAATCTTGGTATTATTTTTTCCTATTTACAATTTTTCAGAATTAAAAAAAAAACCTTAGAGGATATCATTTTCAGAGTTTGATTACCTTCCTAATCAAACGCTATCAGAAATTATCACTGATTGATTGATGCAGACACAGAGAGCGGCGGCCGTGGCTTAGTCCAAGGTGACCTATATCCACCGGCCTCAATGTTCCGTCTTGTTTTCCTTCGCTTCTCCGCTTCCGATCATCAGGAGTGATATTTCCGGTATCGATGCCCAACTTCCGTTTCGTAAAGACGTTAAATAAATACCACGAAATGGGTTTGGAAGCCTACTCGGTACTGGGGCGACCTTTTGTAGAGCAAGATCATTAACTGCCGGCAATCATCTTTGTACTTCGATTGGAATGAATTCCTTTTATACTGTAGTGACAGAACTGAAATCTTGTCTCAACATTCGTTTTTCATGATTATGGCTGATAAAAATAAAATATACAATCCTACGGTATAGACAAGTGATTATAGGCTTATGAGGGGAGAGGGGGGGCAAAATTAAACAAGATAATGTAAGGTATGTGGTTTAGTATAGGTATAAAACAAGGAATTTAAAATATCTACATCAATTAGCATTATTAGTAGTAAGATTGTATTATTATTATTGGAGTCTAGTATTAGTATTGGTAGTATTATTATACATTATGTATATATATATATATATATATATATATATATATATATATATATATATGTAATATATTGGTAGTATTATTATTATTTTGAAAAAATACCGGTTTCCGATATTCAAATTTTAATATCAAAATAAATATTCAAAATTTAATCATTTTTTAAGCCAAGTGATAGAAGTATCCCAGTTTATTCCTGATAGGGATAGAGTATGTTGCATAGAGCAAAATCGACCCTGTTGTCAGAATTTCTTCGAATTTATTATCATTATTATTATTAGAGTAACATCCAGGAGGAATATTCCAAAACAAAATCTCAAGTCTCAAATATCATTTAACCATATTAATGCAGGTTAAGAGATAGTACTTTCCACTTCAGCAGCCTCATAAAGACTAACCAAATAGGGGTAGTATATGATTTGCAAATAGTTCAATATATCCTATACATTTATACACAAATGCAGCTTATGTTATGTTTTTGTGAAAACTTTTGGAGTTCGTATATCTTCTTTTATAGTTAAGGTGTTTAAGTCAATATGTACCATATATTTTTAAATTATAGTACTGCTCTACCAAAATGTCTGCGTAATTTATTCTACCTCGCCCAATTCCTACAATTTAAAAATCCTTCATTAAATTCTCAGTGCTCCTTATACCTCTTATGTTGCAGAACCTTATCAGATAAATTTCTTTCATTATAAATAGTATGACGACTATTATTTAACCTTGCTTCCTAATCATTTCCCGATAATACTCTGATGGGTCTGAAAAGAAGATTTTCTTGGGATCTTTTCATCGTTTGGAGTACTATCCGCCATTTTTTTTTTCTGTGAAATTAATTTTTGTAATTCAGCAGTAAATTTCAATAAATATATTTTTTTTAAAACAGTCCTTAAATAGTAACTCGCGAATAACTTAAATCCCAAGACTATCTCTTGGCCCGTCAGCTACTGGCCCTAAAACAGCTAAATTATATTTTAACTGGAAAGTTATCGTTTATTGTTGAGTCTGTAATTAAATGATCTTACATAAGACTAATAAGAATGATAGTGAATATTCTAAAAAAAAGCTTATTAGCTAAAAAGCTTAAAAAAGTTTATAATAAAAAGCTACTTTTTTGGGTTAAATTAGATTATTTCGATTTTAATAGCATCAAATTGAACGTTTGAACCAAACTTTCCATTTTATATGTATAGGTATGCATATAAATATTTACTGTTTCTGCTTTTATTTTATTAATTTTTTCATTATTAAATGTATTGTTATATATATCTATCTATAGGTTAAGTTTCTCTTTCATCTAGATTTAAGTTAATCAAGAATTATTGTTGTATTAGATCTAGGTTTTTTTTTTTCCACGTTACATCTAATTTTAATCTTGAGGCTTTAAATCTAACACAAGGTTAGATAATTTTTCCATGTATTAATATTATAAGTTAAACAAAATAGATGAATTTTGTATGTTAAGTAAGGTGTTAGGTATTGTATATACAATTTTGCCCTTTTTTTTTTATTCTTACTGCACGATTATGCATATTTTGAGTTTATTATTGCACGTTCATTTTTTTATTGCACGATAATCCGTTCGGTCTCTACTCATAAAATGCATACATAATAATTATAGAGAATTAAAATAAAATTTATTGTGATGATTAATATTAATATAAAAGTACTTTTCTTCTTACTGGAAATATCGGTGCCATTGCTGTAAATAACATGGCGACGCGCTGTGGGGCGAGGAATGGCGGCGGGTGCCGTGTGGGACAGCGACATATGAAAAGAGCGCTGAGCGGTATGAAGAGAACAGGAGCAGCTAAGAGCTATAGCTGGAGGAACACCGTCCCTCCATCTCCCCCGCTCCTACCCACTCCTGCCCTCCTGTGAGATAGGTGTCACTGACGGCTGTGATCATCGTGATGGACAGCCCTGACTACGCCCCTTCCCTCCTCCCACTGTTATCGATTACGGCATTATCTTGTTTATTTCCTCCCTCCCCTTTCCTTTACGAAGTTAATAGAAATTTATTAGTTGGACTTTTTTTCATTTTTTTTTTCTCTTTCTTTCGTTGAAACTGATGTTTGAATAATATTTTAACATAATCGTTAAAGGAATATTTTTAAAAAGTTCATTTGACGTCTTTCCTGATCCTGGCGTGTTCGAATTTCAAGTAAAACAAGTGTTCAAGAATACGAGTAGCTACGATATGCTACCAAAGAAAAAAAAATAATTAATGGCGAAATATTCGTTTAAACTTAAGACCGTGTCCCTGACAACCTAACACTCTTTTTTTCCTTTGAGTATTTCATTACTTACTTGAACGATTCTTGCAGCATACTTTATGGTTACCCCACTTTTGACTGAATAATATTCTGGCCTCTCGTCATACCATTTAAAAACGGATTCATGTAATGTGAGGTAATCTCGTTAAAGCCAAAATCATGAACTGATAAGAGCGGGCGTTCATTTCACAATAAATACTTATGTGCTTATGTATTTAATTTTTCTTTATGAAAATAAATATTTTTAATTTAATTTAATTAACTGAAGAGCCTAACTACAAAAGCCATCTTCACCAATTTATGTAGTATATTTTGCTATATTTGATATGCTGACAAAACTTATACAGTAGTTATCTCCTTTAACCGATTACCTTATCGTTTGTTGTGGTGCTGGAATAACTCCTGCGAATAAAGGTAAGGTTTTTTAAATTATTTTGTGAACTAAATGAAAGTTTGTTAGTTTGTGAACTAACATTTGCCTAAGTTCGACTCATTTATGGGGTGACTATGGCCAAAAGAATTCATGGCCATTCTCATCCTGCGCTCAGCGTTTGGTTATTTAGTGATGTACAATGATGTACTCTCACGAATCCGAACTTCGCTAATTCGAACCGTTCTGTAATCCAACTACCCTTTAAAAAATTGAAAAAAATAGGTTTGTAAAGATTTGATTTGTTGCAAACTCTTAGATTAAATGAGTTATGTAAAAATTCTAGTTAAAAATACCAGCTTCTTTTATGTAAAATAAATACTAAGCTATACAAATTTGGAATTTTTAACGTAGTTTAAAAGGTTATGTTTCTATACTCACTCCAGCTTCAAATGTGTGAAATTGTATTATAAAAAGTGGCCATAGTCACCCCAAACACAGAGTGATTATGCCCACGGCATATATTCCTCTCTCACTTGCACACGTAGTCTAAAAAATCTGTAAATATAACTGAAAAGGTATTGTAAAACACCACAAAGACACATTTTTTTACTTCCTTGTACGAAGTAAAGAAAGTATTGTAATCGCGAAAATTTTCGGTTTTCATATTTCAACGGAAATATCCATTTTGACCATCCATGAATCCATTTTGACTAGTTTCGTCGTGGCGTCTGTACGTTCGTTCGTTCGTTCGTATTTCGCATAACTCAAAAACGGTTAGCCGTAGAAAGTTGAAATTTTGTATTTAGGATTGTTGTAAAATCTAGTTGTGAACCTCCCGTTTTGGTCACTGCTTAATCACCGGGGGGTCATACTCACTTGAGGGTCATAATTGATTTCCATCAAAAATTATATTGAAATACTTTGCAAAACTTCTCAAATTTGGTATTTATAACTTATATATTTATTTGAATAACATACTAGATTTTGGTCTAAATTGGAAAACCGGAAGCGGTACTTTACTTGAAGGTCATATTAGACTTTCATCAAAAATTATATTAGCATTTAATGTAAAACATCTCAAATTTGGTAAATAGGACTTTTATATTGATGTGAATGTATTTACTATATTTTGGTTAAAATTGGTGAGCCGAAAACGGTACTTTACTTGAAGGTCATAATAAGCTTACATCAAAAATTATATTTAAATTAAATATATAAATCATATGTTTCGGTAATAAAGGTTACAATCGCAATTTGGTTTCCAATCCAATTAAACATTTTTATTACTTGTTTTAAGTGTTAAAATTTAGTGCAAAATGCTGGTTTTCCTCCCTATTTGTGTGTGTGTCAATAGATGGATGTCGCGACGCTGAGTGTTGTTTTTTAGATACTGCGATCTTGGGAAACTAGTAACCAAATTCAGGATCACTTTTTGAGCCACCGATTTATAGTTTAATAGGCGTACAAGGAAGTCATGTGTTGAACCGAACGGTGATATTACAGCAACAGAAAATCTCCAATTTTGGCCATTCTCACCCAGGTTGACGGTAACAATTATTTTTTGATAACAAAAATAAAAGTCACCTATGATTTTTAAATAAAAGTTAAAATTATTTGCCATCATTGAAGCTAAAAGGTTAATTTTTTTCAGTGCAGCTATTTTTATGAATTTCTTAGATTAAGGAAGTTAAAACTTTTTTCGTTTTTGTTCTCATCTTCAATTCAATTGATAACCAACTGTTTGAAGAGATAGGAACGGCGAAATTTGGTGAATCGGCCCCACCGCAAATAATGACGGCACCGTCGCCTTCAACTAGTGAAATGGACACTTTAATATTTTACGCGGGGAATAACAACAGCGGCTGGGAGCTGGTAACCGGCCGAAAACGCACGATAAACGTAGATAGGGACCCAAGGAAACTAATGAAGGTAAGTGATGTTACCATTACCCAAAATAGTTTTGAACCCTTATCAAATGTTTTAAATGTTGAAGAGACACAATCAAGTGCAACGCTGCCTGTTCTCGTCAGGCCCCCACCAATTCACTTAAACGATGTTCAGAATTACTCCGCGCTGATAACATTACTTCAGAGTGAAGTTGGTGAAAATAACTTCAAATTAAAATCAACAACAAAAGGTGTTAGCGTATTCCCCGAAAATCCAGATATCTACCGCCGTTTAGTTTCTAATTTAAGAAGGAGAGGTGCGGATTTCCACACGTACCAGTTACCCGAAGATAGAAGCCCTAGGGTTGTAATAAAAAACTTGCATCATTCAACTCCTATTAAAGTAATAAAAAGTGAGCTAGGGAATCTTGGATATGATGTTAACAACGTTGCGAATGTTATCTCACGTTTTAAAAGATCATTTACCCATGTACTTTGTTGACATATCAAAAGCAACGTTTAATGAAAAAAATTTCGATGTACAATATTTATATTATACGAAAATAAAAATAGAACTGTCATCCACCGGCTCAGCTGTTCAACCTAGTTAGTGGCTTGAATAACCTCATCCAGCCCCTTTTCAGTCTCCTTCAACAATTTTCAGAGATTACTCAAGCCTTATACTCTGGACATGGTCAATAATCAATTGACTGTGAGCTCCCTGTCCGTTCTTCTTTGGAACGCAAATGGGATTAATCAACATAGGACTGAACTCGACATTTACTTAGACGACAAACGGACTGATATTGCTCTAATAACTGAAACACACCTGACTCCACATTCCAAATTTTACATCCCCGGCTACACAATATACAAAACTTCACACGGCGGTACCGCAATATTAATTAAAACATAACTACAGCACAACCCTTTACCTTTACCCATAACACCAGATATACAATCCACAGCCATCACAATGTACACCCAACATCACAACATTACCTTCGCTGCAGTCTACTGCCCTCCGAGGTACTTTCTGACATCCGCTATGTTTTGCAATTTCTTCCGACGCCTTGGAAGATGTTTTGTTGCGGGAGGTGATTACAATGCCAAAAATCAGTCCTGGGGATCACGACTGTGTACTCCAAGAGGAAGAAACCTGAGGTCTGCTATCCATGAGCTCTCATTAGACACTATCTCATCTGGAACACCTACTTATTGGCCAACCTCAAGACAGAAAAGACCAGATTTACTTGATTTTTTCATTACTAAAGGACTTAGGACCGTACCCTATACTGTAAATACGAGTTCCGATCTTTGCTCTGATCATTCTCTTCTCAATTTAGTACTATTGGATAAGCCTT
Source organism: Rhaphigaster nebulosa (assembly GCA_948150685.1). NCBI lineage: Eukaryota > Metazoa > Arthropoda > Insecta > Hemiptera > Pentatomidae > Rhaphigaster > Rhaphigaster nebulosa. Next base: position 101,652,961 of record OX411310.1, on the reverse strand, counting down.
GTACTGCCATAAAAAAACCATCTCTTGTAGAAGGGATTATTGATTGGGACGCTTACAGCAACTGTTTAAACTCAACGCTCTCTATCCCAATGCCTCTAAAAACTGAGGACGAGCTCGAGGAAGCCGTTGAAAAGTTTACCAGCTGTATACACATTTACAGGCTGTATGGTCTTCTTCTGTGCCCAGATCCAGAAGAATTGGGCAACTTACAAACTATCCCCAGTACATCAGAGATTTGATCAGAGCTAAGAGAAGAGCTCGTAAAGTATGGCAGACTGACCGACTTCCATCAGACAAACGGACTTTTAATAGACTTAACAATGAATTCAAACGACAAATCCAAAGTTTCAAGAGCACAATTTACGACAATTACGTCAGAAATGATGAGAGCTGATCAGAACTGACGATGAGAGCTTATGGAAACACATCAAGAAAATTGTTAAACATCGTGTTGTGTCAGCACCTCTCCGTAATGAGGATGGTTCCTGGACCGTGTCAGACATTGAAAAATCTGAGTTATTTGCGAATCATCTTTCTTCTGTTTTTACACCACATACTGACTTCACTAATTCTGAACAGGAAAGACTTGTACACAAAACTTTAGATATTCCACTACAACTAGCATCACCTCCTCCTTGCTTCACCCCGACACAAGTTGCTGAGCAAATTAGACAGTTACCCAAGAAGAAAGCCCCTGGTCATGACCTGATAAATGCTCAAGTGCTCCAGAAAATGCCCAGGAAGGCTCTAGTGTATCTAACCTCTATTTACAATGTAATACTCAGGACGACCAAATTCCCTCTACAATGGAAATACTCACACATTACCATGACTCATAAACCAAACAGACACAGCTACTCCATCATCATACAGACCTATCAGCCTGTATAGGTTCAAAAATTTTTGAGAAACTACTATACAAAAGACTTCTTGACATACTGACGAACGATAACATAATACCTGACCATCAATTTGGATTCCGATCCCAACATTCAACCATCCAACAATTACACAGGGTGACGGACTACATTGCGACGGCACTAGAGCAAAAATTATATGCAACAGGAGTATTCCTGGACGTCGCTCAGGCGTTCGATAGAGTCTGGCATCAGGGGCTTCTCTTCAAACTTAAGATGATACTTCCTCCTACCTATTATCTTATTCTTCAATCCTTTCTTTCTGAAAGATTTTTCTCTGTCTGCCAAGGCACAGAACTATCTGCCATTCGACCGCCCTTAGCAGGTGTACCTCAGGGATCAGTACTAGCTCCGCTGCTCTAGATCATATATACACATGATATTCCAAACAGCACCGAAACTCTCATAGCGACGTATGCAGACGATACAACAATTCTAACAAAAAATCAAAATCCAGCACACGCCTCACAGGCTTTACAACATCACCTAACAAAACTTCATGATTGGTGCAAACTTTGGAAAATTTGACTTAATCAAGACAAATCTCAACATATCACTTTTACTCTCCGACAAGAAACCTGCCCTCCAATATACCTCGACAATGTAGTAATTCCGCAGACAGACAAAATTCGATACCTTGGCCTGACATTTGACAGAAGAATGACATGGGGCCCACACATCAAGAATAAACAAAAAACGCTAAACCAAAGACTTAAACTGTTATACTCGCTTTTTTCAAAACGTTCAAAATTGAAACTTAGGCATAAATTGAACACTTACACTTACTTACTCAAGCCCATCTGGACCTACGCTTCACAGATATACGGGACAGCCAAAAAAAAAACACACGTACAAAAACTCCAAATTTTTCAGTCAAAAACTTTTAGGACTATCACCAAAGCCCCTTGGTACATCAGCAACTCTACGTTACATACAGACCTCAATATGCCTACAATTAACGAACACATACGGACCCACTACAAACGATTTCACGATAACTTACACGGATATCCTAACACACTCATACAAGATATGGCGACAACCAACATGCCTGACAACACTCGCAGAAGGCTGAAGAGGAGCTGGATGAGGGATCTCTTAGCCTAACTATATCCGAGTATCACGACAGGAAGAGGTGCCGCTGGGTACTAGTCTTTCTCATGCCTTTCATGCCACGTTACATGTTCTTAGCCATTCACATTCACATTCATAACATTCACTGGTTGTCTCATAGACAGGTGTGAATTTAAAAATAAAATTAAAAAAAAAAAAAAAAATTATTTGGTAACATTTATGTATTTTGTTAAACATTAATTGTTAATTTATGACTTATATATGCTTGAAATAAAAGTCAAGCGTCATTAACTGATTATTTGATTTCAGTTAAAAATAACTCAATAAATCACCTCTGATAATAATGGCTTTAATTGGACAATTGTTTTTAAGTCACAAATAACTCTTATTTTGAGCGTTATTTTGTTAATTTTCTCAAAATTAAACTCAAAACGCATAAACTTGCTTAAAATTAGAGATAGTAGATTGAGAGTGGTTCCATTTTATTCAGCGAGAAAAAAAACGGTCATTTAACCACTTATAATAACGTATGCTGAAATATAATTGCCAATAAACCTTAATATAAAACCTCACTTCGAGATACATTTATATTGTTTTATCTATTTGATCAGTTATTGTTTAAAGATATGTTAAAACAAGTTGTTTACTTCAATTCATACAAATTTATACAAATGATAGAATCTTTCCGCAGTTTTTGGACTTGTTGCGACAATCTCAACTATATTCGAAGGCACGTCCAATAATTTTTTTTTTTTTAAACGTCTTATTTGGATAAATTCACAAGCTCAACCCTAATGGAGAAAAAAAATGGAAATGAGGAGATCGTTTATGTAAGATTGAATAAAGAAAGAGATATATATGTGTATATATCTCATTATATATTCATTTATATTCATAGAAGTAAACAACTTGTAAAAAAATGCGTATTTTGAAATATATTAACATTAGATAGTAACCAGCTTATAACCATTATTTAACTTATTAAGATTGTTTACTTCCAATGATAGTTGTGTAAGTTAAGTAATGTTAATAAGATGAATGCTAACTAATTAAATGTTCAATAATTGATGAAGCGATATTGTACAAAGAGATATAATAAAAGTATGGATAAATTATTGTATGTTAGGGAACTGCCTTTTGTGCGTCTCAACTTTTTTCTCACACCCCCGTTTTTTAATATTTTGTATTTTAGTGAAAATATGATTAGTATTTATTTTACTCACTACTAAATTAAGTGTATAAGATCTTTATTTAACTTTTTTTTTCTATGTATTTATCTTGATATTATGAGATTTATTTATAGGTTCAGTAATTATGTTGTGAATGAACTGTTTTATCACCGTTACTACCGTCCTCAGTTCAAACAATTGTAATATTTCACAATTAAAACAGTATCTCACCCTCTTAATAATGCATATAGTTTCATTACACTAGATGATGCCGATGGTACTAATATTTTAAGGAGAATGAATTTGACAATGTAGACAATAGTTTTTTTTTTCTTTTTTACGAAACAAAACAGTTTACGTTAACAGAAAAAACCCTGTGCAGAAATTAGTTTATTGTCGTACCAAACTATCTACCGAGCGTACGGTTAGGCAAGCCAGCATGACCTTCCAGTTTTGCGTTTGCATTTAACGAGGTGATTGCAAAACGAACACATCCTTGCCAAAATTCTTGGTCTTCCTGCATTCTAAAAAATTATTTCTTACAATTGTTGCATTGAATTCTATATTAAACTATGTTTACAATCGTCGGCATTTATACCTTCGGCTTACAACTAAAACTGGCCAAGTCATTAATTCAAAATTTTATATTCATATCCTTAAAACTGTATAGCAAAAAAAGCAACAACGTAATTGTTATTATGTATTAAAATTAAAGTGTAGTTTCTTTATTTTATTAATATATAATATTAACCTATTGTTCTTATTTTTTTTAAGATTATAAAGGAACAATAGAAAAGTTGTTACCAAGTAATTTACCGAAGCTTTTCAATTTATATCATTAAAACGCTTTATACCTATTTCCGACAACTAAATGGCTCTGAATTATCCTTTATTTTCCTCCATTTCAGAGTGCCCTGAATAATGATAAACATCCTGGCTCTCTTACAAGGGGAGTGCACGCTGTGTTCGTCGCCGATTTCGATCAAAATTTTTTTGTTGATTCTACATTGAAAAAAAGTTGACCCATATCCTTCCGTTTCATCCACTGGGCCTTAGGAGCTGAGGAAAAAAAAATGCTGAAAATGCATTATTTTATATCTTGTGTTTGGAGAATGATATCGACATTAAAAAAATAATGTTAAGTTAGGGTTACAACTCATGGTTTATTGACTTGTATGTAATGATAACTGTATTCTTTACCGTGTGAAGTATATTAACAGATTTTTTTTATTCAAAACAGGCGGCAGATTTGGTTTAAGCACTTTGAAAACTCTCTATATTCAAATTTTCGAGCTTATCTAAAAATCAGTAACCCTTTGAATAATTCAAACCAAATTTGGGACATCGGTAAAGGTTCTTAAACTACGCAATTTGCTTTAATAGTGATGTTCCTACGTGTTTTAGAACCAACGTTATCCGAAAAAAAACTCAATTTTGTTTTTATATGGTAATTACCTCTTTTTACGCAGATCATCTAATATAAAATGCTATAGTTTTTTATCAAGTCCAAGAACGTCGATATCGGATTAACCGAAGAGGAGATACAGAGCTTCAAGAGCAAACGTAATTTTGTGGCTTTAAAAATTTTGAGCCCACTTGGGACTGAAAAAAAAATTGTTTTTTTGTTTTCGATGATTTTTTCAACATTAAGGTTGATTTATGTGCTGAATCTAAACCTGAAATATATTGTCTAAAGTACCGTTATAAAACTGTTGATTTTTATTGGAGGGAGATGAAAGAAGAGGCGGCAAAATTAAGCTTACCCTCTTCCTCCAACAAAAATCCTCGTACAGGTTCTGCCGCCTCCTGCCGTAATTCCAAGTTATCTGCTTCTAGGGAAATATTATACCGAAAAAGTCTCGATACCGGCACTTGAATCAAATATGCATTCGATACCACTAAGGTATCGAATGGAATATTGAATTAGTGGTATCGATATCAAAACTAAATGGTATCGAAAGGAAAGTATCGATATTTTACTTGTGTCGATCGGTATGGTACATCCCTATCTGCTTATTGCATAAATTATTTCATGATTACTTATTTAAATGTATGTTTGACTTAAATCCAATAAAAAAAATATTCTTTTCGGAGACTAAAAAAGATGAAGAAAAATTAATTAAAATTAATTAAAATTATTTTTTGTCGTTTTGGTGTCACCTTTAAGCGGCGTCCGGGGCACCAATTTTTTAGGGATTCGATCCGTTATTAAGCCCAACCACTCTGCATTCCCATTTCAACCATCTCGATGATATTACTTCAATTTTATTAACAGGATAAATAAGCAAGGATAATAAGGGTAAGGGTAAAAAAGTCTTTCTAGGAGTAAATGTTCTTATTTACTTTCGAAGATCCCAAGGCGTTGTTCTATCTTTAAAGTTAGCGGTCACGTTTCGCGCCCATAAAGAATTGTTGGAAGGGTAATCGTTTTGTAAATTTTAAATTACAGGCAGTGGCACAACTAAGTATGACTGCGCCCCAATGCAAGCGTTTTTCTTGTGCGTCTCTCCTCCCTCTAGAAAAAAACAAAAATCAACTTCATGTTTAACTAAACATACTAACCAGAGCATTATATTTCAGCGAAATCTTTTTAAATTTTTTGAATATTTAAATTTTTATATAATATTTTATTTTTATGGAAATACTCCCCAATATATCCATTTAACAATCCGCCCCAACAGACTCTATGCCTCAATGCAGAGTCCGAATGGCGTTATTTAGGCCACTGCTTTCAGGTTTCTGAGTTGGCGCGAACAGAGTAATTTTTCAACAAAGAGATGACAAATATTTCCCGCCTTTAACCTTGCGTTTATTTGTTTTGTTCTTTCAGTTTTCTTCCTTTCTCTTAATATAGATCCCAGAAATCAAAATTTTTCTACGATTTCCCTTTTATATTTATATCCTCGTGACATCACCGTTTCTACTGGTAACCGTGTTTTGTGTTGTATCCGAAATTACTTCTAATAATTTTTCACCAGCTCTCATCAACATTTAATTTTATTTAATATTTTCTGGATCTTCGACTAACAGCGCCAGATTACCAGAGTACCCAAGCTCGGATATTTTACCACCCAGAGCTAAACCTTTTTCATTAGGAATCGCCTTTTTTTTTTAAACCTGAACGAACCTGAAACGGAACAATCATTATTTAAAAGAAACAATTTTTCTTTCACTTATCTCTATATATGGAATAAACTCGTATAGTTAGGGGAAGTATTGCGATCGTGAAAATTCGAGTTTTCAGCGGAAACACACGTTTTAAGATCCTGAGTCCAAACTACCAAGTGTCGCAAAAAGGTCTTCTTTTCTCTTTGTTTCTTTAGACCTTCTATTATTCTCTAATCCATCCCTTATTTCTCTTTTTCTGTGACTCAACCATTTCATAATTTAAAACAGCGCTTTCTCTTTCTTTATACATGCAAAACCAAAACAGGAAATTCGAAAACTAATAAAATGTTTACTTTAAAAGCACACCTAAGCATAAAAAACAGTACAATAAATAAGATACGGATAAAAAACAATGAAATAAAAATATCAATACAAATCACTTAAGATAGGTATATGACTAGGTTGTTACAGCAACTTTTTCGCTAAGATTAGCTCAACTGAAATACCACTTTTTATCGTTGATTTTACAATTTCCTCGAAAACGGGTTTGACTACGTTGATTAAACTCGTGGTATCTATATAAAGTTAAGTGGCCTTTAATACCAGCTTGGTCTTATCCTAATTGTAATCTGACAGGGCTTAAATGCCGAATTTTCAAAATGGCTTCTTCTAAAATGTTGGAAAGCCAAAGATTTTTGAAAATTAATATCTAACATATAGTCGTAGAAGGTAATGATGAGTGACGGAAAACGCATAATCTTAAGATATTGTAGCAGTTAATAATTTCTACTTTTATACTAATTAATGGAAACTAAATGGAATTTCCATGAAAACTAAATGTAAACTTTTAAAATCGATTTCAAATAGGGCGGTAATTGAAAGATATGTGATGCGCACTGGGTTTTTTTCTATAAAGTCGGATTGAAAAAAAAAAAAAAAACGGTGTGAAAAAAAGGCAAAGTATCTGTATATTTCAAGCTTCACTTCTAGCTGTTTTGATTGGATATACAACAGCTGAAAGTAATTGTAAATATCGCTCATGTAACCGTTCTATGAAAGCGAGTTACCTAAACTAGTATGTCTCCATAATTCTAAAACCGGCTTACATGAGCATTTGCAGTTAAAGTAGTGCAGCTGATGCCAAACCTTGAAAGTGCCTTCCTACATTAGCGTTGTAGAGTCCGTACCAGACATGTTTCTGCATAGTGCATTGCATACATAGTAATGTGCATTTTCTACATCATTCCTATGGTACCCCTTGCCTGCAAATACGGCTGGATGAAGGTCTGTTCCTGGTTGCATCGCCGTGCCCTACCAACTAATACACTTCCTTACCATATTCAGCAAAATCTTTTAGATTCTTCTTGGTTTGCCATTAAATTATATCTCTACCTGTTAGTGTAAAAGCCTTCTTGCAAAAGAGGAAGTGTCTAATCATTTTATCTAATCTTTATCAAGAGCATAAATTTATGTTATTCTTCATTTGAATTCAAAACGCACATCATTTGTTTTCTCTGTGCTTAACCGCGCCTGTAACTCATCGTTGATTCCTAGCTTCCGTTATGTATTATATAAATATATTATAAGTTATACATAGCATGCAATGGGTTGATTATACATGTACGAGAGAAGATACCAATTTCTTCTCTTAATGCCTTTAATATATGAATTCAAATTAGGTATTTATTTGTAATTATTATATAATTTTTAAAAATTATTTTCAATTACGCCTTCCGTATTATATGTTATATTCAATTGATTTGCCTTTAGGCCAATTAAAAACTCCGTAGTTTTTCCTATTTATTTTTATTTTAGACGTTTCGGGGATACTTTGTCTCCCTCCTCAATAGCCAAATAATATATATATATAAGAGTAATAAATAATATATATATATATAATAATATATAATAGAGAGAAAGGAGGGTGAGGTCACTTTGTTGATCAAGGCTCTCTTCGCTTCTTTCTCTATCTTAGTCACTAATTAATTCTGGGTTTGGTCCCTAATCTCACCTTCGGGTCATAGTTTGTCCTTAATGTAATGTAATGTTCTAAAAACACCTTATTAATCTCACGATATTTAATAAAAATTAAATTACATAATAAATTTTAATATTTAGTAACGTTTCGGCCCTTCTTATCTATGCTATGACCATTCTCAAGCTATTATATTATGTCATTATATTCATTAAAATCGTCCTACTACTAAATGTTACAGGTACTCCTGTCATCAATTTTCAACATGCTGAATTCCATCATCTTCTGTTATCTTTTTAGGTGACATTAGAATATCTAAAACTGGTTAACAATCACTATACATACAATTTAACAATTCAAAATAAATTTATAACAATCTAGATACTTTAACAATTTTTAATTCAAGATTATATTTTGGGCAAAATTTATTATAATCAAAATCTACCTACCCAAATCAGTAACCACACTTCTATTTTAACTTTACTATTTTATTCTTCACAAAATACAGCCTTTTGCTGGGCATCTTCTCTCAAACACCCACTATGTTCACTGCAAATGAGACCATGGCAATGAGACAAGAGCAAATAGCCCACTCTATTGGGACTAATTAGAAACTATTTACTGCTTGTAAATAAATAGTGTAGTAAATAAAACTATTTATAAAACAATTTGGAATCCCAAGAAAAATGAACATAGTAATATTGTTGTTGATTATAAAGAAAATCACTGGGAGCCATTCATGATTTTCCACCCTACAACGGTTTAATGGGATGGGAGAAGGGGAGGAACCCCAATCCATAGGGAGGCTGAAGGGGCGTGGTGGTGGCTGTCCATCAAACTTGATCACACTGCTGGCTGACACCTAGCTACCAGGAGCACAGGACATTGTAGGAGCTCAGGTAGTTCCATATCCCAGGCTAGCTGCATCCTTAAGATCAATGAAGATGCCTCAACCATCTTTATGCTCTAATGTTTGTACGACATTACATTGTTATAACAAAAATATATATGAACAAATAAAATTAGTAAAATGGTTCGTTTCATCTGAATTAACAAATTAAGGATTAGAAAATTATGCAGTGCTAGCAAAAAAAGAAAAGAAATCATCGATGTCTATAAAATATTGGATGATATCATTCGGTACTGATTTTAGGTCCTTGCCTAATTTTGCGGCCCTCTGAAGTTGATAGCTTATAGAGCAGTAAAAGCCTTTAGTTGTATATATATATGTGTAACCTTTATATATATATATATATATATATATATATATATATATATATATATATATATATTTATAAATATAGTTTATTCCATAAATAATATTACATTGAGCATTTATAATTGATTAGGGATGTACCCTTATACAATACATTTTTTTTTTTATACAGCTTATTTGGACATAAAATTTTATTTTATTTATTGGTAAAAATAAAAATGAGAAAAAAAAAACCCAACACTGTTCTGAATATATATATATATATATATATATATATATATATATATATATATATATATATATATATATATATATATATATATATATATGAGTTTATTTATTTTTCCTTAAAAATAAATTTCGCTTGCATAATGATCTCACAAGCTCGATTTTAGTTTTTATATATTTTTGAACCCTTTCCACATCCGTAACTCCCTTAAAATATACACATATATATAAATCTTTTAATAAAAGACTTTTTAATATAATTCATTTTTTATTTTTGGTCCAAGTTGTCCAAAAATCACATTACTCGGAGAATTAAACTATAATGTATTATTTCAATGTTACCACAATGCGTTCGTAATAATTTAAGATAAGTTGTGGTATTTAGTAAAAATTATTTATGAACTGTATACAATTGCATTTTTTTTTCTCTTTCTCATTCTCAATCTTTTTTCTCAGTGTTCACACGCGTCACAATAGCAACAATAACTCTGATTTCATATAAAATGTTGAAGTACTTGATATGAAAATGTTTGAATTAAAAGGCAAGACGCACACCTTCTTTCACAGCTCATTGCACCCGTTATTATTGCAAAACATTAACGCTTTTAAATCACTAAGACAGTTGTTAAACAAGTAATTCAAACCTCTCGCAGGTCATACTTTATTCCAGTGGTGCCAACCATTAAATAGTGCGATGTGAAATAGGTGCTGCCAACTAGAGAAAGGAGGGTGAGGTCACTTTGTTGATCAAGGCTCTCTTCGCTTCTTTCTCTATCTTAGTCACTAATTAATTCTGGGTTTGGTCCCTAATCTCACCTTCGGGTCATAGTTTGTCCTTAATGTAATGTAATGTTCTAAAAATCTTTTGATTAGTATAAATTGAATTTGCTTAGAAAATAAAATCAGCCGCTAAATAGATCCGTCCTGGAGGACCAAAATATTTAGATGTTCTAGTTCCATTACTACCTTAAGTAGAGGTAGTTTAGAAATCGGTTAAATTATTATTTTGTTTTTTATTATTATTACTGTTATATATATATATATATATATATATAAATAAATATAAAAGCCTCTCGTAATTACGCTTTACGGACCCTTTAATATAAATTTCATTCAAGATCTTCTTGTTCTATTGAACCGCTGAAATCTTGATTTCTGATGAATCTTAACGAGGTAAGGGAGGAGAGGAGAGTTTAGTGGTAATTTCAGAGTCGTGAGGAACGCAAAGAGTTTCAAGAAGCAATCGCACACAAATCCAAATCCGAAAATAACACTAAAAGCGTCCGAGACGTTTTCTGTGGAAGTAACGTAATTCTACGTTAAAAAAAAATAGACGTATATGAGTATTTAAACTTGGTGTAGTAGTTGTGCCTTTTAGTACTTTCCCAAACTAAAACTGTTGTTTTCTTCTTTAAATTTTTCATGGTCGTTTTTTCTTCTAATTTAAAATAACCTGGAAAAATATAATAAAACATTTGAAAGCAAATTAAAGTCGTCAAAACTTTAAAAAAAAACGCGTTGATACCTTTTATAAAGGCTTCACACAATTGTCAGTTTAATTGATTACTATCGTGGTATTTTCTGCTGCAAAAATAATTATTACAATTACTTACTGCATACTCTTTATTAAATACAACAATTTTATCAAAATATAATAATGCTCTTTAAAAAACAATAGATTTTAGTAAATATATAATATTTAATAAACATAATAATGTACTTAAGTATACATGATTTTTTACAATACTAACGTCGACCATTTGGGATTTAAAATGACCGCTTGGTCTAGACTGTTCTAGTTAATGAGGCCGAATAGAGAAAGTAATCATACTTAATGATATATCTGGCTGTGGCATAATAGGGCGACCGATCCAGAAGGTTGTGGCCGCGACCGCTAGCGAGACGCCTCGGCCTAAGGTTGGCAACACCCATTAAATAATCACTCAGTTCCGGTTGTTCTTTCCTTTGAACCCAAACTTCCGGAACTGCAATTGTTTAATAGCTTGTGTAATTTAGAGTAGTTAATGAAACGCTATGTTTTGACTACTCGACCTTAACTTTATCCTATTTGTATTACTAATTCTACTAGCTAATGGTAAATAATATATATTTAGGTGTATATATGATGTGTGTGTCTTTCTCTCTCTCTCTCTCTCTCTCTCTCTCTATATATATATATATATATATATTAGAGTGGCCCTTATTTTTTGATAACATAATGTTTTATAATATGTATAATAACATAATAACATAAATATAATATGTTTTATTTTGTAAGAATCGAATTGACATCTATTGTTGGAATCAACTATCGGGAACCCGTGCCGCATCAAGTTTGAAGTAGCACATCTCTGCTTCCTGGTCGGCACATGCGCGTTTCTGCATATTGCCTCCTGTCCACGGACCTATAGTTCAGACTAACTCTATCTCTAGTTATTGTCGGTATACAGTGTGAGTGGCAAAATGTCCTGTAATTTGAGTAGTGGTGATACGAATATTAATTTAATAGGATGTTTGAGTCGCCAAATAACAGTAAGAAAATTGCCGTTTAACCAAAAAGTAATCCCGGTACTATTTTACAATTTACGAGAGACTAAATTGTCTCTCAGTGAAAGTGTAAATTTGTTAGTTCGTTAATGTTCAATTTTCTGGTAAAAGGAAAGAACCCCCAACAAAGGCTAGGTCAAAGAGTGTCAGGTCGAAGAACCTGCCTCGTAGGAGTTGAGTGGAAAAAGCGCGAAGGGGTTTGATTGAGGCTTATGAAGGAGGGAGAAAGACTGCCAGTAGCAGTCCTCAAATTGTCGTTACGCTCAATTGGTTATTATCTGAGGAACAGTTAAATATTCAGAATATTTTTATCTACCCGGCCCTTCATCGGCCACTCTTCCTGAAAAAAATTCAGACAATCCGGTGAATGATTCAAAAGAGGTCTTTGATAGACTTATACTCAAACGCGCGGAGTCATTGAAACGTTTTAAAAAAGATTGTTGTGAGTGAAAAGATTCACTGTGCCTGTAGAAGACCAAATAAAGACTGGTAGTGAAGAAATCTGATGCTAGCATCTGACAAAAAGGATTTAACTGGAATAAAATGGTAAATTTGGAATTATTCCTATTCCGATTGAACCGTGCTAACACTCGAATTGTAATAACCTTCCTTTAAATAACTTAATAACCTAATAACCTTCCTGACTTTTAAAAATCTACATCAAATTGTATCTAATATTTATTGGAAAGAATCTAAAAGACAAAATTAAAATGAGGCCTCTTCGAGCGTCATACGCCTTGCTAACTGGATGGCACAGCCGATTTATTTATTGAAAATATTTTTATTTAGTGAGCAATTGGGCTGTTAGGAGGTGTGAGAAGAAGGGCTCGCTTATAGGAACTGCAGCATCCTCATTTCCACTTGATATTATCAATAATATTCAATATAATGAGCCTCTTTTTCTTTAATTAATTATTTATACTATTACAATATGTAATCCTTAAGCTAGATTCAATAGCCATACCACAATTTATGAAAAAGATACAAAAATCTTTGTATGGAACTGTGGATTTCACAGTTCCAGCGGGATGGTGATTGGCTTTTGGACGCGGTATCAACCTTGAACTGTAACAATTTATTTTATAATCAGTAAAAAAATGTATAAGATGGTCCTGATTGCGGTCAAAAAGTGAACCTAAAAATAGGTTATATTATTTTAAATACACTTATTGACGGTCAGGTTATCATCCATTTAAAAAAAAAAAAAAAAAAAAATCAGATAAAAATATAGAATTCAGATTGTAAAATAATTATTGATTTTACAATTAATAATTATATTCATTCATTAGTACATGCCTATATCTATTGGTTTGGTTAAGATACAAGTATTTCTCATCCGTCCTTCTAATTCTAGTTGGAGTACATAAGGATTTAACCAATTCCAAATAAAGTAACAAACAATATCTCTAATATTTTATTTTGGATTCAGTAGTTACCTTTTTGGTTTATTATTTTCAATAATTAACCTTTGTAATCGACCAAGAATTTTTTTTTAACCCACCTCCTTTAAAATTTTACGTTTTACGTTTCAATATTATGGAAGTTTACGTTTCAAGTTTATGGAATCCAAAAACAGAAAAAAAAAATCCGTCCGTTCGCCGTCCTCGGCTTTCCTCCGAGACTAATGGGCTATTTTTTTTTTCAATTTGGCACCAAAGTCACAGGTAACACAAGGATGCTCCTCCTAACTCGACATTACCATCAGCCGTTTAGTCTCAAAATGGCGGCCGATTAAAAGTTTCGTATATATATATCGTGGTCATCTATGAATATTGAGGAAAAATATAAAATATTTTGGAATTATTATACTAATGGCTTAAACAAAAAAATATATATAAATTTTATTTTTTTAAAGTAATTATTTGAAAATCATTGTAAAATGAGAGTGCAGAACAAACAGATACAAATATATCGTATTCTAAGAGACACTTAAATTATACAAATAACCATAATTTATTTAATTTATCCTTGTCTAGAAGTTGGGATTATGAGTTACGGGAAAGGCCGTATTGGCCGATCGTGTTGGGACAGCACTTGAGCATTCTAGAGTCAGAAGGTATATTTGTTCGAATCCGGCTTTGGAGTCAAAGGCCTTTATAAACAGCCGTGGTTGAATTACATAAGATCGTTAAATCATACAATCAAACATCCAAAAACTTCTCCCCTTTCTTTAGAAATAAGCTTAGTGATGCATAAGAAATATTTTTGTTGATTATTAATCGTATTATATTTCTTTCAACGTTCAAATTCTGCTACTTGGTACTCATTATTTTCTCAGTTCGGAAACTTAGTGGTTTTTATTAGGATTGTAACTGTCGTTTGGCAAACATTTATACACTTCCTTGTATCTGGCATTAAACAAGGAATAAACCAGGCGGTAGGAGTACTGTCTGCCCCACCAGAATACGCTAAAGTCGTGAATCCAGATACCTCTAATATTGCCTCCCCTTTAGGGCTGTCATGATTATATATGATTATTAATTGTAATTGTTGCATTATTTTTTTGTATTAATATACTGTTAATTGTTGGTATTATTAAACAATTTAATTAAAAATCCTTGTTACGTTTGAAAGACTAAGTTGTCGTTCACCTTGGCCTTATTGCATCGAGCCTAGAACCCTAAGCATAATTTGAAACAAAATAAAATGAAAATAGACGGGGTCAAATATTTAATGGTCAAGGATACATTACCTTTCACTAGCTGCTATCTTTTAATCATGCCGTGCTTTATGGTGACAAGTCCAAGCCATAACTCAAATGTATAATTTTTCAAATATCATAACAAACCGATGGTTGAAGGTCGGAACGTTCATTTGCATTGCCCAAGGTCAATCGTACTGTTTTTATTGCTATATGATAATTTAAACGAAATTAAGCTCTTAAATAACATCCGTAAACACCGTTTGAAAAATGCAACAGTATATATTTAATGGAACATTCCTTCCATTCATTTCAATTTGCCACTGTAGTAGTCTTAATTTGCTTTTATTTGTTTATTTATTTGTTTTGTTTTTTTGTGGAACTTTTCCTAAAAGAAAGAAGTTCTTCATTAATTTATTCTTCTATTTCTTATTCTAATAATTTCTGATTTTTTTTTTTTTTTTAATTTTACTTCAAGTATCTTCCCAAGAAAAAGTGTGTTAATCTGTAAAAAGATTATAAATAATACGCTGTTCAAGTTATAAACTCTTAGAATAAAATCTCTCTTTCCTTTTCTTTAATAATTAATATGACGTGAATTTTTCATTATTATTATTATTGTTTTATATATATATATACACACACACACACATACACACACACACACACACACACACACACACACACATATTAACCTAAAAATTCATTGTTTCATTTGTATAAAAATATGTATACCACATATATGTATTGAGTGTGCACACGTACGTGCGTGGATATTTGTATTTTCCATTTGCTTTTACTCAAAATCGAAAAACATGTTTTAACTTAATTTTTCTTTAAATTGAAATATTAATTAGCCCTTTGATAGTATAATTTCATAAGATACCTATAATTTATTTCAAGTCAGTGATTGGTATCTTTTATTTTTTTAATTTATATTTTAAATATTGTACCTAGGATAATTGTTAATTAGTTCGGCATTCTGTAAATTATTCATCTACATTTTATTTTTATTTTATTTTTTTCTTACTTTTTTCATAATTAATTGGTTTTCTCACCATCTCTTCTTTATTTATTTTTCTTTTATTTGATACATTAAATTCAAATACATATAGATAAATCACCTTGTATATGTTAATTTAAATATAACTTTATTTTGTTTGTTAATTTTGAAGTTAATATTTTTTTCGATAACTACTATGATATGTGAATTTAATTTAAGTACATTGTATCAATTGACGTTGTGTGAGTCAATAAATAAATATACCATGGTGCAGAGATACTGCATTATATAATAAAAAGAAGTGCCCTATATTAAAAACTGGTAGTGTTTGTACATTTCATTCTTAAAATGAATATATATTTCTAACTTTATAAATTATTGTTCTTTTTACATCTATTGACATGCTTTCATTTTTCTTTTACAGAGAGGAAGAGAATTCTCCCTGGCGAAAACAAGATGACGGCGACAGAACGAGAAGATGTGGTGTCCCAGTGCATCGGCGAGTTTGGGCGATGGCAACTCCTGATGACCTTTCTCCTATCCTTGTTCAACTTCCCCTGCACCTTCCATATCTTTGCGACGACCTTCGAAGCCGCACCTGCGGACTTCCGATGCGCCAAACCCTCCTACAGTCCTCTCACGGAAGAACAATGGCTCAACGTGAGCACTGTTACCGGAATCGTGGTGAGTTCTTGTAATTTTACTTAATTTTAAAGGGGCAAACTTTCCATTTCGATTATGGCGAACGAAATTTTACACTCGTCCCCCTAGAGTATCATTTTTCCTGCCCTAAATAATAATAAATAAAAGTGAAAATAATGTACTGTGAATAATAATAATACGGGATTCACATTAAAGAGCAGTAGCGATAAGTTTGGAGGCGAAGGTGTGTCTTCAACCAAGGGGTAAGAGGGGAAGAGGGGAGGGTGTGCGTCATTGACTTAAGGGGGCCCCTCTGCTTGGCTGTACGCCTCTTCCCTGATGATGGCCTGAAACTTAGGCCAAAACGTTGGCACAGAATAAATAAGTTATACTTATTAGTGTGTTAGTCTTTTACCCCTCTCCCCAACCAACTTCTTCCTTAATTATATTTACAGTCAACAAAACTTACTCCTGATAAATTTTGGTTGAGTCTGTAAGACCATATCCTGTACTATAAGAAAGCCCTTCATTTTTTTTTTTAATTAAAATTCTGTATACGTGAATATAAAAGTCTAAAAAAATTTTTTTTTTTAATTCAGTAAGGACTTACTCTATTATTGCTCTTAATATTCTTCCTGAAATTCTCTCTTTCTTCCTTCAAGGAAATCTGTCAGACAGAAAATTAGAGTGTAAAATTTATCATATTTCTTCAGTAATTCTCAATCTTGACAATTTTCTGTATATTGGTATTCATTTTGTCCAACCATAGGTTAAATATATCACCAATCATTTTGCATATTTTTTTAATGATACTAATAAATCAATTCTAAATATTTATAAATGTTGATTTTTATTTATTATTTTATTTTTTGTACTGGTTAGAGGCAACCAATTTTGCATTACATTTTTCTGAATCTGTAGATGTAAAAAGTTGTGCTCGAGGAACTTGAACAGATTCTTTCAATTTTCCAATAGCAAGGACTGATAATATCGTTGTAGATGTGTGTTCTTTAGTTAGCAGGCAATTATAACTGACATTTGTAATGATTGAAATAACTAATAATACATTCAAGTCTAATCCCTCAAATGCATACTTAATTTATTTGCTTCCTGATTACTGTAAGCAACCGACTGCTCGACAGTCCTTGAAGATCCATGGCCTCCACTAATGTCTTCTTCCACTCTTCTCTGTCAGATGCAAAGCGCTTCTGCTGTAGCTTAAGTTATTGACTCTCTTTTATTGTAGAAACCCATTTCAAATAATATCTATGTTTTTGCCAGGATGGAAAGCTGAAAATAGATGGATGCAGAATTAAAAATTTAGACTACAGGCTTAGTTATGAAGAACTGCTTAGAACAGAGCCAAATGATACCAGGCCATGCTCTTCCTGGGACTATGATACTTCTCAGTTTGGAGAGACTATTATCACTGAAGTATGGTATTTCATTTTTACAAATAGTTTTTAAGCAATTATGTATTTTTTTATATGTATATAAAAAACTATGTTGATGAAGCAGTATTGGAAATTTGATAGGGTTAAAACATGATAAAAAAAATTATTATATTTGAAATTAAAATTAATGTTAATCCATGTTATATATTTGCTTTAGCAATTACTTCTTAAGTCCGATGGTGATTAGGTTTAATTATATTTTCAAATCTATTTTCTTTCTAATGCTTACAAATTTCATTGAAATGGGTAATAAGTCGCTTAACGGTTGGAATTTTTACTGCCTATATCTCTGCCATCGAAGATTTTTTGTCCAACTGCAAAATGCTCTTAAAATTTTCTTCAAAATTGTTATTTCATTAAGGAGAATGAAACACCCTTAGAAAGATGGTGCTGCGACAACGAATAACCATAAAGTTTCATAAAAACTTAACCATTAATTTAATAATGAATTTGTATCCTTCACATATTGAAATCCCTTCTTAAAACTTTCACAATATTAAAAACAAAAAATGATTGAAACAATTGAAATAAAAAATTTGTTTCCTATAATTACAAAAAAAAAAAAATATAAGCAGGAATGTGCCTTATTTCAAATCAATTTAATGGTTTTTAACCAATGAATCTGATTCTGAGAAATTATTTTAGCCAAATTTATTTCACAACTATGATCTTATTTATATATATCATTAAGTTTCATTAAAAATTGGTTCAATAGTTGATGAAAATAAAGATTCCACAGAGAAAGAGAGTAATGATAATAACAAAGACAGAATATAAAAAAATAAAAAAAAATTTAAATCTGGTGAGCCTCAACCTGCAAAAATACCTATATAAATTAAGTGATATCTCTAAAACTTTTCTTTTCCTGCTGACGGCCGTTATTCTTCTACATACTTTAGTTAGCTAAGGATGTAATAGTTAAAAACTAATGAAATGTTTTTTTGTTTTTTAATAGTGGAATTTGGTTTGTGAGAGAGAACAGCTCAGCAATATTGCTGAAATGATGTTTCTTCTTGGAGTAGCTATTGGTGGATTTGCCTGTGGAATCTTTTCTGACAAGTAATTGATCTTCTTTTTTAATTTCTTTTTTTTTAGCATTCAAATTATAAAAATAATCTTTTACTGGTCCTAATTATCACGCATTTCTCGACAATTATTTACAAAAAGAATTAGATGATAAATAAATTGTTTTATACTCATGTGACTTATGGTAGTTTCTAAACTTCTAAAATATATAAATTTCCTTTATATGATGTTGATCGGCATTTTTTTATTTTTTTACTTTCCCTTACCTGTATATGAAATATATAGTAAGGAGAAGTATTGCGATCATGACAACATGAGTTTTCAACAGAAATACTCCTGAGTCCAAATAAACAAGTCTTGTAAAATGGTCTGTGAGTGTATGTGTATGTGAACAGCCTAGTTTAAAAACAAAAAGTTGTGCGAAATTGAAATTACGTATATAAGGTTGGCATATGCCTGTGATGTTACAGCAACTTTTTCGTCTATATCGACTTACTGGAAGTGCCACTAGATGTAAATGATTTTACACTTTTTTACAATTTTCTCGAAAACGCCTCTAACGATTTTGATGAAACCTGCTTAAATTATTCTATAGCTTTTTAACTTTTCATATATTTAGTACATCACCAAGGAAATGTAGTGAAAAAAGTTATGATGAATCGAAATCGGATCAGTATCTGCTAAGATTCAGTGTATCGGGACTAACCGGGAGTGCCAATTATATCATCGATTTTACAATTTTTTCATAAATGGCTCTAGCGATTTTGATGAAACTTGCCTAATATCATCTGCTTAATGCTCTTTAACTTTTCATATATTTAGTACAGCACGGAAGAAATGCAGAGAAAAAAGTTATGGCCAAAAGAAAACTTTATTTACGCATAACTCAAAAGATAGAAATTTTTATGGTAAATTATCTTTTTTGATCATTTGAAAGGTAATTAAATTCTCTAAAAAAACAAAAAGGAATCATCGAAATCGGACCAGTATTAGCATAGATAAAGTGTATCTTATAAGGACTACAAGATTCTAGATGGAAAGCCGAGCGCATCCCAAAGAAGACGGACAATACACTCTGTAATAATGTAATGTAAGAATATAAAAGTAGAAATTAGCATAATAATTTCTGCTTTAATATTATTTAATAGAAGCAAAAGATTTTTTGGAAAATGAACGGGACTTCAGTGGAAACTAAACCGAAACTTTTAAAATATATTTTGAACTTGACAAACCTAAAATAAAGAGTGTACAGAATTGTCGTTCAAAAATTGTTTTAACAACTATTTTATTGAATTTTTTTTTAGAGAAGATGTGAACAAGTGAATGCTGCTGAGCTTATTTCAAGTAGTATTCATGTGAACTCTTTAAAATTATGTTAAAAAGATTATTAAGGTTGGTAAGGGAAAGTTTTGTGATGTGCCTAGCGTACCAGATTTTTTTTGTTTCATTCATTGATTCATTCATCATTGGCCATGGAATTTTTTAATTGAACTGATAACCTGAAGTTATTGATTTCAAGTATGGTTCATATCCTTCAATCCCATACTTTTTATAGCAAAATGAAAATGCTGCATTTCTGTGATGTGTTTAGATGTGTGAAAAGTTATTATATGTCAGTTGTTATTAGATATTCTTTTATTTATTAAGTTTCTTTTATTTTATAATATTATTTTTTTCTTTATTTTCTCCTTAGGTTTGGCAGAAAAAGAACTTTAATGGCTTCAATATCAGTCCAGATAATAATCGGCGTGTCCTTAGCTTTTACTCCTTGGTACTCACTATTCCTAGTATTCAGATTTATCTTAGGCATTGTTTCAGTCAGTGTGGTTTTCTCTGGATTTGTTCTCTGTAAGTACATATTTCAGATTTTTTTTTAGTTTTTTTTTTATATACTTGTATACATACTTATTTTTTTAAGTAGCTACAGTAGATACTCTTTTAATTTATTAACTAATATCTTTGGTTAAACAAACCAATATAGCTATGTTAACATGGAGTAGATGATACTTAAGATTTATTAATGTTATTGTTTGTATGTTGGAAGTTTAAATATTATGATAAAATGATATGTTCTAAATTTATATTGTAATAATAAGTATTATTCATTTTAATATTCTTTGTACTGATTGTATATTGTATATAATAAGCTCCTCTCTAACAGATACCTCTTATAAATTTTATATTTAACCCATTTATTATTTTATTTTTAATAAAAAAAACCAACAAAATTATTTTTTTTAAAAAGTATAAAATCATCATCACCGTTAATATTGTGTACATTTTGCTGATGAAATGAAACTTTCAACTATTTTTCTCATTTTTTTATCTATGTTATGGTCCTTTCCTTTCTTCACTATTTCATCAGACACTCATATTTGTTCATTATTGACAAAGTTATGTTGAATTTCAGCAATTTTCGATATTGCCGTCCTTTTGAAATCTTCAGAATTTGTTGTCAACAGTCCTTTTCATAGAGCTTGCTTGCATTAGTGTTTTATTATTTCCACATTCCTAAGTTGCAACTGATTTTTTACTCAAATGTAGCTTGTCGTATGATCCATGACAAACATACGTGCAGGAGTGTTTAGCAATTATGTGTGCTTTATTTTCATTTTTAATGCAAGGCTGGCAATGTCTAAATTTTTAAAAATATATATTCTTTGTCATGACCATTCCTGCAAACTTTTTAATAAGAACTAATAAATAAGAATATATAATTTATTTATTCATAAATGATAATTTAATACTTTTTTATTCATATTATTCAAGAGTCAGATTAAAATACACATGTTAAATAGGCATGGAGCTGGTTGGAGGAAAATGGCTGACCATCTCTGGTGTTTCCTACTTGTTCCCATTACCCATTGGATATGTAGCTATCTCTGCGATTGCCTACTTCATTAAAGGTTGGAGATCACTACAGCTGGCGATAACTTTACCTGCTGTCCTATTTCTTCCATTATGGTGGTATGTGACATTATATTTACTGTTTGTAACTGAATGGTGAAAGATATGCAAGGGTAACTGAATCAATAAAGCTTATCTAAATACAACAGCATGTTTTTCTACCATTTACTCAAAAAGAAATAATCGTAATGAATTAACAAAAAAGGTTAATTTTAAAAAAAAAAATTGGTGCAAATAATATTTATAATTTTAGGTATTTATTATTTATATTAATTTAGTATTGTTGATTTTTTTTGTTAAATTTGCATCATTAAGTCTTTTATTAGTTGTAATTATTTTATTTATTCAATAAAATTCCAATTAAAAATTAGAAATAAAATACAGAAAAGTATTAAATTGCTGAAAAAGTGCATTTTCCTATTTCTGCTGCTCGAATTATTTTTAAGAAATGTGATGTTTATTTATTAAAGAATTTTTTTCTTCATCGACTGACTTCTCCTTGTAAGGAAGTAGTAAATAGAACAAAGTTTTTATTTCCGTTCCTAAAATTTGTTTTTATTAAATACAACAAAGCTATTGGTTATAGTTTATCAGTATATAAACTTTTGCATTGGTATTATATATATATATATATATATATATATATATATATATATATATATATATATATATATATATATATATATATATAAGTATATATATATATATATATATATATATATATATAAAATAAATGTTAAAGTATATATATATATATATATATAAAATAAATGTTAACATTCAATTATCCATTTTTAAGCATTATTTCTGAATAGATATTTGATTATATATATATATACTCTTCCTAATTACTTTCGACATTTTCTTGTTTGTATCCTTCCTTCTTATTTATTGAATGTTCAATATTATTTGTATAAGAATATTTTTTTTTTTTTTTGCACTATCACCTAATCAATTAAATGGATAGTAATAATCATTTGCATTTTTTTTCTTTTCAGTACAATGCACATATATTCTAATTGATTGTATAAATCAATCAGATTTACTGAATTCAATTTAATTATGTTATTGTCTATTATAGGGTTCTCCCTGAATCTCCAAGATGGCTTTTGACGATGTGTCAAGGTGAAAGAGTTATAAATGTACTTAAAAAAGCTGCTAAATTCAATGGTAAAGAGCTTCCAGGAAATGCTGATAAAATAATCAAACAGGTGATTAATTATAATATAAAAAAATATTCAGGTTTATTTATCTAAATTTCATTTCTCAATAACGTGAGGCTATGTTTAATGAATTGGTAGTAGTCACCTGGTGTTGAAATTGATATAAAGAATATATGAGTTTGGTATTTGTTATCCAATTATTCAGTGGGGTTCATGCATCGTCAAAAATTGGCATTTATTAAGCAAACTGTTATGTAATTAATTAAATAATAATAAAAGGCTTAGCGAACCCGGAGGTTCGATGCCGATACCACTAATCGCTGTCTACAAATCTCGGTCCACCGACTACCTTCCAAACCCAAATTCCTTAGATCACTCTTAATACTATCCTCCCACCTACGTTTCGGTCTACCCCTTGGACGTTTACCAGTTCGCTCAGCGTTTATTAACTTTTTAGGAATTCGTTCGTTACTGAGCCCAACAACTTTGCAAGCCCATTTCAACCGTCGCGATGATATCACTTCGATTATATTAACAGGGTGCATGCTCCGCAATTCCGCGTTGTGTAATCTCCTAAACTCTCCAGTTGACTCATCCTTTTTCGGACCAAATATTTTACGCAGTACCTTATTCTCGAATACCTTAAGGCGTTGTTCGTCCTTCAAGGTTAGCGGCCACGTTTCACACCCATACAGAACTGTAGGCAAGATAATAGTTTTGTATATTCTAAGTTTTAAGTTTCTGGACAAAATGCGCGACCTAAGTAATGTTGACACCGAAAAATAACAAGCATTTCCCGCCTTTAACCGCGCCTTTATTTCCTCTTGAATTTCGTTTTTTCTAGTAATCACAGACCCCAAATACTTAAATTTCTCAACGTGTTCAATCCTATTTTCTCCTATATCTATATCCTCAAAATCTCCTCTGTTTCTATTGCTAACCATATATTTCGTCTTATCCGTATTTATTTTGAGGCCAACCTCTTTCCCAGCTGTCATCAACGTTGCTGTATTCAGTTTTATAGTTGCTGTATTTAGTTTTATAGTTAGTTTATAGTTTATGTAATTAATTATCTATTTAAAATGAAAAGAAATAAACAGTCAAATATTTCTATTTTAAAATGTAGAGCATAAAATGATAAAAGAAAATGGCAAGTAATTAATTTTTTGTCCAATTTTGCAAAACTTTAAAAGAAATTTATTCTTTACTAAAAAATTGAGTAATAAAAACTGAGTTTGTAAATAAAAACTACAAACTTAATAATTTCAGCAACTCCTGTTAGGCGTCATAAAGCTTATTATTCTTTCTTCAATGCTATTAGCATGAGCAAGAACTGTTTAGTCTTATTTGTCTGTATGACAAATACTCGCCGTTTAATATACAAACATCCTTTTGTCTTATACCCTTCTTAGTTTGAAATTCTCTTAAAACATTGTGGTCCATCTGTATGGCAGAGCACATTTCCTAATCATTTTCAAAAGGCTATTATAACTTTGTTACATTCCTATTCTCAGTACACCCCTTCAATAATCTCTATTTGCACAAACATCCTCTGTCAGACCTCTTGCCATCATATCTTCTCTGACATCCTATATTCACAGCATACGAGGTCTTCTACGTCTTTGTCTCTCCTCCGGGCAGTACTTAAGTATTTGAAGGGTCCAATGCATTGCAAAGAAATGCAATAGTTGTTTTTTTTTTAAAACATCATAATTTATACATTAGAACATTTTTTTTGGTTATTTTTTAATCATAATTTTCCCCAGCAAGAAGTGAAATATTTTATATTTAAATTAAATAAGCCTTATTACAATTTTTTTCTGTATCTGTTATAATTTTTTTTTTAAATATTCTTCTGTTATAAACATACAAGGGAGGGGAAGGCTAAATATCTCTATTATCTTCTTTGGCAATGATTATCATTGCTGTGTAGCTCTGTTTGATGCACGCAAACATTGGCTGTCTGGAATCCCATGATAAACTCATATCAATAGTGAAGACTATGTTTAATATTTTAACATTTGTAATTAAAAATAAATAATAATCATCTTTTTTATTATTTTTTAGAGCATGGCCCGAAGTGGTGAACAACCCCCAAAGGTAGGAGTCATCGATTTGTTCAGGACAGCCTATATGAGAAAAATCTCATTACTTTTATATGTTGTATGGTTTTCTGTCTACCTTGTATATTATGGATTGGTTCTGAATCTTTCTAACCTCGGTGGTGATGTTTATGTAAATTCTATGATATCAGGTAATATAATTTAACAAATGTTTTTAAAAAATTGTATTAACATAAGTAGATAATTAGAAAATATCTTCCTAATGATGATTTAATAAATAGAGAAATAATAGCAGGATTTTAACTAGTTCTATATAAATAAAAATATTATGCTGCATGTTAATATAAGCTTAACTAAATTTTCCATAAGAGCTTATAGATTTCAGTTTTTTGTATATTTTACATTATATATTAAATATTTTAACTTTATTACATAAAATATTAAAATTTTTAAGTATATACATAAAATATTTATTAAACATTTTAGTACATTAATGCGGTGAGTTACTGGCCTCTCTTTCTTACAACAACGGGAGCTGGAATCATTTGCTTAATGACTGTTGTAAAATATTGTAGTCTTCAGTGAATTCTTTGGCAGACTATAATTTTAGAAAAAAAATTAAATGTAAAATCATCAGTCTATTGTAGAACTTTTTTAAAAAGTATACATTTGAATTTATTATACCTGTAAAATTTTATTTAAAATTAAAATCACCATTTACTATTATATTTAACAGGTGCAGTTGAGTTCCCAGCAATAGCAGTCAGTATTTTATTTCTTCTAAAAATGGGAAGAAGATGGCCTCTCTCGCTTACAACAGCGGGGGCTGGAATCGCTTGCTTAATGACTGTTCTTGTTAAAAATGGTATTAATATCTTGATTACATAGACTTTAACAATAATAATTGTAAGACTATTAGTTGGAAAATGTTATCCTTGCCAATATCCTCTTTTTTTTTTTTTGTTAATTAATTAATAATAAATTTGTTTAGCGCTAAACATTTAAATAATTCTTGCTAGTGCTCTACCCTGCTTTATCACTATACTTTTATCGCTTAAGAACTTTTACAAATTAATATGTAGGAAGCTGTTTAAGATTATAAAACAAAAGAATAATAAGATCTAAATTTAAATAACTTGCAAATATATTTTTTTTATTGTTTTATATTTTGGGTTCTGCCACTTAGTTACATTCCTATTCTCAGTACACCCCTTCAATAATCTCTATTTGCACAAACATCCTCTGTCAGACCTCTTGCCGTCATATCTTCCCTGACATCCTATATTCACAGCATACGAGGTCTTCTACGTCTTTGTCTCTCCTCCAGGCAGTTGTTAAGTATTTGAAGGGTCCAATGCATTGCAAAGAAATGCAATAGTTTTTTTTTTTAAAAACATCATAATTTATACATTAGAACATTTTTTTTTGGTTATTTTTGAATCATAATTTTCCCCAGCAAGAAGTGAAATATTGTATATTTTAAATATATTTAAATTGTATATGTGAAATATTTTATATTTAAATTAAATAAGCCTTATTACAATTTTTTTCTGTATCTGTTATAATTTTTTTTTTTAAATATTCTTCTGTTATAAACAGTTATAAACATATAATGGAGGGGAAGGCTAAATATCTCTATTATCTTCTTTGGCAATGGTCTATACCTTATTTCTATTAATTTTTATTTTTAACTGTTTGAAGGCATGGATTTTAACTTAACTTAAATATTGTTATAATCATGTCACTCATTATAACTATATGTATAATGTATATATGTATAACTATATGTATAACTAGATAGATGTATTAGTAATTATTACACAATTAATTAACCTTCAAACCCTAAAAGAATACATTGTGGTTTAGATTAGCTAGAGATTAACTTCTACGCAGGTAAAAAAGAATCATCACTGTTTTTGTTGATTTCACCAAAGCTTTCAATAAGGTCAACTATAATATCCTCTTCTCTAATTTGCTCCAGGTGAGGTCAGCAGAAAATTTCCCGAATTATAGCTAATTTCTACAGCATGGCTGAGTTCTATATAGCAAATAACTTTGAATGTTCGAAACCAATATCACTCAATGAAAGAGTAATCCAGGAGAAAAGTCTCTCCTCTCCTATTCTATTATTCCTAGTTTAAACTAACTATATAGGCTCCTACTCGGAAGATAATGGTGTAAGAGGAGTTAGTTCGGGCTTCGCGGCTGTATGCCAAGTATCCATTAAGGTTGGAATGTGGTGTCATTAGCATTGAGGTCAAAATATTAAAATTAATAAAGATCCTCGACATGCTCAGTTTTAGAATGCTACGAAAATGTTTTAACAGGCTTGATGAATCTCCTACCAATCTGCCACAGTGAAATTGGACCTCCCAAATCAAAGAAATTGGAGAAGATTTATGGTCTGAGTAAAGTTGCAACAAGTTTGAAGAAAGTAGAGGGAGAGTAATATTGAAATACTCAGAACTATTGAAGCAGAAAGATATAATCCGCATGCAATAATCTTCGTACTCAACCCTCTACCCATTAATAAAGACTCATTACTGCACTGAGTCGTATCTGACTATCAGCACAAACATATGCCTTTCCAGAATAATTTCCCAGCTGCGACTGAGCGCTGAGAGCAAAATTAAGTTTTATTGGCAGGGCTCACTCTACCTTGTAAACTGTGATGAAAGATATACTCTCTTCAACTTATGCAAAAAAAGAAGACAGAATACACTCCGTTTGAATGCCCACTGCTGATAGCGCTAAGGACAGCCTTTATTCCCCAACGACATGGATAGAAGATCGTATTCGAAAGGTACTCAACATCAAAAATGAGTCTTATTTGAAAAAGCTTTATGTTTTCATTGTGAATTCATTAAAGGTTAGATAATTCATTATGAACGAATAACTTCAACAGTTTCCTATTCATGTGAAACATCACTAATCTCATTTTCTGTGAATGCATTTTCACTAATACTCTTTTCTCTTAATTTTTATGGAATACACACAAAATATGTTTAATTTATTCAATTAGTTTTCAAACAATTTTTTCTTTTTCTTGTTTTTCAATTATAATTTGTTATTATTGTTTTGTTACTTTTGTACAAGAACCATTTATTTTAAACTATTGTGAAGGTCTCTTCTGTTATGTTACTTAAACAAATACAGAATATTTTATCTCTTATTCTCTCTCGAGATAAGCTAGAGAATGAACTTAGGATGTGTTTCTATCAAACTATAGTAAACGATTCAAATATAAACTGTATCATTTTCAATAAATTTTAACTCTTTTTTTCTGTTAATTATTATGTCTGTTTAAAATAGATGACTGGCTTCATTTGGCTCTTGCTATGGTTGGTAGACTTTGCATAAGTTCTTCAAATGTTGTGATGCCAATATTCACAGCAGAACTGTTCCCAACTTCTATGAGAAACCTTGGTGTTGGATCTTCCAATGTTCCGGCGGGTGTCGCCTTAATATTGGTGCCCTACCTCTGGAATATGGTTTGTTATAAGATTTTTATATTTATTATTTTGATAATCTCCATGCAGAAATATATAAATCATTATAAAAAGATATACAGAAGAACATGTTTAAAGTTAGGCACATTTCAGAAGAGGAGGGGGCCTATATATGCAGCTGCTTCCTTTTAAAACTGTTATGAATAAAATTAGTTAATAAGCCACTTTTTAAATTAAAAAAAATTTATCCATTGTCCCTTTCTTTTCAATAATTGCATCTTTCTCAAAATATTTTAGAAATAATAAATTTACATTGACTAATCAAATGAGTCACATTATTTAGCAAATCAATAGCGATTTAAAAAGCTTTACTCAGGAAGTTTAAAAAAATATGTGATTTACATTAGTCATTCATATTAATATTTTCAGGAAATACTTTAGTTTCAGAAAAGAAAAAAAAGATTACATGTTTTTACCATAAAACAGTTGCACTCCCGTTTATTAATACTTATTGGTTCAAAGCACTTAGTTAAAAATTTGTGTATACTTCTAATTTACAAGGTTTTAGATTTTAAATGTTTTTTTTTTTAAATATCTGTTACAGGACTTTTAAAGTCTGGTTTCCAATTTTTTATTTAGCAACTGGCTAAATCAGCACAGCCACGTCAAATGTTCTTCTAATAATTCATCAAAAAAGACGGTTTAATTTACACTTCAATACATAATTCACCATGAGCTTTAGACAGAGTAAAACCCCTAAAAAATATCTGATGTGGACGACGCATGACTTCCTTGTACATCTATTAAACTTAATTGACACACACACACAAATAAGGAGGAAAACCATTGTTTTACACTCAATTTTAATACTTAAAACAAGTAATAAAAATGTTTAATTAGATTGGAAACCAAATTGCGTTTGTAACCTTTATCACCAAAACATATGATTTATGTATTTAATTTAAATATAATTTTTGATGTAAGCTTATTATGACCTTCAAGTAAAGTACTCTTTTCGGCTCATCAATTTTAACCAAAATATAGTAAATACGTTCATATCGATATAAAAGTCCTATTTTGCAAATTTGAAATGTTTTACATTATATTTTAATATAATTTTTTATGAAAGTCTAATATGACCTTCAAGTAAAGTACCACTTCCGGTGATCAAGCAGTGACCAAAAAGGGAGATTCACAACTAGATTTTACAATAATCCTAAATACAAAATTTCAACTTTCTACGGCTAACCGTTTTTGAGTTATGCGAGATGCAAATGTACGTGCATACAGACGCCACAACGAAACTAGTCAAAATGGATTCAGGGATGGTCAAAATGGAAATTTCCGTTGAAATCTGAAAACCGAAAATTTTCCCGATTACAATACTTTCGTACAAGGAAGTAAAAAAAGACAGTCAACGCTTCTCATCATGTTACCTAAGCAAATATAACTTGCTTAATATTTTAATATCCATTATAGTTTGATACTGGACTTTTCAAAATAAAATGCACATAAGTACCTACCTCAAAATGGAATCAGCTTTACATTTTACTTCATATTACAATATTTTAAACTTTTATATATTTATATTTACACTGAAGAGGGGAGTAAACAGTGTGTCCCATAGTCAATTTTGATCAAAATTTTTCTGTTAATATATTTCACTCCTAAGAAGAACATTGGTTTCATCACTAAAATTCAATTACTTCATTTTAAAAATTGAATCACTCTAAAATTTACTATTTCTGGATCACAAATAATTTTTTATATTATTTATAACACTTTAAACCTATCCTTAAATTTTCGAATTAAATTTAAATTTACTATGAGATCTCGGGCGCTTAATAAATTATAATATAAAATAATTATTTGTGATCAAGAAATAATAATAATAAGTTATTTATTTGTTTGTTTTGAGGGATATCCATACCCATTCAAATGGAGTTTTTCCCAGTTGGCTCAGTAAATGTCATACAATAGATACTAATATACAAACAAAGATTTTAAATTAAAAAAATATTAATATAAATTAATAATGATAATGTTATTTATATGTTTATATTAATATGTCTAGGTTTGTTTATATATCTTTTTTTTAATTAATGCACATTAAAAAAAAAGGTAATAGTAAATATTAGTGACCAAAGTTTTTTAAATGAAATAATTAAATTATGGTGCATTTTGATAGGTATATTGGATTACATGTAATTAGAACAGTATTATTACAGAGTGAAAACATTTTCTTTTACTGTGACAATGTTTATAGCGGTGGTGTAAATGTGTAATATTTACTATTTCTTGATCACAAATAATGTTTTTATATTATAATATGTACATTATAAAGAACCCAACCTTGCTCGGGATGCCATAGTAAATTGAAATTTAATTTGAATATTTGAGGCCGGATTAAAAGTTTTAAAGTACTATATAAACATTATTCGTGATCCAGAAATAGTAAATTTTACAGAATTTTAGAGTGAACTGAAGAGTCCATTGAATTAATTATATATAATGAAAACAGTATTCTTCTTTGGAATGAAGTATATTAATAGATTTTTTTTATTTGAAACTGGCATCGGATTTGGTTTTAGCACTTTCAAAAATCCCTATACTCACATTTTCGGACGAAAATAAAAATAAAAATTGTTTGATGATTTTTTCAACATTACTGTTTTTTGGTGTGCTGAATCAAATCTGCTATCATTTTTGATGGGGAAAATCTATAAGGCTAATTTACTTAAAAATTTAAACACTTTTTTTAATTTATTTGAACAAAAATCAATTATTTTTTAATGTTTATATTTTTCCTTTAATATACTTTGAAAAAAAAATGTTTTGCTGGAAAAACCAAATCGATATTTTTCAAACTTGAGATATAAAATCAAGCAGTTTCAGCGTGTTTTATTTGTTTTCTCAACTTTTTTTCAATGGCCCAAAAAATGTTGACCGAAATCGACCATAGACACACCATGCATTCCCCTTTTGAGAGAAAAAAAAAGTTGCTTAACTTTATTGTTTGTTCTGAAACTAATAATTAATGTCACCAACGTATTTTGCAATATGTCATTCAATTCATCCAAGCTCATTATTAATGTTAAATAATCGCAAATTCATTATTGATCTAAAGTTTTAAAAAGATTTTTTGTTTTTTTAATAGGCTGAAATGAATGAAAATATGCCAATGGCTGTACTGGGGCTCTGCGGTGTGCTTGGAGGCGCAGCTGTTCTGCTTCTTCCTGAGACAGGGGGCCTAATTGAAGATGTTGGACAAACTTAAGAGCATTAAAAACTAACTTTCATCATTTAGAATTACTTTTATTGTTCCAAGACATGGAACATATTTTGGGTCTCTTATCAGAGATTAACATCTCTTTAGACAAATGAAATAGATGACATGTATAATTAATAGCTTTGAAAGAAAGGTTGCTTTCAATATGAGGTTGCTTTTAAAATCCATAATATCACTATTTGATTTTGAAAAAAAAAATATGTGATTCATAAAATAATCACAATTAATCAATCTTGGTATAATATTTTTCATCTAACCTTAAAGATATTTTTAAAATATTTATTATAGTTCCTACATTAAAATTTTAGGTTAAATCGTGAAAATAATATCATTTTATTTTGCCTATTATGTTATTGAAAATATGTCATTAATAAATATTTATGATGTCCTAGAAAACAAAAATTATTGTTTCGTATATTTATAATTACTGGAGCAATGGTATGCTTGTGATAAATGAAATGAAACTTGTATGTAATTGTGTTACATTAGTGTTTCTTAAATTTTAAGGTTAGAATAATTTATTTATAGGTTTAGTGAACTATACCAAAGATGAAAGGGTTTTGAGTACTTTAATAAAACTTTGAAGTATGTGCAGTATTTTGAAGATGGTGCTGATAGATTTTTCATTTTATATTTTCACTCTAAACTATTTTCATAATTTTTTCTATTAATATAGGATTTATTTCAGAAATAATAGTATTAGTGTACAGCTTATTTTGTAGAAATATTGTTATTGCTCTACATCAGTGGTTCCTTTACTTTTTCAGTTCTTGATGTATGAACCATAAGTCGAATTGTTAATTGCCAGCATAAAAGTAACTAAGTCATTAGCATTAGCTCCATTAGAAATGATTCTCATCAAAATGAAAAAGAAAGTTAAGTTATGAAAATGGCATAATATATTGTTTTGAATTATTAAGATGCCTAGGCTTATTACCTGGTGCACACTTTTGGAACCACTGTTATTCGAGAAGAATGTATTTATTGTTCGTTGGAATAAAATTGATGTTAAAAAAACATCTTTTTTGTTAATAAAAAGAAAATAGGTCTTGTAAATGTTGATATGTGTTTTTTAATTATGATGTGCTTTGTAGAAGTAGTCGCCTTTTAATTAAAATAAATGTACTTGGTGATAATTCTAATGTTAGCCTAAACAAATCTAACTATATTTATAATCAAAAGTTACTTGCTTAATATAGTTATTAATAAATTTTCTTGTAAAAATGTTTTGTTTGTTAGGTTTTTTTTTATGTATTTATTTAGTAATTTTGTCAGTAATACAGTTGTATAATATATTACTGTCAAAAAATCAGAAATATTCAGTTGTTTTTTTTATATTAAAGCCTAAACAATTTTTTTAATTTTGTTTTTTGTGATTAATGTAAATTGTTACTTTAAAAAAAACTTGTAAACTGGTTAAGATTTGTTTTAATTAATTTGTATATACCAATATGTGATGTTACTTAATTTTTTGTATTTAAATGTGAAAACTATATAAATAAACAGCATAGGAGCATTTATTATGTGTTTATCCTTACAACGATAAATTTAAAAATCTAAAAAAGAAATAAAACTACTTTATAAAAAATGTTATTGACATGCTCTGTTTCTTCCAATTACACCTAATATTCATACCACTCTCCCTCCTCACACTCTACTCTGTCTAGCAAACACATCATCTCTAAGGGTTTGGCCGAATAATAGTCTATGTGGATTTAATTTTTAATTAAAAATAATGCAGAGCATTATTCCTTCAAACTCTTATGGCAGTGGCACCATTATTAGTTTACGTTAAGAATTTGTAGCTATATAGAATGTTATTCATTCTTCTTCTTCTTCCTACATAGTGCCTCTCAGCGTGGAGGTGCCTCAGTCCAAGCATACCAGGCTCCCTGATCCCGTGCCAGCGCTTTATCTGCTTGTCTCTCTTCTGGCCTATTCTAGAAATGTGTTCAATCCATTGCATTCTAGGTCGTCCTCTTGGGCGTTTCTCCATGGGTATAGATTCAAAGAATTTTTGAGGATCACGGTTCTCATCGATCCAGCAAAGGTGTCCAAACCAAGGAAGTAACCCTGAGATCTTGTGTCCACTCGTTTTTAGTGCGATCTCTCCTTGTTCGAACTCTCAGTGGAGCCTGCCCACTAAGGAGCACGTTCCCTGGGTGGCGGATGGGAATCTCTCTTAGAAGGGGTGGTCTGAATAAAGACCCGTGGACCAACAGGTACCCAGTGCTGGAGGGTGGTATAGCTAGGCATCAGCGTAGTAAGGAGGAAGGGTCACGGAGAAATATATATGGATAAACAGCATATACTCAGGAGTTCCAGTCGGAGTGAGGACAAAGGAAGGGTTAGATAATGTTATTCATTAAAAAATCTGATTTCCCCAAAATGCAACATAGACTGTCAATCGGCCGAATCCTTCAATTGATGGATATAAAGACATTAATTTTTTCCAGAACTCAAGAAATACGCCCTGACGATATTACACTTCATAATGTATAAATATAATTTTAGGTCTTCAAAAATTTATTTTTACATTATCTGCATCCTAATTTAATAATAATGAGATTTTAGATCTGCGAAACCAATCCTCTTGTTCCCCACATCGTAAATGGTGTAATACTTTGATAAGAATACATCACCAAGAACCCATTCTAAATCATCACCCATATCTGTTCCAATGAATCCGGAGATACATACTGGTCTTTGTGATCCTGAACTGAACTGAAAGTAGAAAAGAATATTTAATGTCTAAAATAAAATAAATTATTTAAGATACCAATAAATTTTCAATATAAGAGTGTACAATGGATATGAATAATAATATGATGATATATGGTCAGACATCCTGAAATAACACTTTTGAAAAGTTGATATCCTTCATAAATGTAGAGTTCTATATAATGACATCAATATTGAGGACTTCTCTCAAGATGGAGAAGTGGTTATTAACACAGTTTATTTGCAGCAGGGTTCTTCATAAAAAACTCATGGTTAACGGTGTAAATTAATTTTACGAAGTATCTGAGGAAATTTTTTACTGCTCAGTTAATTAAATAAACTAATTTCAGTGTCATTTCTTAAAGAGAAAACTGAAATAAAAAAATAAAAAATTAGAGTTGAGAAAAATTAATCTAAGTAAGAGCCGATAGGAACAGTTACCTACTAGTAATAATTATATGAAGTGTCAAGTTTTTTGTTAACTTTAATAAAACATGATTGGATGTAATCTAATTTAATTAATAATTAAAATATGCTTATTGGATTCTATGCGAATTTAAACAAGCTTTTTATTAATTCCTTTCTTATAAAATCTTGGATCTCAAATTTCATATGATACAACCAGATAAATCAAGAATTAAGCATGCAACTTAATTAGAGGACTATGTTGACCTAAAAACTGCTAGATAAATCTCTACTTTCTAAGCTGTACTTAATACACTTTGAGCCTATAAACAAATCTCTGATGATAAAACAAAGATTTCTTCACAAATCTTTATTTACTTTAATCAGAACAACTGCCTTTCTTTATTTTTTGTCCATTTTTCCATCCATGAGTTCTTTATAACTAATAAAATCTCTGTACCCAATAATGTAAAATAAAGAAAGCAGCATTCTATTTCAGTTAAGAGTCTCAAGAAATTATCTTTATTTTACACAACTCCAAAGGCTGCAATGGAAGTCTTGTTAAACCTCACAGCACTACAAATGGAGATTGAAGTAACAAAACTTAATCAGTTGAAATTTACTAGTAATAAATTGTGCACTAACAAGTTATAAACAATAATTTTTTGACAGTAGGTGTCTAGCATTCATTGCAATTTATATAAAGAATATGTAAAATACTCTGAGTATGGATACATATTTGCAATTGGCTCAGACCTTTGGAACCATATGTTAAAATATGCAGCCCATGCATTCAACTTAAAATAAATCATATTAGAGTATATATAGGAGATCTACATACAAGCAGACTAGGCACTTGCCTGGAGTAGAAATTTTCGGGGAGTGAATATTGTTATATTCAAACGAATCAATAAGTATAAAAAAACAGCTTAGTTAAGAAGAATAAACAAATGATCTCCACTTCATTTTTAACTGTAAAGCAATAATTGTTTTCCGAGATAGGAGCGGCTGGAGGGAACGGCAGCACAACAATTCCGCTCCTGGGTACATACTATTGTGTTAGGATAAGTTAATAAATTATAATAACATAATTATTTCCTAAATGGTGATGAGCCAGTAATAAATCACATTAACTAGGGTACGTGTTAAAACTGCTTTAAATATTTTTTCGATACGGCTATAAGGCAAAAGGTTCCGCTGAAAGTAATTCAAAACCCTTTGTAGTATTTGCAATACAGGTCTGTTCCTGAAGTTGCTGAGCTGGGCCACTCTTTCTTTGGTGTAGGCATCGAGTCACAAAACGCATTGGCTATTATTTTTTTATGGTTATGTTTAGTCTGAGCATATATTAATATTTACTATTTACCTTCATTATATATTCATTGCCTTCAAAAATATAATCTTTATTATTAATAGTAAAAGTGACCGGTGGTAGGTCAGACACTTCCAAGCATTCTACCTGCAATATAAAATTAACACAAATATATAAATGGGTATGTCTGTCATAAACTGGTGTAATTTATACATATAAAATATAGAATATATTTGTAAGGGCAGTTAGCAAAACAGCTTCACTTTTATTATATTTCATGATTCCTTTTATTATTATTATTTATTGCGACTAATAAAAATATATTTTTTTAAATTATTGGCATAAATAAATTTGTTGGTTGTTGGTTATGAATTGACAGACATAAAATACAAAAAGAAATTTATTAATAATAAAACAAAATTATACATTTAAAATTATGATAATTGAATAATCAAAAGATTCCAGAAATCTATATATAACTGTAGCACATTTTTATTTTGTACTTGTACATACTTGAAATTCTGAAGGGACCTTGTCCCAGAATAAAGTTTTTTTTTCTATTCTATAAAAAAAGAAAGAGCGAAAGAGAAGGGGAGAGAGAGAGAGATTTACTTAAATACAAAGTAATTAGCTTTACAATATTCAACACTTACAACAGTCATACCATACATCGTTGCATTTCCTAATTTCCCATTTATAGCCTTTACATCTTCTGTTGGTCCAATGATCATGGATGTACCAGTATCTGCCATGACCTCACAGCCTTTGGTACAAGTTGAAAAATTTTGAACTCTAATGCTAAATAAAAGAAAATATTTAAAATTGGAAAAAAAATTCTCATTTAGATTGCTATTATAAGAAAAAATAAATTATAAACGTATTTAAAATTGGAACAGGAAGACCATCTTTATATTTTGTTTTTTGTTACATTACATTAACATACAGACATTGTATAGTGCCATATGTTACTGTTTCTATACCTCCTCAATAAGCAGCTGCCAGGTGTTTGTCTAGTGCTGCTGCCATCCAGTTTTGTACTCCAAGGCTTAGTCTTCAGCTAGGCAGTCAATCCAGAGAAGCGGTCTGCTGGCCTTTCTTTGTACAAAGATGACTTCCTTCAGCAGTTTCCTCGGGATCTGCTCCTTGTCACATGATCTACCTGCCTTAATCTGGCTCGCTTTACTACATTGCATTAAAGCAGTTGATCCCACTGCATCTTTATACATTAGGTTATCCAGCGAAGGGAAATTATTCACTATGATGATGTATAATCCAGTTTCCCTCAACAGTTCAGCCCTTACTGCCTCAAACACAATGCAGACAGGTGACGACATGCTTAGCAGTTTCTGGACACCACCTCAGAGGTATAAGGGGATAATGTCCTTCACGATGTCATGGAGGTTGGTGCAGAGGTTGAGAAATTGGCATCTAGTAGTCAGGTTGGACCTATTTGGCTTCCAACTGCCGAAGGGACAGTAGTAAAGTATATTTTCAAATAGTGTCCTAAATATTGTCTTCCTGTATTATCCTCTATGTAGTATCCTGTTCCATTTGGTTGGATCTTCTGCAATGCTCTCTTGGAGATTCCCCAGAAGATCTGCTGACCTTTCTTTCTTATACTCATACTTCATCTTATCTTGTTGCAGGAGTAGGTCGAGAGGTACCTGTTCCGCAAAGACCTGCATTGCCTATGAACAACAGTTCTAGATTTTGGTTACTCACAGCTGAGCTGCTTTCTAGATTTTCACCAACCTTTTCTTCTGTTATTGAGGGAGGTTTTGATTCCAGGCTGGGGATGCTTACTGCTTCTAGTACTACTTCAATGAAAATAGCCATCAATGCTGGAAAACTGAGGTTCTGGAAAGAACTCCTGATAAAACTTAGCCTATTTATAGCTATGGTCACCCGAATTTTCAAGTATTTCAAGTGAGGAATAGTAACATTGAACCTTCTGTAGAGCCTTATACCATGATAGGTAACTACCTCACTTAGGCATATCCTTACTCCTTGAATAATCATTATTATAGGGTGAGCTATAGCAATCGCACCTTTTAGAAGGATGGCAATTCTCACTGATATATATGATGTCATGATACAGAAGGCCTTGAGACCTCATGAGAAAAAGGTTCCGTAAGAGAGTACTTGTTATCATTATTCATTTCAGTGTGAAAGCATGTTTATAAATTACAAAGTATTTCTTATATTCCTTCAAGAATAACTACAGTACAAACAATTGGAGACGAGTATGGTATTGATTGTTTAATTTAAAGTATTAAAGTGATGTTATAACAATGACAACTTCAGTGACAGATTTGGCTTCCCAACTTACACAGTTAACTAATTTAGTGCAACAACTTGCTCAATCTCAAGCCGATCAACTAGCCGCTAATGTGAGTACTAAAAACATTTCACCAAATTTCACGTTGAACCATACAATTCTGCCAATAATGAATCTGTCCCCTCATACTTCGATTGTTTCCAAAAACAATTAACACTTTGTGGCGTTGCTGAAGCGCAATGGGCTGATTGTTTACACAAGTACAGAACTAAACAATACATTACGTGATCTGCTTTATCCATCTTTACCAAATGATAAAAATTTCAAAGAAATTGTTAACATATTAACAAATTTATTCTTCAATATCACAAGTCCCCTCACCAAACAACGGGACAACCACCATCCCTTCTGTTTCTGGGAAGAATTGTTCGGTCCAGAGTTGTAATCTTGTAAGCCGGATCTCAAGAGCAGGATGATGGAAAGGCAATTAATAAACAATTCATCAAAGTTACGTACCTTTTCAACAGGAGACCTAGTCATGCTTCGCTCTTACAGTGACGCAACTGACCAATGGGTACTGTGAGTGATTGTGACCAAACTGGGAGACCTGCATTATGAAATAGACTTCAATGGAAACCATTTCAGACGGCACATTGACCAAATCCTACCAAGATCTATGGATACCTCCAGCGAGCCGATAAGCGGCCTTTGTCTGTCAGACTCAGATGATAAAAGGGTAGTTCACACATCTGAGAACCTCCTTATCTCCACAATTATGCATGCTCCTCTCCTTTTGATATGAAGCAAACAAACTCAAGAGAAATCTCAATCCAGTGTAGCCCGGAACTAGACCACAGGGAACATAACCCAAAACACTCCCCCATCTACACCATGTCCATCAGTATTATAGCCAACTACCCCAGAAGATTCTAGAAGGTATCCACAGTGCACCAGGAAACAAAAAAAAAATTCTCACCAATTTTCAATTAGTGTTTGTAAGTGCTTGCTCAAAGTGTGTGTCATTTTATTTGTTTTGTTGTGTCATTCATAGTGTTTTAGTTGAATCCTTTAAAAATATGTGCGGAGGTTTGTTATATATGATGTCATGATACAGAAGGCGTTGAGACCTCATGGGAAAAAGGTTCTGGTGAGTCATCTCTCAGAGAGTATTTGTTCATTATTCATTTCAGCGTGAAAACATGTTTATAAATTACAAAGTATCTAGATGGTTCTTCTATATTTGGGAAAATGCCTATGGAGCATTACAATTTTTTTAATTGTGATTGTACTCATTCTTGTTTTATAATTATTGCATAAAACTGGTATATTATGCAATTCAGGCAAGTATTATAAACATGAACGTTACCTGTTATCCAGCCATATCATCTGAATTATAAACATACCTATTTAATTTAAACTGCCAATAATTTTCCTTGTTGATCTGAACATAGTTTAGTGTATTAATATCAAATATATTTTCATTCTTGCCACCTAAGAAAAGTTCTCCTCCATTTGTTGATTGGTTCCTAAAAAATTAGCATTATTGTATGTGAAACAATATCAATTATAGTTTAGGAATATGTAGAAGTGAATTTAATGTCTTTATGGATGGAGATATAGGCTAACCATCACCTAATGATAGCTTGAGTACATCAAAACTGAACTTCTTATCTGGTACTATTGACTCAAATAATAATATTTTGGATAAAAATTGATATTAACATCTTTTTCAACAATTTTTAAGGTTTTTCCCCAAACCTACTTTACTGAATTTGAAGAAAAATGATAATTTTTAATGAAACAAGAATATACACATATATGTTACATGCATATATATATATATATATATATATATATATATATATATATATATATATATATATATTTATATACACCCGCACACGAATACACATACACAAACGCAAACACGCACGCACGCAAACACACACACACTATCTTATATGAATGTTGCCTCTCTTCTGTAACCAGCTCTATCAGTGGCATCCTGGCCACCACACATGCAGCTTCGTAGGAAATTGTGCGGAACGCGCTGACTCTGGTGGTAAACAGATACCATTGGTCTCCTGTAGGCCAGTGTGTCCAAGACCCCACTCCATATCGCGGCTGCATAGAGCAGAGTAGATGGTACAGGTTAACAGCATCCCCAGGACCGAGGAAAGGAAGCAGACGGCCGAGAGATGGCAACGTAGCTAGGATACAACATTCAAAGGGAAGTGGAGGATGGAAAACAACATGATTCACAATTTAGGTACAGGGGGTAGAGTCACCACTCTTATGCCCAATACACACACACACACACACACACACACACACACACACATATATATATATATATATATATATATATATATATATATATATATATATGTGTGTGTGTGTGTGTGTGTGTGTGTGTGTGTGTATGGGGCGTAAGAGTGATGACTCTACCCCCTGTACCTAAATTGTGAATCATAAATATATATATAGAATATATATATATATTGTAATATACACCTTTTTTCAGATTATAGGTACTTGTAAATAATTGTTTTTTAGATATCTTAAATTAGATTTAATATTTGGAAATAGGGATTCTCAGGAAAATAATACAACATTTATTTATCCTGACTGCAACCATCATAAATTATAAATGGAACCAAAATAGACAGTTTTATTTTTAAACATGGCGGCTCTATTTTGACTTCAACAGAACCTCTGCCATAATGATCGAGTGGGTGAAGATGACCTATTTGTCAATACTTCGACAATAAACCTGATCTAAGAAAATCAAAAAGAAGTAGAAGAGATTTTCATCAAATGAGAACTTCAGAAAATCATAAATGGTCCATTTGTATTAGATAATCAAAATGGCAGTTCGCCATTTTGAAATCGAGTGGTGTAACGGACAACAAAGGAAAAGTAGCATCATTCTTGTGAGGATCAGGCACCGGCGTAGACGTCTTAAGAGCTCCCGTGAAACTTCATCCACCAGATCCACATCATTTGGTAACACATTTAATTATATCCCATAAACCACCGTCATCATTCTACAAGAAGAAAGTGTATAATTTAAGATATATTGACGCTTCACGTTATTCATATGTTTGTAATAGTTATAGTTCTGTGTGTCTGTGTCTGATTGTCTAGCAACCCCCCTGAGAATTAGAGTCAAAGTTTTATAAAACAAATAAATATATTAAAAAAGGGAAAATAAGTTTAATTTATTTATTTCTCCAAAAAACGGAACGTTACAATATATATATATATATATATATATATATATATATAAAATATATTTACTTATAATGATTATTTATTTAATATATTATATATAATATATTAAATTTATAATATATATAAATTTAATATAATATATATTTATAAATATAAAATATACTCAAATATATATGTATAAATTTATATAAATAAATTTGAGTTATGGCAAAGGTTCTTAAATTACGCAATTTGCTTTAACAGTGATGTTCCGACTTGTAGAACCAACATTATCCGCAAAAAACTTCAATTTTGTTTTTATATGATAATCATCTTTTTTTATCGAGGCCAATTGAGATAATGAAATAGTTTTTTATATGTATGAAAAGAAGAAACTCCTCTCTCTTTAACAAGTCCAAGAACGTCGATATCGGGTTAATTGAAGAGGAGATACAGAGCTTAAAACCTAAACTAATTTTGTGGCTTTAAAAATTTTGAGCACTCACAAAAAATTTTACGTTTTTGATGATTTTTTCAACAATAAGGTTTATCGGTTTGCTGAATCCAATCTGCAATCACTTTTGGTGTGAAAAAATCTATGAAGTTAGTTTACTTAATAATATAAGCACATTTTTAAATTTATTTGACCACAATTATTTTTAATGTTTATATTTTTCCTTTAATATACTCTAAAACACAAATGTTTTGCTTAAAAAATCATGTTGATATCATTCTCCAAACACAAGATATAAAATAAAGCATTTTCAGCATGTTTTATTTTTTTTTCTAAGCTCCTAAGGCCCATTGGATGAAATCGAAGGATATGGGTCAACTTTTTTTCAATATAGAATAACCCAAAA
Source organism: Rhaphigaster nebulosa (assembly GCA_948150685.1). NCBI lineage: Eukaryota > Metazoa > Arthropoda > Insecta > Hemiptera > Pentatomidae > Rhaphigaster > Rhaphigaster nebulosa. Next base: position 101,610,301 of record OX411310.1, on the reverse strand, counting down.
AATTTTGATCAAAATCAGCGACAGATACACTGTTCACTCTCCTTGTAAGTGGAAAATCCTAAGGAAATTCTCCATCACCAGCTCCACATCCTGTACCAGTTATTCAGTTTCGCACAACGACCTAAATTCCTTTTTCGCTGATCCTCTTCTTCAGGCCTACTCTCCTCCCAATTCTACTCCTCAAAATCCTTTTAATCCTTTTAAGTCTCTGGAAAGAATAGCTCATTATCAACTCACCTACTTCCTTTGGCAGAATGGTCTCTTTAATCCTTTTCAATCAGGTTTCTGTTCTGGTTATTCCACACAATCAGCTTTGCAAAAGATTACTCATGATCTGTATTCCTCTAACAGAAACACCAATCAACAGAAAATCACAATCCTTATCCTCTTTCGATTTTTCAAAAGTCTTGGCTCTGTTGATCATACTATCCTCTTCTCCAAACTACATGGCATTTTCCTATCCAATAGTGCTTTAAGCTGGTTCCACTCCTTCCTGTCTCTCCGCTCCCAAACAGCTCACAAATCTCCCTTATCCATCTACTTCTCTCTTGAGGTGTTCCTCAGAAATCTCCCCTTTCACCGACCTTATTTTCCATCTATATAAATGACGTTCCCAAATCTATTCACCACTCCCAATATCATTTGTATGCAGATGACGTACAAATATACCTATCCTTTCACCCTTCCGACATGCTCGTGCCAGAAAATCTTCCTATATTCTTGACCACACCCAGCGTTCTTGCATTCATCTCCTAAATACAAGATCTCAACCTACTGATTTGTACATCCCTTCTCATAGAACTGCTTCCTTTGAAAAATCCTTCATTATTCGTGCTACCTTATTTTGGAATTTCTTACCCATCTCCATTCGTCAAGCTTCCTTCCTAACCTCATTTAAACACCATTTATTTCTCGATCTCCTGAATGATCAATCTTCCGTGTGCATGTAATGAATAAATAACTATGCAAATCTGAGCACATAAGTACATTTATTGTTATTTTTGTATCATATTTTTATAATTAATTTTTATTTGACTTATAGTTAGTAATATAATTGATTTATCATAATGAAGCCAGCAAAATGCTGCCTAAATTGTACATTTATGTTATTCTTAGGGGACTGAATTTTTTTCATGTTTTTCATTCATTCATTTCATGTAGACGTAATCAGGATGGCAATGGTTATGAACATATGTCATGGCATCCTCAGTTCTCTCATGCATATAGCGGGGCCCATCAATAAAACACAATGGCAACACAACCATCTTTTCAATATCCAAAGTGTTATCATCCTACTTATACATGGTGTCTTTAAGATGAGTATAGTTTCCCGCTCATAGCTTACTTAGGTTGGATCGTTTAAAGTAAAGCCTATCTGTCTCTATCTTGGCATACAATTTCAACCAAAAACTGGTTGAAAAGACTATGATACAGCAAGATGTTTTAGCTTCTAAACACAACTGTCATAATACGTTTGCAGAATAAATACAATTTTTTTTCCACCCTTGTGTGAAGCTTTCTGGCAGTAAAAAGTGAAAAACTCATGTTTTTTAGGTTTTAGAAATAATTTTTTAAAACCTCTTTGAGCAAAATGTTTTTCAAATCCAGTCTTATTGCACATCTACAACATAAGGGGAATCACCACAGCTTCATAGACATTGTCATTTTTGAGATACACTGATAACTAAGTCTGTGAATGAATGGTATCTTTCTTTTATAGATACAGATAGATTAGTAAATACCTGCTTAAATAAAAAGAGAATACTGGTTCAAGTGGAATTTCTTTCATCATGTTCTGAAATGGAGGTTCTATATGTTTTACAGAGATATTTGGAAAACCTAATCCAAAAATGCCATCATATTTTCCAAACAAGAATGATATATCAGGTTCATTTGTCACTTCTGTAAAAATTTGCTTATTTAAAGTTAAATCTCCTATCTGAAAAGTCATCAAGTAATATTAATTTCAAATAATATTATCAATGTTATAATATAATTCTTTATAATTAATAACTTTATAGCAATTTTACGTAATGCTATAACAAATAATACTATTATCCAACTAATAAGATGTAGTTTAGTAATTTATCTTACCTGTTACAATAGCAAATAAAGTAGTATAACGGGTATGATAATTTTGGAAGTAAAAAAATAAGAATGAAACTTCAATAAAAAAACAAACTAAAAAATTAAAATACAAGAATTATGTTGTGTAGGTCAGATAACATTTTTTAAATTGATTAACAAAACCAGATAGCATTTTTTTAAATGATAAGTTCAACTCGATTCATAATAAAAGATGGATTTTTAAAAATGTCTCAGAGAATATATTTACTTACACCAAATAATAATAAACAGCATCCCTCAAGATTGGTTTTGATTTACCCAAATTATCGTTATGAAATAGATTGTACTTTGCCCATATTTCTAGCTTTATTTTCTTAAAATTGTATATGTTCTTCATGACTCTAAATAAACTGCCAAACACACTTAAAGTTTCTTTAATAACGGTTCAGAAGTTTGAGTGAAGGGGTCCTTAAAAATAAGAGACAACAATGGCATAACATTTTTAAAAATCTTTATTAATTTCAGGCCCTACGTTGTGTAAATTAAATGATATCTCAAATACATTTTTCCCTATTATCGCTATACTTCTTTTTCCTGAGATAGATGGGCAAGAAAAATGAAATACAAACTGATAAAATGGCTTCCAAAAGTAATAATAGAAAAAATTCTTACAAAACTACTTTCCAAAGCTCCTCCTAGAAACATGATTGGTGCATTTAAACACTCGACCTATTATTTATTGATGAGATTTTACTGTCCAACCAAAATAATTTACTGAAACGTAAAGTAATGTGTGTCGATATAATAAGATAACTTGAATCATTTTTAATCACTCATTATAACGTACATTAATACTCAAGTAAGATTTAATTAATATAACATAATTAGTTCATTATTATAACATTACCATTAATTTATCTATTGAAAGAAATCCACTTATTGTCCCTGACATATAAGACAGAACTATCTTTGTGCCATTCTTTTTATAAGTCGAAGATTTTTTACTGTTGTACAAAGTATGGACTCCTGAAATCATAATTCCATCAATTATTAGCAATTATATGATATGAAGTAGTAATACAATTGTCAAAATGGACATAAGTGACTTACTGCATCCAAGACTTCTTAGCTTACAGCGCTTGGATGGAACCCATAAATTAGCTGATCCAGTGTCAAAAATAACTTTAAAACTTTGAGATGGTGTTCCTAGAGAAATGTTACCGTAATATTGGGCCTTGAATAAACATTCTTAAAATAGTAAGAATTTTTTAATTATTTGATTTTAAATTTAAATCGTAGATTCTTACATTCAAATAGTTACTAAGAGTTATTGCAGTGGTTTTCTTCTGTTTATAATGATTCAAACCAAAGGCAAATATTTTTTTCCGAAACTCATCAAGTGAAGGGTCTGTCTTAAAAAGAGGAACCTTACACGTATTTTTATTATTTCCGCTGAAAAAGAAACAGTACATATCACATTAAAGCTTACTGAATGAACAGATATCTCGCCTGTGGTCAATATTAAGCTTATTTCCTCTAAGTATATTTTATTCAATTAATATGAAATACTGCTAGAAGAAACAGAGAATTGAATAACCTGCTATGAAGGAAATTGGGAATAGTATAGCAACACGGTTACCATACACCAAGTGACTGACTTCATATCTACTGCATTTGAACAAAGAAAACAAGGGCTTCGATGTCAATCAATGGAATGAGGGATTTCTTTTCAAATTTAAGTTTTTAATCCCTCAAGCATAATGCTTCATCGTCGAGTCCTAATTCTCGGTATATATCAGTAAATTTTGCCCATCAGACCTATTTCAGCAAGAGTTCCACAAAATACAATTCTAACACCACTTCTATACATTATACATGCACATGTCCTGTCAACAGACTTTAAAAATCTGAAAGTAACAAGTACAAATAATACAACAATGCGGTTGCAACATTTCACCATCTTTAGAACATACAGACTTGGAGTAAAAATGGAAAACAAAACTATTGTGACTAGTCAAAGTTCATCATATTTATCCTAAGGCACTAAACTTGGCCTCCTATTTGTTTACGGCCCATCGTAAACCGATGCAGTGGGGACTCCGGTTTGTTGGAAGGAAGACATAGGACCAATCATTTAAGAAAATATAGGAAGGATAACACTTCAGGCTAGCGACTGGACATGACTTTATCTAAGCTTAACTCTATTAAATTTATTAATTAATAAATATATAAAAATTATCAAATATATAAATATAAAATATTATCAAATAATAATATTTTAAACAGAAACTGTTTGTCCACTGGGTATGACTGAAGAGAATATTAATGGGGAACACATCCAAAAATTTCCAAAGCTTGTCAGATACAAAAAAGATGGCATCAATAAATGACACCAGAATTCGGTATTGTAATGAGCTGCAAGGCATGAAATGGAATTAATTTTCATACAAATGGTGTCATAAAAAAAAATATTTGAAAAAAATTCCAATTGTTCACCAATGACAGACTGAATTCAAAACAGATGCTTAAACTTCCACTCCGTCATAGACTACAATGTATATAATATTTACTTATATAATTATATAATAATATGTATATAATATATAATTATTGTCTATAGCCCATGTTAACTTGCATTTGTCAAATTTATGAACACAATAAAAACTTTGATATTCAGGAAATGCAAACTTAAAAAAATCAAAAAGGATTAGAATCTAAGTTGAATGCACCACTTAACCGATGACACTTTATCTACACATTTTCATATCAACAGTTTTAGCGTAAATGTGCACATATTACCAAACCTTAAAAGGTTGTAAACAACAAACTCAGACAAATCACTGAGAACTGATACCTAGGCTTGTATCAATACTTGCCAAAGGCTGAAAAGGATAAGGACCTTCCGCCTTAGGCATATTCTGCAGAATCCACGACCTATTGCCATTTCCCTCTTGCCTGATCATATCACCTTAGGTATCTTATAGTGCATTTGCTGATTAATAATAAATTTATTTTTTAATACAGAAATTGCCAACATTTACTCATTCCCACTGACTAATACTACTACATATCATCAACATTTCCCTAGAAATGAATTGATTCCATATGAGAATGAAAACCAAAACTATGATATTTCTTTAATACTCTTGCATATTAAAGGAGTTACTCATCAAATTAAAATAAGATTTCTTATTTAAGACCATTGTCTCTTGAAATTAGGTATAAAATTGCGCCAAGAAGCCCAAATAGGAGCCATAATTTATGAAATAATTAGATTAAAATACAATTCCTGATACAGGACATCCTCATGTACAAAGCATAAATTGAGAAATTATTGTAATAAATAAAAAGAATTATTTCAATAAATTTTGATGTTTCAGAACTCATTTGATCTGCAAAATAATATTTTAAGAATTATCCATGTTTGGCTGTCAGCATGTATATAGCAAGTGCAATTCAAAAATGCAACAAACAACATGGCTACACATACTTTTAGCCAGCTCAAATGAATATTTTGTAATAATATAACAAGAAAAAAAAAAATCATTTTAATCATGTTTTAAGACAAAAGCCTTACCTGACCAAGCCTATAAATAGATGTGTCATAATTGTTATAATAATTTTGTAACTTTTCATATCACCAGTTTATTGACCTCTGTATTGCTTTTAATGGTTATAATCTAGAATCAAAGTTATAGTACTATTATATTTTAAATACATGTTGGCTACTCTATATAGTGATATAATGCATAAATAATAAAATTTACTCATATTTTCTTTTTTTATACTACATGTAATAAAATTAATATTCAAATTTATTTTTTAAATAACAAAAATACAAACAGCTTATAATTAAATCTGTTTAATTAAATTATTCTTTTATTCTTAATATTATTTAATTAAATTTATTAAATTATTATTAAATTAATTAATTAAATTAACAACTTATAACTTAAATCTGTAAGTTTGATGCTGTTAGCATCAACAATTGTCTGCACACCGCCCTCCATAGAGCTCCATCAAAACCTAAATCAACAAGATCAAACCCAGTACAGCCCTCTTGGTCCACCTCTCAAACCAACAGATGTTTTTTTACCAGTCAGCCCCACTCTCAATACCTTTCAGAGGATTCGTTCTTAAACAAAAATTTTATACAGCCATATCAATAGTTGCCAAGCTAATTTGGTCATCATAACTCAGCCATGTTACTAATAAATTTTTGCATTTGTTTATGCACTAATTTAATATCGTTTCCCGACAAATTTTGTTAATTATTAATCCTTATTATTAAGCAAAAGCAAACTACTAAAACAGTATGACGTCTTTTAGTTTTCATGCCATTTTAAGTATAAAAAAAAAATCTTAAATAAAAATAAAAAAGGCTTACTGCCATATTGCACTTTTATTTTTGTAAAAAATAAAAACAAATTTAATTGAAATAATAAAACAAAATACAGCAACAGTACAAGCAGTTTCTAGAGGATCTTCTGAAAACAGAAGAAAATGCTGCTTCAAATGGAAAGGGTCACCTTAAAGAAAATTATAGATATATATAAATTATTTGGCACTACTATAATTTTGTTATAGAAGTATCCATCTAAATGGATTTAATCCGTTTAAACTCTGGTGAGTACCAACATGTATTTGATTTTTTGTCTTAATTAAATTCATAATTCATAAATGTTTTTTAGTACTGATTTATATATATTACAACTAATTTAATATATATAATAATACCAAACTGAATTTTTGTTTGTTTTAGAACTGAAGATGAATGTATAACATTCAAAACTAGTTTTCAATAAAACAAAATGATAGAAGTGGCAAATAATTTATCAATCCCTAATTAGATTGATCCTTCTATACCATCATGCGGATGTCAATTGATGGGTATATATATATTGGTCATTGTAAACCCAACAAACATGTTTAACTTCAAGTTGGAAGGATCACCAATGAGCAGATTCTGCCACACTGAGAACTAAACAGCTTACCACCTGCTGGTGCATTAGGTTTGCAGGTTTGAGGGACACAGAGTTTGGCTAGGATCCTAAGCAGCATGAGATAATTAATCCTTTGAGCATATTGAGATTCACTGAATCTAATAATTTTATTATTTAAATGTCTTATTGATATGGTGCACAATACTGAAAGACTGCAATGAAAAATAGCAATAAAAAAATAAAATAAAAATAAATTTTATTAAAACAATAAAAACAAATTTTATTAAAATAATAAAAACAAATTTTATTAAAATAATAAAACAATTTTTATTAAAATAATAAAATGTGGGATAAAATATTTTTATAATTTTGGATGGTTTTGATTCCTCCTTCATTATATTTCATGACTGCTATGACTGAGGATTTGTTATCAGAGGGAAATAGGTTTAATATATGGTCCATTCTCCCACCAAAGTATAATTGAGAAGTTGAAGAAGTAACAGCAATGATAGGCAAGATTTTTAAAAATTAATTTACATTATTTTTTTTAAATTATACATAGGATTGATTTAGCAGATGTTTCAATTTTTTCATATAATTTGATCAATTTTTAAGACTTAGATGCCAACTTCAATTGTTCAATGAAAAATTCCTTTTTTTTGAGCTTTCATTTATCTATAACTGTTAAAATACAAATTACAATCAGTGGATTGTCTCGCACATCAGTAAACTTTATATAAAAAAAAAAAATAATAATAATTTAATTTTTGTATTATTTTATATGAAAAATTATATTAAATTACTTTTATTTTAGGTAATTTTTGTGAAGTAATTTCTTACATTATCTTTATTATTTTATTAGAATTTTCTTTACATCATTATTGCCAATATTTTGGGGGTTTTCCCCATCTTCAGGACAGATCTCTATATCATAGAACAACATGATTAGAATTCAGACAAATTATTTAATAATAAATAAGTTATAATGAAAGCAAAAGTGATAGTTAAAATTAAGACAAAATAATAGTAATTATGGATTTGATAATGAAAAAAAGAGTGTATTAAGATATTGTAAACAGGGCTATTAATTTTTAACTGTTGAGCATATTTTAAATAATTTATCCAAATTCTAATTCTGTTGTTCTATAATATAGAAATTTGTCCCAAAGATGGGGAAATACCTTGAAATCTTTGTGATAATGATGTAAAGAATATTCTAATAAAAGAATAAAGATCGCAAAAATTACTTAAAAGAAAAAAACAATAATATAAGGTAGTATGTGAACGCTTTATTTTCCTTACATTTAATTTATGTCAATTACATGATATTTCGATGTTTTGAAATAATTAAATATTTAAAAAAATAAATAAAAATAGCATGCCAGACATGAGGTTAAAATCAATTTAATTTGACCTGATTACAGATGTCCCCAAAATATGTGTGAGTCCTTGCTATGGAAACTCCAATAAACAAGCTAGAGCAAAGCCGTATATTTTATAAGTGCCAGATAACAATAGAAAAATATGCACCCATCGAATATGGCTGCAACTTACGACTATGCAAATGGAACTTCATTTTACTACAAGACTATAAATTTGCCAGAAAGATTTGAATATCCACGTAATAATTATATGATTAATATAATTATTTAGCTTCAGTATTTGGTAAAAACTCTAGATTATAGCTGCATGACATTGTTATTCTTGTTTAGACCATAGCAATTATTTCCTGAATCGGTATTAATTATTATTTATCGGTATTAATTATAATTTAAAACACATATATGTAATTATTAAGTAGATTCCTATATCAGGAATTAAATTTTCAGATCAGTTATCAAAACTCTGACTGAAATTGTATCAAAAAAATTACTATTTAATATCTTTTAAAGTAATGTGGCGCATCAAATATTGAAAAATACTATTTTAATTACACCTGTATCCTCATTTTGTACTATTATAATAATAGCCAAATGAAAAACTCTTTTTGGCATTATTAAACATTATTGTTGCTTTAGAATGATTTTGATAAATTTCTAAATCAAAATCAAGACTCATGCTGTTAAAACAAACTAATATATAAGCGAATTTCAAAGTAAAATCTTTTGAATCCAAACAGAAGGAATAAGACATAAAATAAGATTTAGTGATATTGTTGATCCTATACATTCTACTGAAAAATGATTATAATTATATATTAAGGAAATATTGCATAAAAGTCAAAGCATAGACCATAAATACCTCTATACTCCTTTAGTCTAAATTTATCCATATTAATTTTTTTCTGTTAATTAAAACACAAATTCATTATTAGAACTTTTCTTCTTCCCAATTTAACTAGTTTTAAATACTTAAAAATAATTATTTATTTTAAAACCTACTAAGGTTGATTATTTAAATAAAAAAAACTTGTTAATCTTATGATCACAGGAGTGCTATACATTATAACTGCTAAAACCAACAAGATTTTTGACATTGACTTACTTTTAAACAATGTTTTATCTCTTTCCAGATCGCTTTAAGAACTTCGGATGCCAGAAAACACCAGCAAACCATCCATTATACAAAACATCTTCATCAGAATATGGTTACTATCCACCAAATATCCACACTGTTTCTAAATGTTACTATCCTTTGAAACAAACTTTTACTTTAGAATTATCAAATTTTGGAATGTATCGCAATTATTCATTAAATATGTGACTGCACAATTGCATACTAGCTTTGACAATAAAAATATATGCTACATTCATAAACCAGTGCCATTTCAATTAGCAATGTTAATAAAAATACAATAAATTAATTATAGAGACTGTTTTATGTTACTGTTTAAAATTTCAATAAATTATATTACTGTTTCAAAGTTTTCCTCATTTAAACATTTCTTGAAAACTACTAAATGCATTTAAACACTAGTCTGCCACAATAATTTTTTATTTTAATTATACAGCTGCTACATAGCAGGTTTTATTTTCATTATTTTAAATTTAATAATTATAATAGTTCAAAAACAATTTATCTATTGTTTTACAAGTATATTTTTGAATGATTATCTCAGTTTTATACTGTTATAAATTTGGTTGTGAGATTTGTTTTGTTTTTTTATTAATGTTGTCATTAAAGCATGAGAATAATTTTAATTTTATAAATGGTGATAGAAAATATTATTTTTCAAACTTTATTTTCATACAAATACTTTCATTTGTTTTCTTCTACATTCAAACAAATTTTATATTTACATGGTGCACATTTAGATACCTTGGAAATCCAAAGTTACCTTGGAAAACATTGCATATAATGCATACATTTTTAACTAGTTGTACAGAGAGAGTTGATTTACTTCTCAAAATTTTTATTTGTCCCATAAGAAATATCAATTTTTTTAATAATTGTCTGCATTGTCAAAAGTTTTGATGAACAAAATCTCCAACAAAAATGGAGTGTTGCATTGCATTATAGAATATTTAGATGACTGATAAAAACATCTAAAAAGTTTCATCATAATCGGCCAAGTTGATCAAAAGTAGTTCTGAGACCCCTTCCACTCTATACTTATAAAGAGGATCTGGGGCTGATTTAAATCAACAATATTTCTAGTTGACCAATGAGAAATAAGGAACATATATATATATATATATATATATATATATATATATATATATATATATATATATATATATATATATATATATATATATGTTCCTTATTTCTATGGAATAAGGAACATGTGTACCAAGTTCCATTAAAATTAGACAATTTAATCGTAGTAATTTTTAACTAATAACTTACTAAGGTTAATAGTAATTTTTAACTAACTTGCTTAGATCAGACAGGTAGTTATGAAAATTGATCACAAATCCCGAGTCATATCTAATAAAAATAATTCTGAAATTCTGGACTGTTACAGTAACCTGGATCTGAATAATAATAAGTCCTTTTAATATATAAAAAAAGAGGGACATTAGATAGTTTTATCTCCAAACAAGCCTGATGAAGGTATATAAGACCAGAACTGACTGTTATATAAACAAAAATTCTTATTGGAAGCCCAAAAATCCTGATCCAAGTAATGAAATGAATGAATGAAAGACAAGTAAATCAAAAGGTTATAGATTGGAAAACAATACACATGATTGCATTACATTAAAAGTTTTATTTTGATAAATAAATGGTAATAAAATCAATAATTTATTTTAATGTTGCAAATCCAACCCGGTCTTGTTCACTGTCAAATACCGTGTAAAATTTTCCAACGAAGACATCTCCAAGAATCCAATCTACTTGAGGAATACTCATTCCTGTAAATCCTGATACGCAAGCATGTGAAAATAAAACTGAAAACTGTAAAAGAAAAAAAAAATAATGCAATTAAAACAAGTAGTACTTAAGCAATATTATTGCATCTCTGTCTCTAACTTTAATTTATCAAAACTTAATAATAAGATCTTTAAATCTAATACGACTTTTAAGATTTTATGTTCTTACTTTCAGTACATAATCCTTTCCTTGAAGGGTGTATGATTTGCCGTTGATTTCAAATGTAATGTCAGGAAGTTTATCAATATCATTGCAATCAACCTGTAAACATTAATTGAAAAGCAAAATTACATTTTGACATCACAATTTATTTCAAAAACTTCAATATAAATCAATATGAACAGAATTTTTTGTTACCGTCATACTATCCATTATGATAAAATTGGTTAGGATTAAAATTTAATAAAGTGTTATTACTTATTATAATTTTTTATAAAAAAAATAATTTATGGACAATTTTATTTTCAAAATAAATAACTATTAACGTTAAAAGTAATAAAAAATGAAATGAGGTATAAAACTATTGCTTGCTTGAGTGATCAGAAAGTAGAATTTTCATATGTATCAAAAAATGTGTTTTTATAATAAATTTGTTATACTAACAACACAATATTTTTTATTTAAACAAAAAAGTGTTAGTTGGTATTCAAAAGAAATTGAGTATAATTGAAGAACAACAAAGAGTGTCGACGAACTATTTGATGTCGCCTTCTTAATTATTATCAGGTAGTCATTGGGGCTGAGCTGCATCCACTTGGGAAGTGATCTATGACTATTGATGCTAAGCCGCCAAGGGAGGATGATGTCTCATCCCGTTTGATCGGTGACCTCTAAGGAATGAGGATTTAATCTAGATCATCGGTTGGACAATTATTTAGAATCAGCAAATTATTTTTAAAAGCATATCAAGTGATTATAGGAATTTTAAAAGTAAAAGTAGCTAAAGTGAGTAAAGACTAGTTTAAATAGTCATCTTATTTAACCATTAAACATTGTTGTTTAAATTGAGAAGAATCAGGATGGATGTAAAACAGGAGCAAAAAGACATCAAATGATGATATATATGATTTCTTTGGTCATTACTCAAATATTCCATATTATTAAATCAATCGACATTTTGTTTGTAAAATTGTAAAACCTAATTGTTTTATATATATTAAATTTTAAATTCTTGTGGTCATTACATTTTATTAATTTTTTAAATAAATAATTTCTATTGTCATATCAATAAATTGATTTTTTCAGATTGCATTTTATATTACTTATTAATAACCAACAACCAAACAATTTGACCCTAATTCAAGATAATCATTATTTCACTTAAAGTTAAAATAACAATAAAAAAATAAATTATTTCAAAATTATACAAAAGCAAAATATTTTAACACCATTTTATCCTAATTTATCATAAATGATCTTTGCCTTCCACTTATTGCAATTACAGACCAAGATACTACATTTAACAGGAAATAATGCTAAAAAAGATTAGCAGAAAATTATGCAGCTTTCTGGAATATTAAAAACTAGAGATAAAAAAATGCTAGATAGAAAATAATATGTAGAAAATGCATTAAAGGGGTCAAAATACTGCACAAATTAAACTAAAAAGAATCAGAAAATAAAACAGGATTCGGCAACTAATTAGGCCAGAAAGCATAATAAACTTCGAGTTATAAAGTTTATTAGGCTTTCTGTATGTTTGTTAGGTTTTTTTTATTTATTTAGGTTTTTTATGTATTTATTACCTTTAAGTAAATAATTTTTTAATTGAAGATATTTTAAAGCAATTAATGAGGAAAAAGGTGTGCAGACTTTTAAGGAATCAAATACTATGTCACAAAGTTAGGTACTACTAAAAGAGCATTCATCGTTCTCTATTTTATGTACTCTGATTCCAATCTGCAATAAATAGAGGTTCATAAGACATGCTCACACGAGAATCACACAGGCATGCCGATCGCCATAGAGTTACAGCAACATAACAATCATACTTTTTAAAAATTAACAATGTCATATCAATGATTATTACATTAAGAGACCTTAAGGGATTTTCTAGATATAAGCAAAAAAGTAATATAAAAATTTATCTCTAAATTATATTAGAAATGATTTATTAAAACTTAAATTTCTTACAATTAAAAACATGGACAACTTTATTACTTACAATTTTAATACCATTTGGGCCATCTGTTCCAGGAATCAAAGCATTAATTTTCTCAATGTCTGCAACAGGTCCTATTATCATGGAGGTACCAGTGTCAGCAACGGCCTTGCAGCCACTCAAGCAGCCCACGGCATTATTGTTTACTGAAAGCCTTTAAATAAAAAATTTAATTAATGCTGCTGATTTGATATTTATTGAAGTACAGCCATGACCATGCATCATACTTTCAACCTTCTACAGATTAAGCTAAACTTTTAATAAATCCCTTTTCAACAAACCCTTAAATTGTTCAGCAAAATACCAATATAACCGTACTATCTTTTACAATCGATCTGACCAACTTCATGTAGGTTAATAATAAAGCAACTTTAGAACTGGGTCAACCAACCAGTAATATGTGCGACATATTTAGATTCCATTCAATCAGCATGAGAATCCAGGCATATGTTCATCATTCAAAATTCTCATTTCTATGAAGGCAAATATTAAATTAAAACTAAAGTTACAACTCCAGTACCTAAAGTTGACCATAAATGGAAAATATAAATCTGTTTCCAATGCCCTGATAGTCAGTGTGACAGGTAATATACAAATTTAATAAATAAAAAGCATTTGATACTAATAATAAATACTTGTCCATCTGGAATTCCCAGTAGGCCTTCCTGGTAACTGGAGCATAGTGTAAGGATTCTTCAACAATGAGATCACTGTCAATGCCACCAAAGATAATTTCTCCTCCTTTGCTGTCATCAGTATTTCTGAAATTTAATTAATTTTGACTTTTTATTTTAAAAATACATTTAACATTTTTTAATGTTACAGTGTATAAATACATGAATTACTTTCACAGTTTCTAAATTGGTTATCCAAATAAATGCTGACAGTAAATTTAAAACATAGAAGTAATATACATTCAATGAATTACATTTTAATATAGTATTTTAATGCAGCTTAGTAGTCAAGTTTTCTATCAACTTCCTATCAGTAAATCGATAATAAATTTTTCATAAAAGTTAATTATTCGTCTATTTATCTATTTATATTTGAATTAGAATCGTTAAATAGTATACAGTTATTTGTTTTTAATATACTAATCTCATCTAAAGCCTATTGAATGAACTAAGAAAAGCATTACAGCATTCATTCAGTTCTATGTTGTATACTTTTTACAGTTAAGTACCAAGTGTTGATATTGTAAAATTTGAATTTGCAATACACCATGTGTTACATGGTATAATAGTTAACAAAAACTTATCAATTCAATGTTACATACTTCGTTTATTATGGTTTCACATTTTGCAGTATCATATAAGTTTATAAATCATATTATTTTCACCTTATTTCTTGAATTAACTTAGTTCAGTTAAAATTTACCGATTCAAATAAAAGGAGAAAACTCCAGAAGCAAGACCCTGGGCAACCATGTTCTCCAAAGGTGTTGGAACATTCAGTTTTGAAATACTTGGATAGGCAAGACCCAATATTCCATCAAATTTTCCTGCAGCAAATGTGAGACCAGGCTCATCTGTAGCCTCAATGAAAGTCTGTCCTTTGATTTCCATTCCAGCAATCTAAAGTTAGCAAATGTAATAAAAGTTATGCTATGTTATATTATTTTTACAATAATAAAATTACACTTAAATGATATTCTGCAAACCAGAACTTATTCTTAACACTCTCTTATTCTTTCCTATGTCAATAGGTTTCCTTAGAAATAAAATGCATAGAATATTTTAAATACATCAAAACTGCTCCACCTACACAATTGGTCACTTGATGCCAGTTCCCAGAGAGTTAGTGGCACAATTAAAAAGTGGTGCTCGATCTGAACTCCAATTTTTTAGCTAAGAAATTTATAAACAGGTTCCATCACAATATTCTGAGCAGTTCGGAATGGAGCCCATCACTTCCTATACTCAAAATAATGGAGTGGTTCATTTATTTTTTACAGCTTAAACATTTGTATTCCAATGAGAAAAATTTCAATCAAGTTTCATCAAAATCAGCCTGAACTTACAAAAAAGATGATTAATCCCTTCTCCCCAAGGGAGTTAATTTGGCTTTAAGCATTTTTAGTCACCAAAAGAAACCAGTGTACCAAATTTCATAATTTATTCAGTATAATTCAAAAATGATAGCAGGTTCTCAAATCTTCTCCCAAAGAAGTATGGTCAATTTACCTCTCAAAAAATGTTTAAGTATATGAAAAATATATATATAGATACTAGGGAGCATGGTAGCACAGCTGTGCTCCTGTTCTCCTGGTCCTGGATTCCAGACTGGCTGTGATAGATAATTATTTAATCTGTTATCGGTGCTGGATCGGCCCTGTGGGATCGGGAAACTCTACCGGGGCTCACTCAGCCACTAAAAGTAGGTTCCCTTAATTGAGTCGAAAAAACCTAGCAGTTGAGCGTGATCTGGACCAAATCATCTCCTTGTACAACCATTGGTCTAGAAACAGTAGGTCCTTAGAAGCCAAGACTCTTCATGGGTTGATTGAGTTCATCACCAGACAAGTCATTCCAAATTGTTGATAAATCAGCCATTATTAGAACAGTACTTCTAGTTAGACAATGAGAAACTTCAAACAAGTATAAAATGGGGATTACACGATAAGCATTATACTAATTGTTGGAGAAATTGATTTATTATTTCTCGTTGTTTGTAACGTTATAAATATAATAATAAACTAAATAACACTGTTGGTGGCAACACTGGCACAGAAGTATCTGGTTTTAAAAGGATAGTGTCTGTTGACAGTCTGTAGCTTTGTGCCCGCCATTGGTGAAGTATCTTGTCGTAACTTGTTTGTGTTTTTAATTAATAAATCCTCTGATCCACAACAATTTGGTAGCAGAGCGTGGTTTTATAATACAATAACATCAAGTTAAGAGTAATAAACACGTTTTTAACAGATCGTGTGCTATATAGTTTTTTTTTTCGGACTAACCGTCGTGAAGAAATATATAGGTCTTTGTTTTACGGACTAATCGCCCTAAAACTTATAAACCAAAATGGACGTGGCGAATTATGGTATTGAGAAGCTGACAGCAGAAAACTACTCGATATGGGCGATGAAAATCGATGCATATCTCGAGGCAAAAGGTATTTATCAAGATATAGTGGAAAAGGGAGTTCCACCAGTGGAAGAAGCAGCCTTGAAGGCCTGGGAGCAAAGAAATAAGGAAGCAATGACGACCATTATACTAACGGTGAGTAATGATATTTTACCGAGAGCGAAAATAGTTTGGGATAATTTAAAGGAGAGGTTTGAGGGCATCCCTGAGGAAAAGGTCATAGATCTTATGTTTGACCTAAATAATATCAAAAACATAGTTCAGAATCTGTTGATGAATATCTCAATAGATTCCAATGTTTAGTCCAGGAGATAGCTCAACTTGGGAAAACGTTAACTAATAGAGAATTAATTAGATACATAATTGAAGGCTTACCACCCTATTATGACCCAGTCGTTAACCCCATCCTAGCGAACAGGAGCATCAAATTTGCTGAATTGAGACAGATGCTTTTGTCATTTGAAAGGAGAAATGCCTCTAACAGGAATGACCAGGCATTCAGAACCCTTCATAACCGGCCCAATCACAACACTAAAGTGTGCTTTATTTGTAACAAACAGGGCCATTTAAAAAAGGATTATTGGTTTGATAGGAGTAAAAGTAAACAGCCCAGTACCAGTAAACCCGCCTATACAAGTAGACCTCATCCCTGGAAGAATAAAGCTTCTTTGGTGCAAGAATTTGCACTATGTGCAACTGCACGATTTGATGATAGTGTGTGGTATTTAGATTCGGCCTGCACCTCTCATAAAACCCCGGACTCATCTGTGATTGAGGAAGGAGTCAACATAAAAGATTCATCACCAGTAGAAACAGCTGTGAAACAGGAAGTTGTATTTTCCCAGGAAGGAGCTGAAGTAGAAGTTAACCAGAAATATATAATAAACAAGGTAGAAGAAATGAACCAGAAAGATATAATAAACAAGATAGATGAACTAAACAAGAAAGAAAAAATAAATCTTGAATTAGAAGTAAACAAGATAAACGAAATAAGCGAGGAAGAAGAAGTAAAGCAGCAACAAGTAGTAAACAAGATGTTTGAAATAAACCAGAAAGAAAAAATAAACCTCGAAATAGAATTAAACAAGATTAATGGAATAAGCGAGGAAGAAGAAATAAAGCAGCAACAAGAAGTAAACAAGATAGAAGAAATAAATCAGAAAAAAAAAGTAAACCATGAAGTAGAAGTAAGCAAGATAAAGGATTTAAACCGGAAAGAAAAAGTAATTCAGGAAGAAGAAAGAAAGCAGCAACAAGTAGTAAACGAGATGTATGAAATAAAACAGGAAGAAGATTTAAATCAGCAACAAGAAGTAAACAAGGTAAAAGAAATAGACCTGAAAGAAAAAGTAAACCACGAAGTAGAAGTCAGCAAGATAAAGGATTTAAACCACAAAGAAAAAGTAAACCAAGAAGAAGAAATAAACCCTAAAGATGTAATAAACAAGATAGATGAAATAAAACAGAAAGGAAAAGGAAACCAGGAAGAAGAACTAAACCAAAAGGAAAAATTAAAGCAGAAAGAAGAGGTGAAGAAGATGGATGAAATAAACCAGGAAGAAAAAGTATATCGGAATGATAAAGGTAAACCTCCTCTCTTTGATGTGGGGAAACATCTTAGGGGCAAGGTAAAGAAGAAGACAAAAATGTTTGCATGTAGTTAACTTAAGTATAATTGAGCTGCTGGACCTCGAAAAGTGTACATAATTAAGGCTTTAAAAATTGTGTAGTTGTTAGTTAAATTTATGTAAACCTTATAGTGCTGTGTTAAGTACCTAATAACTATATTTATTAACGGAATTACTTTTAAGAGAAATAATAAATAATTTAGGAAGGAAATTGTTGGAGAAATTGATTTATTATTTCTCGTTGTTTGTAACGTTATAAATATAATAATAAACTAAACAACACTGTTGGTGGCAACACTGTTACAGAAGTATCTGGTTTGAAAAGGATAGCGGTCTGTAGCTTTGTGCCTGCCATTGGTGAAGTATCTTGTCATAACTTGTTTGTGTTTTTAGTTAATAAATCCTCTGATCCACAACACTTTTTCATGATAAAATTTCTGTTATTTTTTATCAATATTCTCCCAATAAAAGAATTATATATTTTAAGAAATATTTTACATAATAAATAATTTCTACCAAAAGTAACAATCATCAATAATGATGAATTGGCTGTTGTATTCAAACCAGAAAGGTCATTGGTATTTGAAAAAGATAAAGAAAGATCTAGTAAATAACACTTAAACGTAAGTGTCTTTTGGAAAAGATTTTTATAAGTTTTAGATAACCATTCTTCATTTTCTCAGGCATCTTAACTCTCAAGAAGTGGCTGAACTATACAGTACAAAAATCGTACCTAATAAGGAAATAGAAATAAATAAAGTATATATATATATATATATATATATATATATATATATATATATATATATATATTAAATGCAACTTGTTAAACACGTTTTCGGCTCATACCAATCCATAAAAGGGATTTTAAAAATTGTCGTTCCATCATCATTGTCATGTTATCCTATTTCTATGATCTCCTTGATCTTACACTGTTAAATCATTTTTGATAAATCTATCAGCTACTTAACCTCAAGGATTTGACCCCATTTCAATTTAATCCCTTATGAATCATTCTTAAAATCCCGGAAATGGAACCTTTCTTGGTAAGTTTCGTAATTACCAACACTAATCACATCGTATATTTGACTATCTACCTCACTAAATTTTGTTTTTGCATCAAATGAAAATTAATTATTGATAACTCGGTTATTAATATAATTTAATAGTTACCTCAAGTGTGTCAGTTGAGAGAAAACCACTGAGGCTACCAGAAACATAAGCTATTGATATTTTAGTTCCATTTTCTTGATAAGTTGATGATTCCTTACTATTATATTTTTTGTGAAGCCCTGAAAAAAAAAAATATATATATATATTTTAAATTAATTTATTTTGATTATATAGATCGTGCATGTATATACTTACAACAGGCAACATTCAGCCAACCACATTTTTTTGATGGTACCCATAAATTAGATGAGCCAGTATCAAATATCACACTGAATTTCTGTGAAGGCGTTCCTAATCCAATCTCACCGTAATATTGTGCCTTGAAATTAATTTATTTTTTTTTTATCAAAAAATATTTTATTAATAGTAAATTATAGATTTATTTTAATTAGTAATTATTACATACATTCATATAATTGCTTAAGGGCTCAACTGAACCAGCATTCGACGACAACTTGGTAGTGAAATGAGATTTCAGATTGATGATTTGTTTATGAAATTCTTCAAATTCTGGTAATGCTTCATTGTGTATTTTCTTTAAAGGAACTCTACAAATGTAATGCATACAAGTTAATTTCATAAAAACATTGCAACTATATTCATACATGATTAAGAGCCATACATTTGTGAACGCTTTCTCTCATTAATAAGAAAAAAAAAATTAAATGTGCCATTGGTGAATTTCTAAGGTGAATGTAACATTTTATACCTAAACGAAATATACATTTATTTTCATTATTTGACCTTTTTAGTTTGATCCGTAAACGTGCTGCCAAAAGGTGACATAACTATGGAAAGATCATTCCATAATTTTCTTATCGATTAATTTTTAATGAATCTCGATGGCGTGACGTTACGCTGGACAAATTTTCGCGCTTTTAGTTTATTTATTAACTTCTAAATAATGTCTACCCTATAATTAAAACCAATGTTAACTTTTTAGGAGTTAAACGAATTTTTTTAGATTTAAAGATGTATGTATAGTTATATTTTAATAATTGCATTATTTATGTATTTAATTACAACCTAAATATATTCTAAATTAGTAGGTACATATTTAAAAGGATAGGTACCTATCTACTTATAAATACATATGCATTTTTAAACGAATACAGGATGCTTTAAAAAAATAAATAAAATAGCTTCTAATGTCTTTTTCATATAGCATCTTTTGTTCATGCATTCAGATTGAATTTAAAAAATATAATATGTTTTATGTAATTAATGAATTTTTATTTTATTAATTAATTTTTTTTTAAATAAGGTTTATGAAAAAAAAATATACATGTATATAGATTTTTTATAAACAGGAGCCTAATTAGTAAGGTTGAGTTGTGAATAAACATGAACTTTGTAATATCATTGCTAATAGAAGCTAAAATTTGGTTTACATCATTGTGTTATAGGAAATTGTGAACAACATTATTATTTATTACTATTAAAATAAATTTTGATTTCATTAGACCTAATAAAACTAATATTGATGTGCTAAAACTATAAAACAATTACTAGGATAACTAAACAATTTAATCTAGTTATTTAATTTGGTGGTAATTTTCTTTTTAAGAAAGGAATATAGACTGGTAATTGGTAATATTTTTTTTATAATTATATTAGACATGTTAATAAAATCTTTGTTTTTAATAAATTAATTTGGTCAAGTATTTGTTTATTATTAAAATTTTAAACACTAAAAATTAATTAGCACCAAGCAAAAGTCCAATTGTTGAAATAGTTTAAGGGATTAGGAATAAGAACATTACATTGAATGTTATAGCCTGTAAAGTATTTGTTTAAGTGATGACACATTATTTCTGTTTCAGTCTGTTTTATAAGTGCATTTAATAATGTTTCAGCTTCATAATTTCTGTTTTTATCTTTTTAAAAGTATTATTAACTAAATGGACTAAAAATCTGAAATTAAGGTTGCAAAATTTATTATGTTTAGCTATAAATTTAAGTATGTACATAAATTATGCAGGCATTTTAACATCAATATATGTATATCATAGAAGGTAACCAAGACAGTAGGACTTTTCTGTCTAAGGGATATTGAACCACAAATTAACTTTTTCTAAAAATAATATTCTAAAAGTACTTTATAATTCTACTTAAAATCAAACATTAGTTTGTTGAGAACTATGATTGCAACATGAAAGTGATTTTTCTTCTGTTCTGTTTGTAATGACTCGTTTAATTTGAGAAATTTTAATATAATAAGAGAAAAATTATATATATTTTTTAGTTAGAAGATCAAGATAGAATCAGTGATTAAAAATTATTAAAAATTTCCTTTGTATGAATTTTAAAAAAATTGCCATCAAAAATGATTTTCACTCAAATTTAAAATTAACAAATATTTCTTTTATAATTGGTATTTAAAAACTAACATAGAACAAATAACACTTTAAAAAATATTCGATCAAAACTAATGAAGCAAACATAATATTTCGGGAAATAACAGATTTTTTATGATTTATTGAATTAATCATGGAAATTTAATAACATATTTAAATAACCAACTTTCCAGACTGCTGTAATAAAGAATTTTGTAGCATTCAAAATGTTATAATTTTTTATAATTAATAAAATATATGATGTTTTTATTGATAAATGGTTGATAATCATCAGATAGAATAAAAAAAAAGTAATGTATTCTATTGTTTCAATAATTTGATTCTAAAAAAAGGTAAAAGGGAGAAAGTAAAATTTTTGTAAAATTAAGGATGCTATTGAATAAATTTGTTTAGTAATATTAGCAAATAGAAATTTACAGAAAAATAACTACAATGATTCAGTCAAATTATGGAGGTTGAATAAATTGTGTTCAATGATTATTTGTTATTTAAAAAAAACTTTTGAATCAGTAAGGTATCAATTAAATTAAAACTTTTGTTTTGTTTCCTTCAACTATTAATCTTTAATTCACAAATACCACTCACTATTGAAGGTAATTATCAATTAATATTTTATAGCGAACACTAAGTAATTAGATATTCTTACCTGACCAATGCCTGGGTTCCAATAAAAATAATGGAAAGGAGAAAGAAATAGTTTGAAAATGTGCCCATGATGTGGGTCGGATACTCTCTGTTAGAATAAACAGTTTTAATTATATTTATACTGAATCTGAACTACTTTTCTTTTAACTGATATGTTATCAGTAATTTAATGTAAGTGGATTGTTAAAACTTTTAAGAGTAAGTTTTGGTTAAATCATTGAGTCATCTCGATCCTTAAGTAAAACCAATATATGATTAAACAATTAATTAATATTCAATTGGCAGTATTACATGGTTTTTAACAAAATAAAGCTATAGTAACACTTCGACATAGATTATGCATGGATGTAGGAAAGAAGGTCAGTTTGCTGTTCCACAAAACCTGTTTATCCTTTCAGCTGAGAAGAAATAACTGTTTTATTAATAATTTATTTTGGGTTTCAAATGCGTGTTTCACAAAATATATTCTACCCTATAAAAATGGCATATTTTTGTGAGGAATTCCCTAGTAATGGTCTATTACTGATCCAAGAAACTATCCAGAACATAACTGGAATATTTCATCTGAATATATCATCCATTATGATCAATTACAAAAAAAATGTACTTAGAAATAGTTTTATATTTCCAATATCAATAGATACAAACTACTAAAGAATTCACTGTTTAAATATAAACAAAGAATAAACTTGAAATGTACATAATTCTGTTAATTTATACTACATAAATATAAAATATGTCATGAAATATACTTTTAAAATGTTATTAAACTTTATTTTATTTCTAATGTTGAAATATAACTGTTTAGTAAGAGAAAACCTTATTATTTTATTATCAATACTTTTATTTTATTTTATATTTATTTACTTTGTTTCAAAGTTAAATATAATTGAATTTAGTTGGGTTTAAGTTGTTTGTATTTTGATGTAGTAGAATATCCTAATTTATAGGTATTAAATAATTGTAGCAATCCATTTGACAGCAGGTTTACTACAAATGTCTATGATGATACACATTGTTAAAATTTAGATAAAATATCAATTACTGAATATTTTTATTTTATCTTCAGTTTGATATTTAGTTAGAAAAAAACAAAAAAAAAAAAACAATATTTTTCTTATAAGTTTCATCAAAAAGTTAATATTACTAGCAGTATCTGCTGCCAACATTGCTACCATCTATGCAACTGTATTTTGAGTTACTTGGTGATTACATTTTTTATTTGCTTTATTTATTTATACTAAACTTGTTAATTACCTTTGATTTTTGTTAACATATTTTAAAATAATTATAATTTCTGCAGTTAATTACCTTTGATTTTTGTTAACATATTTTAAAATAATTATAATTTCTGCAATAGCTACTTTATTTTTATTATTAGGATTTATTTTCAAATTAAGATTTGATCATTTTTTAAAATATTATTTTTTTTTAGGAAATCATGGGAAGATATCAAGATGATGGAAATTCTTTAGTAAAATTTTTAATATATTCAGAAATGCAAAATAATTAATAAGAAACTTAATGTTAAAACTGAATATAATTTAGATCATGATTAAACATAATTTTGTTTCATTTGACTTTTGTTGATCTAATAAATGGGATCTGACTACATTGTTGAGGTGAGGTTCTCAGGTTATTTGTTATGTGCTTTTTTAAGTTATATAAAGGAAATGAAACTTTAAGGAAAAGCATGTTTGATGCACTGACTTCCTAAGGTATAGATTTCGGTTGATTCATCATGAAATTACAGTTATAATACAGGAGCCAGTGGCAGATTTAGGTCACCCATCAGGCACACCTAGAAGTAATTTTGAAAAGTAGGTAAGTGTCATCCCAATACAGAACTGCGCCTCTGGCTGATGTAAAGTATAGCGAACATTCTGAAAGTTTAAATTGAAAGTTAGTAAATTGTCATCAAAATTTATCTATCTAACATATTTCTGAAATCTATATAATTTTGTTCTCTGCGTTGGGCTGAAATCGAATGGGGATGTCCGGCTGATTGTAACTGTGACGAAGTGTGTGGCATACCTTTTCACAAAGACTTTTCCACTTTGTCAGTTGTTTATAGGACTTAATCAGTGTTGTTGTTTATAAGTTACAGAAACAAATTTTTTGGTTGTCTGTAAAAGTGTCTCGTCCTGCTTATTGATTAATCTGTAAGTAAAAACTCTTTGTTTTACTTCAAATAGCATTTAATGTTCTTTTAAAATCATTTTTTAGAGTTTAATTTATGATGCATTTTGATTTGATAATAAATCTAGGCAAAGTTGTACCAGAAAACATGTGGAGAATGGGACAACTTTGCCAACTTGGAATTTCGTCATTTTCTCAAATTATTGCATGCCTTCTAGCAAATCTGAGTTATTTGTGTTATTTTACACATGGCAAAGATGCATAAGGACCAAGTTGGGAGGACGCAGGCATCAAAATTATAATGATACCATGCTGTAAACCGCTGTAAATGCAGTGGTTAATAGGGGAATGAGCAATGGAAAAGCAGTTGAAAGGTTTAATATCCTTCCTCGAATTATTGAAAATAGTGTAAAGTGTCTCCATTCAAAAAAATCAGTGCGCCAGACTGCATAGACCAGTGTTGAAGAAGAAGAGATCCTCGAACAAGTTCTTATTTGTGCAGACTGAGGAAAGCCTATAGGTCTGCACTTGTTATGGTCTTGATCTGCGTTTAATTGCAATAGATACATATGCCAAAAATAGCTAGAGCTATGGACAGAATATCGATAAATCGGACGATCAAGATATGGACAATGGAGTAATATGGACAATACTATCCTTACTGTTATATAACAAGCACCAGGTGCGAACAAAAGATGATAAGGGACGAGCAGGTAGGTAGAAAGGTAACTGACAGGCCATGGCAGATGTCACCACAGCTTTTATATAAGAAGTAAGTTAATTTAAAAACCTACCGAGAAGTGGGCAGTGTGACAAAGGCGAGAAGTGGTTTGTCTTGGAAGACTTAATCAATTTTAAGAAAACAGCCAACTTGAGTTGGCGCTTGACCACACGCCTCGCTGCCCTGAAGATGGCCTAAAACTTAGGCCGAAACGTAGGCACAATTATATAAGTTCACATTATAGTAGTCTATTTCTTTGACCGCACCCCCCCGACCAACTTCTCCCTTTAAATATAAATATACGGTCAACAATAACTCCCTCCATTTTATTTTTATACTTAACTCTTTAGTGTATATATGATATTTTTCAATTTATTTTTTGAGGTTTACAACTAAATATATAAGTAAATTTGATATATGATTAATATGACGGTGACTTGTGATTAATTGACAGGAGGAAGACACAAAGCAATTTTTCAGTGAAAAGATTATTTTCTATTAAAGCTCTAGAATGGAGTTATTAAAAATTAATGAATTAAAAAATTTCAAGAGGTATAAAATTCACAAAACGAGAAGACACACTTTGTTGTAAATAATAAATCGTTTCTGGTTTAATTTTTGGAATTAATATTAGGTAATCTTTATATCAGTTCTAATCATTCTTTATGGATTTAATTTTATTCAATAAATTACAAATGTTCATTTTGATGCAGACTAAAATAAGTTGTAGGCCTTCATCAGGACTAAGCAAGGCAAGATACAAACATATAATAATATATTGATGTACAGGAAATAATTTTTTTTTTTTTTTTTTTTTTTTTTTAGCTTGTGATATGAAAATTACATACTTATACTTACACGTATTGGTTTGAGACATCAGTTTATAGGGTATGAGGCAGAAGAAAGAAAAACAAATTTTAACGATATTGTAGTGTTTAAGAGTTTAATTTTTTTAACACAATAGTTGTTTAAAATACGCTTTAGACAGCATATTCTTTGAAGAATTTTCCAGGGGAGTAAAATATATCTCCCCCTACCCGAACGGAAATCAAGGAAGGAATCTCCGGTTCCATTGTTCGTGCATCCCAGAATGAAGGATGCTGCTCACGCTTCTGTTTAGCCCTGATGAAGCCCTACAACTGAGGCCGAAACGTATACACACATTAGAAGAAGTTATACACTTACTTTTTCTCTTTTGATCGTACCCCCATCTATCTTTTCCTTTATCGCATTAACGGTTAACGATATGTTTGTATATTATAACGATATGTTTTAATCAATTATATCTGAGCTAATGCACATTGAACTGTATTAAAAACTCTTTCTTTTTATTTCCCCCATAAAGACAGATTCAAGAAAAAAACAACTGTATTAATTGTGTTAAGCTTCAAGAAATGTACAATTTCTTTTAAAAAATTCAACCTCATGCACCACTTCGAAATGTGAAAAAAAATTAAGGGTAATAATACGCCTGAGGTAAAGATGACTTTGGTTTGTCCAGCTTAACAACCTGTAGAATTATAGTCGTTTTTCTCCAAATTTTCATACTATTTTTTTATTTTTTTTCCGGAAAACCACAATGGAATGCAATGTTCTAAATGTTGGAACTTGGGCCAAAACTTTCTGTTGATAGATTACATAGATAGTTAAAATTGAGAAATTTTTCTGACGCACAGTGCTTAATTAAAAAAAATTACAGCGTTTCAACATACTTCGGCTTATTATGTGGCATAGGAAGGAACTATAGATCTGAAATTTTGGTAATAGAAATTTTTTGTGAAGTTATAAATGACCAACAATCGAATATGCAAAAATGAGATTTTCATATTTGTCACTTTGAAACGTTCTGGTTTTGGCACGCATTGTGGCTAAGTCTTGAATTACAGACACTCAAGGATTGACGCCTTGTGTATTTTGGAGGTCAGGAATTCAAGACTTTGCGTACAAAGCGACAATGCGTGCGCTTACCTCAACTAGCGCGTTTCAAAGCGACGAATATGAAAATAACATTTTTTCATATTCGATAGGTGGGCATCATAGAAGGCAGGCAGGCATTCATCGCTCTGGGGCACTTTGTTTATTATCCCAGATAGAGCCTTTTTTTGTATTGTATGAGATCTAGTGGTTAATCGCTGAATTCGAACAAACTATGCCCGCCATATTGGATTATCGAAAAGGCCTGATTGTTTTAAAAATAGGCATCCTAAGATTTTATTTGAAGCTTTTTTTTTTTTTTTTTTTTAATTATTATTATTATTATTATTTTTTTTTTACGTTGAACCTAATTTAGAACTGGAAATTTGTCAGAGAAAGCACTTCACTGTTTCTTCAAAAATGAATCAGCTTAAATTATGTTTCCAAGTCAAGCCTTAAGAAAACAATTGCTTTTTCATAATATTTTCAAGGAAGTCTTTATTAAATTATAATTCCGTCATCATAAATCGTATTTTTGCGCATTTTTCACACAAACAATTACCGATTATCAATGAAAGGTCTTCAAATACACCGACTCACTGAATGGTCTTGGGATGGCTTTTTCATTTGATTTACGTAGTAGGATTTTACTTTCGGTACCTTTCTTGGATTTAGCCGTGTAGAAGTGTATTGCATCATACCAGCTGATAATAGTATTTTTTTTATTTTTAGCTGCTATAATATACCTCTTATGAAAACATTCTTAATTTTTTTTTATCTCGGGTAAACAATTTCGAACATATTACCTAACTGGTAACAAGTGTTCTGTCATTACGACAAATTGATTTGAATTGTTGTTATAACATTTAAAAATTGATAGACGTTCAAAAACACTTATCTACTCAAATGGGCGCTCGTTTATGTAAATTAAAAATAAATTGATTGAAAACTTAGTTTCAAACTAAAATTTAACATATAGCCAACCAATTACCTTGGTTTCTTACAATAGAATCCTGGTCTTAAGATTGAAAATAACTTGTAATTTTAGAAATCATAAAATAAATATCAAAATTTAATTTTATAAAAAATAAAAATCTCGACAACGGAAATAACTTTCAGTTGACATCCGCATGATGGTATAGAAGAATCAATCTAATGCGAGAAGAAACCAGTAGAAACTTTTCCATTTGATATAATCCATTTAAATCTTGAACTGAGGATGAATGTATAACATTCGAAACTAGTTTTCAATAAAACAAATTTATTGGAAATAACTTTTATATCGAACGACTCGATTCGTTGTAAGTGATGGAATGTACTTGCATATTTACTTAAGTTTACTGCTGGGTTGTTAGTGAAGTTTACGTATATGAAATATGTAAACTTGGTGTCGCAGTCGGGTGCCTTCCACACCCAAACCAAAATGCAGACTCTTCTTTACTCAATGAATTCATTCACTTTCTGCTTGTTTTCATGCACAGAGCTATCTGTATTTTGATATGCACAGATGAATGGGACGGAATGTCATAGTAATGGAAGGCAACCGACTACTACACCACGTTTCAATATTCATGGGCGTCAACTTCATTAACAACCCACCAATGCGTTTAACTAGATATGCAAGTACATTCCGTCCCTTAGGACAAATAGATATAAACGTTATTTTTCTGTTCGGAATTTTTATTTTTTACTAAATTAAATTTTTATTGGAATATCTTTAATATTAAGTTGTAATCACTATGTTTAATTATTTATTAAATACTACTCCGGTAAACAAGCTACTCAATCAGAAGTCGATTGGAGATAAAGTCTCTCATCAAGATACAATTAATACTTCCAAATATAGGCTCTTAAATTACTTTATCTTAATTAAGTACTAGAAAGGATAGTTTCTCGATCAAGTGAATACCTGTCAAAATCTCAATTGCGTTTAAAATGTCTGTCATGGTTTTAAATGATATATAAATCCAGGTTTCTTAGCAGTTAATTCAATGAATGCCCCATTCTCCAATAAATTGCCACTTTGATGTACAGAACTCTGAAGGTGTTGTAGAGTGAATAGTTCTGTATTTTTTTAAGCTACCTAAGCGATATTCTGATCTAAGTTATTATTTGTTCTAAAAATATGAGCAAGTAAAACTAGCAAACGATTTGTATTCTTAAGAACCTCAGGAGCGTAACCGTCCGGAATAGGTTTTGAATTTTCGGCAATTTTATTAGTTCTAAAAGGTTTCAGAAAAAATTATGGATGGTGCTTAACTTCGTAATCATCTATAGAATAAACTGATGGCACTTAATATAAATTATTTATTGAGGGGAGAGTTTTAAATAATTAAAAAACATTGTATAAAATATCCAGTACGAACGTAACGATTTGGCGAAATGGTGGGCTAGTGAACAAGGCAACATGGCAACGGAAATACGATGGATGGGGTAGGTTCCTCGATAAGTGAATGTCAGTTTCAATCTGTATTGGGTTTCCGTCGGAGAATACGAGTATAGTCTTCGAAATACCATTACTCAACTATTAAAATGCTACGTATTTTTGTTCACCATCACGCGCGTAATTCATATTGTTTAATAAAAGAAATAATAATTTATCATTTTAAACCAAGTAACATTTAGAGTTAATATGCCGTAATTAATTCCTTTTTAAAAACGTTTTTATTAGTTGAACAGATAACGCAATATTAACTATTTTAGTTTGAAAATTAACGATAACCATCACGAACATAACGTTTTGGAAATTGAGACCTCGTAAAGTTCATTTTAGTACGTGTTTAGGGCCAAATAAATTTTAAATGTATTTATGAAATGGTATAGTTACTAATATATAAGTATTCATCACATATGTCGACAGTCAATTGCTTGTTTTGTTTGCGGATCACGTATTTGTATTATGCAGTTACGATTGCAATGTATGGCAGACACAGTGTTAAAAAAATCTTCACGCTTCATACGAACATTTTATCTTTGGATTTATGCGTATAAATAAAGATTATGAATTTGTATATAACTATGAATTTTGTTGTTTTTTCTATCTTTTTGTACAATTAATTAATAAAGGGTTATTTCCTTAATTTTTTATTTTTTTTATTTTCAATAACGAACCTTTGCAATTGGCCAATGGTTCTACTTCCATCAGATAATGTTGGGTAAGACTTCTATAAAAAGATCAAGACCTGTTGGTTCGATACCTCGTACTTCACCTGCTAAACCAAAAACAACGTCGTGGTAAACTAGTAACTCCACCAGCAACGCTACCTAGCTCAGTGTAACCTGAACCTCAGCCAGGTACATCATCACGATGAATGTCTGAAGAATCTCTCCTTTCTTCACCCCTATTCAGCCACTTCAAAATGACATAAGAAATTATGGAGACTTCACCGATACCCAGGGATCCTCGGCCTCCTCCAATTTTTGTCAAAAATATTGTAGAAAAAATACTATGCACCCAGCTAAACAAAATTACTGACTCCAGTAGTTACTCGTGTCTTAGTAGAACATATGTTACTAAAATATCATCGGATACAGCCGAAGCCTTTTGAAAAATTGTGAAATATCTTATCGAAAATAAAGCGGATTTTTAAGTACCAACTGACAGGAGAGAGCATTAAGGGTAGCGATTAGAAATTTACACCCCACAATACCAGCAGGCGCCATAAAGGAGGAGCTGACGGATCTAGATTATAAAGTTTAAGATCCAATAACAAATATTATAATCTCTAGGCTAAATTCGAAGTCTGTATATAAACTATTAAAACCGACTATTTTTGAAATAAAGACCTCTCGAAGGACCTTTATCCTCGCCAAATCTAGCATTATTTGTGGAGCTGCAATATACGTATAAATTTTATCCTCTTCCTCCCTACTTAGTCAACCCACCCTTCCTTACGCGATTCCTAATAGGCTTTCGGGGCCAACTAGTTTCAACGGGTATGAACTTGGAGATTGTTAAAAACAGTGGCTTTTCGTAACGGGACCATCCCTCCGTCCCTCCCTAATCTAGCAAGCTTACCTAAATAATTTTCTGATCTAATTTCTTATACGGGAAAAAGTAGTCGACTATTAAAATAGATTACTTTAGCGTTAATTGTAATGTCTTTCTACTCGCTAATATAGTCCGTTCCGATTTAATAACTAGTCAGGATCTATCTAAGCAAACTGACTATTTTAAAATGTATATATATATATATATATATATATATATATATATATATATATATATATATATATAATCTACAAATAATACTACTTTTGGCGAGGATAGAGGTCCTTCGAGAGGTCCTTATAACAAAAGTAGTCGGTTTTAACATTGATACAGGCTCCGATAGATCCTGCCTTTTTATTAAATCGGAACGGACTATGATAGCGGGTAGAGGGACATCAGAATAAACGCTACAATAGTCTATTTTAATAGTCGACTGCTTCTATAATGCGTTAACTCATGTCGGCAATCCGCTATTTGATAGCATTGTACCTCCACCATCTCCGAAACGACGGCAAGATGCTGTAGCATCTACTAGATAAAATTAATTAGGTTAGAATTAAGGCTTAATTATAAGGCACTTTCGCAATCACAAGTAAGCCCCGTCACAGGTATGATGAAATTTTTATTAATATCAAAAATACTTAGGCATATCAATCCTACCTTAAAACGTATCCAAGATACAGAAGAAGGATCAAAGACCAGAAATTAGCTATTAGCGAAAAATTGATCAAGAGAAAGCAAAAATGGGGATAGGAAAAAAAAAAAGCCTGTATCAATGTGTTAAAACCGACTATTTTTGAAATAAGGCCCTCTCGAAGGACCTCTATCCTCGCCAAAGATTATTTGCTAATGAAGAAAAGATTATTTGCTAAAGACCTTAGCAAATAATCTTTTCGTCTTAACTTTTTTTCCTGCATTTTCTCGGGGGAAAACCTTATACATGAATATTTAGAAAGCTTTAGGTAGAAGACTTTAGGCAAGTTTCATCAAAATCGTTAGGACCGTTTTTGCGCAGTACTACAATTTGTCTACTTAACAAATAAAAAATCAACAAAATAGGTCCAACCGTTCAAGACATAATCGTGCCACAGACACACAGATAGACCAATGGATGAAAATATGTTTTTCCGACTCAGGGGGCTCTGAAACGCATAGATCCGTTGAAAACTGGACTCCGAAATTTTGACTCGATTACAATACTACATTGGCGTAATCTTTTACCGCAGAAAAACTCTTATTTTGTAAAAAAAAAACAAAAAACAAGTAAGCCCCTTAGAAAAAACGTGAATGAAATAGAGCGAAACACGTGGCATTAAATCTATTTAACGAGCCAATGAAATTTCCTTTTTTTAATAAACACTTATTAATTGTTTTAGTTTCAATTTTTTTGTCGCTACATTTTTACTAAAATATGAATTTCAATATTTTAGTAAAACTGAAGAGACAATTGAACGATCAAGAAAGTAGGGGAAGTGTTTTTTTTTTGTTTTTTTTTAACTTTTCTCATAATTATTCGTTTATTACTATTACTCATTGTCCAAGATTGTGTCAAATTTTAATAAGTGAAGGATTTTCTTAAAGCTATTTTTATTCAATAAGAACATAATCCCACGGATAAAAAATATGTAAGCTTAGAGTTGAATAGTATAAATGTTAATTCAAACATTTGCTTATCAAGATTTTTTAGTTACTTCGTGATATTTTAGATTATCTTAATACGGAAATTTATTTTCCTGTGATTAAGAATTTTACATCGGATATTTTATTTGCGTAGGTAACGATTAATAATAATAATTATTTAAGAATAATTTAAAAATATCATATAAATATTAATTAATATTATTTTCTTCTGATTGAGAATTTCTTCTGAAATTGGATATTTTATTTTTATACGTAACGATTTAGTACATATATATATATATATATATATATATATATATATATATATATATATATATATATATATATATATATATATATATATGATATTTTTCAATTTATTTTTTGAGATTTACAACTAAATATATAAGTAAATTTGATATATGATTAATATGACGGTGACTTGTAAAAATTTACCTGTTGGTAGCTCTTCAACGGCAATTCCTCGTTAAAAGATCACCTTCTTTTCGGAAACGGATTACCGATGTGAATGCAGTGAAATAAAACAAAAATCATTTGTATGCTTATATTTTCTACTTCTCATCCTTCATATCTTTACTTACTTTAATAAATCCCTCACTTCCAAAAAAAAATGTTATAAAAATAGGGGTGCTCTGAAGTTTGCTTAATAATTTCAGTGTGGCCAGACAAAAAAGTTTGGGAATCCCTGGGATAGAGAGACATAAAAGGCATTGTACAGCATTGTACAGCAACACGAATAACAAGAAAAAACTAATAAATATCCTGTAGATTGTGCTCTATTTACTTTTTAACAAAGTGATTATGCTTCTGAGATTTTCTGTATACTCATTTCTTGAGAAATCAATTCTTCTTCATCGATCCTTCCATCGATGTTGTATTAATAGGTCTGAAGCTAAAAACACACATTTGGTGGTCCTTTTAAACTCATATAAGAACTTCTTCTCCAACAGTAAACTTCTTCAGTTATAGAACAGCTACTTCTGCATTATAGCTACTTCTCCTACAATATAGCTACTTTTCCTACATTACAGCTACTTCTCCTACATTACAGCTACTTCTCCTACATTACAGCTACTTCTCCTACATTACAGCTACTTCTCCTACATTGAAACTATTTCTCATAAATTACAGCGGCTTCTGCTAAAGTACAGCTACTTTTCCTACATTACAGCTACTTCTCCTACATTACAGCTACTTGTCCTACAATATAGCTACTTCCCCTACATTATAGCTACCTCTCCTACATTACAGCTACTATTTCTCTTAAATTACAGCGACTTCTACTAAAGTACAGCTACTTTTTCTACATTACAGCTACTTCTCCTACATTAAAGCTACTTCTTCTACATTACAGCTACTTCTTCTACAATATAGCTACTTCTCCTACATTACAGCTACTTCTCCTACATTGAAACTATTTCTCTTAAATTACAGCGACTTCTGCTAAAGTACAGCTACTTCTACATTACAGCTACTTCTTCTACATTACAGCTACTTTTCCTACATTATAGCTACTTTGAAACTATTTCTCTTAAATTACAGCGACTTCTGCTAAAGTACAGCTACTTCTCCTACATTACAGCTACTTCTCCTACAATATATCTACTTCCCCTACATTATAGCTACTTCTTCTACAATATAGCTACTTCTCCTACATTACAGCTACTTCTCCTACATTGAAACTATTTCTCTTAAATTACAGCGACTTCTGCTAAAGTACAGCTACTTCTCCTACATTACAGCTACTTCTTCTACATTACAGCTACTTTTCCTACATTATAGCTACTTCTCCTACATTGAAACTATTTCTCTTAAATTACAGCGACTTCTGCTAAAGTACAGCTATTTCTCCTACATTACAGCTACTTCTCCTACAATATAGCTACTTCTCCTACATTACAGCTACTTCTCCTACAATATAGCTACTTCTCCTACATTATAGCTACTTCTCCTACATTGAAACTGTGGCGGACGCTGAGTGGTGGGAGCAGTCAGCGGCCGGGCAGTGGTGGGGAGCGCCGCCTCCCACTCCTGCCGGCCGGCTATAAATAGGCTTGCTCGCCTCACTAAGCAGCCACCACCACGGCAGACCCAGCCCGAACAAGGACGGACAGGCGGACCAATGAGGGACCAGGCTCAACCCCCACCCCGACGGACCGAAAACCAAACCTACGCTGACAGAACTCGGCATGATGTTATTCCACCGTGGGTGGAAAATATCATGAAGAGCCTGGAAGCATTGACAAACACCACAAATAAACTCATTGAATTATTTGCGGCTGTTATTTCAAAATGAATAATACACTGACTATACTAAATTTCAATACTGACGGACTAATGCCTAAAATTACAGAACTATACGCCTTGATAGCACAGACCCAACCCACCGTAGTGATCCTCACAGACACCAGGGCAAACTTCCAGCGCATACGCTTGCCAGGCTACGATCTGACAGGAGACCAACCGATAGACCAAGCGGGGAGAGTCCTGATAGCCATCCGCCATGGAACCAGGTGGAGGGAACTTCCCTCACCAGTGGCTATCAGAGACCCAAAAATACATCATAAAACAATTCAGGTCCTCTTGGATAAGCCCACAATCATCACAGGGCTGTACAGGAGACCTAGGTCTTCCCCGGAGGAGTTCTCCCGACTTCTAAACGAGTGTGCAAAGAGAACAAACCATTGGGTAGTGGGTGACCTAAACGCTAAGCACACCGTTTGGAATAATAATTCAAGCAACACAGCGGGAAGAATAATTCTGAAGACGCCCTACACTGTAGTCCATCCGAACACCCACACTTTCAGGCATAGGGCGAACAACGGCAAATCTACAATTGATCTCCTGCTCACAAGACAGCCACACCGTTTTATCGACTGCGTTGCGCTGGATAGCATATCATCAGACCATAGACCTGTGCTTTACCTGATAGATGGTGAAATACCAGCTCCTTCACCGACGAAGTATAAATATGAAGAGGCAGACTGGGAGGCCTACAAAGCAAAGATCTACCACGAACTGTCTACAGTCCCTGCCCTCCGTACGACGAGTGAAGTAGACACCTATCTGGAGTTCTTCACAGCGACTATCAGAAGAGCCGCCGATGAGGCTATACCGAAGTTCAGGCCACTTCCGCCAGCTATGCGTCCCCCGCCAGATCACATTCTGACACTTATTGCCCTGCGTAATAAGTGGAAGAATAAATGGTACAGGACCAGAGATCAGGAAGTGAAGTCGGTGGTAAATTCCCTTACCACCCAGATCCGTAATCTCATGAGACAATGGCGGACTGCACAGTGGCACGAGAAGCTACGAGCGACCCACGGCGACCACAGAAAATTCTGGAAGTTACTGAAGACGAGCACCAGGAAGAGAAGCTCTACAATACTTCATGACGGTGATAAACTATTAACAGCAGAGGAGCAGGCTACTAAGTTTGCGGATCACTATGGTGGGATAATATCCAGACGGACTCTGCCCACGGCAGAGATACCGGTAGAAGAAAATGGCGACAATTATATGTTTGTCTCCCCGAAGCAGGTAAAGGCCATTCTCCGTCGTTCGAGGGGGAATAAAGCCCCAGGCCACGACGGGATACAGACTATATTGTTAAAACAACTACCCAGAAGAGGTATAGCTCACCTGACAAACCTCTACAACTCCTGCCTCAGACTGAGATACTTCCCTGAGGCATGGAAACGAGCCATCCTCTTTCCGCTATTGAAACCCGCGAAGAACGGATTCCAGCCAGCCGACTATAGACCAATCAGCTTGCTTCCGCACATGGGCAAGGTTTTTGAGAAAATTATTCTTAATTATCTCAAAACCTACTGCTCGGAGATAGCCCTTATCCCACCGGAGCAGACCGGCTTTCAGGCCGGACTCTGCCCGGATCACCATCTGGCGAAGCTACAGGCGGAAGTAAGTCAGAACACTATCAAGAATGAGGTTACCGCAATGATCTCCATAGACTGCACGGAGGCGTTCGACTCAGTGTCCCATAGCCTTCTATGTAAGACACTGCTGGACAACGAGTTTCCGGAACAGCTTTATACTCTCTTGCGGTCGTTTCTTCTTCAACGATCAATAAAGGTACGAGTCGGTGAAGCAGTATCTGAAGACATCGCACTCACATGTGGAGTACCCCAAGGCTCCGTGCTATCACCAGTACTGTTCTCAGTGTACACAGCTGAAACTGTTGGAGCAAAGTATAAAAGAGCTACTGTAGCGGCTTACGCCGATGACATCGCTATCTATAGTAGTTCAATGAATGCAGAGAGAGCTCTACGGCAGGCGGAGAATGTCTGTGAGGAAATAACAACGAAGCTGGAAAGACTAAATATCACAGTTAATCCCACAAAAACCGACTGTGTTATTTTCTCTTTTCAGACGAATAAGCGACCTCTACCTAAGGTCTATAAGGTAGCGGGTAGCGAGAACAGACCAGCAAGCAGTATAGTGTACTTGGGTGTCACCCTCGACAGACACCTGACACTATCTCGCCACTGCTATAAAAAAATCAGGTCGGTAAGGACCAAGTCTTATAGACTGAACCACCTGCTAACATCACCAAATTTATCTCTCCGCCTCAAATTAATGATCTATAAAGGCGTTATAAGACCGGCTCTCCTCTATGGAGCACCGATGCTAACAAACATATCGCCCGGAACTACAAAGAGGCTCCAACAGTTTCAGAATGGCGTGCTAAGGCGTATAGTAAGACATACTTCACTCCAGAGAGCAAAAACAGACTTACTACATACAACACTCGAGCTCCCCACAGTGACCGATTTCATCTCAAGGAGGCATATTAAATTCTTTGATAGCCTCAAATACTGTACAAACCCTCTATTCCAGACATTAACACCAGTAGGACGGCCACAGCGCTGGCAAAAACACGTACAGAGCCTCAGACTAGACTGAGAAAATTAACAAACCAGACAGACTCAAAACAACTAGTGAGCCCCGTCACTAGATAATGATTCCTAATTTCCATCATTCCCAAAAATTTCTCCTATCCTCATACCCCTCTTAAAATGCATCCGATGCAGCACAAGAGATCCCATCCATCCCAAATTTATACCCCTATAATATCAACTCCACATCCCATGGGGCTTTGAAAAAAAAAAAAAAAAAAAAAAAAAAAAAAAAAAAAAAAAAAAAAAAAAAAAAAAAAAAAAAAAAAAAAAAAAAAAACTAAGCAGCCAAAAACTGATGCAATCACATTTTCATACAAGAAAACACTCAAAAAACAGCCAAAACTGAATGGGCAAACCATACAGAATAAAAGACAGCTAACATACCTCGGTATGAAATTAGAATCACACCTATCATTTACAGCTCACACAAAACACAGGATACAGATAGCCAAAGCCACTACACACCAACTAAATCACTTACTCTACTCACCAGGGCTGTCACTCAGACTCAAGATCCTGATCTACAAAGCCATCCTTAGGCCTACACTGCTTCACGGTGCCCCCATCCTGCACTACCTATACCCCTCAGCCCTGAAGTCTCTCCAAACATACCAAAACAGCGTCCCACAAAAAATCACAAAACGAACATCTCTCGAAAGACGGAACATGGCACACATTCATAGTGAATTACAACTCGACACTGTTCAACAGCACATCACAAGGAGACACATAAAGTTCTTTGACAACATCCCTGCCTCATTCAACCCACTCTTCCGGGCCGTCACCCCATCTCCCCTTCCTGCCAGATGGCAGGGCCGAAAGGGACCACTCAACCCGGTCAACACCATACTTTAAGCCGCTTCTAAAGCACCCCCACTCCCAATATCCTATCCCATCGCCCCGTCCTGCCTATTTCCTAGTCCCACCCCAGCACCACTCTCTTATATCCATCCTTGTAAATATAACCATGTAAATATTGTAAATATTATCATTATTAATCTTGTATATAGCTTTTAGTAGTAGGTATTTTTAATTAACAAACAACTAGAAGAGGACCCTCACCTCTAAATAATGAGAAAATTCCCTGACTGGGAAATATCATTCCAATTGTAAATAGCCATCAGACCTTCAAATACCAACAGGTAGTAAAAGGTAAAGTACATCAAGTTTATAATTTATCTAATTATTTGTTTTATTAATGTTCTGTTTTGTTTGAGGGATTGGAAAAAAAAAAAAAAAAAAAAAAAAAAAAAAAAAAAAAAAAAAAAAAAAAAAAAACTAAGCAGCCTACGGCCTTCTTGGTTGTAAGCTCCTAATAAAAAGCTGTTATTTTCTTACCTTGGCTACCTTTTCTTTTTTACCTCATCCTTTCACTGAAGGCAGTGCGGTCTTAATCGGCCAAGTCTTCAACCCGCCAGTGAGGCTCTGATAGGCTAAGGCGGGGGTTCCTATCTCGGAAACGGTGCGGTCCTAATCGGCCTAGTTTCCAACTTACCGGTGAGGCTTTAATCAGCTGAGGTAAGGTGCTCCTCTCCTAAACCGAGACAGTGAGGCTCTAATCAGCCGAGTCTCAAACACGGCCGTGAGGTGCTCATCCACCGAGCCGTGGGAGCTACCTTCGGGTTACTCACCTCCTCCCTGAGCGGATTGTACGAGCACGCATAGTACCTGGGCCCTTCTGGTTCTAGAGGGAATTAGCAAACGTAGACCCAGCGTACACTGGTGACCCCGACGTGATCAACCGTCACCCGACGTGATCTTTCACGACGTGATAACGCCGTCACCGCCTAGGGAAGCAACCCGCAAGACTCACCTGTATCACTGGCCTTGCATACGTAGGAAGCACCATGATGTCCGACCCTCCTCAACCACTGGACGAAGATATGGACGCCGCAATTACAAGGCAACCGTTGTAAGACAAACCCGCTCGACTGCAACCAGGGACTTTTCCGCCTCCACCGTCACACACTCCGCATCCTGAGCTCTCCGCGTGTCGAGGTGCCATTAGTCGCCTGCCAGCTTTCTAGAACCGAACCCGCATCTATGGTTCGCGCAGTTCGACCGCGTCTTCAACTCATCCATAATCTCCTCGTCTATCATGAAGCGGTACTATCCGTCTTACACCTGGAGGTCCTTACACAGGAATCGGACATCATCATCATCAGCATCATTAGGAACCCCGGCAACACACTCTATGAGATCCTTGAGATCACCTGCTCAACAATTACGGTAACTCGGAGCGTAGGAGAATACAACAGCTTTTGGAAGGAGCAGAATAGGGCAATCAAAAACCCACACAACTCCTCATGCAACTGCAGATGCATGGAGTAACAACATCAGTGACACTATGGCTACGGAACCTTCCCCGCACGATGCAGGAAATTCTGGCAGCTACAAGACTGGTTGAATTATCAATCATCTTCGGCACAATGAAGATGACCCCAGTCTCACCACTGACATCATTGCCGCCAACACCTGAACCACCAATAGCTGCAGCGAACAAACAGTCGACACCTCGCGCACTCCAGCCTCCGCCAGAAAGACACCGGCCTGCCGTCAGCCTGATATCAACCAACCGTAGAGGATACATCCAAAAGAAGACCATAGTAATTGTATTAGATGTAAACAGAAAATTGTAATATATACTCCGTATTGTTGGGGGGGAATGGTGTGGCGGACGCTGAGTGGTGGGAGCAGTCAGCGGCCGGGCAGTGGTGGGGAGCGCCGCCTCCCACTCCTGCCGGCCGGCTATAAATAGGCTTGCTCGCCTCACTAAGCAGCATTCTCAGGGCTCTCCTGGGCCACTCCTGACCCAGGAGCGGCGCAGTGCCTTGACTGCTCTACCATCCGCGCCGCCCATCCTTCTCCTTCAGCCTACGGCCATCTTGGTTGTAAGCTCCTAATAAAAAGCTGTTATTTTCTTACCTTGGCTACCTTTTCTTTTTTACCTCATCCTTTCACTGAAGGCAGTGCGGTCTTAATCGGCCAAGTCTTCAACCCGCCAGTGAGGCTCTGATAGGCTAAGGCGGGGGTTCCTATCTCGGAAACGGTGCGGTCCTAATCGGCCTAGTTTCCAACTTACCGGTGAGGCTTTAATCAGCTGAGGTAAGGTGCTCCTCTCCTAAACCGAGACAGTGAGGCTCTAATCAGCCGAGTCTCAAACACGGCCGTGAGGTGCTCATCCACCGAGCCGTGGGAGCTACCTTCGGGTTACTCACCTCCTCCCTGAGCGGATTGTACGAGCACGCATAGTACCTGGGCCCTTCTGGTTCTAGAGGGAATTAGCAAACGTAGACCCAGAGTACAAAACTATTTCTCTTAAATTACAGCGACTTCTGCTAAAGTACAGCTACTTCTCCTACATTACAGCTACTTCTCCTACATTACAGCTACTTCTCCTACAATATATCTACTTCCCCTACATTATAGCTACTTCTTCTACAATATAGCTACTTCTCCTACATTACAGCTACTTCTCCTACATTGAAACTATTTCTCTTAAATTACAGCGACTTCTGCTAAAGTACAGCTACTTCTCCTACATTACAGCTACTTCTTCTACATTACAGCTACTTTTCCTACATTATAGCTACTTCTCCTACATTGAAACTATTTCTCTTAAATTACAGCGACTTCTGCTAAAGTACAGCTACTTCTTCTACATTACAGCTACTTCTCCTACAATATAGCTACTTCTCCTACATTACAGCTACTTCTCCTACATTACAGCTACTTCTCCTACAATATAGCTACTTCTCCTACATTACAGCTACTTCTCCGACATTACAGCTACTTCTTCTACATTACAGCTTCTTCTCCTACAGTAGAGTTTCTATAGGATCTATAGAACAACTTCTTATCCTCCTTATACAATGCTTCTTTACTCCTTAAAGAGATCAAAGAAGTAGAGGGTGAGAATTCTATTGCCTTTTAGTCCAGTATACGGACACATATCCTACTTTTGGATTTTCAAAGAGTTAACCTTTCGTTTATTGCGATCAGTTCTTGGTCAGAAATTTTTTACTTGTTCTTAGCTGGAAATATGAATCTAGTTTGGAGATAGAGAATTATGAATAATATAAAACCACAACATAACAATCATAGCAATGTCATGATTTTCGGCTTCACACAAGTGCTATTTCCAAAACAAATTGTAGTCCTTATTGGAGGACTTGTGATATTATTGTTATCGATGCATCGGGTTAAATGAAACCTATACAATATATCAGTCTTCAGAACCCAATTCATGAAATATGGCTTTTCGATTATCTGGTTGGCATGCGTTACAAAAAGTTTTAGGTTAGGAATAGGAGCAGTTTGCCCACTGCTGCACCTAGCGGCTGACACTACCCATAAGATTAGTACATATATTCACACTCGAAAACCCCACAGTATGGTTCAAATACCGTGCATGCATATCCAAAACTAGATTAAATACCAAAGAATATATAACTAGATGTAACGAATTAGAAACCAAATGCCTAACGTTGAAATAGTTGAAGCAGGTTGGTCAATGTCTCCAAAACTACCAGAAAAACAAAATAATAAAAAAAATTCTTCGTCTAATCTTGTACCTTGCAAATTAACTGATTCTCGGTGGTCCGTTTCTGAAAAGAAGATGGCGTGGAGACATTTTAACGCAGTACTATCAATGTAGAGCTACCAGAAGATAGTTTTTCACACGTCCCCGACAGGGGATTTACATTTTTTTTTTTTCGGGGCGAGAGGATTTAATAATAAGAAGGAAAATAATGCCCTAAATATCTGTAATAGTCGATTGTACGAAAGTTTTAAGGATAAGCATAAAAATTGGATCAAAAATTATTGTTTAAAAATACCATCCAAAATACAAAACTTATGTTTGTGGGTATGAAAATCATATTCTTTCGGGTGAGAGGGTAAAACCGGCTGATCCCTCCCCCTGCGTAGGCCACTGTTCAGATTTCACATTTACTTTTATAAAGTTATAAATCTCAAAAAAATAATTTAAAAATATCATGTAAATATTAAATCGTTACCTACGCAAATAAAATATCTGATGTAAAATTCCCAATCACAGGAAAATAAATTTCTGTATTAAGATAATCTAAAATATCACGAATTAACTAAAAAATATTGTAAAACAAACGTTTGAATTAATATTTACACTCTACGCTTACGATTTTTTATCTGTAGGATTATGTTCTTAATGAATATAAGTAAGTAGCTTTAAGAAAATCCTGTTGGGATATAGATTTAGTATAAGGCGGTGATATCTGATTCAAGTGGTTTGATATTTCAAGAGATTTCTTCCATTATTAAAATGTTAAGTAAAAATGAGTCTAGGTATGGCGTAAATTAAACACGAGTACTTTATTTAAAGATTTTATCCCGCGTAAAATTTTAATATATTGTTGCGGTATTAAAAAAAATAAAAAAACGTTACTCAGAATTATTTTTCGATTTCAGCGGCAGTGCATATATTTAAATAAATACCATACGTCATTAACAAATACCATATTAATTAACAAAGATATAATCAGGCGCTGCCTTCACTAGAATAAGTCATAAATGTAAACCGTGAGGTTCGATACCTCCAGACTCAAAAAACATATGATGTGCTTGGCAAGCAGATCTCTACAATTAAAATTTTTAAATATAATTTAATTAAAAATATATTGTAAAGTTAATTGAAAATATAATTACGATAGCTGTCTCGCCATAATATTATATAATTTGAGAATCAGCAACATATCATAAATTTACATTTGGGAAAATGTAATAACATTTTAAAAACACGAAAACGTTAGCCTAGAAAAGTGTCTATGTAAAGTATCATTAAGATACTTTACGTAGATAGTAAAGTCTTTATTTAAAATTTTAATTTTTCTCATAATGCGATTTTTTTTCTACAATCTTTTTATTTTATTACAAACTTTTTGATATTCCTGTCAAATTGAAAATAATCCTACGAATTTTCTTCAATATTATTCATTAGTTTTGAAATAGGTTTGTATATATGTTTATACATATGACTAATTTTATGAAAAATCTTGAAAATTGTAGAAAAACGTATGTTTTCTCCAAAGTTTAAATATTATTTAATTATCTCAAATATGCATTGTACCACATTTTTCATACAATTTATGTTCTTCCAAGTTAAAGAACTGAGAATTTTGGGAAAGAAAATATAAGAAACGACACAGGTAAAGAAAATAAATAAATAAACCTTTAAAGACTAATAAGAAAAAAGCCACTTGTTAAAACGCCACAATTTCATTGAAACCCTTAATTATTAATTATAATTTCAAAATAATAATATTTTTCTCTTTAAATTACTTTTGATTTCTTAAAGATGATTTCAGAGATACCACGGTGAAAAAAAAATTGAATTTGAGTTGAATGCGCTTTATTGAATGCTATTCATTGTTTCAATTTACCGTTTTCAATATTTATTTTCATTAGTGATATCGGCTGGTTTCATCAATACTTTATTACAAATAATCGCTAGCAATATATACATACACATATATATATATATATATATATATATATATATATATATATATATATATATATATATATATATATATATAACAATTTTTTTTTAGATATTAAATATATTGGGTTTCGAAAAATCGGTTTAATTTAAGGAAATACTCAGAAATATTTTAGATAATATTTTTATTTGGCTTCGTTTGATCTTTGCACATCTTTCAACTTGCCGAACCCAACCCTATCTTCCTCCATGTCGAATACTGTATAGAAGTTCTTGATAAATGTATTTCCCAGTATCCATGTGTTGTTGGGTAGATCCATACCCATAAATCCACTCATGCAAATTACACCATCATCGGAAGTTGTCTGAAACAGCAAATATTTCAATTTTTTATAAGTGATTGTTTAAAGGTGATTATTTAACAGCACATAATATTTCTAGTTTTTCACACTTTACCGTTATATAAATCAGAAGAGGGT
This sequence comes from Rhaphigaster nebulosa, assembly GCA_948150685.1. Lineage (NCBI taxonomy): Eukaryota > Metazoa > Arthropoda > Insecta > Hemiptera > Pentatomidae > Rhaphigaster > Rhaphigaster nebulosa. The sequence goes on along the minus strand of OX411310.1, from coordinate 101,565,645 downwards.
ACGCAGATTTTTTTTTCGGAAGGGGTTTAAATTTTTTTTCGGGAGGGGCATTTAATAAGAAGAAGGCAAATAATCACCTAAATTTCTATAATCGCCAAATTTGGCGTAAGTTTTTAGGATAGGCATGAAGATTGGATCAAAAACTTTTTATTAAAAGTTTAAAATAACCAAAAATATTTCTCAAAAAACTTATGTTGGCGGGTCTAAAAATTATATTTTTTGTACATTTCGGAGGGGAGGGAGGAAGAGGATATATTACCTCTGATCACCTCTTCTGCATACGATACTAATCAAAGAACTAGATTCATGGAAGATAATTGTTATAGCGTATTGAGGTTATTTAGATTAATTTATAAATTATTGTATTCAACGTAGTGCTATTAAGGTTATTCCCAAAAATCATCTAATAAAAATATATAAGAAAGTTGTCATAAACCAAAATTATCATTTCTTCACTTTATATGATGATTTTTACTGATATAAAAAAAACTAATGTGTAATATCGCAAAGAGAATGGAGCATATAAATTTGTAAATTAGTTCTCCTTTCACAGGGTTACAAAGGAAGGAAAAGATTAAAATAAAAAGCTTGATTTACAAGCGTTTAACCCCTTCAAACCAAAATTTTATATTAATCTTGTTTCATAGAATTCAGCATCATATGTTTTATTGATTCGCCTTAACAGTATACAGGGTGTCCCACCTCGTGATGTCAATACTTTAGGGGGTTATTCTAGAAGTCATTTGTAGTTAAATGGCGCAGAAATGAAATTTCTATCTTAACCCATCGAAGAGATATCCTATTTTTTGTGTATTTTTAAAGATACACGATTTTTTAGTGAAAAACTGTAATTATTTAATTTCTGGTTGATGTATCGTAAAAAAAGGAAAATATTTTCAAAAAGTACATTAAATTTCCTATAAGGAACACCCCCCTTTAAAATTTTATTTATTCACACAAGCGGTATACAGTAATTAATAGCAGTTAAAAATTTAAAAATTAGTATTTTCTGATTGTGTTTACACTTTTCTAGCACAGCCAATTTTAGGCGCAGAGGTTTTCCTCTGGATCAAAAGTTGCATCAATTCATAAGCTTTAAAATGATACCCCATTCACCCAGAAAAATAAAGGTTTTGTGTAAAAAACTTTAATTTCCAATTCCAAAACCATAATTACGCTAAATTTATCGGCGGCGTAGAACAAAGGGTGAACACACTGAGAACATAATACAAAGAAGGAGGAGATTTTTTTTGCTTTTCTTTTTCTTTTAACAATAAAATGACTGGAAAACCTATTTAGTCACCCACATATTGAAATTTCCATACTTACATAGGTAAATTAGCATTATTTTATTTATTTATTTCTTTTTTCATTACGACATTAACCTTGAAGAGGCTCACAGCAAGATGAGCAAAATCTAGGTTTACAATAATGTGGCATGGTCCAACCCATAAGAACTTTTATTAAATAATAATAATAATAATAATGTTTCTAATACTTTCATGTCTAAAGATAGATCAAAGCTAAGCTCATACCTTTAGTCAACCAATCCTGTCCGTGCTTGTCTAGCTCGAGACTCGCTCCCAGCATCAAATGACCATTCATTATCACTTTACTAGTGGTGAGGTGCACTTGCTTCCAGCAACATGCCTAATTTTTTCACAACTGAAGAATGCGCTGATATTGTGTTTGTATATGGCTTTGCCGATGGAAATGCCTCGGAAGTTCTCCGTGAATACGGTCGTCGTTTCCCAGACAGACGGTTGCCGGATCGCAGAACGTTTTCTTCTACTTTTCGTACCCTGAGGGAGACCGGATCGCTGCCGAAACAGTCTGTCGGGGCACGAGATGCCCAGAATGCTGAACGTGAGGAAGATGTGCTGAATTTTTTTGATGAAAACCCCTCTTCTAGTGTTCGTGAAGCAGAAGCACAACTTGGGATCCCCCACAGCTCAGTGCACCGAATTTTAGTCGGTGGCGGAAGACATCCCTTCCACCTCAGCCCGGTTCAAGAATTGCTGGATAGAGACATGGCGGCCAGGAGACAATTTTGCGAATGGTTTGCAGACCAGTGCCAGGAAGACCGCTGGTTCCCTAGACGTGTTTTGTGGTCTGATGAATCAACATTTACGCGTGGGGGGCTTTTTAATGCCCGCAATACTCATGTCTGGGCGGAGTATAATCCCCATGCTGTTAGGCCATCCTCCTTCCAATACCAGTTCAACATAAATGTATGGAGTGGTAGATAATCGTCTAATTGGCCCGATAATATTGCCCAGACGAATGAATGCGGAATTATTTAGGGAACTTCTGGAAAACCAGTTGTATCCTCTTTTTAATCAGCCTGAAGATCCCCTGCCTGACATCAATTGCACATGGTTCCAAATGGATAGATGCCCGGCCCACAGTGGGAGAGAAGTGACGGCTTGGTTGGATAACCACTTCCCAAACCGTTGGATTGGTCGATATGGACCTGTTCCATGGCCTGCTCGATTCCCCGATCTTACTCCACTCGACTTCCACGTATGGGGAACGTTGAAGAGCAAAGTTTACTCCGAGCCTGTAGCATCAAGGGAGGAACTCCTTGCCAGGATTGAAGAGCAGAGCAATATCATGAGGAGAGAAGGGCGAGATATTCTGCGCAAAGCCGTTGATTCGGTTAGATTACGGGCTCATATGTGTAGACAGCAGGCAGGGGGGCATTGTGAGCATTTAATGGGCCAATAAATTAATTTGAATATTTCAATATTGATTTTTTTTATTTTTATTTTAAGAATAATATTCTTATACATATTATGTATTATTATTAACAGTTTCCCTAGGAGTACTTTTATTTTTCATAAACAAGTTTTTTTACTTTTCGTGTTTTGTATTTTTTTATTGAAAATAATATTTTTTATTTTATTGTTTCTTTTAAAAAAGTAGTAATTAGAATTAGTATTATTAGGTACCTACATTTCAGACATTTTTATTTTAAAGTGTATAAAGACATTATGAATCTAGATACATATTACTTATAATAATTTGTAAGAACTAAATTTAAGATTATGTCTTAAATTTAATATTTTTCATAAAACAATTTTTAAAAAATCTGCTTATTTTTATTATGTTCTAGGAGTGTTCACTCATAAAAAAAATAATCCTTATTTACCTTTGTAATAATTATTGTGACGCGCCATGAGAAAAGGGAGCTTAGGGTGAACAAATGAAAATCTATTTCTTCCCACTAATTTTTAGAAGAGACGAATCAAATGAGCCCTTCTGTAGCTCCCTAGGGGCAAAAATCGCAGAATTATAACGATTTGAAGTTTAATTTTTACAAATTATAATTTTAGAAAAAAGCCAGCTCCCATTGAAAAACCGTCCAGTCTAAAGCGGAATTTCACAACACAGCGCTCTTACACAATGCTTGAGAGTGACCAACGTCAAAAATAGTATTTAACATGTAGTTTAGATGTTCAGAAATACATTTACTAGAAAAAAGTTTTTATGCTCTAGTGAAAAATTTGGGTCTTCAGCCTAAACTCCCTTTTCTCGTGGCGCGTCACAAATATGGAAATTTCAATATGTGAGTGACTAAATAGGTTCTCCAAACATTAGATTTTTATAATAAAATAAAAAAGAAAAGCAAAAAAAATCCCCTCCTTCTTTGTATTATGTTCTCAGTGTGTTCACTCTTTGTTCTACGCCGCCGATAAATTTAGAGTAATTATGGTTTTGGAATTGGAAATTAAAGTTTTTTACACAACCTTTATTTTTCTAGGTGAATGGGGTATCATTTTAAAGCTTATGAATTGATGCAACTTTTGACCCAGAGGCAAACATCTGCGCCTAAAATTGGCTGTGCTAGAAAAGTGTAAACACAATCAGAAAATACTAATTTTTAAATTTTTAACTGCTATTAATTACTGTATACCGCTTGTGTGAATAAATACAATTTTAAAGGGGGGAGGGTGTTCCTTATAGGATGTACTTTTTGTACTTTTTTTTAATGTACTTTTTGAAAATATTTTCCTTTTTTTACGATACATCAACCAGAAATTAAATAATTACAGTTTTTCACTAAAAAATCGTGTATTTTTAAAAATACACAAAAAAATAGGATATCTCTTCGATGGGTTAAGATAGAAATTTCATTTCTGCGCCATTTAACTACAAATGACTTCTAGAATAACCCCCTAAAGTATTGACATCACAAGGTGGGACACCCTGTATATCTCATAAAATTATAAGTAACATGTGAAATATATTGTTTTTATCTTTGATTATTATTGCACATTATTATCGCACATTGGCGATTAAAAGTTCGTCAACGTAATATTTTTTCATAACACCCTGCTTACAAAACAACCTACAAACAATACAAATTATACGAAGGATACTTTAGAGGAATATTATATAGAGTTGTCAAGAAATAAGGATATTAGAGTTGTAAAAAAATATGGTTTCGATATTTACACGATTTTCGACATTTCAGCCCCTCCTTAATCTCAGAAAAATATTTTAGACCATGCCTGTCAAAAACGTTTTTGTTTTTGTCAAAAACAATCACTAATAATTATTAAATGATATCGTCACAGGACCGGAACTAGAGGACATTTTATTTAGGGGGCAAGCGTAATTTTGCCGCCCCTTCTTTCAACCTCTTTCCTTGATAAAATTCAACAGTATTTAACTTAACATATTTCTAAATAAATATCATGATTTCATATTATTAACTCATTTTATTGATTGAATTAAGGTCAAAACCATCTAAAAGGGGAACAAATATATATATATTTTTTATATTTATATATATATATATATATATATATATATATATATATATATATATTTATTTTGTTAGGTGTAAGTGTCCTTTTTTCCCCTTCCCTTAATCCGGCCCTGTTTCGTCGTGTCAACTCTGAAGTATCGAAAGTGGAAAAACGCATTTTTCATATTCATCACATCACTGTTGCTTTACAGTGGAAAAGCATATGGATCCAGGTGGAAAATTTAAAAATGATGAAAACCATGATCTTGCAATCAACTTTGAATACTTTTTGAGTTTTTTAAAAATTAAGCTTTTTCACATTTGATGCTTTTCTGTTGGTTGACACGACGATATCGTTTAAGCGAAAATGGTACTTCTCCCGACATCTCTATCAAAAAAGTGGAAGTCATCCACTTATCTGTTATTCTTCTGATAATTTTATTTTTAGTTGACATCCGCATGATGGTATAGAAGGATCAATCTAATTAGGAATTGATAAATTATTTGCCACTTCTATAAATTTGTTTTATTGAAAACTAGTTTCGAATATTATACATTCATCCTCAGTTCTAAAAACACACAAAAAATTCAAAAATAAGCAATTCAAAATATAGTTTGGTATTATTAATATTAACCGCAAGATTTTCAAACATTTTTGAGTTTACAGGTGAAATTTTTTTTTTTTAATCTTGCGGTCACCTCGAAACCGGTCTAGTAAAATATAATAACGACTCTATTTCCAAATCCGTATGCGCCAATGTACTAAAAATCGAAATAGAAAAAATCAAAAGGTCCAATAAAAATATATCAGCAGAACATAAAACAGCACGTGTATTGTCAGAAAAAGTACATGAAAATAATCTCGTAATCATAAAAGCAGATAAGGGAAATACGATAGTAATTCTAGAAAGAGATAACTATAGAAAGAAAGTTTATGATTTCATAAACAAAAACGATTTTCCTAATGTCAAAAATCTCGTGAATAAATTTGCCACAGAAGTCCGCGAGTTAATAAAAAACAACATATTGATACCGGATAATAAATAATACACTCTCATTGAGATGAATCCGCTACCTCCCCGACAATATGGCCTACCCAAAATACACAAACCGGAAATCCCCATAAAACCAGTCGTTACTAACATCAATAGCCCGATCTATAAACGTGCCTATTACTTGAACAATTTATTCAAAATGAAAATCTCATTTTCCCCAAAACACACGGTAAAACATTCTATAGCGTTAGTCAACAAAATTCCGGATAACGCGAAATTAATATCATTCGACGTCACAAATCTTTTCACAAGGATCCCACCACTAGAAACAATAGAAATTTTAGAACAGTTAATCTTCCGATCGAATCTAGCACCGCTATAAAAACTAGATCTTTACAGTTTGATGTCTATTTCGATAAAACATAATTATTTTCAATTTGATGGAAAATTCTTCAAACAGGAAGAAGGCTTAACGATGGGCTCCCCTCTCTCACCCCTTCTGGCAGATTTATTTATGGACAAATTAGAACAAAAAATTCTTGACCCAAATAATTCTCAACTAGCTCAACATGTCATATACTGGTATCGGTATGTAGATGACATTATATGCCTATGGTCTGGTATGACAAAACAAATAAATAATTTTTTAAAGGAAATAAACGAAATTCATCCCTCAATTAAATTCACAGTAGAACTGGAAAAATAAGATTTAGAAAAAAGATTTAGAAATCTCAGTAAAAAAGAAACATCATGAATTTGGAATTTTCCGGAAACCCACCCACACAGATGTCGTTATGAACAATGGTGCTAGCAGACCGATAGCACATAAACTCGCAGCCTTTAATAGCATGATTTACCTTCTTTTGAACATACCATTAAATAAAAAGAACTATAATAAAGAAATTGAAATAATATATTCTATAGCAAAAAATAACGGGTATAATAAAACCACTATCAATCATATTTTAAAAAAACAATTACAAAAAAAGACAATTAATGATATCTGTTCAACAATCCCTGAAGATAGACTCATCCCGAAACATTATGTTTTGATTCCATATTACAGCCCTATATCCACCAAAGTCGGAAATGAATTGGAAAAACTAGGATTAAACCCTGCATTTAAAATAGAAAATCCTCATATTTCTCTTCTCCTAAAGACAAAATAGACGCTTTCCAAAAAAGCGGAGTATACGAACTAAATTGTAATGATTGTGCAGCTAAATACACGGGAAAAACTGGAAGATCGCTAAATCAGAGATTAAAGGAACATATACGTGCATATTATAATAAGACAGATAATTCCAACTTTGAAATTCATTTAAATGTAAATAATCATAAATTCATCAAAGACTCAGGCGTTAAATTAATACATCACGTTGAAAACAGCCTCAAATTAAATATATATGAAGCACTTGGAATAATAAAATCCTTCAAATCCAATCCAGATTTTTGCTTAAATGATCAAATAAATATCTTTAATAGTCCAATCTTAAATTTATTCCCATCTATAACAGAAAAACAATTACTCACCGACATTACTGGAAAAACCCCGACCCTTAAACCGTTTACCTATAAACATCCTACCTACCTTTCGTTCATTGTTAGTACAATGCGAGAAGAAACCAGTACAAACTTTTCTGTTTAATATAATCCATTTAAACCTTGGTGAGTACCAACTTGTATTTGATTTCTTGTCTTAATTAAATTCATAATTCATAAATGTTTTATAATACTGATTTATATTAATCTAATTTAATATGTATAATAATACCAAACTGTATTTTTAATTGCTTATTTTTGAATTTTTTGTGTGTTTTTAGAACTGAGGATGAATGTATAACATTCGAAAATAGTTTTCAATAAAACAAATTTATAGAAGTGGCAAATAATTTATCAATTCCTAATTTTATTTTTGAGAGAAGATGAGATACGATCTGCTTTGGTTTTTATCTGCATTTAGAATTCATGTTGTCATATGATAAATCAATTCTTTAGTGCCTTTATACTATATAAGAGTTAATAGTGTTATTCTGGAAAATTCCTGAAGTAGGCTAAATTTTTATTGTTTTGATTTCATACCCGAAATATGTAGTCTTCTCCTTTTAACTGGAAGTCCTGTCCGTTTATTGAAAAGATTACGTTAGGCCGACTGAAGATGGAGTCACAATCAACCTGTTGAATGTTTAGGAAATTAATTAATGATAAATTAAGTTAATTTTTTTGCTAATAATCGTCACATAGCATTGGTTATAATCTATATTTTTTTCTAATTATATTTATTGAATAATATTGCATTGGTACAATGATACCAATAATATACCAGGACAATGGTAATAATGATTAAAGAGATCATTCACACCATATTTACAGAAAATTAAATAAATCAAATAAGAGTAAAATAATAAATAGGAAGAAAAAAAACAAATAAAATAAACATAAACTTCTTAAACGCAGTCATACTTATATACACTATTTACAATCTATACTATTATTATGTGTATAAAGAAGAAGACATTTTTATGTATCAATCGTTTCAGGCTTAAACGAAAAAAGTATGAAGAAAGCACTGGTAACTTTAGGTCTATGTTTCTTAACAAGCATATGGTGCGTACATTATCTCATTGGCTAAAACTGGCCTTTGGTAAATCAATTTCCCCCCTTTCATTCGCGATAGGGGCGTGAACTAAAAGCTAAATTATCAGCTTTATATAATTAGTGTATTTCCAAGGAAGGACGTTTAGAGATTTTTATTTTATTTATCATAGAAAACTCTTGACGTATTATATCATTCGAGTGAATACTATAAGCTTGCTCAGGATTTTGATTAAGCAAGTAACTTATCGTTTTCTTTTAATGTTCATATTCTTCGCTATCGAGAAATTCAGTATTTACTATTAAAAAAAAAAAATCTAGATAAGATTCCTAAATAACAAGAATTCACTTGTTTTTAAAATTTTAGACTGCCTGTAGATTTATTTCAGTTTTTATTTTCCGAAGGAGGAGAAACTGCAAGTTTTGTATTAAACAACTATACTTGCCGAATATTGGAGCATGCATTCAAAAATATTTCTGCTTAAAAATAGGCACATCACGTATTTCCCAAACAATTTCAATTCTGTTGAACTAAACTTTTGTCTTCCTCCTGTGCAGTAGGGAAAATTGCCCTGTTATACGATTTTTGTAAAACTGCGCTGCGGATTTCCCAATACAACATTAACCGAATATATATATATTTTAACTCTACAACTAATATTCAGTCTTTTGAAACGTTAAGAAACTATTTAAAAATTGGTATCGCAAATCTGTATAAAACAGTATTTAAAAAAAAAAATCTAAATAATTTGTTTTGGTGAATTTAGCGTGAATTTTTTATAAAAGACGGTACCTTATATGTTTATTTTACAACAAAAAGAATAAAAATGCTTATTTATAGTTTGGATTATCTATTTGTACTAGTATCCAAATAAATATTGCCTAAATTTGGTATTTTTGATTAGAAATGGGCTAGATATTTGTAACTTATTATGCAACAATAGTATAACTGTTAAATGTGTAAACCTTAAAAAACAAAACCTAAAAAAGTTAGTTACTAAAAAAATTGTTATAATCCTGTTGTGTCTCATATTTTTTATTATTACAAGATCAATGAATCCCATAAAATAAAAACGTTCAGACTAGTGACTAGCAAGAAATAAACTATGTGAAAAGCTGTTTATAAAATCATTTTCAAAAACAACTTACCTTATGGACTTAATCAGCCATCAAACATAAGTAACAAAAATTTTCTTTTAACACGTGTTGAATAATTGGAATGGTCTGCGTAGGGAAGGCTTCTATTGGAAAACGTTTTATTTGTCCAGTGCTTCAATGGTCACTATCAAATTTTTATGACAATATAGGTAACTTAAATTAAGGCCACGACCATTGCAGTATTTATTAACAATATTTATTCTTTTTAACTGCCATTGAAAATTTATTATTTACTTACGACATTAATGGCGCTGACCGGCCTAGTGTCGCCTCCAACAGCGATGTTGATCCGTTGGATGTCGCCGATAGGACCTACTATATAGCTGGTGCCCGTGTCAACTAACGCTTGGCAGCCTCCGTCGCAAACCACGGGTCCGTCTTCGACCATCACACTGAAATGGTATGCTCAAGTATGTTTAAAAGTCTTTATATTTGGTAATTAATATATATATATATATATATATATATATATATATATATATATATATATATATATATATATGTGTGTGTGTGTGTGTGTGTGTATGTGTGTGTGTAAAAAGGTTATAGCTGCTCTTCAATAATGATTTATAATTTAAATCTTTACTAGACAGGAACAAGGCTCACCACGGATCAGCGTACAACTGGTCACAATCGATTGAGGGCTAACCTGTACGAAGGATGTGAATATAGAAAAATATCGATATTTCAATATTTCGAGCCTCGATATTTTTAATGTTTTAAATATACTCCTTTAAAAGGAAGAGGATTTAGAGATGTCGAAAAAATATTGAAATATTCGATGATTTGAAAGAAATATATCGATTTTAAAATTTGAGTATCGGAAACCAATATTTTTTCCAAAAAGAATTAAATAAACAAAAAAAAGTCTATAAGTTTGGTAGGTTTCAGTCATTATTAATTCATTTGTGATTTTCTTCCTTCTTTCTTTTTATTTGTTTATGTTAAGAAATGTAATTCATTTAAACTCTAGTTCTTAGTAAAGAGTGTTTTTAATAAAAAAATGTTAATATGTACTTTGATATATTATTAGTAATTCGTTCAATACTGATTTTCTTCCGTCCTTTTTATTTTTTTATTTTACGTTTAAATTTTGATACAATGATAATACAACTAAAAATATTACATCTCCATGAATATTTCAATAACAGATAAATAATAATATATAAACAAATTTTCATACCTGTCAATTGCGATTTGCCAGTGGCGCCTCTTAGTAACAGGAGCATACTTTAAAGTAGTTTTATCAACGATATTCTCGTCTATGCCTCCAAACAATATCTCTCCAGCATTTTTGTCTGTGCGATTTCTAAAACAAGAAAATCAGAATCAGTAAATGGAACTCTCAGATCGCTCTAAAATACAATGATTTCCTTTTTTTTTTTTTTTCAATATTATCACTATAAAATATACTATTTTTGGATCACGAATAATGTTTTTATATTACTTATAACACTTTAAACACGGTCTTAAGTATTCAAATAAAATTTCAATTTACTATGACGTCCCGAGTTAGGCTGGGTTCTTAACCATGTGCATATTATAATATAAGAACATTATTTCTGATATCGTGCATTCCTCTTGTCAGACAATTTATTTATTTATTTAAAAAAAAATAAAGTGAGGATATTATTAAAAAATTCCAACACGCATAGGCGCAGATGTTTCATTTTGATTGGGTTGAGGAGCGAGTTGTAGCGATCTCCCCTCCCTCTCGCCCCCTTTAAGTCTCAGTAAGCATCAGTAGTGAACTGGAGCCGTTGGGTTGAGCTTACTCTCTACTCTGCTAGCCCATCCAGGCCCTATTTCTTCTTGGAATTGTGTACTGGTTAAACGAAGCAATGAACGATACGCTGATCTAGACTTTCAGAATTCGATTCCACTTCAGATTTAATCTTGCTTCTAGGCCTTCGCCTAGATAGCTATTCTGCTTTTCCTATTTTCTTAATTTATTTTAGTTTACATATTTTATTGGTTCAAGTGGATTATAGCTGTTTGTGTTGTGTGCTGTTGGAATCTTCCAATAATATATTTAAAGGAACAAACACTATATCTATAAAAGCTAATAATCAATAGATATTGGCATAGACGAAGATTTATTTATTAAGATTAAGGCATAGGAGGGTGAGGAAGGGAATCGCTTCCTCCCTCCCCAATAATAAAAGAGAGGTGCGAGAGCATCATTTCTTCCCTCTCTCCAATAATTTGAAATACAAAAATTTTAAAAAGTAAAATAAAAATCAAATAGAAATAATCTACACGAACCAATTAAGAAAATGGGAAAAGCCGAATAGCTAGCTAAGCTAAGACCTAGAAGTAAGATTGAATCTGAAGTAGAATCTAATTTGAATTCTGTAACTCTAGATCAGCCAGTCGTGTGCTATTTCGTTTAAGGGGTAAACGATATAAAGAAGAAATAGTGCTTGGATGAACTAGCAGAGTGGGAAGAATGCTTAACTCAACAAGCTCAAGTTCATTACTGAGGCTTACTGAGAGGGAGGCGGAGAAAGGAGGGGGGAGGGGATCGCTCCCTTAATCAAAATGAAAAATCTGCGCCAATGGTTATTATTAAAGTTATACTTTTTTTCAGTATTAAGAATTATTGAATGAATCCTAACAGTGGCCTGACTGGATTTTTTGTGCTTGGGTGCGAACAGCGGAAAAGTGCGCACCCTTGGGATTTATAGACCTAGCCTTTCGGTATTTCGGTGCCAATGTGACCAGCATAAAAACCACAGATTAAAGAGTATAATATAAGGCAGATTTTTTGCTCTCACTACTAAAATGGGACAAAGTGATTATCCCATTCCATACGAAGGCGACGCTAAAAACAAAAACTCTCGTGGAGTAGTAGGGAAACAGCCGTGTTAGAGGAGGGACGAAGGGAGAAAGTAGTTGTGTTGGGGAGAGGGAAGGGACGGTGGTGCACCACGGTGCTGTCATGGTTTATTCGGTTTTAGGATGTCCTAAAACAAAGAAAAGAGTTGGCACTAGTGTGATAAAAACATCCATTACACACACAAGATTATTGGATTCCCTTTACCGCCCGATTCCTTTTTTATTGTTTTTCTTTTCTTTTTTTAAATATTTTTTTTCAGTAAACTTGATAAAAAACAGGAGGAACGCCTAGGTCGAAGAATTTAATAAATGACTAATACATTAAGTCATCTTTATAGTTTTAGAGGGTTCCTAGACTATTCCTTCCAGTTTGGGCCATTTCATACCTCTCAAATCGCCGGTGGACCTCCGTCCTAACCAAGGGGAGCCCCCGAAATATCATATTACTCAGTGCTCCGCAAGGTCTAGATCCGCTACCGATAAAAAGAGAATTTTTTAATCTTCTCTTTGATAATTCTACTTTTATTTTATCGCCCTTCGAGGGTGGCACATGTGTGTTACCTTACTCATTCAAGGTAACCAAATACCTTTCTATAGAAATGATTCGATTTGATTTAATCACATGTCCTGTAATATTGATAACAATTTTTTTTTTAATCCTTTCACACCGAAACCCATTCCTTCTGAAAATCTCCTCGACCACAATCGCCACATAAAACTATTTATCATCTGTTCTCTCTGTATGTGTGTGTGGAGAATACTTTTAATTTTAAATTATACTATCTGCTAGTTTTTCCTTTTTTGTTGTTACTTCATTACAATTATACCTCTTACTTATTGAGATATAATGAGAAGATTCCAGGTGCAAGATCCTGTTGAATTCTATTTTGCATCGGTGTCGAAACATTTTTCACTGAAAGAGTCGGATAACGGAGGCCTATAACTCCATCGAACATTGTGTTGCCTGAGGATGGTTTTTGAGTGACTTCAACAAACGTCTGATTTTGAATTTTCATTCCAGCCAACTAGAAAAAAGAAATTGATAATAATTTTATGATCTTCTTTATTTGTATATTTTGTCTGATGTACTCAAACTTTCATCTAATCTTAAGATAAGATAAGTTATATTACTGAATTACTGATAAGATTGTTCAATAGAGCTTACAAAGCTAAAATATTATTACAGATTACAGGTAGTTTAAAACCTCGAGATTATCTGTTGATAGAAATCCTTTTAATCGTCCGGTAACGTGCTGCAATGATATTAAGGTTCCATTCTTAGTGAAAGTTGACGATTTTTCACTGGAGTATCTTTGGTGATTTCCTGAATAAGAATATTTATCACTAATATTGTCATTGTTGGCAAGCAAAAATTAATTAATGAATGCAAATACTCATAATAACAGGCATATGGAGGTTTCAGAAACCAATCAATTTAAGTCATCATTTTGCTGAAATTGACTTATTATTCTATCAGATAACAACACGCTTAACCCAGTATTATACTTTTCTAATGTAAAAGTATAACTTAATACTGACCACAGAATAAATGAGCCAAATTTTTCAGAAGCCTATCAGTTTAAGTCAGCTTGAAACAAGTTAATTACTTAATAATTATTTATAAACTGATTCTGCTACAAAATCAGTGACTTTAATATCAGCATGTCTTCAATTTTGTCTTCAATAAACCATAAAAACACTTGTATCCTCCTCAAAAAACACGGTCACAGTTTTGCGTTAAATCAAAGTTTTTTCTCTAAACTGTTGAAGTTTATTTTATCTAGATCCTCAAAAAAAGTGTGTTTATGTATTACTTTTCAATAAAATTTTATAATGTTTAGAATATCGCATATATTTTCTGTGTTACACTTCTAAAACATATAATTAGCATATCGTTCATATGGTTTACTGACTTACGCTGATTCGCTTCTGAGCCCTCCATACATAAAGCCTCAAGTCTCTCAAATACCAGTAAGCAACTAGCCAGTCAACGTTTCGCCAATTCAGGTATCATCAGGAAAGAAAAAGATAAGCTCTTATAAATGCAGACCAAGAAAGTGCATCTCATATCAACAGTCAAAAGGGCTAAAGTAGTAGAGATAGTGCAACTCTGATCTGCACATATGTGATCATATCTCTTTGTCTATCCTTATTATTTCTCTGTATCTGTCCTGATGATGCCTCAACAGGCGGATCCTTGAATGGTTAATTATTTACCTGCTTGAGAGACTTAAGGCTTTATAGTTAAAATTAAAAAAAAAAATTATAAATGAACAATTAGGACTTACGACAGGCAAAATCCTCACATCGGCTGGATATAATCCATGAATTCGATGAACCGGTGTCGAACAAGACTTTGAAACGTTGGCTCGGTGTTCCGAGTCCTATTTCACCATAATAATGAATCTGGGTAGGATTTTTCGTCAGTAAATATTATTGGAATTGAATATAATTTAAATATCTAAAAACCTCACGTTTTCATAGTCCTTGGGATAAACAATACCTCCTTGATCCAGATGATTTTTTTGCGATTTCAAAATCTTCAGGTGCCTTTCCAAACCACGAATATGTGAGATTTCTTCTCCTTTTTTTAATGAGATTCTGTAAACAACGAAAATCGTAAATATTTCGCTATTATTAACCCAAATCATAGGCGTCGGCACTGGAGGGAAGACATTTTCTGACATTAAAAATCTGACATTCCTACTCAAAGAAATATTCCAAGCAACACAAGAATGTTGGTATTGCGGCACTCTTCTTCCAAGCCAGTGATATATGAATCCGCAGTGGCGCAAACTCGACATATTAAAAAAATGACTTATGTCCAATACTGATTTTGACTGAATTCTATGAAGCGTACTGAATTTTACATAGCGTACAAATGGCTAAGTCTGACATAAAATAGGTGGGAAGATGTTGAAATTACTAGATTCAAATAATGGCCAACGATATTTAACATCTAAACCGTCTCTCCCAGCAAATTCATATGGACCGGCTGATAAAAATGGATCTTGCATTGATCAGATTATTATTTATTTGTATTAATGAAGACAATTATTTTATCATTGATAACGACCGACTTCTTTTCGGTCATTAGGGAAGTCTTTTGTGTGGTTCTTTAAAGGTCTATCGTCAGCAGTCAGGTTAGTGATTGCTAAGTTATTGTTGGTCCGTTTTAATTTAAATTCGTTAATTTAGGCGGTAATTTGCCTGAAAGAATGGATGATATATAGATTTAGGCGTATGCACTAATGCAACTTGCGGGTCTAAAATCGTTTAACTCCACTTAGATGCCTTCCGGAATGTTTTCCGTCAACAGTTTTTTCTCTTCGTAAATTTCTTCTTAAAGACTACCCGAAAGATTTGAATTTAGTTTTTCTTTCAATCTTAAACAGCTTTTGGGACAGGATATCATTCCATTGTAAGTGAAGGAAGCTTACACAAATTTAACAGTAATTAACGTGTTCATATAAATGTATTTTACGAACTGAAAAATTTCAAAAGCTTTGAGCATTTTAGGCATTTTAAACCCAGATATTTTAAATATAAATTGCTTACATATAATTGTTAAATTGAGCTGAACTCTCAATAGAGAAATAAACTAAAATCAAAATGTATTGAAACTCGTAAGTGAATAATATTTTGTGCATAATGTATGTAATGTTGAATGCTATATTACCTAGTTAATAAAGCTTGGCCTTCCATCAAGAAGAACAAGACCAATAGGTAAAGGAATCGAGAAGCCATGGTAACGAATTAGAAGACAGTGCGACTAAATGCAACCTTCCATTATATCCTAGTATATATGTTGATTGATTTGAGATAGAGCTAGGAATAACACTCCACATAAATAATCTAGATTAGTAAAAGATTAAAATGGAAATTATAAAAAGGATCCAACTAAATCTCCTAGTATTGTTTTGTTGATTACATAATCAGGAAAACATTTCATTTAAATTTTAGGACAGCACTATTCTAGTATGCTAATGATTCGACTAAAGAAGAAGGCAAAGATAAGGCAGGAGAGTATTATCTGAAGTGCTACGATATCATGTCTTCAGCCTTCCGAACGGAGAGCCACGCAGTAGAAGTAGCATCCAAAAATAGTAGGGAACCCAAAGGAAATATCGGCAAAGAGGTGGTGTAGGAGTCCAGTCAATATACACATAAAAAAGGCTCTACCCTGCAAAAGGTCAATTAGTTTTTAATTTTGGTAATTATTGGGACCGGTCACTTCCTTATCTAAAGGGGCGTGGCCTCACATTGTTGACATTGAGGTTACGCCCCCACCACATTCCCTTATACGTTCATTCCCATATACGTTCACTTCTTTCTTGTAGATAATTACCGAAATATACATAATTTTTATGTAATTTAAATTATTACTGCTTCAAATAGATCACAGCTGAGGATTTCCGCTCGCTACGCTCGCTCAAGAGATGAACAAACCACAAAAGTTCCTTTTCAATTGAGGTCGGGTCCTCACCGTAATTTCAATTATTACTGCTTTAAATAGATCACAGCTGACGATTTCCGCTCGCTACGCTCGCTCAAGAGATAAACAAACCTCAAAAGTTCCTTTTCAGTTGAGGTCGGGTCCATACCGTAATTTAAATTATTACTTAAACTTCTCCAGATCACCGGAAGTCGACAGCACTAACAATTTTAAATATGCAATTAAGGCAGTAATAATTTTAATGATTGCAATGAATACGCGGTTTTCAAAAACCAGGACAAAGGGGAAGAATGGTGGCGGCAACTGGTGAAGGTGGGGCTTTAACCTTACTGAGGCCACGTCCCTATTGTTAAGGGAGTGACAGGTCCCAATAACTACCTTAATTTTTTATTATATTCTTTGGACCTAAGCCGATCGTAAAAAAAAATCAAATTACCTACTTCGAAAAACCTGTACGAGCTGGGAAGCAGCCAAAAGCACCGAAATTTTGGAACTATTTTCAGTTTCTGATCAACATCTCCTAAATTATGAGTCTGAAAGAATAATGTATGGTTATCTAAACTAGATTAAATTTGAGACCTGATTCAACTCAGTTCCTGAGATATAGGCCTTCAAAGATTGAATTTTTTTTTTTCAAAAAGTGTAAAATCTTTACTTTGGTCTCTAAATTTGTCAGATTTCGTCAAAAATACTCATCCCATGACATTCATCAGGTATAAACTTCAAAAATATTTATTTGGCTTTAATCTGAGTTTTGACGGGCACCTGCGGGCCCAATGCTTCTCTAAAAATGAGCACATAACTGAAAGTCTAGAAAAATGGATTTTGGTAAAAATAAATTAGTGATATAATGCAATAACTAACATCTAGAGTTACGTTTCTGCCCATGTGCTTTTCTAAGACAGTTGGGATTTCCGCAAACTGCCTCTATTCTATTTATTCAATTAATGTATTATAAATTTGTATCGGTTACGGACGGGTGCCGATCTATGAAAATGTATTATAGGAAATCTGAAGAGTTTACCCATTCAATACGGCGGCCATATTGCTGAACTTACTGCGCAATAAACGAAAACTTCTTTTGTGCCTTAATACTTACTGCATTTTAACAAACTGCTTTCTTTTATGGTTAAACGTAAGATAAAAATATTTAAAAAATTCCCTTGGCATTATATAACGCCATTGTGTTATATAATACAATTGAGTCGTTTGCATATGGGTATTAATTTTCTGAGATGACAGACCCCTGTACTTCTGTAATAAAATGAAAAAATATAGCGATCGAAAGTGGCGGATTCATCCATTAGCCAGCCAAAGATTGCTGAAGGTTCAATTGGGCGGTATTTAACTGAAAGGAACCAATCCTCATTGCACAGGTTTTGCAAACTCAAATCTATCTATCAGGAAGGCGCTTCTCGGCTCAGACTTTGATCTAGCAACTATGTCAATATCATCCGCAAAGCCTAAGATTTGAACACTTCGATTAACAATAGTTGCTGTTGTCTGTATATCCGAATCTCTCATTGCCTTGTCAAGGCCCAAAATAAACAGCAGGCATGCCTACCCATCCTCCTGTCGCAAACCCTTCAGACTTAAGTCACTTGAGGACTCTCCTTGTATTCTGATGATATTCCTTACATCATGCATGGTCATCTTAACAAGGCGGATTAGCTTCCTAGGTATGTCAAATTCTTCCAGTTCTTTTTATATTTTAGAGCGATTAATGCTGTCATACGCATTCTTGAAGTCTACAAAAAGACAATAGGTTGTCATGTTGGCTTCAATTCCCCACTGCATAATAGTCCTTAGGGAAAAAATTTGGTCCACTATAGATTTCTCCTTTCTAAAGCCTGTTTGGTATTTTCCAACTATTTCCCAGTCCAGTAGATCACCCTTGTAGAGATACCTTTTTTCCATTCTGTTGATATCATTTCATTAACCCGTATCTGCAGGGTCTGATGCAAGTCCTCGCCTCCATATTTAAAGAAAAACACTGGAAAGCCATAAATATCCGGACTTTTATTGTTCTGCATTCTATGGATTACTTCCAGAACCTCTTCAAAATCTGTAAGGGGTTTAGTCTCATCTTCCTCTTCGCATTTCTCATTCTGATCTTCCTGCGTAGACTCTTCTCCTGTGTCTTCAGTGGTAGAGAGGTTTAGCAGTTCTTCAAAGGACGCACCCATCTTTAGAGAATTTCTTCCTTCTTTGTGGCCAGTGAACTATTTTCGCTCTTGCAGGGAATAGGAGTTGGTTTTAAACCGTCTCTTTCCTGATTTACCTTTCGATAAAAGAATTTTTTGTCCTCTTTCCTTCTTCTTTGATTTCCTCCACTTTTTTCGTTTCTCAGACTTTGTTCTTTCTTTTATGAATTTTCTTCTCCGCTAGCCGTAAAATTCTGTATTCTTCATTGTATATCTTCTTTGCACCATCGATTTTTGGGATCGTTTTTTTTTTCATCTGTAGCTGCCTGGCATCCTAAATCGAACTACTCGTCCCTGATATTTCTCACACTATTTTCTAGTTCAGCATCATTGCCCATTTCTTTCATTATACTCTTCATCGGAAGACTTACTCGTATCTGTTCCTCACATCTTTGGCGGATTTCTGGGTTCTTTAACTTGTTTATACTGATTTTTTTGATAGCCTTCCTCCTTGTTATATAACTTTTGGAGATTCTGGCACATATTTTAGAAATTACAAAGTAATTGTCTGAATCCATGTTAGCACGACGAAAGCTTCTGGTGCTGATGAGGTTGGATTTATTGCGAGAAGTGATAAGCAGGTTGAAAGTTATATCATCTGGAGATATCCAAGTGTTTTATGCGTCCTTTTACCCGGAAATAAGGTACTCCCAATGACCAAACCCCTTGAGACTCCAAAGTTGATTAGCGTTTTTCCATTACATTCCTCATGCAGACTACGTTTACTAATTTCTTGGTATTGGGAGAAATATTTCTTCTTGGCAAAACTTTCATTCCCCCAACAATATTTTGACATCACTTCGAGGGCATCCGCTGAGCCTTTTCTCCAATGCATCACAGAAATCTTCTTTTTCCCCCTCGGTAGAGTCTTCTGTGGGGGCGTGGCAATTAATCAGAGTTATGTTATGGAATAATCTTTTGAGCCTTAGTCTACAAAGCCTGGGACTTACGGCAGTGTAGTCTATTACTTTTTCTCTCATCCTTCCTCTTACTACAAACCCGGTGCCGAGCGTGTGATTTCTACTATTACAGCTGTAATAAATTGTGTGATATCTCTTAACTCAAGTCCAAGTTAAATGGCCTTGGAAAATTTGGAAGTATTCAAACAGGTTTGTTTTCTTTTTTGTCACAAACCTAATTTTTATAATGGGATCTCACAATATACATATACATATTCGTTGTTGCCCTGGTACTGTGAATGTGATGTTTTTCTTTTGTCTACTTCATTTATAATAACATCGGCATTAATTTCTATAATTCTCGCGATACCAATCATAAACTATAAGTGAACCCGGCCAGTGACAGACTAATGGATAACCGATTAAAACCGTGCGTCTGTGGTCGCCCTTCCAATACAATGTGTTCCATCTCCACTGCCGACAATCGGATCAGAAGAAAAATAGAACATGTTTCATTTTCGTTCCAACTTTTAATCGGGTCGATTCATTGTAGAATGTTTGCGGTATTTCTATTAAAACTACTGTTTCAATTTCTTCCGATTCGGCCCGATTTTGATATTCTGCGGGGGCCCTAATAAGTATGTAGTTTTGTAGATTTCCTCAAAGCAATAATCCTCACAGTTTATCTATAGAGGTGTCGCACTCCTTTCTAAATTTGAAACTGTCATAATTTCGAAAACCCTAACACAACTGACGATAAAAAAATTTCCTGGACATTCGAGCTAAAGTCCATTCAAGTCCCAGTGGCGTACGCACGGAGCTAAATTCCCTCCTCCCCCTTCTCCTGAAATGTAAGAACAAATATAATTTTCATACCCATCAACATAAGATTTGAATTTAGAGTAATATTTTTGGCAATTTTAATAATAATTTTTTATCCAATTTTCATTCTTGTCCTTGAAAATTGAGCGAAATTTGGCGATTTATAGACAATTATTACTTGACTTCTTCTTATTAAATTCCCCAGCCAAAAAATCTGCGTACGCTTCTGCCAAGTCAAGTTAGTGACTTTTTATGATGGATGATTTCTGCTTGGTGAAAAAACAATATACAGGGACTAAATAAATGTATCCATCAAATTACAGTCAAATAAGGTATTGAATGTTTGCTTGGTGAAAATATCTGTTTAGCTAAGTGAAAAAAATGAACTGTGAATGTGAAATGTGAATCATAGACAATTTCGGACTTAGTGACTTTTCCTTGAACTGCCTCCATATTTTATCTATGGTTTCACATATCAAACGAGAAAGTATTATTTTTAATTCGAAACTAACAGAAAGTCAGCAGTGCTACCAACCGTTCTGAAATCATATTAAAAACAAAATGTTTCAATCATTGCCAAGTATTCTGAGGGAGGTAGCGTCAGGACAGTTTTCTGTGCCAGTCAATGTATTGCGTTTTATTTTAGAGAGGAAATAAACGTTCACTTAATGAGCTTGTTTGTGAAATAAATTGTCCTTTCAACATAAATCTAAAATCTTTGTAATGCGAAACTACTTCTAGCTATGGGGCACCTAGGAGGCAGTAGAAATATATATATATATATATATATATATATATATATATATATATATATATATAAATTTTCAATTCGTTAAATAGTTCATGCTCTGATATATGTGTTATAACCTTTTACAAATATTGTTAAGTATATACAGAACTAGTAATCATAGGAGCCACGGTTGAGATAGAGTAAGCCAGTGAGTTCGAAAAAAACTTATTTCTATATAATCTAAAGTAACTTATTTCTATAACTATATTACTACAATAAAGCTTTATTAACAGCCCCGATCTCAATTGAAAAGGATCCGTTGGGGTTATGTTCATCTCTTAAGCGAACGTAGTGAGCGGAAGCCGACAGCACTAATAATTTTAAATAATATCCAATTAAAGGAGTAATGATTTTCAAAATTCCAATGAATACGAATGTTATTCCGATTGGTAAGTTGTATCGTGTTTTATTATTACATATTTACAATGGTTATCGTAAATTCTAAAAAAAAAAAAAAAAAAAAAAATCTTGTTAAGGTACACCTGCTACATTCAGTCGGAATGACATTCCCACTGACAGTAGTACTTACGATTGACTGTGTTCACTCAGTTTCACGCGTTTACATGATCAATCGGAATGGCAATCCGTCAATTTGGATGTCACTCCGATTGTCCGTGTAGGGGGGTACCCCTTAAGTTTTAATTAAATTTAGTAAACAAAACGTCGATAACAATTCTATTACCTCCCACAGCATCTTGCCATGCTGTAACCACCTTGTTAAGTGCCTAAGGTAAATTGTTGTCTAAGTAAAGTTGTCTAACTTTGTTGGTAAAGTTGTCTAAGTGCTCTGGTAAATTGTCATTATTAAATTAAAAATATTTCAAGTTGAAATTAAGATTCAGTTATAAATATTAGATTTTTAAAAATATTGGGAATGTTGTTATCACTCTTATGGCTCACTATTATCTAAGGCTTACTTTGTAAGCTATATCTAGATAAGGCTCATTATCACAAAATACTTCTTATCAGTTGCGATTTCTTATCATTTGATATGTCCTGTATGTTACTATAGTTTAGCTTGGACCGGTTATTTATTGTATAGCCTTATATTCTTAAAACAAAATTTAAAAGTATTATTTTGAAATGACTAGTCAACCAGATATTGTAGTTTATGGTTCCTGCATGGTTGATTTGTCTTGGTAAGGATTTGGATGGCATGATTCAAAAATTATATATTCCCTACTATGGGTTTTTATCGATTAATTTTTTTAGTTATTGCCCAAGATTGCCGTTACCTGGTGAAACTATACATGGAACAGATTTTAGACTGGGAAATGGAGGAAAAGGGGCCAATCAGTGTGTGGCAGCAACAAAGTTGGGAGGATCAACGGCCCTCATAGCTAGGGTAATTATTTTGATATAAGGAGAAAATAAAATTTAAAAAATTAATTCTGCTGTCAATACATTACCTATATTTAGATTAATTGTATTCCTAAACAATTGAGACACTTTTGGTGGTTTCAGTTTCCTAAAACAATAAATTATAATTTTCATCCTATAATATTTAAACTGTATCATACATTTAATATTTTATATCATAACAAGCCTGATATTTGCTGATTCCATCCATTTATCTGAAAATATACTTGAATACATTTAGAAGAAATATTAAAATACTTTCAATTTCATTTATTTATATCGAATAGAATATTTTTTGTTTATATATCTATCAAGCACAATACTTTATTATTATTATTTTTTTTTTTTAATATTTATATAATTTTTGTTTAATTTTTCCCTCTTCTGTAGTAAACCTTAAAGAAGAGATCTAAAAAGCATATTACATGTTTAAATCTGAAATATCTTTTCATTGATAGTTATGAAACTGTTCAAGAAAAGATTTTAACTTAAACTCTTATAAATTTAAGAATATAAAGACAATACATTACGTGTAAAATAACATAAAAGTAAAACTTTGTTAAAAGTTTTAAAGGTAAACAATATAAACTCAATTAATAAACTGGAAATCTTTAAAATCTGTAGTCAAATAATTAATTTAAACTAGATTTCATATTATTACATTGGTAGAAAGCATTTAAAAGTCATTGCTTTGCTTGCTAATCTGAGAACAACAAAACATGTAATACAAACTTTATTTTCCATCTATATAAATATAAACTCAAGGTTCAAACCAATGTTTGTTTTCAATTTACTTTTATATATTAATGAAATAATATCATTGAAGGAATATCAATTTAGTTCTCCTTTTCGCGTCAAAGGGAGAGTGTTAGTAGTGATTAATCTTTTGTAGCGTGGGACTAAACTAAGTGAAATTGAGCGACAATGAATAATCAATTTAAAAAGAGCTAGTATAACACAAAGGCAAATCACTCGTGAATTAAACAGTTCCCAGGATGTAGTTAAAAACTTGTTGAAGTCAGGTCCAGAAAGTTGCGGTAAAAATAAAAGAACTGGAAGGCCTCCAAGATTTTTTAGTCATGGGAAATACAACGTTTTGAGGGAAATATCGAGCACCGCTGCTTCTGCCCATGTTATGAAGCGATTCAAAATAGGGCGTGATTTCAGTTCATTAAGAAAATGGGTAACTGAACTCAGTTATTTAAAATATTGTAGAACTAAAAGAAAACCATCACTTACAATGGCACTTGCAGTTTACCTAAAAGCATATTCAGGAAAGCCTAATTATTTTTAGTTCCAAAAAAAAGTTTGATCTTGATGGCTAAGACGATTTCAATTATTCCTGACAATACCTAACAAAGAAAAAGAAAATGTTATCGCGAAGATCACATTAGGGTGGTGGCGTAAAGGTATTGACTGCATTAAATGAAAAGGACATTTCTTAAATCGCATTCATTACTGGCAAAGTGACTACTATTAGTTATCAAAAAATGTTTGAAGAATTCATTTTGCCGTTCATTACATCAAGTAGAAGAAGAGATAATTTTGCAGAATAGATAATGGACTAATACACGCATCATGGTTCTCTAAACAATGGTTCCAGGATTTCAGGCTCAATTTTTTTGATTGGTCGGCAGTTAGTCGGGACCTTGAAC
Source organism: Rhaphigaster nebulosa (assembly GCA_948150685.1). NCBI lineage: Eukaryota > Metazoa > Arthropoda > Insecta > Hemiptera > Pentatomidae > Rhaphigaster > Rhaphigaster nebulosa. Next base: position 101,541,121 of record OX411310.1, on the reverse strand, counting down.
CCATTGAAAATTTGTGGGAAATCGTGGCTAGAAAAGTTTATGATCTTCTGTATCCAGAGTTCCAAAATTTCTTGGAACTTAAAAAAAGTATCACACAGGCTTGGGAAAGCATACCAGAGAGCACTTTGATAAATTTCGCAAAAAGTGTTCCAAGAAAGCTGTTGGAGGTCATTAAAAAATATGTTGGAAGTTCTCATTATTAAAAGGAATTCACACTTTAAAAAGTCAAAAACGTTCTTTTACTATTTTGTTCACTTATTAGCTAACCCAGGCAATGTAATTTAACTTTTAATAAAATTGTTACAAATCTTTATTAAAGATTACTATATTAATAGAAGATACTATAATAAACACATTTTTATTAGAGGTAATATAAATGAAAGCTTAAAAAAAGTTTAAAAGGATTTATCGTCTTGATATTATATTTTTTCACAGTACTGTACATATTCTGGGCTACAAGAAGAGGACTGGAAAAAGTGGTAGGATCTTTCAGAAAATTATATATGACCTGTGGGTTTTTTAATTGTTAATAAAAATGAGTATTTAAAGTACATTTAATCTTTATTGGTGAGATATGGTAGTGGGGTAGCTGGTATGATACTGGTTCCTACTGGACTCCTAATTCCTGGTGAGGCTTTGGTAGATAATTATTTATTCTGTTATTTTAGCTGTGGTTCAAACCTGGGGTCAGTAGACTTTTTGGTGGCACACCCTGCCTCTATAAAGTGGATGATACCTAATCCTTAAATGGATTGGGAAAAAACCCTTGTAGTTGAGCGTGATCCATCCTGACCAAATCATCTCCTTGCATAACCACTAGTTAAAGAAAAGTACTTCCTTTCCGAGGACTGAACCCTAGACTCTTCATGGAGTTGTGGTACAGGGTTTTTTTTTCTGTCTGATAATATAAGGTAGCAGTTTTGCTCATGAATTCATTACATTTTGTCGAATTCTCAACTTTACATACTCCTGATCGAAATTAGTGCTCCAACTTAATTTTCAAGTAAAAATCTTATTTACTAAAACTAACTAAATTTCTTTATTTCTTTGTTTATGATTTAGAAGTATTCAAGGATTGTTCACCACACCTAATTATTGCCTCTAATCCCATTTCAAATGGAATTTGCTGAATATTCGACAATTCTCTTCTGGTTGACCCTCAGTTACTCAGTTTCATTGCACTTGTTTACAAGTAACCTATTTTTTCACAAAATGTTTTATGTTTATGATTGGTGTTATATGACTTATGTTTGATCCGACCATTTTTATACATTTAACATAGAAGGAATTAGATGGCTTTCCTCTTTTAAATGGATATTAAACTTAGTATTTTTAAAAATGTGTTTGTATGTGAAATTTTTTACCTTTTCAGAATTTTTTTTTAAATACATTTCAATTTTTCTGTTTTTGGTGCTTAACTTTTGCTTGTAATGTTTGATTATTAATTACACAGTATACCTAAAAAGAAAATAACTCCCAGAATTAATAAAATAGGATTTGTGTTGGAATAGTGAAGTAGTGTGTTAGTTTTGATGAGGAGTATACTTAACATAATTTACTGTAACTAATGAGTCTAAAACTAAATAGTGAACAGTTTGGGAAAGTAGTTGTGTGCAATTTTTTTTGGAAAGTATAAATAAGTAAGGATAAATGAAGAAGAAATCCCGAAGAAGCTGCTGGTATGGAAACTGAACTGTTTGATAGGAAGAGGAAGACCTAGGCTAAGTTCCTGTCACCGACATGCAGAGATGCCAGAGTCCGTCTAAATGTGCATAGTTAGAGAGCAGATTCATAAGACAGTCACCTTTCGAGACTTATTGAGGAGGTCTGAGTTCACTGCAGCGCCGTGGAAAGTAAAAGTAAAGTGAGCCTTATAATTTTTAAAGTTTCTCTTTGATCTGTTACCATACTAACGGCAGATTATATAAAGTTCTTTAAGAGAAAAGTGGTTGGAAGCCCCTGTAAGTCAGATCTACTGTGCCATATCTGTGCACTACCAAAATGTAGAAAACATGATCCTTCTGACCAATTAAATACAAAGACAAAGTCTTAATTGCCTTTATATAGTTATTGGCAAGAAAATGAAATATACTGATTCTGTTACCATCACTTTTAGCACGATGACTGCAGCAGTTAAAAAAGGTGTTTATGATACCATGCGTTATTTGTCTCTGGGGACCGGAGTCACACCTGATGTGCATCGCTTGATCACTAACAATAATCCGACAACACGGGAGTAAAATTCTTAAAATAAATCTCGCCACACATAATATAAAATATACGCATCAATAGCATGCGATATCTTTATCTCCTTATTATCCTTAACATGTTGCCCATAGTTATAGCCTTTTTAAGGATAACAGAGTAGCTTGTTGAACACATAAATAGTGCTCCATTTTAGAGAAGCAACCTTAAGTTTGTGAGGATGTTTGGACGACCACTTCTGTACAGAGAATGCAAAAATAGCAGCGATTAGTTGGCCTTTTCTCTTTCAAATGGATGTCAAACTTAGGATTTTTTATTTATTTAAAAAAAGTGGGTGTATGAAATTAATATCAAACTTTGTCTTCAGCTTGGAAATGACTCTTTTGGGCAGAAATACAAAACTCATTTAACAAATATGGGGATTAATACTGAACATGTCACCCTAACAGATGATATTACCTGTGGAATGGCACAGATTACAGTGTCAGAAAATGGTAACTAAAATCTAAAAGTTAAATAATTTTTGTTTTGTTTTTCCATTTAATATTTTTTTTAAAATGTCATTAGGTGAAAATGCTATTGTGATTGTGGCTGGTGCAAATAAAAAACTTTCACTAGATGATGCAAAGAGAGCTGAAAACCTTCTGATGAAATCAAAAGTAGTGCTTTTTCAATTTGAAACACCTGTTGATTCTACCATTCAAACATTAGAATTCATAAGTAGAAAAGGTTAGTTTTAGGCTAATATTTACAGTTATAATATAATAGGTTGCAAAATTAATAGAAAATAATCACTTCGATATGAAATGTTAATGATGTGGGCCAGTCATGACCACTGCAATTGCCTGATTTATTCAGTATTTTTTTGAAACTTTTAACACATTTAAAAAATTGGACGTAGCCAAATCATACCAATTTTTTCAGATGCATATTTGTTGTCAAACATAAAGTATTATAACATTATTGAATGATTATTTTCTTACCCATTATTATATATATGCATTAGCACAGCAGGTACTGTACCTTAGATTTAGGTTGCTTGTCTGTGCTGGTAGCAGATTAGCAGTCCATACAACACAGATATAACAACTTTGATTTGATAAACTAAATTTTACTAAAAAATACTACCAGTTTTTATGCTATAAAAATATTTTTGCCAATGAAAGACAACATTATTTTTCAAGTCTGCACATGAGAGGTCTAATGAATATCCACAACTTTCTAGTGTAGCTTGTTTTCAAGATAAAGAAAATTCCAAGGTAAACATCAAAATGAGAATATCTCTGGTTGTTCTGTTCATATTATATATATATATATATATATATATATATATATATATATATATATATATATATATATATATATTTTTTTTTTTACTTTTTCAAAATCATTATATATATATATATATATATATATATATATATATATATATATATATATATATATATATATATATATATATATATATATATAGAGAGAGAGAGAGAGAGAGAGAGATAATATGAACAGAGCAATAACCAGAGATACTCTCATTTTGATGTTTACCTTGGAATTTTTTTTCTCTTGACAACAAGCTATACCAGAAATGCGTTCATTAATACTTCATTTACAACAAATTTAGTTACTATTCTCAGCTGTTTGAGCTACATTGGGGCCGATTTAAAATATACTTGACACTTTGACATCAGGTCGTAAAGTTCTGAATAGAAATTAAACCAATAACTTACCATAATATATAATGAATCATTTTTGCAACAAGGTAATATTAATGTATATTATATACTTCAGCAATTATTCATATTGCTGCTTTCCCATTTTCTTTAGGAGGACCACTAACTGTTGTTAACGGAGCTCCAGCATTGTCAAATGTAAACCATAGATTATTTGAACTTTGTGATATATTCTGTGTGAATGAAACTGAGGTAAATTTTCATTAAAACTATTTTGATTATATTTAAGTAAACATACCAGGTATGTAAATATGAAACCGGAATTTGCCAATAGAAAGCGCTGGCTGTAAATTTAGCTACCGTGAAGTCCCGCTGGGGGCACCATTTTGTTTTGTTATCATCTGTGAAGGTGTTTCAACTCACAATTCAGTTGTCATACAACACATACAACAGTGTATTTTGTGAAACAACAGTAAACATGTCGAATTTTGTGCCTGGAAACTACGATTTGCGGACAGCATTGATTTTTTGTTACTATTTAAAGAAAACAGCAGCAGAATCCCATAGAATGCTTGTTGAAGCTTACGGTGAGTATGCTCTTGGGAAATCACAGTGTTTTGAGTGGCTCAAAAAATTTAAAAGTGGTGATTTTGACATCAAAAACGAGACACGTGGAAGACCACTGCAGTCGATGTCGATGGTTTGCCTGGAGTTACCCATGATTTTTTACATTTTGGATTTTCAAAATATATCAATTTTTCATCGCGTCACAATTCGATGAAGAAATGACTTTTTTTTGTATCTGGCGAGCAACATTTTGCAAATGGTTTTGCGATTTTCCTGCTGCCTTTCGTTCAACTCATGTGGAACTCATTTGCCAATCTTTTGAACCTTTCCCATGGCCATGGGATATATTACATACCTGGTATATATTATAAAAAAACATTTAAAATTAATTTATAAAATTGATAATAATCATATCATCACACTAGTTATAAAACCTTGTAACTCCATGCAAGTAAAGATGGTGTTATGAAGTTTTATGATTAGGGTGGCAATATATTTATTTCTAAGCATAATTCAACTATTAAAAAATTCTTCATACAGTCTCCATTGGTCAACGTTTCAGACTCTTTTCCATTTTCTAGACCTTTTCATATTCTTTTCTTATAATTTTGAATTCATATTATAGTGTTTCTTTTAATACTTCTATATTTCGTCACTAGTTATCCGAATACTTAATAAGGATATTCCTCATCATTGTTAATATAAAATTTCTATTTTAGTAGCCCTCTCCATTTCATATTATGTTTAAATTAAATAATTAATTTGCTTAGTCGTAAATGGAGGAAACTTCTTAAATTAAAAATTTTATATTAACAATGACGAAGAATACTTATTCTATATTATCCTATCTATTTAATTTAAGAAAAAATTTGATTCATTATTGTATGTTAACAGAAGTTACTTCTGTTATTCCATATTATAATTACGTAGAATAATATTTAAAAATCCTTAAAATAGTACTTACAGCTTTATTAATACTTTTTCAGGCCAGTTTAATGACTGATTTACCTGTAACTTCAATTAAGGAGTCGTATGTTGCTATAGAAAAACTACAATCTTTTGGGTGCAAGACACTTATCATCACACTAGGAGGAGATGGTGCTGTCTTTTCTGAAAATGGAAGTAATCCAAAGCATGTGACTGCTCCATGTGTTACTCCTGTAGATACTGTGGTAGGTATACTTCTGAATAAGTGGTTAAATTCATCACCAGAGGAGAGTCTCTTTAGGTTGTAAATGGCTGATGTTTAAAAAAAAAAAAATCTGGTATCTATAATTTTACAAGAAAGATATTCATTCAATGACATATTCCAGTGTCAAATAAAACAAAAGTGGATACAAGGCATTGGCATGTTTTAAACATGAATGAACCCCACACTTGTCTTTAAATAAATTATCGAATCGGACCTACATTCCCATACTGGGGTTTACTAGTTTCTTTGGCATTCCTGACTCTGTCGCAATATACTATGCAACTTCGGGACCCTATTTCATAATAAAGTACAAAAGTACAAGTGCGAGTAGACCTATGATTTACTACTACATATGACACACTGTGAAATGTTAAACCACGATACAATTTATAATAGTTATTAACTATTTTAAATATTATGTTAGGGCCCTGGGCCCTATTTCATAATAGAGTACAAAAGTACAAGTACAAGCGAGAACAGTATAAGTGGAAAGTTTCGTGTTGAGAGGTTACAAGTTACTTATCGTCATTAGATAATAATAATTATATTCATTCTTTTTTAAATTTACTGTTTTTTTAATATAACTATTTTAAATGTTATCGTGCTTCAACATTATAACAATATATAGCATCCTGTACTTTACTTTATAGATACCCCCTCCTGTTTTATTATAAAGTACAAAAATACAAGTACAAGTTAGCCTATGACTAACACTGTAAAATGTTAACATACGATAACATTATTAAATAATTAATGGTTTTATCTATCATTCTTTTATATTATACTTTATAAATTATAATTGTTTCAGGGTGCTGGTGATGCATTTATTGGTGCATTGGCGTATCTAACAGCTTCGCTACCAAATACAAATTTAGCTACAAGGATATCTAGAGCCTGTTCAATCGCATCAATAAGTGTCATGTCTAAAGGAACTCAATCAAGTTTTCCATACAGAAAAGATCTTCCATCAGAATTATTTGTTGATAATGATGACTAAACTCCTATTTATTTTTAAATGGCCAACTACCCTACCTCGCCTTTAAAATCCATCATGTCCTTTTCTACTATTGGTCTTCAATCTTCACCAGCCTGAATGTTTTGTGACAACATTCTTTCCCAAACAAGTTCAAATTAAGTTGTTGTTACAGACCAAAGCCTCACTACTGTAGCTGACTGTTGTTCTCAACTATTTTGTTTAAATTAAATTTTTAACCATTTTATAGTGCAGAGGCCTACAGCTATTCAAGCATTAATATTCATTCATTATTCCATGTAAAAAGAGAAGATAAAGTATTAATCATGAAGTATAACTGTTACTGTTAATAGATTTCAGTCCTGTAGAGACACAAGACTTGATAATTTTTTTAAGCCCGGTTTTCAGAGTTGATTTATAAAATATGTTTAAAATATGTACTACAAAAAAAACTCATACATTTCTATTTTCAAACTGAATTTTAAAAATATGAAAAAGAAGTAAAGACATAGAATTAACTAACTCTGCACTTATTTTTATTTAAGAAAATTGAGAATATTTAGTGTTAATACTCATTGTGGTAAAATGGCAGATTGGAATACTTAAAAATTAAACAGTTTAGTTTTTTTTTTCTTTAATTTTACAGTTATTGTTATTAAAAATTAAACTTAGATATATTGTAATTTAAAAAAAAAACACTTAAAAATATTAGAAATAAAAAAAATTGATTAATAACTAGACTGTGTTACAAATAATCAAAATATTTTTCTAGTTCAGTGGTTGCCAACCATAGGTATACGGAGCACAGGTGAGCATTGATATCCTCCCTGTATCTTGTTTGTGAGGACTTATTGTAAGAACTGTTTTATTGTTTATCTTTCCTGAGGTTTGAGTGTTAGCTGAAATGTTTTAACAAGTAAATGCTACTAAAAAAAAGCCTTAATATGCACTTGTAAGCAACCTAATCCCCACGTCGTAAGCAACCTAATCCCCACGTCAGGATGAGGGTGGGCTGCACATCGTTCAATTTCTGGCTTAGTAGTACGTAGACCTCTACAGGTTAGGAATCGCTGATCTAATAGGAATCAAAGAAAATATCGAAAAAATAATGCTATAATTAAATTAATAAAAATATTAGTTTGCCACTTATTTTATTTAACTTTGCTGAATCATTAACTTTAACTGAACTAAATCATTGGTAATTTCAAAATTGTTTATTGAAAAACTTCAATTATTTAATTCTTTATTGAAATCTATGTAATTAAATTATTTCTTAGAAATTTGGCTCTTGAAAAAATATTTTTTTATACGAATTGAAGGGAAAAAAATCAATAAAATGATCTAAATAACTGGCTATATATTTGTACAAATAAAATTTCAATAATTTCCAAAATATTGATGTAAATTTGCTTTAAATGCCCTTAGAAATAGGTTTGTTTGAGGCTATTGACATACCTAAAAAACTAATGTCTATGTATTAAATAAATATGTATAATATGGAAAATCAATATGATTTTATATTAATCAGAAGTGGTTTTATTAATTAACCCTCAAAGGACTAAATAGAATATAGAACGTGATTTAGAAAAACGACTCTGCTTCCATTTACAGGGCATTTCATGTACTTTTGTGCCTTCTATCTTGTGGGTAGATACCCATGAGGCAGTACCCATAACCGCTTATTGCTTCCCATGACCACCATATTATTTATTGTGTGTTGAGTTGAATTTTGTGGTGTGGCAGCTTCTTCACCATGGGTTAATTGGAGGGTTAATTACCTATATCACGAAGTTTTGTTGGAATTTTTTTTAAAAATAAAGACTGCTGAATGAACCAAAATCAAGTTGATCTTTTTATTTTTTAAAATATATTATAAAAACTTCCTAAATCAATTTGATAGGAAATAAAGAAACAATAAATACTTGTTTAAACATCTTGTAACAGTTTTTTAGTCAGCTGTTCTTATATTACATTATTAATTTATACTTCATTTGGGGTCCTATTACTCTCATTAATCATAGAATTTAATAAATGTGACCTAAAAATAATATATCATTTTAACTCATAAAACAAAAAAATATTACTGATGAGAATTCAAGGCATATTAAAATAGTAGATAAAATAACTGTCAACAGATCGCAGCACGAATCAAATAGCCTGAAAATGAATAGTTCTAGTTTGCGCCTATAGAGGCCAGAACTATCCAGACAATTATTTCCGAAGTCATTCCAGCTAGAAATTTTATTTTGTATTAGGAGAGTAGGAGTGCGCAGGAGCTCAACTACATGAGCACCAACCTATACCTGATGGTGCTGGCATCTTGTGACAATTACTAAAACTAACATAGTTCCAGCTGGTGCTACAAGAGGCCAGCACTTCGAGCCAAGGTAGGCGCTCTTATAGTAGAGCTCCTGCGCTCTCCTACTCTCCTAATACAATACAAAAATTTACAAGCTGAATTCTACTGAATGTGAATTCTATAATTGTCTGAATAGTGCTGACATCTAGTGTTACTAATTAAAACTATCATTTTCAGCTCCCTTGGTTAGTGCTGCTTTCTTTTGACAGTATTTCAAACTTAACCTAACTTCACCTTATTTTATTTTTTTTTTTTCTCTTTATTGGTTAATTCACAACTGTCAGTGATTACTGACAACCAGCGAATGTTCTTACATAAACAAATTTTTTATATATTAAATTATTTATTTCTTTATCAACCCCATATTCTGTTCTTTTGGGTTAAGTGTACCGAATTAGACACTGGTAAATGTTATTTGAGTAAGAAATAAAGGATAATTATTTGTGAATAATACAATTCAAGCTTCAATAAATTCCTGATATAGTAAATCATTGGTTAACATTCTTTTAACTATCCGATATGGGTAGTATGTCGCAAAATAAAATGTTTGTGACATTTTCACACACTTTTATTTTAACCTGGCGGGCTTAAGAACAATATATATTTTTCTTTGACTACCAAGTAAGTACCAGGACCAGAGTTCTCAAAATTCACAAAGGACTGAGAATAAAGTAAATGAGTAAATTGAGATTATTTGTATTGGAGAAAGTTTTGTTTGTATGAGATTATTTGTGTATTGTAAGCACATTCGCTGTTTGTCAGTAATCACAGACGGTTGTGAATTAAACAATAAAGAGAAAGAAAAAAAAAAAAGTAAAGATAACTACCAAAATGAAATCATTTTAGCCACTACAGATGGTTTGTTAGTTTTTCTAAAACATTAAATTGAAAATGTATTATTTAAATACAAAAAATATTTAAGTATTATAGAAATACGAAAAAAGATCATGTTGAATAATCAACTTATATAAATAAATGGATCAACCTTATCATTACAACATATGAAGGTTGAGAAACTAAACTGATTTTCTTGGTGTGAGATTGTTCTTATTTAATTATTGAATAATGTAATAGCTTATTTTTTCTAATTTAGAATACTGATTTAGGTTTTAAAGCGTGTGCCAACTAGTAATGTTTTAACTTTTTAATAGTCTTTTAGTCTTGATTATATATAAATTTTTTATTTGTTATGAAATTATGAAGAATTTACTGGAAAAGAGAAATATATAAAATTAATGAGAATGCAATAGAAAGGTTAAAATCAATAGGCAAGAAAAAAATAAAAAGAAAAGGATAAGATATAATTCAGTGATGACAATAATACTTATGCATAGTGCTATATAGGAATGTCATCTCTGGGGGATCCTCTTCCCCTCCCAATAATTTGAAGTTGAGAACCTACTTCAAACTGTTAAAATTGTGGTAAAACATTTTAAACAAAGAGATACTAAAATTTAAAAACCAATACCTTTTAAGTTAATAAATTAGGATTTTGTTGATACAATGTTGTGTTTGAATAGAAAAGAATATTATTGTTGTTAAATGTCAACATTTGCTATAGATAAGTGAAAAGTTCAAATACAAAAGGGTTGAGAAAATTAAAATATTTGATTATATAGTTGAGAAAAGTTAAATATTTAGTTAAGTTGGGAAATCTGGTGAAAATTGTTGGGAAATTTTATATCTTACCACCTCCAATAAGTTGTTGTAGCGATGTCCCTGTACATCTTCTATCTTCTACGACTGTAAACTTCTATCTTCCTTATTTACCTGATAATATATCCTTTAGATTGCTGCAAGATTAGCTTCGACCAGAAGAACAGAGCTGCTGCTGCCATGGAGACAGCTCTTAATCTGATTTCACAAAGAGGTCCTGACTCAGCCAAGCTGTTCGTGATCATATTTAACAGTAATATATATATATAACAATGATGGGTAAATGCAGCATTCGTTGAGTCAAGTGCGGCTCCCATTAAAATTTTAGTTTTCTTTTTTCCTTAAACAGTTTGTAGTGCACATGTCAATGATTTGTCATTAACTGTATTACATTTTTTAAGCAAAACTTTGGCTGTTTGTTTACAATCTTGAAATATTTAATCATTTTCCACTGTTAAAAGTAAATGTTATTAATATGGAAGAAGAAAAGTGAGATGAATGCAAAGAAAAATCGAAAGAATTACAAAAATAGGTTTCAAGATTCAAAAAGTTTGAAAACTACATTTGCATATTTTATGAACCCATTTATTCTATTTTAAATTTTTGGTACAACATATAAACGTGAATCTTTGTGCTCCAGAATAAAGTTTATTCAACTTTAGTCAACTCAAGTCAAAATATCGTTTACAGCTGACCAATCAATATCTTACAGAATTTCTGCAGACAGCTTTAACTAATTTTAAACCAACTTTTAAAAATTTGACCAAAGATTGTCATTATACTTTTTATTAATAAGCATATTTTTATCATACTTGATTGTTATATTTAAAATTTAATAAAACAATTTTGAAATCATTTTTTTTTCATAATTATGCTTTTTATAAAAATTTGTAATTGTTGCTTTGCTTCAATCAGCTGATTCCATGATTTTTCATTGTATTCAGTTCAGTCGATAGTTTTAGGGAAAAACAAATTTTTTGGCACAATCTTCCAAATTGTGGAAAAATATGTAATAGGTAATTTCATAAAATTTTTATGAAAATACATTAGTGCAAGAATAAATAGCATATTGATCTTAAGATTTTTCAATGTTGAATCGTACGTTGAGAAAGTTTAAAAAAAAAAAAAAAAAACTCAGAAAATACACAACTCATAAAAAAAAAACCCAGAATGGAATGGATAATCACTGCTTATATCTACACTCTGGAAGATTTTGTATTAAAAATCCATGCATTTTCCATGACACTGGACTGACTCTTTAAAGGTTTATTAGAAACAGATCCATAGGTGAGGAGAATTAGGGGTTCTTTAAAACAGATCCTAAAACAATTTTGCCTTACCATACTTCCTCTAAGAAGATGGATTACGTTTTTAAAATATCTATACTAATAATGGTTAAAGAAAAAAATAATTAATTTCTATGTCTTACTTAGGACTTTAATCGATGTTACTGGTAGGTAGCATATAAAGTTCTCTCTCTTGTGCTCTTTGAGCATGCTTCTCTTGGCTGAAAGAATTGTAGGACCTTACCAGTACGGCTTTTGTAAAGGTAAATCAAGTATGGACCTGGTCTTCACTCTGGGACAAGTGCTGGAGAAGGGTAGGGAATTCAATATCCAAACCCATCAATTATTTACAGACTTTAAAAGTGTCTATGGCAGCATCAATCGTAAAGAACTCTACATTGCCCTAGAAAAACTCAAGGATGTGTCAGGTTATGAAGGAGGGCATAGAGTCACTTTTCTCAGTCAAGGGTGCAAACCAGAGAGATGCATTAGTCTGCCTTCTTTTTAATACTGATTTTGAAAAAGTCACCAGGAGTTCTCAAATTCAACTGGGTGATACAATATTTAGTAGAAGAATACAGTTGCTTGGATATGTCGACAATATTGGTATCATGGAACGATCATTTCAAGCTGTCTCCGATGCATTCCTTCTCCTTGTTGAGGCCACTAGGAGAATGGGCTTGATACGAGAAATAAACGAGGCAAAACCAAAGTACGTGGTATCTTGGGAACAAGCAGTACATGACGAAGAAGTCAGAATTGGGGACAACAAATTCGAGAAAGTTTAAGAATTTCTATACCTAGGCAGCCAAATTGATGTGGAAAACGATGTCTCCAGGGAAATTAGGTGTCGTATCAGCAAGTCCAGCAGATGCTTCTAGGGTCTATCTAATAATTTCCGAAGTTACCTGCTTCCAAGAGAAACGAAGATACAGCTTTATAAAACCTTAGTCCACTCAGTCCTGAGCAAGCCTAATTCATGAGAGGAAGATCCTCCGATACATCTATAGTGGAATTATAAAGGGACAAGAATGGCGTCGAAGAACCAATCAAGAACTGTATGCCTTCTTCATGGAACCAGATATAGCAAGATTTATTCGACTTGGAAAGTTAAGGTGGGCAAGACATCTGGTGAGAATGGATGGAGATTCCATCCCAAAGAAGATTTTCCAAGAAGAAATGCAAGAGTCCAGGCATAAAGGAAGACCTAAACGGCGTAATTGGATGGTGGGCAGCAATGAGTTGTTGCGCCGCTGATAGATAGACTAAGAACTTTTGCATGACCCACTCCAATACAAAAACTTGAACATCGGCACCCTCTATAATATTAAATATTTTTAGGAATCTGTTTGTGATATTATTAAAAAAAAAAAAAAAGTGCCTAGTACATTATTATCAATAATTGTTATTATCCTAAACTGTAAGATTAAAACTCAAAAATCTTGTAGCACATATTGGGTATAAGAGATATGCAGAATAGAGATTAGATGCTAAGGGGATAAATCCATTTTTTGTCCTTCTAAAAATTTTGATGTTCTCCACACTGAATAATATCCTCTCTAAGACAGTACATCTTCAACTCCCCAAAAGGCAATCTAATTTTATCTTCAAAGTTTAGGTTGAGTTAAGTTGATAAGAGTCTAAATCCCTGAATTATGCATATTTTTGAGTTTCCTGAAAAAATTGCAAATTTGGATTCACCCCCTCCCCTTTTGCATATCTACGCCTCAGATTTTGGTTAACTGATAAACAATCATATTATATATTTTAATCTTTTACTACAAAAAAAATAATTTCATGTGGGACCCACAAATGAATGCAAAAATATCTATTTAAAGAACAGAGAATAAAAGAAAAAGTATCAGGATAGGAGAAGAGATCGATATTACTTCACTAAATCTATATATATGCATCTCAGAGGTAAAAGGTCAGTTGTCACATTTAGAAAATTGTGCAGTAGAAGACAAAAAATGTTTTTTTCCTTGAAAATAGTTCAAATTTTTACCTTTTACCACAGAACTATGCAGTTTTGGACTTCAATCTCTATATCACTGAAGAAAGCAAGCAAAATTACATAAAGATCATTACAGAACTCATTTTCAAGAAAAGTGGACACCCGACCTTTTACCACAAAGATACAGGATATATGAGGGAGTGAAAAGCCAACGGGCACAGAGAAAATTTTATAATTTTTTGAAAATACATTTTAAAGTTAAAACGTTTAAGTTTGTATCATACATAATATTAATATAAGCTCTACCGTATATCTCTTGAATATTGAGCAATATTGCTTTTGAAAAACATTTTATATTTATTAACTATCCATAACCACACTTAAATCTATCTTTGGAAAAAAATAACTGGTACCTCTTGGCTTTTCACCCCCTCATATAAATATCCATAAATATTCTCAGAGGCCAAACTAAAATGGCAACTCAATTATCTATACTTGGTAAAGCATGAATCAAAAACTTAGAAGACATCTACTTAGTAGATACTTGGTTCACACCATTACACTATTTGGAGTATCTATGGGCAACGAGAGTTGCCGGATTAATAATGATAATTCCAACTTCATCAGAATTGCTTGAGAATTAGGGTGCTCTGGTTGTTTTCTAGACAGAATAATACCATAGAAGTGGAGGTTTCAATTTCAGTTAACATTTTGATACTCCTATATTTGGCTCAGAGTAGAACTTAATGTTAATGTATTTTTTTTTCAAATACATTTTTTTAATTTTGATTCCAAATGATTGCATATATATGGGGATCTACTGGAAAACATTTCAACCGAATGAAAAAATTAAATGTTTTAAAACAATTATTTATTTATTTAAGCTGAGCGTAATAATGCTCTGTTCAGTATGCTGAGGAGCGATTTTGAAAAATGTTGAGAGGCGAAGTAGTAACTAGGGGGTAAAATTAAAGATGGTCATTTTATCTGGAGGAGGAGGAAGTGATGCATCGGAAAAATACTTGCATTATCGCACTTTGTTATTCAGCAGCAGTGATACAGAATGTATCACAGAAGCTGTGAAACAGAAAAAGTGGTCAACTAAGTATAGAATAGGCAACTCATGAACAGTATCAACTCAAAAATTGCGGTTCTTTCAATGTTTAAACAAAATTTACTAAGTTGCAAGAACCCACAAAACAGAAATAAAAATAAATTAATACATATGTAAAGTATACTCATTCTGATATTTAACTAGCAGATTCCAAATAAACGATCAACTAAAAAATCTCGATTTTTGAGTTGATACTATTTGGTTTATTGTGTGATAAGTATACACGAATAAATATAATATAATAGTAATAAGGTGATAATGATAATAATAATCAACGAACTGTCATATTTTATTTAACAAAAAGCGAGATGGGTGAAAAGATTTTGCCAGTGGCATTGTAAAATTAAGATCATATAGATGTTAAATAGATCAAGCCTACAGATAATCTCATAAATTTTTAATACTAAATACAATCATAACAAATTAAGGAGATGACGGTTTTTCAGAGGTTCTTTTTTTTTTTTTTTTTTTCTTGTTTCGAAAGCAAATTACAATCACACACATAAATGATACATACATATAAATAGAAATATATATCTATAAATATATATCAATCAATAAAAATTGTGATTTTCGAAAAATAATCATACTGATTTCGAGCTTTTTCTCTCTCTCTTTTTTTTAAATTTTATTTTGTTTCAATAAGTTCTGTAGGCTTGAAATTTTCAAATATTTACTATAAGGAAACATGTCATTTAAACTAATAGTATTAATCTAAATAAGATAGCTCAAACTCTCATTAGTCAATATAAATAGTCTACAATCACAAATCTTACTTCTTTTTTTTTTAATATTTTTTTTTTATTTTTTTACTTAGCATTTCATTAAGTCAGTGTTAGCTATAGAAATGGTAGAGCATTGTAAAAACAAAAACTGATAACTGATAAAACAAATACAAAACATTAAAAAATAAATTATTATTAATAATAGGAACTGCGTATTCTAGAGCATTTCTTCCGTTGGTGGAGAACATTCCTTACATCTTTAATCACTAAATCAACAAATATGATCCATAATTCATTAAATAGAATTTTATAAAATATGCTAATGATTACATACTGAAATATTAATATTTAATAAGAAGTATAAAATTATTTCAATGGAGAGGGATCCCAGTGCTTCCCACCAGCTAGCGACTAATTCAATATAACTTTGGTTGACTGTACAGGCATTCAAATCATTTCGATCGGAAGAGTAAAACTTTTTGTCTTGTTACATTTTTGTTTTCTTAGCTTGTGCTATGCCATTTCTATGCAAACAATCTGTGGGGTCTGTCATAATAAATATACTCAACAACGCTCTAATAATGATAATTACTATAATATGTATGTACATCACAACAAGTCATACCTTAGACATAGAAGCATGTAACTTACACTACTGAATGTATTTTTTTTTTTTTAATTGGTATACATGTTACATTATTTAAAAAATAAACGTTTATTTTCAAATGGATACAAGAAACAAAACAGAGAAAAATAAATAAACCTGAAGTCCCTGTCCTTTAAAGGTACAATGGAACGTGAAGGTGAGGGGGAGCCCTGATCTCACCATTACCACAAATATATCTGGCCATAACTTTTTATGTATTTAAAATATTTTATTCATTTGCCGTATAAATTTCCCCATAATAAAAGGTATTAAAATCAAATAAATTTATAAAAACTATCCTAGCAGGTTGTTAAAACAAATGCTTTTATTTAAATATATATGTGTATATATATATATATATATATATATATATATATATATATATATATATATATATATATATATATATATATATATATATATATGCAAACATCTACCACCTGTTACTTTACACATATGAGGTGCAAAGTGCACTTCTACCTTTGTGTAAATTAGGAGATGGTTGTTACAGTGAATAAATATGGTAGCTATGTGAAGTTATTGACATAACCACTTATGATCTGGCCTGGTAACCATTACTAAAAAGAAATTTTTTTTAACTGAAAATTATATAATAAAATTAAATCGGTCATTAAATTGCTTTTCTATAAAAGGTATAATTATTTACCTATAATTGTATTTCACCTATGTTTATATTCATATAAATGAGTATATTACCCATATGTTTGATGATTATACATAACCACTTGGGATTATTAATTTTTTAATCATATTGTAATGTTCCCCCTTGCGACTATATACATACATATACATATATATATATACATATATATATACATACATATATATATATATATATATATATATATATATATATATATATATATATATATATATATATATATATATATATGTATGTATGTATGTGTGTGTGTGTATATATATATATATATATATATATATATATATATATATATATATACATATACATATATACTTATACAAATTTAGACAATTTAAAATTCTAAACAAAATAAAATTATATTAAAAAGGACATACACCCAACCTCACGATCACCATTTCTTTTTTTAAAATAGCAAATCCATAATAACAGGATAATCTATAGATACAATTCATTTACAAAGGAGTAGCGACTGAGGGTGCATTAAGTCATCTTTGTATAATAATAACAATAATCATAATAATAATAATAGTCATATTATATAGTATATAATATGTATACAATGTGGTTTCCATATACGACCAGTACAAATAAGAATTCTTATTAACTATAGTCCTAAAGACATATATATAATGTTTTTATTCATTTATACATACCAAATAGTTTATTTAATTTCCTTTTTTACTTCCTCTCTTTTTTTTTCTTTTTTATTAACTCTAAATTTTTATCATTTTTTTAATAATAATCATAACCTCATATAAATCTAAGAAAAACTAAGTTTTACATGTTTGGCAAGTCAAATAAAAGAAGAAACACATCACAAATAACTAAGTGCCTTTTTTATGGATTCGTCTGTGGTTAGGCTTCATCATCACTTATCTTAATGCAATAACTATAAATATCATTACTATCACTAGTGGCAGCATGGTGTTAAAACAATCTAGTTACATAATCTTTTATATTATTACATGTGTTAACAAATTTGAGGTAAGTACAATGCCCTGAGAGCTCTTCTCCATTATTATTATCATAATTATTCCTATTATCAAAGGTCAAGAGTTAAGGAAATAAAACCGTTTCAGATAAAAAATAACTAACTTAAATAATACATAATAGTAATCAAAAGTGATGTATTGATGACAATGTGTGAGTCAAACGCCTGCCGTTATACTGACATGTGATTCTTCAATTATTTAACGACTAGCGAGTGAAATGTGAGGGAGGGAGGGGGGAGAGAGAGAGAGGATAGAGTTAATAGTAAGAGGGAAAAACACATACATATACATAGAGAGAGAAGGACAAGGGAGAACAATTGTTGCTAGTTAGGCCAGGTCTGGTCCCCATTGTTTATACATGTTAAAATTAAAATAAACGATAAATAAAATCTTTCAAAAGACTGAGTTCAGGAATTTGAATCGCCTCACATGAAATTAATAACAGAAGAAGAGTTCATGATCAGTTTGAGCTATGAAAAATATGAAATAAACTTTCAACATACTGTACAGAGAAGTAAAACAAAAAAGAAATAAAAGGCTAAAAAATTCTACTATGATCTCAAAAAAAAAAAACAACAACATAAAACTCAGTCTTGTTTCAACGCACTGACTGATTGATTTGCAAGCTTTTTTTTTCAAGTTTTTTTTTCTCAAAAATTGTGGAATCATTCTTTTGAAGAAATCATCTCTTAAATATTTTTTTATTTTTTTTTTTTATTTTCCACTATTTTCTTAAAGTCATTACATTTAAATTTACATTATTATAATATACTTTTTAAAAGCATTGTAATGATTCTGTTACTGTCCGACTTGAATCCATTAAATATATAATAATTATTTATATTTAGTGAAGTTAAGGATTCATTGAAAAAATGAACTAATATAAAAAATCAATCGAAACCTTCAACTTCCTGTCGGAAAATACAGAAGCTCACAATAGTCAATTAATGTTATATTCTTTAATATAATTTTTTTCATTAACAAAAACAAAAAATAGAACAAAAATAAAACAAAAACTGTGCTTGTTCCTTTCCCTCAAGAGAATTTATTTGGCCCATCAGGAAGGGTATGGGATTGCAAACACGCTTACACACTCGTTATCATCAATATATATATATAAATACATGTATTTATATAAGTTATTCATACATATATAAATATACATATTTATATATATATAAAATAATAGTATTGTACTACTTAACAATCTACTTTTTCCTTTCTTTTTTTTTTTATGTTTTTAAAATTTTTCACCATAATAATTAAACTATTTGGGAAAACTTCAATTGTTTATCTGCACTTTTAATAGTGTTCATTAGAGAAGTCTCTTTATTCATAATCAAGAGTACTTTTGTTTTCTTAATAACACTATATTAAAGTTATTATCTTAATTACTTTATATATTAACTTAGTTTTATATTTATATAGTTATATATATATGTACATACATATATATATATAAATATATATACATATATGGTTTGTAGATATAAGTATATAGTTCTTTAAAAAAGAAGGTGTACACCTTATAGCTCTATGAACACAGACTGGTTATGTAGGGTGTCAGAGAGGTTCAGTGTGAGGCAAGCGGAGACTGCTGTATCGATGGGCAGATAGAGTCCGGATCGCCACGCGGCCCACTGAAGTACCTTCCACCGTATCGTCGCCCGCCACCTCCGCTGCTCGCGGAGGGGTAGCCTTCCACCTCCATCTGCTGGCTCTCCCCAGCACCGTTCCGTCCACCACCTCCCGCTGGCCCTCCTGAACAAAACATAGAATGCATAAAATTAGATCAGAATAAGAAAAAAGCTTGACTACCTAAGGCTTAGAACAGGGAAATAATAAAGATATTACATAGAAGAAATGAATCATAAAAATGAACACATTAAATCTAGATTTTTTTTTTTAAAGATAATATATTAAAAAACCAGAGGTAACAGAAGGGAAATAGTGTGGCCGAGTGAAGAATATTTCTTTAGTAAATGTCTGGACCAATACTCCCCAGTGCTAACCAGCTACTGAGAAGTTTGACAATTTACTCACTTAAATGTTAATATATATATTAAATGGAGAAAAACAATTTTATATTTACGATCATAATGCTCTATATTTACAAATTAGCTTATGAATTAATAAATCTACAGCCCAATACAAGAACAATAACTTTCAAAATTTCTCACATTTGGTAAGCTGAGATTTAAAAATTAAATTGAAACTTTAAACATAAATATATAAATAAATACATAAAATTGGCATTGGCTACTAGTAATCTAATGTTGAAAGGCCGTAATGGCCGAGCATGTTGGGAAGAGGGTCCAAGAGTGCCCAGTCTGGAATGGGATTAGTTTGATTCCCACCTGGGTCAATTAATATTTATTCTGCTGCTGTCCCGAGAAATATGAATCTTGATACTCCCACTCTGATTAGTATGAGGTAGCAACCTAAAGGTTGCCATGAGGGTTGGTGAAAAAACCAGAAGGCCCATTTGCCGGACTACTTTCTCCCACCAATACCAGTACCAGACCAATGTAAATAAGACCGGCTTGACTTAGGTCATTGCAGCATATCCACAAGCATTCTCATTTTAATTGAAGATTGAAATTGAGTGTTCTTTCATTAAGCGACAGAAATACATATGAGGCTCGAAATCCCTAAAGCTACCTAAACCCTCATCATGGTGGTGGACGATCACAGTATAATGATGACTATAGTTATGGGTGCTTTTTTATGAAGAAAGATAATCATACTAAAAACTATATAAAACAGATATATATATATATATATATATATATAATATTTACATCAACCTACAACTACAAAAATCTGAACAAAACAAAAGCCTAAGATGATGGTAATAGATAAGAATATTAATCTTATTAATTTTTCTTACTTTGAAACATATGATTTATTTTATTAATGGTATTAGCCAGGTGTAACTTCTCTGTCATTATCATAACACCTGTTTTAAATAATATTACTAACACCAGTATTTGATAGCTTTTACAATTCAATTATTTATTTTTTTATGAAGAATAAATTTTATTTTTACTTTAGTTTATTTTTTATATGTTTCTTGTAATGGAGTATTAGTAGTCTTCTTCAACATCAAAGTGAATTGCAAATAATCTTAATATATATTTGCAATGCTTCTTCGAAACATGAGTACTCTATTCCTTAGTATCTCACATTTTTTCGAGATTTTGAGAAAGGCCAAAGAGCTTGTAGTGGATTAAGCAATTCAGGTTAAGGACGGTATGTATTGTGAGAGAATAGAATTCTTAACAACTCTTCAAACTGTATCTGTTTCTATTGTAATGTATCTAAGACAATCTCTCTTAATCTTTATTTTTTAGATACACACCTATCAATCAGATTGTGACTATAAGCGGATGTGATATAAATAAAAAATGTTATAAATATAACTTTACACATCAACAGAAAAAATAGCTGAATCGAATTAGTAATTCTGATAAAAGATGGCCTAACATCAATCCAGTCAATCTTTGTAGATCGACAAAAGCTGTGCAGTATCACTCATTTTATTTTTTAAGGGTATAGGAAAATAATAGATTTAGGATATTTCCTCATAAGTTCGATAGGTAAAACAAAAAAATAGATTTTATAATAGGATTTAATCTTTATATTTATCTATTATAAAAAAGCTAAACGATCCCCATTAAGGATTAAGCAAAAAAGTTTACAATTTAAAAAAATAAAATAAATAGAAATAGCAAAAAGGTTTCTAAGACACCTTACTGCAATTATTTTCCCTTCCTCAACATTAAGGAAGTTTCAAAATATATGATTATTATTAAAATTTATTTAATTTAAATCCATGCAATCCTCCTTTATAACCTATCATAATAGCACCACTTCACAGACATCTACATATCAATTTAGATTTTTTTTTTTTTGTTCAAATAATTTTAAGAAATAACAATAGTTTTAACTAATATAGTCTGATGTATAATACTTTCGAACAAGCCAGTTAGTGACTATTTTATGAAAAATAATCTATTTTTTAATTACACTTGAAAAAAAAATATCAAGTCTTCATATATAAATTAACATTTAAAGAAATTAACTCAACTATTAGAAAAATGATAATTTCAAAAGAGTCGTATGTTCTAATAAAATTAAACTGATTTAAAAAAAAAAAAAGAAGAACAAAAATGGAGAAATGATAAATGTTTAATTGTTATAAGTAGATGACATTCAAATAAATAACATTTCACACACATATACACACCAAACTCAGATTAAATAAATCCAAGCTGTATGAGCAATTCAGAGGGTACAATTCATCCGGTACGAACATTAAGAAGATTTTATATTATGCAACTATATAAATTCGTATCAATCAGATCATCCATTAAATAATATGAATTTGATTTTAATTTTTCACACATTCTTCAACTGTTACAGCAAAATTTTCTTCAATAGCAGCTCTCAGAAAATCATCTTCTAATAAAACAAAACAGTCTTAGCAGAAACTGTCTGAAAGGTAGAAATTTCCATCTCAAACCACCATTCCACTTGCATTTCGTTTATATTACTCTCTTACTTCGTTAATTTATTGTTGTGCGGGAGCCACTGTTTCGCCTGTGGTAAACAATATATCCATAACAAAATATGCAGAATGTACACAATTAACTTCCATTTTAAATGTGAACTGAAGAACTAAAGATAGATATTCTACTATCAAAATATTTTAAAAAGTCATTCTATAACTGTTTAAAGATTATTAGTAAGTAAAGCATCACCAAAACAATTTACTTTAGTTATTAATTAATGCATACATTAAGGTATAATTGATTTTTTTTTAGATAAAGCAAGCTATCCACCCGACTAACTTGCTAATAAAAAAATGTTTTTTTAAGAGTGGTATTTAGGATGCCCCTTAGGATTAACAATTTATTAATTGAAGAAATTATAAATAAATTCAATATTAATTAGAACTATCTTTGAATAGTTTGTTAAGAAATTTATTAGTAAATATACACAAACAACTTCCTGCTCTACAATTACAATGTATCCCCCCACAACAATGACAACACAAGTGATCAAATCAAGCATTAGCTGACTAGCTGCCCAGTTATATTGTCACATTCTATTAAAATATTTCGACTCAGTTTTGACCTTTCATCAGCAAATCCTTTGCATACTTTCCAGGTGGTAACCTGTTATGTTTTGCTAGTGCAAAAAAGGTCTGCACCCAATGCATGCCTTTCATTTGCTTTTAGTCACGAGGAGTGGGTAACCTTTGGCTTCCTGAATGGGTTATATGTGCATTAGAGCCACTTATTTTAATCTGATGGCTCATTTTATTGTATGGAACACCATGAGCACACCTGGCTCCTCGTTTCTAATAACCATATACCAAGAGGTCTGACTACGTATTTCCATCTATTTTCACAATGACTTGATCAAGAACTATTGCTTAATCAAAGAATTAAGAGGATAATATGAAAATGGAATCCCAGCATGTCATATTATTTCTATCTCCATAGTTAAAACTGATATATTAGCTTGAAATTCGACTAATTTTCAGTCAGCTTTCCAGGATTCTATTTACCTAACAACAAGTAATAATCAAACTATCAAAACTAGATTATAATATTTTCTTGTATGGATGAACTCAATGGGTAAAGTCAAATTGAGAGTTTGATATTGGAAAAAGCATACAAGAGTGTCTAGTAATTAATAGCTGAACATTTATTTACTCTATATTTTTATAATTATTTATATTTTCATAAGTACATAATTATTTTAATCAATATTTTCATGCAATATAAGTTCAGAAGTATAAAAAAAAAAAAAAAAAAAATCTTATTTTTATACATACAAATGAATTCATATTTTGCTTACTTCAGACAACAGCCAACACCTTATCTAACAATGATTCCCTACTACAACTGGATTTCATTAGAACTAATCAAAAATTGTCAACTACACTACCTACGGCATATTGAATCAAAAACTGATAACCCCCCCTCTCAGACTACATGCTATAATAAAACTAGTGAGGTGAAATAACTAACTAAAGCTAATAAAGACAGAATTCATAATAAAAAAATTATCAAGTAAAATGGGCAAATAACAGAATTTCAAAACATGTTATCAATCAATGTAGAAATGAAAATAAAATTATGAATGTGTATAATGGGAGGAGAAAGGTGCATAAGTGAACTACTATGTTTCAATAACAATCCAAGTAATATTTCAGAATTATATACTTATGTAAATTTAGTCAATGAGCATAATGAACAGCTCCAAACTAGAATAAATAACAAAAGTAGTGAATAAACCAATAAATAAGTGCTATTCCACAAATGTGACATGCATTAATTTTAAGACCTCAAAGTGCTTCTGATATGGTAAATACGAATACAAATTCTTTTCTGCATTTTTTTTTTTTCCCAAACAAATATAAACTTACTCATGTCTTAGTTTATGAATGATTGATGAGCCAAGGTGTTTGCATGTCATCGCTGCAGAAAGCCTGGCAATGTATCTACAATCAATAAGGATCATAAAGCAATTTGAACCTGAATTTGAAAAAATTCCAGCAAAAATAAAACAAAAAACACTTGCTTTAAAACAAATATACTGACAAATAAAACCATTATTATAAATTCAAAATTTCCCAAAGTAAATGAACAATTTACTAATGAGATAGGTAATTTCCATCAAAAATCCAAAAACTAGATCTATTAAATGTAAATTTGAATGTGATCAGAACTAATACATGCCAGTTAATTAAATTATTGAACCTTCATATAACAATCATACACAAAAAAAAAAAAAAAAGAGGGGCACAGTTTATTAGAAGAACAAACCTAGACAAAATCTAATCACAAAATTTACTGAATCACAGAACATAAAGTAATCCTTTAATGAGCAGTATTTGATTGGGTGTAAAAATTGAAATTTTATATTATGCGAATTAGAATAACCAAATTAAGAAATCCGATATAAGACTTTTTATCTAAGTAAATAATAGCAATATTAAAATACAAGATATGCATACAATAAACTGAAATTATTTTTTTATCCAACATATCAATTTTTTTTAAATAATTAATCAGGTGTGTAGTGTTGCATTCTGCATTCAGTTCTTTTCATCTCCGATGAAAATTATAGAAAGTTTAGCAGATAAAAAACTATAATATTAAAAGAAATAAACTAAATAGGAAATTTTTAAATTTAATAAGTTTCAATGTTGATTATAATTTAGAAAATTATAAATTTTTCATCACATAATTTGAAAAATATTTATTCATCATCTTCATAAGATGAAGAATATTCAAACTTGAGATATTGAAAATCCTGATTATCCCAATACGTTCAAACATTAAGATTTATATAGCATAGCTCTTAGCAATGTGCCACTAAAAAAAAAAAAAGAAAAAAAAAGAAGAAAAAAAATTTGCAAGCTTTGCTTACATCACAGTAATGCAGGCAACAGCACAGCAACAAAAACAATGATTGATTTTTATGTTATAATTTGTGAACATAATAAATAATGTCTATCAATAATAATCACTGAGAATTACATGTCATGAGTAAAATGAGGTCTCAAGCTTGAATAATTTTGAATTTTAATCATATAGTATACACCACTCCCCTCCCAACATTTCCTACCATTAAACTGACATTTTATTAAGATAATTTCCATTCTCCTAAAACATATGTTTAAAATTAGAAGTATATGCTTAGTATAAATAGATTAATTTCTGCAGTGAATAGATTCATTTTTTAAGAATATTACCTACTTAGTTTTAACCTAATGAATTAAAGCTTAAAGATATACAGTATATATATATAGTTAGGGATTTATAATTTATACGTCGACTAACTAACTATACATATATATTTTAGTTATTATATGAGTAGGCAATAGTTCATCCATATAAAGAAGATTTTGTAGTTATTAATAGTTCAATAAATTGTAATCAAGAATATATTACAAAATAGACTAATAGCACAGAGTTAATTTCAGTAAGATAAGAAATAAGGTAAAATGGTATTTTAGATATAACCCTAAAAAAATGTAAGATTTATTTTTTCAACAACAATTAAATAATAACGTTTCAAGTACTACATTTTACAGTCAACTATTACTAACCTGGCTGGGAAGAGGGGCCTGGCTCAACAGCTGTCTGCTGAATTGCTGGGCTAGATCCACTTGAACCAGATGTGTTTGTACCCTCATCAGCAGTACGCTTAAAGAAATTATGTTGAAGAGCATAATAAGGTGTAACACGAGTTTTGGGATCGTAATCAAGCATCCGATAGATCAGATCCTGGAATTAAAAAAAAATTAATTAGAATTAAAAATAACTAAATATCTTCAAGAATAAACTCTAAAGCTGGCCCCAGGTATTAATGTGGCAGGAGTCCTTGAGGCTCTGGACAAAATGGAGTGAAACTGTATCGTTCCAGGTCACCAGCAACAATAACATATTGGATTCAGCAACTTAGCCTCTTTCACTCCAACTCCAGCACATAACCTACAAGAGGTATACCTGTTAAGCTGAGCAGCCCAGTGGAAGGTTGGGCAAATAACCCCAGTGGGAAACTGGGTCAGCGAGCCGATCAGTGCTGGTTGCTTCTAGGCTCACAACCTTGGTAGT
Organism: Rhaphigaster nebulosa; assembly: GCA_948150685.1. Taxonomy (NCBI): domain Eukaryota; kingdom Metazoa; phylum Arthropoda; class Insecta; order Hemiptera; family Pentatomidae; genus Rhaphigaster; species Rhaphigaster nebulosa. Next base: position 101,514,461 of record OX411310.1, on the reverse strand, counting down.
ACCTTAGCCAATGTGAAACACCATCTGCTCCATTTTACAATTTTTTCCAACTGTTCAAAGCATGGCGGAAAGTTCATTACCCAGGTGGTAACAAATCCACCATTGCCTCGGACAACGCAAGTAGGCATTCGAATTCTGGGTTGCCTACACCGACATACTTAGAGGTATCGGAGACTCCAAGAGAAAGATCAAGTACAAATGACAGAACTATTTTGCCACCTTCAATGTGAACTCCCTTCCTTCTAAAAGAAGGCAAATTAAAACAACTCACTGATACTCTTTCTGAACATGATATATTAATTGCCCCAATTCAGGAAACAAGATTTACAGATGAGCATGCCTTTGAGAGACAAAGACAACTCGTCTGGCAAAGATGGACCTCGTGTAAGAATGAAGATAACTGGATGAATTTCATAAATGCGAAAAAACGCAGTGCGAAAACTGTCCGTGGGGTAAAACGTGCCTTTGGCAAAAATTATCTAGCTCAAGATGAGCATGACTTCCAGAAGAACAACAAACAAAACATTTACAGAACATTCAAACAGTTTTCAAGATGAGCACGACTTCCAGAAGAACAACAAACGAAACATTTACAGAACATTCAAACAGTATTCAAGATGAGCACGACTTCCAGAAGAACAACAAACGAAACATTTACAGAACATTCAAACAGTTTTCAAGTAAGTACTCTCCACCGAGTCTACACTTCAAGAATCCCGAGGATAAAATTGTTTTCAATGACAAAGGCAACTGTCAGATCTTGGCAACCTACTTTGAGTGCCTCCTCAACAGCAATTCTCCAGAATCTGCCTTCGCTTATGAAGATAGTAATCAGCCCATCAGTCCAGATCCACTCACCAAAGAGGAAATCAAACAGATCATCCAGACACTTAAAAACAACAAGGCACCAGGCGAGGATTCAATCGTTGCTGAACTATGGAAACGGGTGACAAGGCAGACAAAAAGATAACAGAGATAATTTGCGAGATTTGGAAAACGGAGAAATTTCCAAGAGACTGGATCTCAGCTTTGATTCACCCCCTTCATAAGAAAGGTGACAGAACGGATGTGAACAATTATGTGTGATCTCTCTCCTCCCAGCAACTTACAAGATCATCTCTAAGGCTCTTCAATGTCGGGTATAAGAGCAACTAGATCCTCAGTTGCGAGAATATCAGGGTGGATTCAGGAAGGAGCACTCATGTGCTGAACAAATTATGAACTTAAAATCTGTCCTTTCATATCTCAAGCTTAGGAACAGACAGTTCGTGGCGACCTTCGTTGATTTCAGGAAGGCGTATAACTCCATCGATCGATCCACTTTAATCCAAATCTTGAAAGAACTGGGTCTAGACAACAAAACAAGATCATTCAGCAGACCCTAAATAACATGAACTCCAAAGTGAGATTTAGAGGAGAAATTTCAGAAGCCTTCGAGATCAGGTCTGGAATGAGGAAGGAGAATGGGCTCTCACCTCTGCTCTTCAACTATGTACTGGAGGAAGTCATACGGAAGTGGCAAGGATATGAACAATGAAGGAGTGGAAAATGGGGTCAGATTGGGATACAGAAAGATGAAGTTGACAGTACACTGTGTAGCTTTAGCAGATGATCTCGCGATTTTTTCAGATTCCTTGGATAGACCGGCAGAGTAAATCAACCAACTACAAACACAAGCGCCAAAGGCGCCTTAAGATATCCTTAGAGAAAACAGAGTTCATCACCAACATCAAGCCAACACCCAAAGAACTTGTGGGATTAGGAAAAATTAAGTGAGTTGATAAATTCAAGTACCTGGACGAATGGATAGAACCCAACAGCTCGGAGAAAGAAGCCTTCACATCACGGATCAGGAAAATGGAGACTTCATACCAGCTGACCAAGGGCGTCTACAAGTCAATATACTTTTTTTTTTTTTACATTTTATGATGGACCAACAATAGAGATAGAAATTAACGAACAAAAAAATAATTAAATGCTAGAAATATTCGTTCAATTATGCAACATTGTGGTAGTCGTTTTTCAATAAATGCATTCCCTTCGGGAAGCCCACTAGTCACTTCAAGGTCACCATCCTAAGGGCCCGCTATCCCTTCCTGAATCCACCGTCGTTAAAGGATTAATTTAGTTATCATATGATTTAATATAGCTATTATCTTATAAGTGTTTAATGTTTTTAATCAAATAATTCATAAAAGAAAAATCGGTTTTATTTTAAAACATATTAAAACAAATTGAGAACTAAAAGGATCAAATAATGAAGTAATATGAGAAGCTTTCTATCAAAAGTGGACATTTTCACTTTAGTTGGCAAAGTTATAGTAAAAAGTAATTGTTACACCATTCTGAGCCTCATTTTTGCTTGAAAAAACAAAACAAACTTTCCATTCAACTTTTCTATGGGGGAAAACACATTTTACAGAAGTGGAGATTCTATCTGAGAGACACATTCTATCTGAACTCATCCAAATTTGTTTTGGTCGGAAGTGGAGATGTCTTTTAGATAGAAAGCTCCTCATGTATAGTTAGAACATGATTCAAAATAAACATAAATAAAATAATAATTTATAAATAACATAGTAATAAAAATAAATATGTACCTTGAACTTAAGGTAATCAGAAACTGAGTGGCCAGGTTCACCTAACCTTCTACCCCCAGGGCCACCGCTTTCAACACCTAGAATGTCATGTAAACGCCTTGTTCCTGGGGCCCGATATTTTTTTCCATCCTTCGTTTTCCTTAATACATAACCATCACCAGTTGGACTCTTTTCAAAATATTTTCTCGTCTTATGTGCTTGATCAAGGATATGTTTTGGGGGCATACCAAGAACTTCTACGATTTTGTTCATCTGATCAACCTTTTAAAAAAATAAAAAATACATTTTAATACAATCAAAACACTTCGAAATGCAGATTTGGTTACTAAATATAAAAATCTAATGTTGATTAATCAATAATACACTCTAATAAATTTTATTATGGTCATAAAGTAATAAAAATAATTGAAGAGCTAAATCAAAGAACTTATGTTACAATATTTTTTAAAATTATTATTTATTTGCTGAAATTTACAATTGCAAAAGAATAAACAAGTAAATGTGATCTAAAAAAATTTGAATCTGAGAAAAATTGAATTTATAGAATTTTTATTCATATTTTAGACTGGATCACTCAATTTTCAACTTCTAAGTTAAATTTCTATTGGTTAATCATTTATAATTGGTGGAATGAATGGAAAACTATTAAAGTCTTACCTCATTTGAGCCCGAAAACAGAGGTTCCCCAGTGTGCATTTCCACAAGAATACAACCAAGACTCCACATATCAATCGCAAGATCATAAGGTATACCCAATAAAACTTCAGGGCTTCGGTAGAACCTTGACTGAATATACTGATAAATCTGTAAGAAAACACAATCAGCTTGTATTTTTAATGATACGATTTGAATGTAATACTTAGTATTGGATGTGAATATGCTTTATAAATATGGAATATAAAATCCTACCATTGTACTGATTTAATTAAAATTTTGAATAGATAGGCTTAGATACAAGGAAAAGGAAAATCTGACATTTGGTGTTCCACACCATTCATAAGATTCAAAACCTTTTAATATGTTAAATGGGGGTTGTCCTAAATGCGTGCATATATATTGCGATACTTGTTCGATGTATCTATGAAAAGTAATACCACATTGGTATAAACCATTGAATTAAAACAAAAATTTTAAGAATATTACATTTTTTTCAATTATAAAAAATGTGAAAAAAAGGATATGCCATTAGTGAAGAAGGATTTTCTCCAACACAGAAAGTATCACGACCTGTGGTGCACCATCATATACACTGCCCTAAGACAGCACAATGCTCTTTGTAAATCTAAAGATACTTAATTATTTGACTGGTTCACAGAATTTAACATCCGCAATGCAGATATAACTAAAATGCACAAACTGTTTATGGGCAAAACCATAAACACCAAAACATAACGCGGTAGCTTGAAAAAATATCGAATTAGTGTCTACCTCTCTGTACCTAGGATTCCTAATGACCAACGATGCCAATGAATCAGAAGAAGTTAAAAGAAGGACTTTAGCAGGAACTAAAGCTTATTTTACACTTTGATACTAATAAAGAGTAATCAAATATCTAGCAAAGCTAAAATTCACATGTACAAAATGGTGATCAGCCCTGTTGTTGCATATGAAGGTGAAATCTGGATGCTAAATAAGACCGTATGTGACAAAAAGTCTTGATAGGTTTGAAAGGAGTTTAGATTTGATAGGTGCTGCGAGGAATGTCATATACATATATACATATATATATATATATATATATATATATATACATATATATATATATATATATATATGTATACATATATATATATATATATATATATATATATATATATATATATATATATATATATATATTTTAACGGCTGTTAATAAATAACTAATTTACTAAATACAATATTAATTATGCAAATTAATTATTTAAAACAAAAATTATTTTCTTACCCTTTGACCAAGTTGACATGAGGATCCGAAATCGACAATTTTAATTGCAGACCTTTTCGGATTACAAAGAAGTATATTTTCTGGCTTGAGATCACAATGGATGATATTCAGCTCTGGGGTTGAAAGAAACAGTAGGGCTGTGCACAGTTGTTGAGCGAATTTTCGAGTAAGATTGAGGGATACTCCACGGAAATTTGTGTTTCGTAAAAGGTCAAAAAGGTTATAGGACAACAGCTCAAACACAAGGCACAGATGGTTCCTCCACATGAAGTTCCTTTTTAATCTCACTGTAATTAAAATAAGTAGTTTAAATAATCCTATTTTACATATATCAATTATAACTAATTTTATGATAATAAATTATCACAAAAATATTAATCAATGAATAATGTATAATCAATTAAGCTAAATATTAATAGTTCCAAAAATAAACCTTAGGAACTCTTGACCAGAATAGTTTTGTTAGCGTACTAAGGAGTTAGTCAATTGGACTACAAATTAATATATCTGAAATATAAATTGTAAAGAGAACGATTTTTTTTTTTTTTTTTTTTTATTAACTTTTTCAAAAGTTTCAATATGTATCAGCACTGTGAAAGTGCTTCAAAATGCACTTTTAAATACCCTAATCCCCAAGTCAGAGTGAGGGCAGCCTGCTTGGTTCAATTTCTGGCTTAGTGGTCCGAAGACCTCTACAGGTTGGGAGCCACTGATATAGATAGTTTTAAAATGATTGTATTGATGCAAACAAAAAGATGTTCATTATAACTATGAAGTTATAAACTTCATAAACATAAGTACTTAATAAAATTAAGTACCGTAATTTTTCACAAGACAGTTACTTTACTTTACCGCTGAGGTACAGACATAATAAATAAAATGCTGTGTTAATAGGAGTTATTAAAAGAAGTGGATTGTCCAAATTGATTTAACAATTAAATATTTAAGATTAAAACATAAAAAAAAAAAATAAATAACATACCAATATAATACTTGTTATCTGCATCTGCCTTATTCATCATGTCTAACAACATAACTTCAATTTGAGCCTGATTGAGAAAAGGCTTCTTATTTTTAATTATCTTGATCGCGACATGGCATAATTCTTCATGGTCAAATGCTTTCACAACCTAAAAAGTTTGCAAGATTATCAAGAGTTTTTAGCACAAGATCAAAATTTAAAATATGAATAAATAATAAATAACATAAATATGACACAAATAAAACATGAATGCTTTTTTAATTAATACATACAAATAATTAATTACCTGACCAAACGATCCCTTTCCGATTAATGAATCAATTTCATATCTATCTAAAAACTTTTCACCGTTCTTGATGATATAATCATGGTTTTCATCATCGTAACCATCGTTGTATAGTTTCCTTTCTTTTTTGTGAGAACTGTCTTCTCCTTGTGTACCCTGGGCTCGTCTTTTCTTTTTGGCATAGTAGACCTACAAAGAAAAATTGCATAATTATAATTAAGTATTTTTTGTTCATTCAATATACTTAATCTGGATCACATCTTGTATAGGTAATACATAAACAACCACTGGTTGACAAGTTAAATGCTTCAGGATTTTTTAAAGGCAAATATTAGTAGCAGTGTAGGATCAATTTCCTGTAAAGCTAAGCATAAATTTATTTTGTGTAAATTATCAGACATTTATAAATACCTTTTTTAAAAAAGGGACCACATGTGATAAGGAAATATCATGGATTAGTAGCATAGGCAGAATTTTTGGCACAAAATTAACTTCAAATTAACTTTATTAATCTCTTTTTCTCAGGAAAACAAACTATACATTTCATTTTCTAGAACTATATTTGAATGTTGGGAGAAGGATAGCCAAGCAGGTAGAATGCTGACTTGCTGTGCTTGATAAAATAAATAATGTGGTAAGTAAATCAGGCGATTGGAACTAAGTCCTGACCACACTGTCAGCGTAAAACATCAAAAGATCAAGAATCAGGAACTTCTAACATACTACCAAAGCCTGCTATAGGCTAATATTATCTTGAGATCAGAGTATAAAAATAAAATTTTATTTTATATAAAATTAAAAGCATTAAATTTTGAAGGGCTCTCAAAACTTTGAATTGGAAAGGATTTACAATTAACTCCTATCTAAATTTATTTTACATGAAATAATTGTATCTTAAAATCAGTTCAAAAAATTTATGAAGCATTCAATTCAGTGACAATGCAAAAACTTGCATAATAAAACTTTCTATAAAAAATAAAATGAAATAGAACAAAGAAAAGGTGAATCACAGGGGAAAAATATATTTTATATATCACTTTTGAAGTAATGTGAATTACTGTGACAAGCTCACTAGATTATTATGTGCAGAATAAAAAATACATCATTAAATTGTTACAACATATATCAAAATTGATTTTGTTTGAAAAATAAATTTAATTTAATTTATCAGTACATGCCATTAGAAAGGTAATCTGTACTTTAGAGGGATTAATTAAGTAATAGGTAAAATATTAATTTTAAAGATGAGTCGAAAAGAAAATGGAGATGATTAAAAAGTGCTGGAACTGTACTCAGTTAACATATTTTATGAGGTCATTTCCAAAAGGCATTAAAATCCAAAAGTGGTGATTTTGAGAAAATATTGCAAAATTTTTGTACATTAGGTAATTTTTGAAACTGATATTTTTCTTTAACAACCTTGTGTTAAGCTCCTGCTGGTAAAATTAAAAAACCTCCAGGAACTTAAATCTCAACCTTGAAATGGCGTTTAGTAACTTACTAAACTGACATCCCCAATTGAACTTTATTAAGAAATGGGTGTTACTACAAATTATAGTGAGAGATCCCCCCCCCAAAAAAAAACCAAAATAAAAATAAATAAAAAAGCCTGTAAGACATGTGTTGGTCAACTCACGAAATCGCATAATATAACTTTGGACGGAAACGGTGCTTGAATCTTGGAAAATTGAATCTTCCAAAATAACTTAATTTCAATACATGAATTCTAGATTTTAAAAAATAGACATACTACAATACCCGAGCGAGAACTCTCGCATTAGATATCCATCCTAATACATTAGAAGTATAAGCGATATTAGGGAAACATATTTATTCGTGTAAACAATAGAATGTTACCAGAAAAGTTTATTTAACACACATATTTGGTGAAGCTACATAGTTTGTAATGACTATGTTGAAGTTACAGTTCATACTTAATAAGTATTTAGCTTACCGCACTGGAAAATATCTCTTCACTTTAGCCGTTAGGCATTTAAATTCAGCTATACCATTCTCTGTGTGTAGTATTCATATTTAACAGTGACCTTTAGGGTTGGACAGACGAAACCATATATAATTTTCACTCATTAAAAGTTTTTGTAAACAGACTCAAATTGATATAAAGTGCCATTACAACGGCACATATGCAAGATAACATAGTGCCGTGTGGACCTATATCGCGCGTTATCTCAAAAACGGTAGATTTTAGATCTTTAAAACGTTGGACCAATACGTTCCTCTGGTACGGTCTTGATTCCCGCGTCAAAATCTTTAAAACCCAACTTATCCCGTCTCTCAGTCATCAAAGCAGTTTTTTCATCACTTTTATTTAAGCCCAAGTAAGAATTTAAGAAACAAAATTGGAATTCGTCACTTCTCCATGAAATCCCCTTTTCTTTTGATACCTCATTCATCAAAATCCATCGCTCCTGAGAGCCGAAAAAGGGATCTCTAGTACCGTAATAATATATAGTAGTGATATTTAGAGTTTTGTCAATGCTTAATAGATTACTATGAAAGTGATTAAATTTGTAATTTCATAATATAGATATTCATGAAATTTGGATTTAAAATCCACCAATGTCAATGGCGAGAAAAACTATTCCATCACAGACATCGTCTAATAACAAGAACGATAAAGCCTCTTCGTTTGGTTTTGTTTCGTGCAACTTAGACTTGTTTCTTTCTCCAATTGATTTCTTCATCTAACGCGATGTCTACAATTAATTCTCTTAACAATAAGTAATATATTGAACAATTTTTCAACAAGACAAGTAGCACAATACAGTAGAGTTTTCAAATGAATACGTTAAGACAAGAGGGAAGTTTGTAGTGCTTAACTGTGTTCCTATCTTAAAATATAAATTTCATTACGTTGTTTTATTTATTTTTTAATACTATAATTAAATACCGTTTAGTAGCAGTACCATCTTTTCTCCGTACATATTTTTTCTTCTCTTCCCCATTGTTTTTAGGTTGATTAGGTGTGTTGTGTATTAGTAATTTATTCAGGAGTTGGTGTATTTATTTTGTTAGTTTTTTTCTTTCTCTTGCTGTTTCTATCTATCTCATCTGTTCCATTTTACAAGATCAATATGTAATTTGTTATCATTATGTGATAACACAATAAACATCCAAATCACATGTCATATCTATATACTCGTAGTAGTAATATAGACGATATAATACGGTCTAATATGGGACGAAATGGTGGCGAAAAAAAATTATGTATGATCATATACCAATCATACTAGATTTTATCTAATTACATTTTTTTCAGGTTCTCCAACGATCGATATTTGGTTATATACTGTCACATTTGGTTATATCACACCTCCCAAAAAAATTCAAAGGAGTAAAATCTGGCGAATGTTGATGCTAAAAAAATTAGCTACATCTATTAGAGAATTTCTAAATAATTTTATTTTAAATAAAATTGCATTTTTTTCGAAATAGGCAAAAAAAAATATAAAACACACTTTTACCATTACAACCAATGAAGATTCAGTACTATTTCTTGAACAACGGTCATACAAGGAGGTGATGTGGCCAGCATTTACGCTCAACCAACAGTTATGAAGAGGCTGGGTGTGCCCCAGCAGAGTTTCGACGGCTGAAATAACATGAATAAATAAATTATCTGCCACAGCCGGACTAGAATCCGGGCCCGAAAGTTAGGCTTCCAGAGCCTTGACCACGGGCAAAGTAATTTTAACTGTAATTTAAACGCGGAATACAGAAACGTAGAAGGAAAGTTATTTCCAATATTTAGTGAAGGATTGCAGGCAAAGATTGTTGGATTTATCGGTATCGAACACCCAGTTCCGTTAATCAGAGCTTCTTAAGGGTCGACCAAAACGTAGATGGAAGAATTGAGTTAGGCCCGACCAATATTCTTTGGTATTGATATAGTTTATAGATGCTCCGGTTTAGCATAGTTTTGTTAATTATTATAATATTTAACGTGCAACAAGACATAGACTAATGACAAATCCAATATGAGACTGCACCAGGAGTAAATGAAGCTACTAACAAGTCTGGAGCTGGTAGACTAGTAATCTAAACTAAAAGAGAGGAAATAGAGAAAAGGGGTTGCTATGCGGAGGAGGGGGTGTCTCGCCGGGTCGATACGCACCCAAACCTCCGGCCCCCACCCAGCCGTCAGCCCCCAGCGTCTGGTCTCCTGTCTCAACCCCTTTGTCGCGAAAGTCCTCTTTCTTCTCCGTCCATCGGCTTCCGTCGCTCATATCTCCGTCTGCTGGAGGTGACTACGATGCAGAAAAACCAAACCAAACCAGAATTCAACCTTGAAAAAAATAGTCATGATTCGGATAAAATACATATTTTTTAAATTCCGTCGTATAACATTACTAACGTCCACGTTGAGTTTGAAATCTATAAGGAATCATGTTAACATTTTGAGACAAAACTGCTCTAGAATCTTTGCAGGCACGTCAGGTATACCATGCCGCATGACAAGACCATCAAAGTCAAATTACAAAGAGCACTCTATAGGCAGAATCGAGATTACTTGTAATCATACTGGAATTCCTTGAATCCGCTGTATCCGAAGAACATAATAATATACCTAACATGATAACGGACCTAATTAGAGGTTCGATGCCAACAATACCAACCATCTTAGTCTATATTCTTGCACTGAATATTAAATACGTGCGGTACCGGACGGCCGCGGCGTAGCCCGTGAAAATAATTGTGAGGTAAATACCCTTCAAAATTTCAATTTTTTTTTGTTTATTTTATGAATTCATTGTTTAGTATTCGTCTCATTTCATTAATATGTTTTATAGGGAAATAATCAAATGATAATAAATTTGTCAAAACGGCGGCAATAAACCTTCACGTTTATGCACTTTTTTCCCTCTTGATCTCCGATTTTATTAACAAAGGATGCTTTCACATGTATGAAGTTGTCATGACAACGATTTCAAAATTACCTATTTTTTAAAAATAGTTTTCCTCATTGCTTTCCATAAGGGGAGCATTTTTAAAATATTTATATATATAAACCTACTCGAAGAAAATCTCTAAATGAAAGTAAAGACCGCATCAAAATCGACTGACTACTTTTCGAGTTTTGCGATCACAAATATATGCAGGTATAAAGATATCTATTTATCGACGTCGTTTTTTGAAAAGGCGTAATCCCCGTTTACCAAACTTTAAAGGAAGCACATGAAAAGATTTTCTCCCAAATAACAATATATTATTTTAAAATTTAAAAATAATATATTGTGAAAACCTTTATAATTACAATGTATTTTTAAGGCTTCTGTTTAGGGTTCTATTAAGGCCAGAGTGAGGACTGAGAGTCGTTAGTATTTGGTACTTACGCCATCAATATTCGAATTTTAGACCATTTCCAATTTTTTTCTCGATATATCGTGAGCGGGAATCGATGGAGGTAGTGTTTATGTCTCATAATCAATTAAAACCTAAATTTCGATTTTTTGGCGCTTAAGACTTTTAAAAAAAACGACATCGATATAAAGATAACTCTATCCTCTCATCTAAGTTTTACTGCAGTTGAAACTAAAGCTATATGGAGTCTAAAGCTATATGGATCCAAACATTCCAACATGTTTGGACAATGTGGATTCTCAATATTTGAATCTTTTGGGTTGTCCTGAATCAAAATCCTTATAAAGCGCCTAGTTAGCTAACGTATTAAAATTCCATGAATCTCTTTTTAGACTGTAATAGCAAGGAGCAATGATCGGGTTAGTTTCCGAAGTGTAAAGTAATAAGAAGATTCGATGGCTGAGTATTGAATAATTAATTATTCCAGGTTTAAATTAGTTAACAGTAAAAACGATTGGGTCTTTGCCCAATAATAAAGGAGTTCAAACACTCATCCATTTAGAAAAATAAATATGTATATAAATATAACAAAGAAGATTGGAAATATTGTCCTTAAGACGAGTGTTAATAAATAGAACGATATCTATATGGGGCTACGGAAATAGAGACTTGACTTAACAAAGAGTAACTGAGTTACACTTTCCGTTTTCTTATATAAAGGATACATTTCTAAAAGAGAAGGACATACGTTGAAGGGTATGGTATAAATAAGATTTTTTCTTATCTCGGCTAGATATGATTCCTCAACATAGAGAACAACAATGGTATTTTGGTATGAAGCATTGGTATACAAAGGTATCCAAAGACCCAAGTTCATTCCACCTTCGAACGACTGCTACAGATAAACAGGGTGGGGAGAAATAACTGACATTTTTGAAGTATTGTAAAAAAACAATGTCACTAGAATAAAAAAATGTTCTTTTTTCAAAAAGTACATTGAAAATAGTTCATCTGTAGAATAACAATTCCAATAAAATAATAATTACTATAACTTATACGTATTTTTAAAACAATGTAACGTTCATCAATTTTTTATTGATCTTTCTTTAATAATTTGTATTGATCGAACCATTATAAGGAAATTCCTATAAATTGGATTTGGGCTTATCGCCTAACATAGTTTACTCAATAATTAAATATCAGACTATGGAAATAAAAATGAGAATCTACCACAGCCAGCTTGGACAGAATCGCTTAAATCTAGTCTCGATTATTAATTAAATCCCATAGAAGTAGAAAATGTAGCTCCATAGAACTGAGACATTCATTCTTTGAAACTTGGGGAAACTAATCTAAAACTTATTAAAAACTCTCATATTTATTGTACCACAATTTCTATATTCTATGCTCATGAAGGGAGCAAAGAACACTAGGTTATTGTGGAATTAATATTGCATGGGGTCTGGCTACGTAGCACACAAAAGATGCCCATAGAATTCAACCCATGCTTCTTTGAGTATATAACCATACACTACTGTTCATAACATCTAAGAAATTGATTAAATTACTTTAATAAAGTAATAAACTTCAAAATTTAATGATTTTTCAAATATATTTTTTTTAAATTAATTAAGGACTGTTTAAAATCATTAATAAAAAATCTCCTTTATTTGTTAAGCGCCCAATCTTTCCTTACAATTTTAATTTTTTCATTTTTAAAGAATTTTTAAAAATTCTTACATTACAAAAAAAATAAATTATTGCTCAGTTGACGTCCGCATGATAGTATAGAAGGATCAATCGAATTATGAATTGATAAATTATTTGTCACTTCCATAATTTTGTTTTCATTGATGTTTAGATTTGTGAAATATGCAAATCGTTTCGAGAAAAAGATTTGTGTGTTAAAAATATAACCAATTATATTGTAACTTATGTGCATCAAAATCTATTTTAAAGGAATTTTGTAGTTTTGTTTGTGTTCATATAGGTGTTTTTTAGTCAGACACCTCGCTGAGATATCAACAACAGTAAATATTTAATTAGGGATTGATAAATTTGCCACATTTATAATTTTGTTTTTATTGAAAACTAGTTTCAAATGTTATACATTCGTCTTCAGTTCTAAAAACACAAAACTTCAGAAATAAGCAATTTAAAATACAGTTTGGTATTATTATACATATAAAACTAATTAATTTATATTATATTTAATTTAATATGTTTAATAATACCAAACTGTATTTTAAATTGCTTATTTTTGAATTTTTGTGATTTTAGAACTGAAGATGAATGTATAACATTTGAAACTAGTTTTCAATAATAAAAAAAAAATTATAGAAATGGCAAATCATTTATCAATCCCTATTCAATCAATCATTCTATCAAACATTTAGATTGATCCTTCTACACCATCATGCGGATGTCAACTGACTCTTTATAATATGATTCCAAAAAACGGAGGTAACTGATTGGATAGATCTTGTCTCTGCCAAAGGGTTGCCAAGGTACATTTAACATATTTTTAGGTCATTATTGGGAAGGTTATTCTTAACTAATAGAATGCCAATGCTAAATTCCAAGACAATTAGATGAATCCAAAGCTGTAACAATATTTAATATTTGACTCCTTAATTTATTTATATTGTTATTTACATTATATACACTGAGTAGGGAAACTCAAGGGGACAACTCAACTTCTGATAAAGTGGGTACCAGACCCTTCGTTGGAAGATAAACCTGGCAGTCGAACGTGGATGCTGACCAAACAACCGCCTTACCCAACCGTCGGCTAAGAAATAATACCTTCTTACCAAGAACTGTGCCCTTCATGGCCTGTGGTGATACAGGTTGATTTTTATTGGACACATTATAACCAATATGTAAATATAGAAAGATGGAGATAAAAATAGATTAGAGAGGGGAGAGGGCCAGGGGCTATATGAGCGGCAGTGTCAGAGAGGCAAGTACAAGACCGCGATCAAAGCCGGGGAGGCAACTCAAACAGCGAGCCCCGAGGCCGTTCCAATATCCACTCTCTTCTCGTCCTGCCCCTTTCTCCAAGTCACATATTCACGTCTGTCCGAGAACTAAATCAACAAACACACAGTCATGTATTGTATGTATTTTTTTTCAGTTTTATATACATAAATTAAAAAAGACTTATTTAAAACAAAATATATCCTTCGTCGTTAATCGTGATTTAATTTTAACAAGTGACGCTCTTCGAATCTTAATACAACGCTCAGAGAATCTGACTATGTATTCAAGATTTAATAGAATTTATTCAATCATAGCTCCAAATTTACAACAAAAATTCACTAACTTGACTAATAAAAAAATTAAAGATACAAAGTTCTAATGAAATCGGTTCCTAGATTGATTTTATCCCCGTCAGCTTTGCATAGTCATTGTAGCCTTCAAACCACCTGTGCCAAAAACACTATTTTACAGGACAAACGAAAAACTTATTAATGCGCAATTTTATAAAATAATTATTATTTTTCAGCATGGTAACTGTGATAACTGTGAGACGTCTTGGAAGTGTCACATGGATGATTTATAGCGGTAACTGATGCGTATGCTGCAAACACTATTAATAGGAGGATTTAACTTTATCAATATAAATCATGTTACGATTTATTAACATAAGAGTGCTTTTCACCAGCACATAGTGTGTTGTTTTTAATAAAATCAAAATCTCTTGTGGATATTTGTAAGACTGTTCGGTCAAGCTGTATGCAGCGTAAAGTAAAGTAAACCAATTTACTAATAATGTAGACTTAAATGCTTAGAAAAAATAAATAAAGCACCTTTGCATGAGGTATGAAATCCTTAAAATATATTTATAAATGAAACTGATTGGTTAAGCTGTTTCAGGTATTTGTCTCCTATATTGAAAGCTCTGCAGAGATAACAATGATAACAAATCAAAAGCTATAGATAAGACATTTAGGTATAGAAGTGAATTATTATTACCAACCCAAATAAAATTTACCAGCCAAACGTTGTATTCTTGAACAAAATTTTCTTTATTTTTAGAACTCAATAGAATTAACATAATTAATCGTGAAAAGCATTGCCAATGACAATAATACCGTTTACATTTTTAAATAAAAAATATTGCACATAGCTGGCAACTTGCGTAAGTGCCCCTGAAAGCAAACCCAGCGTTACAGCCAAGATAGAGTCAAGCAGGTTTGCAGCGTAAAAGATATGACGGGGCGACAAACAATCATTTTGTCGGATAAATAAATATTCCTTGTTTGGTCTAACTTTCTCAAATAATTTAAGAAGGGTCAGGTATGGTGATGGGTCTAGAATTCTAGAGGTATTTTTTCTCCTAAATTACTGAACTATTTTCGATAAAACTTCAATGGTATACAATGTTAGTATCCTAGGGCGATAACCTGAGTACTACATACAGGGTGACTAAATAATAATTAGAACAAAACATTTTTGACCGAAACAATTTTCAATCAGCTCAACATATACTGGTATCGGTATGTAGATGCCTTTGGTCTGAGACGACAAGACAAATAAATAATTTCTTAAGGAAATAAACGAAATTCATCCCTCATTTAAATTCACAGTAGAACCAAAAAAAAAACAAAAAAAAAAAACAAATCTATAAATTTTTCAGATTTTGAAATTTTAATAAAAAACAAACATCATGAATTTGGAATTTTATGGATCCTGTTTTTTATTTAATGATAGAAATTGTTTTTCTAATATTGAAATAATTGAAAATTCTATCATTCACATTGTATTAAAAATGTATTTTTATAAAAATGTACATAAAAAGTATATTTGCATAAATACTTGTCGCAAGAACATTCGCAACATATAACCAAGAAACAGTATGAGTATATATGGCATGTTACCTTGTAGTATAACTATTTAAAAAAAAAACTTATAATTTTATTTTTTTATTAAAATTATTTGTAGAGAATCAGGGACAATTGCGTAAAACACGTTCAGAACTTTAATTAAAACACACAAAAAGTATCCAACAATAATTTGTTTGGACTTGAATGAAAAATAGGAAATTATTTTTCATATCTTAGTAAAGTCCATTATGTAGTGCAATAATCGGCTTTTTACCACAAATGTGGTTCGGTGTATTTTTTAATTTATTTTTTTAATCGTTTTAAAAATAAAATTTAATCAGGATACAAAATTTTGAAAAATTTAATTAAAACTCAAACGAAAACTTATAATATTAAGAACTTTACAGCGCAGTATAAACTATGGATTTTCATGAATTTCCGAAGAGGAAAAGATATTCTGGAAGATGAAAAAAAAAAAAAAAAAATGTTTAATTAACAGTGACACTGAATGGCCTTCCCGATCACTGGCATAAAAAAAAAAAAAGAAAACTGTTCTTTAATCATTTCCTCAAAACTTCTCTTTAAGGAACCTTCTCCGATATGAACTTCAGTTACACAATTTTTTTTTTCTCGATTACTCTCCTTTTTAGTAAGTGAGCCGCTGATATAAATTCCTTCATCTAGAGATGACTAAATGAAAAAATAATAGTATTAAAAGAGGTCAAAAATCATTTTTATATAGAAAAATGTAATTAAAGGATATGTTAATGTCTGAGGTCTCTGATATGAGGTCCAGTAAGATAGTTTTTTTTTCCTTATCTTCCGTTTATTTTAAATTTCTTTCACATACACTATAAACAATAATGTACAATATACAATATATACTATAATTCCTTACATTAACCGAGGGTATTGTAGGGTCATTGATATTGAAATGTCCGCTTTGTGAATGGATTTCACATTCCGTCTTTCGCCCCCACTAATTTGTAGAGAATGGGAAGGAACCATTCTGCTGGTTCAGGAATAAGGTGAAATAAATAGTAAAATATTATAATTCCATGGAAGTTTAATTTAATCGGATAAACATACCGAAATTTTGACTGAAATTTAGGCATACTTATATAGTATTCTGCCTAGAAGAATATGTGACGTACCGAATTTCAGCTCATTTGACACAAAGGGGACAGCAGGAGGTGCTCAAATGTAGGGGGGGGGGAGGAGAGGAATATATATATATATATATATATATATATATATATCAGAAATCTCCAAAACTTCCGTAATCGTATTCTAGAGATTATGACACGGATAGCAAATGCACTCCCGCTCCTCTCCGCTGATCTTCGACACAGTGCAATAGTCTATTTTATTCTGGGAAAATACGACTACAAATTAAAAACATTGAAATATATCTTTGTAATGATGTTACCTCATACAATACACAATGTAATATTCTTATGTTTGTGATTGTTTGTAATTGATAAGCTACCAGACAGTAGGTATACCCCATTGTCGATAATGATAAAAAGAACTTTTTCTTTACGATGCCTTTCAAGAGTAAAGAAAATATCGTAAAACCGGTTGCCGACCAAGTCAAAGCACGTAAATAACTCGTGTTTTTGATAAGAGTTGTGGGGCAACACGTTCAGTATAAATCTCGAGGTAGGAGTGTGTTTGCTTTTGTATATACAAATAAGGTGTTGTTTACGAGATGTAAGCGGTGAAAGATAGGTTGGGTTCCCTTGCTGATTGTATTGAGACGGCAGACAGTATTCAATCGAAAACAAATTCTACTCCGGGACCGCACACCTCTACAACAGATTTAGGGCAACTTGTGGACTACATCCACTTTACATCCGACAGATCCCTCGTATATTTTTCTACCCAATCCACATTTTATCTGTTAACAACACGGGACCCGAAAACGTGCAAATAAACTGAGATATTTGGAGGGAAGGGATTTCTAATCGATTACAATATTTGCTCTTTTACTTGAAGAAATATATACCACTATACTATACGAGTATATACTAGATGTGCCCGCGGCTTCCCCCGCATTAAATTTGGATTAACCATTAAAATATAAAATAATCTTTAAAATAATAACGTATTAAATGTTGTTTAGCCTCATTTCTTGCAGATATAATCCAGAAACAGGGTCAAAACGACAATAAATTTCTATATACGGTAATGAAGTTCCACATTTTCACACTTTTGTTCTCCCTTACTCTACCATTACATTAACAGAAGAACATTTTTACGCAATAATTTCACACTTATAAAAAACCTTTTGTGCAGTCAACTCGTTTCCACATTTATGAAGTTATTCTCTTCACGAGGTATGAAGTTATCCATAAGAAACTCATTCTCTTAGCAATTTATTTATGGGTAATAGCGGATTTTATACAACCTACAGCTTTCCTCAATAAACACAAAAATAATTTTTCAAATCCAACTGGTAGTTCCTGAAATGTGCGAAAATAATATTTGTCCAAACTAACAAACTTTTCATTTTTATATTCAGTATATAAGTGTATATATAAGCATAAATATAATAATAAATACACATAAATATACACGCACACGCACACACACACAAGTATATAAGTATATACTGCTTGTTTGTTTGAACAAACATTAATTTCACACATTTATGTTATACATATAACCATGAATTTTTTAAAAAAAATAGTAATCATCTTGGTTTTTAATTTTTGTTATTATTTTATTCAGCATCATTTGAAATACGAGTAGATTGTAATGTATACATATAATTTGACAGTTATCTATTTAACGGAAATTAATAAATAAGGCAAAACCTTTTAAATTTAGAACATACAAAACAGGCCCTCTCTAATCTTGACAACACACCAATCCCATAAACGGATAGAATATTTAATTAGGGATTGATAAATTATTTTGGCAAATAATATACTAATATAAACTATTTCATATATAAATATAAACTATATATTTTGAATTGCTCATATTTGAATTTTTTGTCTGCTTTAGAACTGAAAATGAATGTATAACATTCGAAACTAGTTTTCAATAAAACAAATTTATAGAAGTAGCAAATAATTTATCAATCCCTAATTAGATTGATCCTTCTATACCATCATGCGGATGTCAACTGAGAATACATTTACTCGTACAATACCTCGGACTCATATTTGATAGGACTATTAACATGGCTTCCACGCGTTAAGAAAAACAACAATCATAAAATAATAACCTAATGCATTAATTTTTTAAAGGAAACAGCCAATTTAAGACAAAATGAAAATTAAGCACGTACAAGAACTTGCGCTTATTAAAATCTGTTTAAACAAACACATTACAAATTTACGGTTGCCCTAAAAATTCCCAAACAACAAACTTTTCAATCAAAGCCATTAAGACAAATCACCATGGAACGCCAATAACAAAGCTTAGCTCAGGGACTTGATTATCTTGATTATCTTAAACACCCATATTAGTGGGGAAAAAAGAAAGTGTTTGGAATCATTATATAGTAAAACCTGAATAAAAAAATAATATACATTAAATATTTTCACAATTTTTTTAATTCAAATAATATAATATTTGGAAAAACCATAGTGTAATAAATTGCAGCATTATTTTTAAACAAAATTAACAATAGAAATATATAGGTATTTCATTTCTTATAGAAATACACTACTCCATGGAAAATGTGAGGTTAAATATAAAACAGGGTATAATAAATGATGTATTAATATACTTATTCAAAATATCAATTAATTAATGCATAAAATAATACGGATAACTTTAGCCATGCGTAGGCAGGGGGTAACGCAAGTAATTTGCTCTGAGTATCTAATTAATAAAACCCGACAATTATTTCTCATTAACTCTCACTCATTTATACGCGCCTAATGCACATAAAATAATTTATTAAATTCCTTTAATTGTAAATCAAAGTTAAATGAAAAATTGAAAATGAACTTTAATATCCATTGATCTGTTTCGGTTATTATATTCATTACTGGAAAAGTTCAATTAAATTTCCGATTTTCGTCCGATTAAAGTTCCGGATTTCCGCTAATAATAGTTTGATTTTGGTTTATTATTTTCAATAACGAACCTTTATAATCGTCCAATAAAAAAAATCATAACCCCCGCCCATCCTCAATATTTGAGGTTTAACGTTTCAAGATACGTAGAATCCAAAAATCGAAAAAAAATCTGTCCAACAAAGATCCGGACCGATTTTTTTTTTTTAAATTTGGCATCAAAATCACAAGTCATTCAGGATAATCATAGGAACTCGACATTACCATCTGCCATTTGCTTAATGGCGGCCTACAAGAGATTTCACACGCCAATATATTTATGAAAATGGAGCGAAAACATAAAGTGCATTGGAATAATTATACAAAAGCCTTGAAAAAACTAAACTAAAATAAAACTGTTTGCAGCATCTATTCAATTGTAAATAAAAAACCATTGTGTAATAATTTGCAGAGTTTTTATTATTCAATAGAAATATTCACTTATTTTTTATAAGGTGCTGCTATCTAGGAAATGAACCAACACGATTAGTACAGCTTTAGCTACTATATTTTTATATTTAATTAATTAATAAATTTTATATAATTACATAATATATTTTATATTAACATATTAATTAAACCAGAAATCAATTAAAATTGTAAAATCTTAGTTTAAAACTTTTTAAGAAGTGCTTTCATCTCCTTAAAAACTATAAATTAATGAAAAACTTGACTCAACCAAATTCTTTGAGTGATAGTGAAGTACAGAAATGACGCGAATAACTATTACCACGTAACAACTCATGACAACAAAGGAATTAAAGTTAACCGTGAGAGAAAAAGACAGCCTTGAAGCTAATCAGAATAGCACTCATGGTAATTAACGAACAAGTCTAGCCAAAATAATTAAAACAATATAAAATAAGATGTTAGGTAGAAAATAAGATTATGCTTATAAAAAAATATTTCCCATTATTTTAAAATGAGAAATATCGAAAATATAACTGATGGCATGTCAAGCGACGATTTTTCTAATTTTGAAAAAAGTAGTACTTAGCTTAGAGGGGAAAGTGGGGGTTATATTTTTGAGTATTATTTGATAAATTTTCATCCTCAGAAGAACATTTAAAAATATTTGTCAAAAATGAATGTAGCTGTTATGGTTAGATTTATATATATATCCTTTCTATTTCCCCCCGTTCCTTTGTTGTGTAAGGTTAAGGTTATTTTAAAATAATCATCATTTCCATACAATACCTCGGTTCAATTGTGAAAAGATGTCTCACATTCACAGCACACGTCAAAAGAAAAACAAAAAAGGGAGAAAAAAAGCATTAACAAAAGTGTCCATATTTAAAAAAAAAACTTACACAAAGCTCCCGAAATAAATTTGGCCGATAGAAATCAGTTATCCTGGGTTAGATTACCGATGCTTCACCCGTTCAACTCGTACAACTGATTATAGAAATCTTAAATGAATGCCGTACTTAGCCATGAGAAACATCAATAATTTTACTCGCTAAACGAAATTAACTACCATCCTTCAGTATTTGTAACTTACTACAATCCAACAAACTGAAACATATTTTAGAAAAACAATAGCTTCTGAAAATTCATTAGTAAAAGAAACTGGTAATTACAGCAAATCTCTTAAATGTTACTATCATAAAAGAACCAATACTGTGCTATCAAATTAATATTGTTCATTTATTTTCTTTTTGTTACTTTCACTAACCTATACATGGAATATGTATATATTACTAAGAGAAAGTATTGCGATCGTAAAAATTTAGAATTCGAACATCCAACAGAAATAAACGTTTTAAGGTCTCCTGAGCCAAACTAACCAAGTCAAAACGAAAAGTTGTAGGTTTAAGCCTATGATGTTAAAGCAACTTTTTCACCAAAATCGATTTACCAGAATTTCCACTCTATGTAATCAATTTTACGCATTTTGCCAATTTTCTCGAGGAAAAGAAAAGCTTGATTTGGATCAAATTCGTTATATGAAGGTACAAATGTTCTTTAATACCACATAGGCCTTATCCTTATTGAAATAGGACTTAAATGTCGAACTTTCAAAATGGCTTCCTCTGAAGTACCTTTAATTTTAATTTGAAATAATTAACCGGCTCTCATTATTAGCAGTAATTAAAAATGAAAAATACAAACTATGAAGCAATTTAATAATTAACTGATGAAGAAATATTTTCCAAAGTTGAAAAAAAATTTCCGAAAATAAGAGCAGTAATATACAGTTGTGATAGGCTAAAAGATCCTAACTCCATCCCCATATTTCATAATGAAGTCCAAGTACAAGTGAACCAATGATTTACCATACCTATGACTTACACTGTCAAATGTTGAAATACAATAACATTTACAATAAAATAGTTTTATTTAAAAAAAAATGAAATACAAATAATTGATTATCTAATGACGATAAGAAACCTGTAACCTTTAAAAACGAACATTTCCACTAGCACTTTTATAACTTGTGCTTGCATTGTTGTACTTTATTATGAAACAGGGGCCCAGAGAATTTTTCTAACTTCATTTTTTTTTTTGTGTGTACCCGAGTTGTAGCCCAGTCAAATTGTAGATTTACCTAGCAAAATGTGGTATATTAAATTGTTTAGTATAGATAGTTTATTGTTTTAATTTGTTTATATAGGTGGTAAGATAAGGGAAACGAGTTTTTTCCACCAAATTTATCATGGCTAATATTTTTTGTACCCTAAAAAATAGAAATTTTCGATTTTTTTTTTGCTTATAACTGGACTACATACACACAAAAAAAATGAATTTTGAAAAATTATCTGGGCCTCTGTTTCACAATAAAGTACAACAGTACAAGTGCCAGTTATAAAAGTGCAAGTGGAAATATTCGTTTTTAAAGGATACAGGTTACTTATCGTCATTAGATAATAATACTTGTATTCAATCATTTTTTTATTTTATTTTTTTTTAAATAAAACTATTTTAAATGTTATCTAACCAAAGCGTTCCGGTCGAAAATAATTTACTAAAAAAGATAAAAAGCGTTACATTTTCTATGATTTGCATTGGTTTAAGATTTTTTTTAAACAGGATACGTACCGAGATATAAGCTCTTCAAAGTATAGAAATATTTTCAAACTATTAAGAACTGCACGTTTTTCAATAGTAACTTTCATCTTTCAACATTTCTATACGAATAACGTTCAATAACGTAAACAATAGACAGCCTACCCTTTGTGAGATTTTCATTTCGTAGTAAAGAAAAGTTATCGATGACTATTAATTCTTAATAAAAAAAAAAAAAATTAATGAACTAGAGAATCAAAAAATATGTTGTAAAATATAAAATTTTGTAGAAATTGATGACCGTGGGTTTAATAGAGGAGATGATGACAATGAAAAATAACGGGCAAATTAAATTTATTGCTGTGCTTAGGCGCACATTAAAATAGTAATATATTTACTGTTTTAGTTTTTGATCCCATCCCTACCAATCATCCCGCAAGATGAAATATTAAAATTCTAAACCATAACTTTTATTTTCTGTTTTGAGCTCCTATTATTATATGTAAACATATGTTTTGAATGTGTTGTAATATTTTTACATCTTCACTATGTTAGTAGATTAAAATTATTTGAAATTTTATGAAATTCATTTTAAATGATAATTTGTATGTCTTACAGATTAAAAAAAAATGCATTACCTATTGTTTTAATAATTTTAAGGAAAAGAAAAAAATACGGTTCGTACCTCTCATCAGGAGTAACATTTTAAGCACTAGCTGCTGATTTCGACATTTTTACATTGTAAATTAAAAATTGTTAAGTTTTAAAAATTGTCACAAGTGAATTGAATGATGAAAAATGAAGTCACCTTGTGTCAGTGAATACTTTCAAAACTATACTATTCTGGATTAATCGCTTTAAATGAATAATTTGAAGTACCGCTCGTTATAAAAACCTCGGATTTTGGCTAGTTCCAACCAAGTTTTTGAGACCTAAACTACGTTTTTTGATGTTTTACGATATTTTAACTGGCTTTCGCGCCTTCATATCACAAGTGTTAATTCACAAATGTTATCACATTTTTTTTTATTATATAGGATTGATCTTGTAAGAGGCGTTAGTGGCGCATTTTATGCAGCGCGGGTTAACTCTTTCCAGTATTATCTCTGCTCAGTTCGTGGACTAATTTTTTAACAAAAATAAAAAAATATGAGTATTTTGTAATTATTGTCACTGGTGTTACCATGTGATTACTTTGAAATAGCGACAATAAACACTATACCACGACAAGATCAACCTACAGCAATACTGCCAAAATTAATTTTGTTCTTTCAAAGCAGGTAAAAAACACAACCACTCCTCAGCAACGCCATGATGAATTCGTTTTGTGAACCTATCACAAGTTACTTAAGCGTAGTAACACTTGTGACAGAAAATATAGACTAGATCCATATTGTTAATATGAAAAAAGTTGAAAAGGGAGTATGGAGGTTTTCGAGCCAAACTTCATCGCTTTGGTCAGGATACAAATTCCCAAAGCCCAACGTGTGAAGTTCCGGAAACTGTTGAGCCTATGGTGACGACCTGCACTGCATTCAAAGAGCTAAAGACCACGACGAAGAAAACAACGGGAATTTACGTCCTCACTAAGGAGGAGTTTCCTCGGTTGGTGAGTGAGGAGAACTTCCCGCGGTTCAAAAAACTCATTTATAGCTGGAAGACGGCGATGAGTCCTACCCATTACAATCTTCGAGTCCGGAGGAGAAGGCCAATAGTCCCGAGAAGACCGCCGGATGATGGAAGACACCGAGTATCGGACAATTAAAATTAAGAAGAGCTGTGTGCAGAGCTAACGTTAAAATTGTATCATGTTTTACTTGCAGTAGTATGTTGTAAGGCAGACCGTAACATCACACTACTGCAGACACCCATATAGCCCAACATGCAAGAGAGCGTCGAAAATAAAAATAAATAAATACCTCGTTTATATGCTTGTAGGTCTTGATGAGATCGACAGATAGCTTGCGGAGCGGTGCAGTGGATGGGTCCCTGAAGTGGGTCGGTATCCTCGCCTGCATCGCTTCCATCTCCTCCGAGCCCTCCACCTGGTGGTCCTGCCCCACGAACCTCCCGTAAAGGGGGCCCATCTCTCCTCCACCTGATAATAGCAACCATCTTGTAGTAATAATTAGCAACCATTTCGATATATAACAACATAATAAATACAAATGCAATAAAATAAACAGTATTAAAGCAATTCAAGAATCAATCAGTTTCCACATCTTGTGTGGTGTCCATTTGTTCAACGAAGACCGTCATTCCAATCTTACTAACGTCATGACAAACGATTTCAAATTAAATACTGCATACAACATTAATTAATAATTAAAATAAAGCAAGAAAACTGATTATCAGAGGAAACAAATTTACCTTAAAAAAATATAAAAATTCATGACCTAATCTAATTTAACATGGCTGTTAACCTAATTAACAACAAGCATTGAAAATTTACTATACCAAAAAAAATTTTCGGACAGTAAGAGTTGTCATGTTGTCAAAACCCAAAATGGGCCAAATGATCCGAATTGAACGATAAATACCCAAAAAGGGTAATAAATAGAAATGATTAAATTTTACCTGCACAGAAATATTGTAGTTAATTAAAATTAATTAATTAAATAAAAATAAAATTGTATTCTAACACTAGCAATGTCGTGTCGTAAGTCAAATATTTCGAAAAACCCAAATGACCATAGCTTCATTAAAGAATTTTTACTTGGGATGAAAAAGTTGATATCGACGTCCTTTTTTGAAAAAATCTTAAGCGCCAAAAATTCGAAATTTAAATTTATTATGGGACGTAAACATCACCTCTATCGATTCCCGCTCATGATATATCGAAAACAAAATTGGAAATGGCCTAAAAATCGACGATTGATGACGTATGCACCAAATACTTACGACTCTCAGTCGTCACTCAGGCTTTGACCAGTGTGACTATAATCCTTTAAAATATATTGCAATTATAAAGCTTTTCCCAACTTCATCAACTCCTACTGTACTCCTATAATTAAAAAAAAAATGTATTGTTATTGCGGTAAAAATCGTTTTATGTGTCTCCAATGAAGTTGGTAAAGGGCGCTTACGCCTTTTTCAAAAAACGACGTCGATATATTAGAGAAACTCTAAGGCCAAGAAACAATGGTCAGGCTGCAATTAACCTGATGTATCAGTTTCTAAACAATTCATTATCAATTCCTTTCAGAAGGTCAAACCATTGATTCAGACTATAATGTGATCAGTAGCAAGGAATGCACGATGCGTTAACATTGATTATAGCAAAAAAGTGCATATATCATTTTTATAGAAAATCTAAAGTACTACTTTAATTTTGTTTAGAATAATGCTTGCAGTAAACCTTACAGTTTTTGAGATATTCACAAAAAATGAAAATAAATCAGTTTTCTATCAGTTTCTTCCCCTCTCCCCATCAAAACCCGACACAGAATTCTCTGGGACTTTTTACTAGTTATTTATAACCATTTTTAACTTTGTTTTGGGTTTTTTTTTGGACGTTCGGGTAACGCGTGTTTTTAACCTTATTTTACTGCACTCTATCCAATTGTGCACGACTGGAAGTTTCTCGAACTACAAGATTACAAATGATATGGCATTCTCTTAAAAAAATAAATTATAGAACGGTGGCCCTACGTCCCATCAAAAAAAATATGTTCTATTCTTCAATTAAATGTTAAAGGCCGTGTTCACTTCACCACTTTATTTTCGTTATTTTACAACGCTTCGGCCGGAAAAGCCATTTTGAGATATATTATATTCGGGGAAGCTAAATATGTTTCATTTAAAAAAATTATTTAGACTCTAAATAAATACTTTAAATGAAACAGCAAACAGTGTTCCTGAAGATGGCTTATCCGGTCGAAACGCAGTTAAATTACGAAAATAAAATGGCGAAGTAAACACTGCCTATTAAATTTAATTAAATAAATCATTCTTCACCCAAATAACAAGAAAATGGTTCTATTCCTCATTAAAATAGCTTTGTAGTAACTTTTTAAAATAATTTAACATTTTTTTCGAGTAGATATTTAGTGGGGCTCACTAGCTTGAAACAGGAGGAACGTTGCATAAAATTATGATTGGGAACCAATTTCACCAAAAGCAATTTACTTTCAAACAGCAATTTGAGCGGGATACCTTCCCTATCCACGAAAGCATGGCAAATTATTAAAAAATTAATCTCTCATTTTGGTGGGAATAGATTATAATTAAACAAGAGAATTATCTGTAAGTGCACCCGTTTTCACAATTAAACAGACTAAAACTAATTAGCCCTCCAATTAGGGATCCTCTGAAGCTACTCTACATAAACAAATAGAGCGTAAGGAAGGAAAGATATACAGGAACATGTTACGAATGTTACGATATGACGTGTATATATATAAAAAAAAAAAGTTTTAACCTGTTTTCCTAAACCTATATTCGTCTTTTTTGTACGAAGGATATGAATAAAGATGAATTTTATTTAACGAAACGAGTTGTTTTACAAGTTACAAAACATAATCAATAAACATATTCTTGTTAAACTCTAATAATTTTAATAAATTTTTTTGTCCAAAATTTTTATACTTGATTAATTAATTAAAAAGTTATGGAATTTTATAATTTTTGGCGGACTCAGGAATAAAGCTTGACCTTCCAACACTAGCTAGTGAATGTGTTCGTTAAAAACAATGAGCATTGATAAATTAGTCATTTATTTAATTATTTTTATAATTAAGATTGAAAAAATCATGAATTCAGATAGGAATTAAATTTAGCAAGATATGATTATACTTATTTTTTTTTTTATTCATTCCTTCGATGATTTTTTACTTCGTTTTCCTCTCCTACCCCGCTAAAATTCAATATTTATAAGTGATTAAAAAAAAATTTAAGTGATTAATACATAAAATTTATATTTCGGGTCCAGCAATTGCGTCACATTCCGATACTCAGTATTCCTTCTCTCCAATGACCACATTCAGTGCAATTATCCTCAATCGGACCTCTAGCCCTCATATCTTCCGTGACCTCCTCTATCCATGTCTTCCGAGGTATTCCTTGTCTCTTATCCGGGCAGTACTTAACTATTCGAAGGGGCTAACGCGTTTCTTATGTTCGCATGAATTTTTGTATCACATTAATCTACTGATTCCGATTATCTCGAGAATGCTTATTTCAGTGCTTACTCTATTGCTTATTGGCCGATTTGGAATCTTGTGCAACCAGGATCTACCCCAGCTTCTTCTCCAAAATTCCACCTCTAGAGCCAATAATTTATTTGCAGATGCTTTTGTCACCGTTTCTGACTCCGGCCCATACATAAACTTGTCTCTAAGAGGAAGGAGTGGTATATATATAATTTTTTTTTTTGTTGGGAGAGAAACCTGTTTGTTCCATTGCAATCAGAAGCCCAATCAATTATCTTTATTCCATTTGTGATTTTACTTTCAATATCCCTTTGCATGATTCCAAAGATGTCTAATGTCACCCCAAGATCAAGAAAACACTACTTTAGAGGATCGCCCTCCTGTCTTGCACGCAGAGAGTCGAAAAAGCAGAATTGAAAGGCATGTTTTCGTTTTTTCGGTACTCATCACTAAACCTCAATGAGTTTCCTCGTCATATATTCCATATCATATTCATATGATTTTCATATAGGAAAAAATGAATAAACAAAAAAAAATAAAGCAATTTATTCAATTTTTCATTTACAATTATCCACGAACTGATAAGGAAATTTTTCGTTTAAATAAGCATGGCAATAATAAAAGATACGAATTATTAATGGCTATTCTTTTATGTTCGATGTGGTAACGAGAGAAAAGGATAAAATGGCCTTGGCTAGTTTTTCACACGGGAAAGTATTTCATAATATTGTGTGATTGCGTATTGTGTGATACAAAAAGAATTTCAAAAGTTGCCAGACATCACTTGATCAGTAAAAGAATCACAATAAAGATTATAAGGTTACTCACAACCTTATTAAGAATGCTAAATTCAGGATATGAGAGGTGCAGAATAAGTACTATCGTGTTAAATAGATAAGGTCATAAAGGTAATAATTAAACAGATCGTGCAACTTTATTTTGTTTTACTAATCTTGTTTTTATGAAATCTTTACTTTTTTGTTGTCAGTTAATATATGATTTAGTGAATTTTGATTTTTTTTTTTTTCAAATAATCCCTAAAATTTGTGAGAATCAAAATTATGAGAAACTTCGGCGCACGACTATTTGTTAGAACTTAGGATTTCGAAAGAGTGGATGCAGTGGATGAGCTTACAGAGGATTGTTTAGAAAATATTTTTACAATTATATGACGTAATCAGGATGACCTTCGATATTCATCCATCGTCATACATAATATTAGACACCGACGACTGACAATATGGCGGAAATTTAACAGAGTGACACTGGACACAATCGAGCCTGTTAAACTAAGCATGTTATTTGACTTGTTTTCTATTGTGATATTTGATATTATATTGTTGAAATTCGACGAATAGCACAAAGAGCACGAAAATAGTTACTAACTAGTATAAATTGTAGCTTAAGCCGATTAAAATGGTGTTTTAATTACTCAACTTCTTCAGGAACCGTTAACCTTTTTTTATTTTAATACATTTCTTGGCATCTTTAATATAAAAAAAAAATACGTAAAAAGATGTTCCTGTCGTTTTTTTTGTAATTTCCGTTTTAGTTCGTAAGTAAACTGATATAACTTCTTAGTTTTTAGTTACAATCTCGCGAAGATAAACAATAGAAATAATTTGATGTTGTTCTTTTCATACTTTACTTCCCAGAGAGGAAAAGCATTAAAGCATGGAATTATAGTAACACTTAGGTACAATTGCTGTAATTTTATTATTATTTATTAGTAATTAGGAGAAAATCATACTTCGAATTTTTTTATACGAAATTCCGTCTTAAAACATAGTCTTTATTTGCTATACTACTGAACAGTATGCTTCAATAAAAACTCAAAGAGTAATGTCATTAAAAAACAAACAAAAAAACTCATAAGCAAATTTAAACCCATATGAAGAGGTCCAATGGTGATTGCTTGACCATTTATAGTTTTTTAAAAATATTTTCTATGTTGATTCTTCCATGTTTCTAGAGATAAAAACAGCTGAGGAAATATTTTTTTTTTTTGACCGTTTAAAAATGGTCACTTTTCTTCAAAACTACTGGCCAATTTCAGTAAATAGCGCATTGGCGGTTTCGTTGATAGTTCAAGAACTATATGACTAATAAAGATAAAACTCACGCCAATTTTAAAGTTAATGCTTTAATCTAGTTAAAAAACTTATTCTTAATACATTTTTAATCATTAATAGTCCTTAAACAAAGTATATTGGGACCGAGACTTTTGCTTATCGTGTTTTCTCTCTTTTTCTAAGTTGACGAACTTTAACCAAGCAAATAAACAAGTAAAGTTTTTTATATACCATAAATCTCTTCTAAAACACTGTTAATTTCAAGAATTTCAGGTGTTTAACTCTAGTCGCATCAGAGATATCAATGCTTAAATTTAAAAAAAAAAATGAAAAATTTCAAATTATAAAAAATCATATAAAACCAAGGATATATTTAGCGGAATTGATATTTATTCTGGTTAACCTACTGTTACGGATCTATCAACCACACAAAGAGATAATTAGCACTCATTCTCATAAAAACAATTGTTTGAAAACTACAGGCCAATTTTTGAAATATTAGGAATAAAAATAAGTTTATTAGCTTGTAGCATTGCCTTTAAAATGGCGTTTGTTTGATCTTTCTGTTATATAGTTTTTGAACCATCAACGAAACCGCCAGTATTTACATTTACTGAAATTGGACAGGAGTGCCGAAGAAAAATGGCTGACATTTATAAACGGTCAAAGAAAAAAAAAATTCTCCGTTTTCATCTTTAGAAACATGGAAGAAACAAAATATTTAAAAAAAAATTAAAAATGGTCAAGCAACCAAATTAATTTATTTTGGACCACTTGGTACCGCGTTTGACCCTCAAAAGATAATTGTAGACAAATATAATGGTGTAAGCAAAATATTAAGTAAAATAAATATTAATGGCCATGAATTTAATCTAGAAAATGATAGTTGGGGTGCAATAAAAAATAAAAATAAATAAAAAAAAAAAACACTTTGAATTTATTTCTCTGCTTGGAGAATCATGAAAAGGGTAATAAATTGTTTTGGTTTTTTATCGTACCCTCCACTATCTACGTATCTCCTAGGTAAAATATTAAATTCATAATCCTAAAATAGTAAAAAGAACTTTGGAATGAATCTTATTTTGTAAAAGTTTTTGATCAAAATTTTTTGCCATTTTGAAAATTCAAAAACTGAAGTTAGAAAGAAAATATATACATTTATTAAATTAAATGAAAATAAACTATCATTTGATTTAATAAGATGTTTAATAAATTGTTAATAATAAAAAGAATCTGTTTGTATTAACAATATGTACTTATAAACTGATTATGTTCGATGTATGCACACCAGGAAAATATTTTTTATTATTAATATAAAATATAATATAATATTTCGAGGAAGCGAATATTACTTGTGTAATATGCTGCCACTGTTCAAAACAGTGTTGCCTACAGCCAGAGAAGAAAAGAAAAATTAAATTTAAGTGTGTATTTATTTATTAAATTAAATAAAATTAAACAAAATTTATCCAGGGAATTTTTCTTCTGGAAATTCCGTGGGAAGAGGAAACCCCTCTAAATCAGGAACGAAAGTAATAAGAAAACGTCCACCGATAAAACAACTGTGCAAACGACAAATACCATTTTTCTTTTTAATTTCTAGGCAGCTGAAATACAAAATATTCTGAGATAGACTGATGTCTAACATAACGCCCGGTATCTATTCAGGTATATCACAAGTGAAAACAAGATGTTGGATCAATGTTCAGAAAATATACATCAAATAAGAGGTTATTGTATTAGGAGATGATTCGGTTATCCGCAGGCCACCCCGCAATATCCGACGACAGAGAAGAATTGGTTAGTGCAGGCCCTCCTATACTAATCATTAACTTGATATAGTGTTCATTAACGAAATGGAAAGCTATTTGATAACACTTATGAGTGGACCCTATGAGTGGGCTTTGTATGCAATTGAATTTTTGTTGTTGCATTTTTTCAATATTTGATCGTAGATCTTAATCAATCATGTCAATCGCAGCATCTATTTTCGCCTTTTTTTTTTTTGCATGTTTTTTCATATTGGAGAGATAAATGCATATATTTGCACATTTCAATAAAATTCATAATTTTGCATTTTTTTAAAAATATTTTAAGTTATAATTTCAAAAACTTTTCTTTTGGAGTTTCAATTTTTCTATTAAGAACGTAGGGCCTGTAAGATATCTTGATAAATGACGTATTTTTGTCTTCCAACGGACGAGTTAATTCGTTGTGAGAAACCGTTTCTCGCAGCACAACAGTTGATTATCCTTTTTTTATATTGAAAACTGTTCGGAATACTTTTTATTTCATTATCACGCGTAAAATTTGATCATCTTTAAGACAAAAAATAGATGAATGGATCTAACCGTTTAACTCAGAAAAATAAATGTTCACATTAAACGGTAATATTATGTAATAATATTAAAAGTAATATTATGTAACGCAATTGGCAAACAAATAACGTGTGAAAAAAAAGTTTGTCCATATTCCTCTTCTGCTATGTGCTAGCAGTCTGACTTGATAGTGTGAAGCGAATAGCATCTACGATAATTTAAAAAGACACAAAATATATGTACCAGTAGACAATCTAATACTTAACATATTTAACGAATAAAATTGCAATCACGTATAATTGCTTTACTAGACTAATATGTTTAATATCAAATAGGTTCATAGGACGGAGAGAATATGGAATAGATCGACCTTAGATCAAAGATGAAAATTATTTATTAATTCTTTATTTTTTTAAATTTATAAAAAGTTACAACATATTTTGTATTTACTTTATTGTATTTTTATATATTTTAGTTATTTTTAGGGGGCTCTTACCAATTTGAGAGCCCGAGTTTGAAAATTAATTGCAGAAGAACTATTCGTCAATTTTTAAAAATTACTCAATTTGCGAGATAAAGTACAAAAATAATCAAAAGAAGTCGTGATTACCTAAATTTAAATAGCTATATGAATTTGAAGAGCTCAGATAAAATATATTGGCATTAATTGACACATTCTGAATAGGATTAAATTCAATTGAAATTAAAATCCAATAGATTTTCTTCATACAGAGCACTCTAAAGAGGAAGACTGGGATGAGTCACATTACCATAAATCTGGACTTCAGATAGAGGACTTGAGATAGGGTCAGATATTTGCATACAAAACTATTTCTGTTTTCAATTATCTTCTTATCTACGCCACAAAATTATCAATATGCCAATGAAATATTTATTTAATATACACAAATTAAATTCAATTACATCATTAAAAAATCTCATTCTGACTGTCAATTACTTCCAATATATTTTATTTGAGCTCTTTGGGAGCGAGCATGCGTGATGTGTGGTATATTTAGGCAATAAGACATTTAATGAAGGGGTTATTGGATGAAGGAGGCAACTGTTGGCCTGTTTTTTACTTCCTTGTACGAAGTAAAGAAAGTATTGTAATCGCGAAAATTTTCGGTTTTCAGATTTCGACGGAAATATCCATTTTGACCATCCCTGAATCCATTTTGACTAGTTTCGTCGTGCCGTCTGTACGTTCGTATCTCGCTTAGCTCAAAAACGGTTAGCCGTAGGAAGTTGAAATTGTGTATTTAGGATTGTTGTAAAATCTAGTTGTGAACCTCCCTTTTTGGTCATTGCTTAACCACCGGAAGTGGTACTTTACTTGAAGGCCAGAATTGATTTACATAAAAAATTATATTAAAATATTATGCAAAACTTCTCAATTTTAGTATACATAATTTATATATTGATATTAATAACATACTAGATTTTGGTTTAAATTGGAAAACCGGAAGCGGTACTTTGCTTGAAGGTCATATAAGACTTTCATCTAAAATTATATTAAAATATAATGCAAAACATCTCAAATTTGGTAAATAGGACTTTTATATCGATATATTGTATTTACTAGATTTAGGTTAAAATTCCTGAGCCGAAAAGGGTGGGTACTTTACTTGAAGGTCATAATAAGCTAAATCAAAAATTATATTTAAACTAGTATACCCGAGCGAGAACTCTCGCATTACATATCTTCTAATCCCTAATAGCGATATTA
Source organism: Rhaphigaster nebulosa (assembly GCA_948150685.1). NCBI lineage: Eukaryota > Metazoa > Arthropoda > Insecta > Hemiptera > Pentatomidae > Rhaphigaster > Rhaphigaster nebulosa. The sequence continues at coordinate 101,480,168 of OX411310.1, read as the reverse complement.
GGGAAACATATTTATTCCTGTAAACAATATAATAATACCAAAAAAGTTCATTTAACATTAAGATTTGGTGAAGCTACATAGTTTGTAATGACTACGTTGAAGTTACAGCTCATACTTAATAAGTAATTAGCTTACCCCAGTGGAAAATATCCCTTCAGTTTAGCAGTTAAGGAATAACACTCAGCTATATCATTTTTTACGTATAGTATTCATATTTAATAGTGCCCTTTAGGGTTGGACACGGAAAACAATATATATAATTTTCCACTCATTAAAAGCTTTTGTAAACAGACTCAAATTGATATAAAGTTGCCATGACAACGGCACGTACGATGGCATGAGGCCGGTGCGGACCTATATCCTGCGTTATCTCGAAAACGGTAGGTTTTTAAGCGTATATGATCTTGATGCCCGCGTCAAAATCTTTAAAACCCAACTTATCCCGTCTCGATCCGCCGACTCTCAGTCGTCAAAGTTTTGAAACCTTCCAGTTTTTTCATCACTTTTATTTAAGCCCTTGTAAGATTTAAAAAAACCAAATCAGGATTCGTCATTTCTCCGTGAAATTTCCTTTCTTTTGATACCTCATTCGTCAAAATCCATCGCTCCTGAGAGCCGGAAAAGGGATCTATACTACCGTAATAGTATATAGTAGTGATTAAAAGGGAAATCATATGTTTCGGTAATAAAGGTTGCAAACGCAATTTGGTTTCCAATCCAATTAAACATTTTTATTACTTGTTTTAAGTGTTAAAATTGAGTGCAAAATACTGGTTTTCCTCCCCAATTGTGAGATCAACATTTCTGCAGCATGAGAATAAGGTATTAGTTAAGTTGGTTTGTCCGATTAAAATGTTGAAACTGTCGATTTCCAATGCTTTATCTAGTGATATTGACAGTTTTATTGTTGTCACGGAACATGAAGAAATATCTTGGAAACTAGTTACCTACTGAAGGAAAACGACATGTAATAACGGAATGAGACCTCCAGTCACAAGCATGTGTTTTTTTTTATTGTGTCAATAGATGGATGTCGGGACGCGGAGTGTCGTTTTTACTGCAATCTTCGGAAATTAGAAATCACATTCAGGAAAACTTTTTGAGCCACCGATTTATAGTTTAATAAGCGTACAAGGAAGTCATGTGTTGCCCACATCAGATATTTTTTTTGGTACTTACAGCAACTCTCTAGGAGCCTTATTAAGCTAGATATTGTATAATAAGGAGGTATGAGACTACAACAAAGGATATGTCTCAAGGTAGGTGGTAGGTACAATTTTTATTTTTCAAACTCATTTAAAAGAAAAAAAATCATACTGAATAAAAGAATTAATATGTTTTCGTAAGACTTAAAAAACAAAAAAAAAATTAACTAAAAATGTAGTTACCACCAGTGAAAACTTAAAGGTTAAATATCTCAAAATATACTAACATACTGTTACATACCTATATTGGAGTAACTTAATGTAATAAAAGATGTCTAAATGTCCGACTAATGGTATTAAAAAAAAGTGAGTGTGCTTAAGATCACACGCTGGAAGTGTAAACCTCTTTTTAAAATTTGAAAAGTGGAATGAAATTAGCAACTAAAAATCTAGAGAGCTGTTGTTTTAAATTTTTTTTTATTTTTCTTACTTATTGAATATTTTGATCACTTCTATGAAAAAAGAAAACATCAAATAAATGGCGGGATAAACTGTGCCTGTAGTTGCGCATCGCGTATCCCGACAGATGTTACTTCTAAGAATATCTCCGGAAATAGTTGTCCGATTTTGAAGGTTGACGTGCCATTCAATCAAGCATTAACTCCTTTAGTTTTTAAAGGGGTCGCACTTTAAAAAACATAAGTCGCGCGAGTGACGCCAACGGATCACTGCAATATTTTTTGGCATATCATTTTAAAGAGGATTAACGAGGCTTCATTTTGGCTAATTCACAATTTACCTAGTTGTTTTAGTTTGCGAAAAAAATGATTCCAAAGTTCCACTGAGGTGATTTCCGAATTCGTATTAAAATATTTGAAAAAATAAAAGTGCTATTGTTATACTATATTTGTAATGCAGCAGGGTTCTTCCTGTTTAAAACGGTATGCTTATAACAATCGTAGCTCGTTCCGTCAAAGAAAATAACGGACGAAGACATCAAAAGTCGTCGTCCGAGAGTGTCCTAAGGGCTGCACACTGCGCCGTGTGGTCCCCACTCCTGTTATCAATGCATATTATTGCATTGTCATCCACTCCTAAGATATTTTCCAAATTTTAAGTCTGTAGCTCATCGGGAAGATAATAAACAGATGAGAAATTGTAGGCTGGATTTAGGTAGGGTACGAGTACGGTATGGTGTTGATGCTGAAGGTACCTGACCCGAGTTTGCTTTTTTTATCCCATCCCAAAAGTGCCCAACGGGCCAAAAGAAGTTTACACTTCAAAAAAATAACTAAGGAATCTTTTAGTGTTATTAATTTAAAAATAAATAATGACATTGGTGAAAAAATCAGAAGCCCCTTAAAAATAAAATATAATTTTTATTTGTAAATATTTTTTTATTTTAATTGATTACACAAGCAATTTTATATTGTTGGAAAGTTGGAAATCTTTTTCATTGAAATGTTCATAGGTATATTTGATATATCGATGTTATTGCTATACCGATATTTAGTGCATTGGCCTCATCCTGTTATTTCGCGCTCGCCTGGCACAAACCCAGTCATCTCAAAGTATTCTAAATATTTAACCGTGTTAGCAGCAAATCCTGAAGATTGCAGTTTAATATCACCTATAAGGAAAGTCATATTATGTTTACAAGCAATTTAATCGTTTAATTGAGAAATACCATGACACTCTTTTGAGGTATTTAAAATTTGACGGATTTCCTTTCTGTTGAGATAGACGCGTGTTTTGGATTTCCTCATAAGTCGGAAGCATTTTCGCAATGGTGGCTAGTCATAATTTAGTTAAGAAACCCCTTAAGTCAGTGAAGTCAAATCCGATAAGTGAAAATTATGAAGAATAAGAAGCTGACTAATCTAGTCTGAATGCACTAGTATTAACAATTTTATCATAAATAAACACTTTTGTAAATATGTATTTACTACATTTACAACTTTGTAAATGGTAATTATTGATCCGTAAAATTGATTGATTTGAAAAACCCCATTAGTCAAGCAAATTTAAATTTAATTACCATAATGACTCTTAATGTCTTAATTGGTAATATAATAACTTCAATAAACTTATATTTAATAAACTTAAATAAAGATTCAATAAACACGAATTTTAATTATCAGTCGTTTTGGGCCGCCTTGAACCATTATGCTTTGGCTTGGACTGTTTTGTGTTCGTTTTCCAAAAATTTGGTTTCTAAAATTTCCAAAAATCTCTCTCTATTGGATTTCTCAAATCAGCGATTCAATTATGCGTGACAAACGTTTTTTAATGCAATTTCAACTCCCAGATGAATATTCCTAAACATTGGTCCTCCGAAATGCATTTAGAGAAAATTTAGTTTTAACCTTCGAAGCTCTTCCTCCCAAAATATTAATAAAAGTAAAATATTGTCTACATCTCGTGCTACTTTTACTACACAAAATAATAATATTTTAGTGGTCGAAAAAACAAGACAGGTTTAATGGATGATTCATTATAATCCAATTTTTTAGAATGTATTAATTGTTTAAAGGAATGTATGAATCTTTAAATCAGTTTAAAAAACACAAATCGTCGCTTAACCTGTGACAATTCGGAACTCAAAAAAAGTAAATTTTAAAGGAAGAAAAACCGTTTTAAAATTTACTTTCTATTTATATTTATCTAGACAGGAATATTTATACATAATAATATTATAGTAGAAATATTTTTAAATAATAATAATAATAGTTAAATTACAAAAGCTCTAATGAATAATACTAAACCAATTTAGAAAGGTCTTTCTGATCCAAATTTATTTTAGTTTTTCAGAATGTTTATATTTTTTGCAAATAAGGAATATTTCCTCCGAAATTAATTACCTGAATTTGTTGACATTTTTATACAGTCATTTAACTGTATTTACGCATACACAAGTTTTCTTTTTTTACTAAAAAATAATATTCACATACGCTTAATTAATTAAATAAGTTTAATTAGTTTTATATATATATATATATATATATATATATATATATATATATATATATATATATATATATATAAACTAAAGATCTTTTAGCTATAGGTGTACAAAAAAAAAACAACTCAGGATATGAACAAAATCAATATTACTAATTTTTTTTTTTTTTAAAGAAAGTGATTGATTTTAAGGATTTTGGGAAAATGTTCCTTACGACGATATGCAGTAGTATAGGGATTCCGTTCCCCCTTAACACATTTTCGATGAAAGAGGGAATCCAAAGAAAGAAATCTTATGAAATCAATAAAAATAAAAAAAAATAAAAATCGATATTGAGATCCTCCATTTTGAGTATGTTATTAAAGATGTTTATGAATAATGAGACTAAAATAGGATGTGAGGTAACAATTAATGACTAATGCTAATGCATTTCCTGTTTTGTTTTCTTAAAATTATTATATTTAGCTCTATTGTTAGCAATGTAGTCAACCGAAATCCATTCGTTCAAAAAAATTAATAAACGCATACTAATACGAGACTGATAAGAGATACATGAAGATACTTCCGGGTCAAAGGCACTTAACCTATCAAAGAATTCCTGACTAAAGGTGAAGAGGCCAGGAATACTAGGGAATTGTTTTCCAAACTAAGGATGAGAGAGAAAAGCCGCTAAAGTAAGAAAACAATAATAAATCAGGGGAAGAAGCGAACGGTGTACGGGAAAGGAATAGGTTGGCCCACATCTCAGCCATGCGGAAGGCTATAACCGTCCTCTTATACTATTGTTAGCTATCTACACCAAGGGTCCACCACTCTGCACCTTCTGATAACCGAAGAATCCCAAGGATATATCAAATAACTTAAGCTTTTCAATAAGAAATAAAATATATAATAAAATAAATAAATATATTATGCACTAGAAATAAAATCCGGAAGTCAAAAAGTTATACAACTTTGGCCGAATGGCATTATGTCGGTTAGATTTAAAATATTCAGTGAAAATTGTCGAAATGCGCTTCGGACAGAACGTAACTCACCCGAACTTTTCACGAGAAATTTCGTCGCAACATTTTTATTTTTAGCATTAAATAGCTCAAAATATACTCTCCTCTGAGACAAACTAAAAGCTCATTTAGCGGTAGGAAAAAATAAATGAAAATCGAAACAATCAAAAATGCCGAGGTTCTAGAGGCCTCAGGACAGCCTAAGAGACAGTTTATTTAAAATGATCCACTAATAAACGCTTAGGCTACAGATAAATTTTAAAAATACACATTTATAAAAACTGAATGAAAGAGTAAAGAGATATTGTTAAAATGCCTTCAGTTGAGGTTTCATGTTCGGAAACAGTTGAATAAATCAGAATTTAATCCATCATGAACCGCCACCTTTTACAGGAACAATCAACGTCATTTATGGCAAACCAATGCCCTCTCCCAAAAAAATGACACGTGTACCCTTAAATCCAACCACAAAAACTTTTTGTAAAAACCCATAACAACAATCCAATATTTTTTTTTCAATCACATCAAATTAATCATTAATTAATTAATAATTAAATGAAACCGGGACAGACCTTGAGTACGTAATTCATAAATTTTGATCCAGTGTGGCTTTGACAGCATACTTCAGTCAAATTAAATTATTAAAAGAAGAAATAAGATGGTCGAGAAGGAGGTCCAAAAATGGATCGCAAATAGTAAAAACTATTTTATTTTTACAATTTGTGATCCATTTTTTGACCGCCTCTCGCATCATCTCGTTCCTTCAAATAATTTTTACAGTCAACTATTAATTATTCAATCTATGTTATTAAACGTGCTTAAGTTGTAAAAGCGATTTAATGTTGGACTTTACTGAACTATGAGATCGAGTTGGACTTAGCTCCCGAATAGGCATACTCTAACCTGCCCAGGAGTTCCGAAATAAACTGTTAGCGGGATAAAGTAACCCGCCGAATTAAATTAATCCGTTTCATCCAAAAATCAACGTGCCATAATTTATTTTTAGTTTCAAAATAGTGACGTCCAACAGAAAGTTGAGTTAGGCTAACCCTAAGACCACATTAAGCATTACTTTTTTCATATTTTTTTTTTAGTGTTTCTACATCTTTATCATATGTATATACGCATTTCTGTTCCTAATAGTTTTCTATAATTGAAAATATTATATATCCTATTTTGTGAAAATAGTAATACTCATTTCACTCAAACAACAAATTTTGTTAGGACATTTTTTTTTCAGCAACTCATAATTTATTTATTATTATAATTTTAGAAAAAAATTCATTGACTTAAATAATACTTACTAAAGCTATATCGTGGCATATTTTGACTTTTTTTTCTGCAATTGTTATACTCCAGGTGAAAAACAAATGTATATTAATAAATATATGTAGAAACTCAAAATTGCTAATGTCAGAAATTTTAATAATGGGATCCCTTATCATATCAAAGAGCAGCCAGTGCTCAAATATCAGGCCAAATCAATAGAAACAATAAGGAATCTACAAGCAGTAGAGTAAAAACCCTGGCGACTTCTATAAATAATTTAGCCTGTGTCTAATGTTCATTATCACAAAAATAGTTGTAAATATGGTATGAATGTTCAAGAGTCCTTTATTTATTTTTACCTGATTTAAATTGTATTTATTTAAGATTAAAACACTCATCATTAAAAAAAATTAAATTGGCCATAATAAATGCGCAAGATATCAGTGATCAAATTAAACTGAAGTAAATATTCTGCTGCATATATATTATAATCATTAATATTACATCATAATAGAAATAATTTACTATAATACCTAAATAGAATTTATCTAGTAGACAATAGTATATACATGAGTCTTAAATTACACCCAGCTTAGAAGAGTTTCCGAACTAGAAGCACACGCATGGCCTTATTTCAAGGAAGGCCTACCTACATATTTCCTGTCTGGACCGCTTCCAATAATCACCACCTACTCCTCCAATAAGTTACTCCTAACTTTGCCCAAACCTACTTTATAAATTGGAAAAAAAACGAATTAAAAAAAAATGTATATATGTGACAACATGTTGGTTGGCTGTTTATTAGCCACACAATTTTGTTTTTCGATTTTCATGAAAATGTGTATGTTTTTTTGGGCGGGAAATCTAAATCTGATCTCGGTTTCCGAGAAAACTAACGCCCCCCTCCCCGTCAAAAAATCAGTATTATGAGGGCGTTTTTGATGTTTTTAATATTCTTACCAAGCATAATACTTGAAAATTTTGATGCCTTATTTTTTTATTATTTCGCTTGGCAATGAGGACATTTTGGTACTAAACTCATTCTTCTGCCTTCATTAGAACCAGAGATATAAAATAAAACGTGTTTTGCGTATGCTAACTTTCCGATTTTTTTCCGGGGCTCCTGGGGCGCGTTGACACCAATTATAATTGGGGCCAACGCGCCCCAGGAGGTAAAATAATCATTTTACACAGCCTAATATTTTAAGGCCTACATTCGCCTAAAAAAGTGTAATCAAAATCTAGGAGACACTGTTAGATACGTAGTATGTTAGACAAAACATTCATTTCCAGAATGGCGATACGTTACATGTCTGAAGCCTATATTAAAGTACCTATCCTACACGCCGGTCAGACTGTACTAACTTATTTATAATTTTCATTCGTTAAATTTACCGTATACGAGTATGAATGCAATGAAACGGATGGTCAAAATAAACTAGCTAGAAGTCTTAAAAAAATAAACATGTAACATTAAAATTGCTTTCAACTCAAATATTTAAAATATATCGAAACAAAGGCAATGTGGTTTAAAAATAAGTTTTGGTTTTATAAGCAAATATGGTATATATAACCCAACGACGTTTTTTAGATACTTCAGAAAAGGTTAAAAAAAAAACCTATTGTTTCCATAAAGTTCATTAAAAAAAAGTAAAATACATTAAAAAGTGTAATATGTTCGTACACTCTGAAATTGTGATTCTTAATGATGCCTAATGATAATAAATAATCTGCCAATATTAATAACGATAAATCATATTTTTAATATAATAGCATTAAGCAATACTATTTATTATTATTATATACTGTTAGTTAAATACCAAAACTTATCTGATTTATTTATTAACTTTTCAATTTTCTCCTTCGTTTCAATGTCACAATAATCTTTTTCTTCTAAAATATAAAGAAGTGGAAATCCCTTTCATGAGCACTATTTTTTATAATAAAACCTACATTAACAATATATACGCACCCATATTAAAATGAAATCATAAAATACACAATATAAAGGCTTTCAGTAATCGTAAAAAGTGGCTGATGGAGTGGACGGAGTCTGAAGCTAACTAACCCCCATTATACGAAATGCCCGTGTTAGACACCCTCAGACACGTACCGTGAAGACAAATATTCTTTTCGAGAATGTTGGTCGTCTTTGTCTGACACGTACCGGGTCGTGTCGTATGATATGAAACCACCTTAATATTATAACCTACATTACTAATACAAAAATTACTCGATTTGAACTAGGAGTGATTTATAATTAAAAATAACAGAAATCATAGTATGGTACACGCAAACAACATGATTCAAATCAGAAGTTGTTAATAACACGATTCAAATGAAGCTATAACTATAATTTTCAGTAAGGGCAGAAGATATAAATAAAACAAGACATGTATCGGATAGTGAATGAAGCGAGACGAGGCACGTGTGAGGTAGTAGAATTGAGATAGAGGGGAGGGGGGAGAGGAGAAGTGAATAGAAGGTGACACTTAAGTGCCAACTGTGAGAGACGATAAGGATGCCGGGCTACCAGACTACCAGGCCAGACCGCCTCCGTCGTTTTAATTTCATTCAGTCACTTAATGTACGATAGCCTGTCACCATCCCCTCCCTCACTCTCTTCATCATCATTATAAACGGTACCGCCAACTTATAGTGCCTGCCGGCATTTTTCGCTGAAAATATGGCATATAGTACACTAAGAAGTGATACCATAGATTCGAACTAATTGTAAGATGGAAAAATAAATAAACAAAAACCTGTAAACTATTCACAGACGATTCAAACGATGATTAAAAAAAAAAAAAAATCGAAAATAGAAACAAACACAAAATAAAAAACAACACTTAGCTACTCCACTCCTCCAAACATATGAAAAATAAGAATAACATTTTCCTTTATATGAAATATATAGTAAGGAAAAGTATTGCGATCGTAATAAATTTCGAATCCGAGTTTTCAAAAGAAATACACATTTTAAGGTCTCCTGAATGCAAAAAAACAAAAAAAACAAGTGTCGCAAAATGGTATGCGATTGGTAGATCTAGCTCCGAAACAAAAGATTGACCAAAATAGTAATTCCGTATTTAAGGGAGGTATAAGTCTGTGACGTTACAGTAACTTATTTGGCAAAATCGATGGACCAGAAGTGCCATTTTATATCATCGGTTTTAGATATTTTTTACATTTTTTCAAAAAAAGCTAAATTAAGAAGTAATTTTATTATTAAACAAAGGAGAAAAATGAGAAATATTGTCCCACGTTGAAAACAAATTTCCGGAAAGAAGAAGAAACATACAACGAAAGAAAAAGTACAAACTATTCTGTTTGATATAATCTATTTAAACCTTGAACTGAAGATGAATGTATAACATTCGAAACTAGTTTTCAATAAAATAAAATTATAGAAGAAGCAAATAATTTATCAATCCCTAATTAGATTGATCCTTCTATACCATCATGCGGATTTCAACTGAGAAGAAACATGGATGTATAATACGCCGTTGGAAAGCAAATGATTTTAGAAAAAATAATATAAATAATAAAAAACACATTGTATATGATTTTTATATTATGCAACGAAGTCGATGTGCAAATGTTAATTACTACTCAAATTGAAGCTAGTTTAATGCACAAGAAGGTATTCTATAATGATCATTTTCGTAGGAAGAACCGTTCCAATGATATTTGCCAAAACAAATTTACAGATTGGTGATTTATCATTTATTTACAACAAAAAAAATTATTTCTTTTGAAAAACCATATCTCGGAAACAAATAGGCGTACAGATGTCGCTATCATTCAAACCGGAACTAGTAAAATACATCATAATATAGTTTATAATGATCTTCGTAGGATGAGTAGTTTCAATTAAATGTATTTCTAACAAGATCCTCTGCCAGGTTATAAGGATGGAAATAAAATATAGGAATCTGGAAAATCACCACTATATATTATTACGGTAGTATACGAGTGATCAATACCTTTTCCGGCTCTCAGGAGCGATGGATTTTGACGAGTGAGGTATCAAAAGAAAGAGAATTTCACGGAGATGTGACGAATTCCAATTTTGTTTCTTAAAATCTTACAAGGGCTTAAATAAAGGTGATGAAAAAACTGGAAGGTCTCAAAACTTTGACGACTGAGAGTTGGCGGATCGAGACGGAATAAGTTGGGTTTTGAAGATTTTGACGCGGGCATTAAGACCATATACGCTCCTATGGAGCGTATTGGTCCAGCGTTTTAAAGCTTAAAAACCTACCGTTTTCGAGATAACGCACGATATAAGTTCGCACGGGCCCTATACCATCTTGCGTACGTGCCCCGTTGTCATGGCAACTTTATATCAATTTGAGTCTGTTTACAAAAACTTTTAATGAGTGGGAAATTATATATTGTTTCCCATGTCCAACCCTAACTGTTAAATATGAATACTACACATATAAAACGGTGTAGCTGAAGCTTATCGCCTTACTGTTAAACTTAAGAGATGTTTTCCAGTGGGGTAAGCTAATTACTTATTAAGTATGAACTGTAACTTCAACATAGTCATTACAAACTATGTAGCTTCACCTATAAATGTGTGTGTTAAATAAAATTTTTTAGTAATATTATATTGTTTCCCTAATATGGCTTACGCCTCGAATGCATTAGGGATTAGAATAAGCATTGGTATCTAATGCGAGAGTTCTCGCTATGTTATACTAGTCAGTTCCTTTTATTTACTGACAGGAGGAGTGGGAGAAGGAAAAAACCCAGCCTTGTGGAGAGAGAACATTCCTGCAAAATAAACTATTATTTAACTGCGGTCAGTCGGAAAATAACCTGTTATATTGGTCAAGTAGCGCCTGTAAGACGAACAACTGGTACTATAAAAAACAATGAATTCCTTATGGATCTAACAATAGTAGAACTTAAGGGATTTAGAACTTGACTACAGCGCTGCCAATCGGACCTAGCACAGCTATGAATCATTGTTATGAATACACAAATACATCGTGTGAATATGGCAATAATCAGACAATTGCTCAGAAGTTACACGATGTTAGACGGGCGCACCAACGATTGTATACATAAAGACGTACACACAAAAACTTAGGAAAGAAAAACTTTACTCTGGGCAAAAGCATAGAAATTAAAATTAAAATTACTAGAGCTCCAGACCCAATCTGCTTCTTTTCTTATAGTTAGGGATGATAACTCAGTTAGATGATTGAAGGAACTAAGATAAAAGCAACACAGCTCGTTTTACAAAGATATTTCGCTAATGCCAAAGGAACTCAAACGCATTCAGCAAATGATTTAGTGACTCCTTGAGAGTAAGAAAAAAAAAAGGAAGTACCCGGTTCCATAAAAAACTAACCGGAATCTGGAATATAACTTGAGAAATGAATGGAAGTGACTTATATTTAACAGAATCACCGGGCTATGAATTGAGGCCTATATTTGGAACGTATTGATGGAGTGGTATCGGATATAACCACTATAAGCGCTCTGCTACAGTTATAATAGAGTAACCATTCAGCTAACACTGTCGTTAAAATTTTGTTTGTTTGTAAAATGCCAATTCTTTTCTAACTGCGTTTTCGTTTTCTGGGAGATTCACCGCCAAAAAATCTAATTGCTTTGAAATTGATAAATTGAAAAAATATATAAATTACATCATCATGATTTAACAAATCCATTTAATTTTTGCATTGACGGAAATAATACTTCTTTAAAACGTGTGGCTATACCCTTCCTTAGCTCGAATGATGACCGATTCAGATCTATTTTTTTTTAATGATCATTTTTTTGTTTTAAATATTTGAATTATGCCAATGATGGATGATTAAAAAATATTATTCCAAAGCGTTAAGTAAAAAGTTTAAAATTTTTAGAATTATATAATTATGTCAGCTTTTTATAATTTCGATATTTCTATTTAATAAAGACTTTATGACCACAGATATTGTTATAGAATTTTCAGTCCAGTAGTTTTGAAGTAGAGAGGGCAGAACAAATTCAATACTCCGAGGCGGTATTCGTGACTAAACCTAGAAAATCATATAAAACATTATAACAACACATTTTAAACCATTACGATACACATGATTCTGATGATGAGTATTCCGCTTATCCTCAGTTAACATATGAGCTAGTAAGGATTATTATATCTTTGAATGCCTGATTTAAACAACTTTAACATTGAATCTAATCTAAAATAGGGAGAGGGGTTGAAAATAACAATACCGTAAACACGGGCTACTTGAGCCCAAAACAGAAAAATGGTGTTTGGTTCTCTGGGTACTCCCAATATCAGTATAATGAGTGGGCTCAAGTAAGCCCTAGGGCTCAAGTAGCCAGTGTTTACGGTACATCATGGGCGTAGTGAGGAAAAAATTTAATATTTCGCAACTAATTCTCGTTAACTATTTTTTAAGAATCATTTTTTTGAAATCTGTTATTTTGAATGTTACTGTATGTCACCAAGGACCATCTCCCCCTCTACATGGAAGAAATAAAATCGCTCCCCTTCTATTTTCAGATAGATACGCCCTTGCAGTAAATACATCCTGTTATATTTGACAGCTGAACATATATTGTAAAATTACATAATGCTATTTATATCAGACCGTCCAAGAATTTCCCTCCGATGTTAATTTCGAACATGTAAAGATAAGAAAGCCTGTTATATTTTCATACAACAAAAAAGAAAAGATAATTCGTTATATTCTTAAATATGTTTTTCATCCGTATATTTATAATAATTAACAATACCTAACTAAATAGGGCAATGAGTTAAAAAAAAAATGACAGACTCCTGGTAGACGTCTCCAAACAAAGGAATGCCGCTAAAAGACAAACAATTTTCCGTCAGGAGATAACTCGAGATTTAACGAAAACATAAAATGCACAAAGTGACACAACAAACTAGAGGGACATCATCATGATTCTGACAAAGTAAGAATAGCGTGAAGCCGTGTGAAACTTAGTCACCGAGTGCTATTATTGTGACTGCCGCACTTGCCAAAGCAAGGAAGCATTAACATTTCTGCAATATAATGTACCGGCATCAAGTAGTTATCACATCTCATCAAACTATGACAAGCAAGAAATTAGTTGCTCAATATTTTTTGGATAAATAATATATTTAACTTTATAAAACCAACAATTGATTCAATTCAACATGGCATGTAAGGAAAGTAAGTTATCATTCCAAAATTTTCAATAGAAATATTAAACTTTTTTTTTTTTAAAGAAGAGTTTTTCAACGATAAATCTCCCCCTAAAATCTAATTTGAGTGCCAGAGAGAAAAAAAAAGGAAAAACTCACATACATAAAAAAAAAAAAAAAATGGAAATTCGAGAATTTTGAATCAACAATCAAATATTGCACACGCATAAAAAAAATAGCCCACTTCATTTGAATATGAAAACAACCGAAAATTAGAGAGCCACCTATTGTCTTTTGTTTAATCCAGTTATACCTTGATAAAGGATTGACCCTTGAAAGGCTATACAAAAATTCTTCAATGAACTAAAAAATTAAAGGCATAATAAAAGAATCCAAGAAAACAGCCATGAAACATTAATCAATGCTTGTAATAATAAGCATAATTATAATTATAATAAATATAATATAATTATTCACTGACTATGTTTCATTAGAGTAGTAACTGATTTTCTCATCCAAAATTTTTGGGATATTTAAATTTTGAAGAGGGGGACTAAGCATCTCCGTATGAATATATATGTATATATATATATATGTATATATATATATATATATATGTATATATATATATATGTATATATATATATATATATGTATATATATATATATATATATGTATATATATATATGTATATATATATATATATATATATATATATATATATATATATATATATATATATATATGTATATATATATATGTATATATATATATATATATATATATATATATATATATATATATATATATATATATATATGTATGTATATTTTTTTTTTACATCTTTTATTTACATGGTAACCCCACATAAGGACCGTTTATTATTTTATACATGAATGGTACGATTTATCAAATTTACATATTCAGTGGTTTAATACAATTCCAGTGTTCAATTGAAATAAAAACAAAACTAAATCAAACAAACAAAAATAAAAATTAAGTATAGCCAACAAGAAATCACCTACGCTGCCCATCTTTGGTCAGTGAGTCGAAGTCTATATTTTTAATAAATTTAAGCAAGTCTGTCTTGAATTTAGAAAGCAAATTTTGTTCTGTTTCAGGCCATTGTCCATTTCTGAGAATTATACTTTTAATCAAATGAAAACGCTGTTTGTCAAATAATTTACAATCATAAAGTATATGTCTAAAATTTTGGATTTGTCCGTCTTCTTCGCATGAGTCTGTTTGTATAATGTTGAACCGTTTGAGATATTGTTTTGTGTTTCCATGTTCTGTCAGTAGTTGCGTTAGTTTGTAATCATTACTGTGTATAGTTCTGTAATTTTGTGATGTAATATGGGGTATAAATCTGTGTGAGCTAGGTGATTTGGTTGAGTTCACCCATATTTGATCCCATCTTTTAACCAAATCAAATTGTAGATCCCTCTTTATGTATGAAAGCGGTACTTGATGGTATGAGGGCAATAAATCACTTTTTGCCGCTTCTTTAGCGAGGTAATCGGCCCGTTAATTACCCTCAACCCCTGAATGTGCCTTTACCCATTTAAGAGTCACTGTATATATATGTTTGTGTATATATGCATATATATATATATATATATATATATATATATATATATATATATATATATATATATATATATATATGAGTGTGTGTGTATGTGTGTATATATATATATATATATATATATATATATATATATATATATATATATATATATATATATATATATATACACACACACACACACACACACATAAAAAATATATACATTAAAACAATTGAGTTTTAATTGACCTTGAGGCAAACTAGTGAAAATGGTTTAATATGGAAGGTCAAATATTGAAAATAATATTTGAACTATATAAATGCAAGAATATCATTAAACAGAGAATATGCGCCATTAGATATCACAAAAAAAGAATTTTTAAATTTAAACTTAAGGCCGGTATAGTATAGTACGCGAGTGAAGTGGGCATATTTTGAGTGAGTTGATGACATCACACGTTGATGACCCCGATAACATTTCGAATTATTTACTTATTAAAATAATAATTTAGACATCAAGCGAAATGAAAATGCATTTGAATTTCTTAAAGATCATTATAATCTGGACATGATACCGAATAGCCATCCTACTACATTATGCGATGCATTTATAGATCTTACTTTTACAAGAAACATCTCGTCGGAATTAATATAATCACCTAGTTACTTCTATCATCGACCTATTGTTTATTTATAAGCTAACTTTCAGAAAAAAAATTATTTCAACAGTGACCTGTTTTTTTTTTGTTTTTTTTTCGATCAAAAATAAGATTCAAAGACCCCAGGATATGTGGTGAATACAACCTCTGTCCGATTTTTTATTTAGACCTACTTAAGCTGAACACTATCGGATTTTTATATTATTTTTTTTTTTTACGAGAAAGAATATAACTATTATAAATTTAATAGAAGTAAATACGTGGAAGATTCACTTCACAAATCTTATAAGATAAATTTTGATATTTAAACAAAAAACAAAATTGGAATCATAATTATTTCGTTGAACTTTTAAGAGCTGATTCACATATGATTTTTTTTTTTAATTTAGATTGTTACACGTGTTCGGCCCCTCTCTTGTTCGTATAAAATATTACAGCTGGGTCATAAAAAAGATGAAACTTTCACGATCATATAAAAATAAATTAAATACCAGGGTTTTCTTATAGCTTTGAACGAAAATAACAGCAGTGATTTGGTTGCTATATATATGAAGGTCAACCGAGGGCATCTAATATTAGGACAATCCACTGGCTTCCAATGCACCTTGCGATTAGTCGCATCGAAGGGAGAGATGGAATCAAAAGCATTAATGTATGCTTATGTGGCGCTAAATATTGAGCGCTATCTGTTGTGTTACTTCTAGAGGAAAAAGGTGTTGAATATATATATTACATTTGAGGGCGCTCCATGGAAGAACGAACCCGCCATGTCAACATAATATCTTTTATGATATATACATATACGGTTGATTGACAAAAAAACAATGAGGTAAGTCTCAATGATACATTTTCATACAAACATTTCTTAAATTACGGATGATAAAGGTTAATTGTAACAAATTAATATAAGAAAGGAAAACAATATGATAATTCTAAAACATCAATAGAAGTGAATTAATTTATTTCTCTAAACTCATGCAGTCTAATAAGCTGAATTAGTATGGACACCACAACAAGCATTAAAACAAGAATGATCTATGATTAACTTACATTTATTGAAATGATGGGAAACATCTTCGATTCGGCACGAATACTCACCTGAAAAAAAAAAGAAAAAATATTGCATATAGAAATTTAAAAACAAACAAACAAAAATTATGCTTAAGCTGTTATTTAAAAGGTATCTGAAGCACTTCACTTTCAGGATATATCTAAACGTCAGAGGTAATCCACCAGTCTAATTTTGCCGATGTCGATTTTATTACCCTATTTCCAATATTATATATATATATATATATATATATATATATATATATATATATATATATATATGCAATATTTTTCGAGAATAAATATCGAGAATAATCTAAAAGGTTAATAAAATAAGTAGCACTTCAAATATAAATATAAAAATTGATTATCAACAATTTATACAATGCGATCTGAAACTACATTTTTCTCTCCTATAAAACTTTGAAAATCTTACGACAATATACCTCTGATGCAATGAGACTAAAACTCAAAAAAAGAGAAAAAAAATATATGGTGTAAAATAATATCTTACAACTATTCTCCAACCAGTCAACCCTAACGATGGTATGGTTTGGGTTGTTGCCGTGAGAAGTTTTACAGTATACACTCGATACAACTGGATAACGACATCGCTAATATCGACGAATCGGCTACAGCAACCGAATTTTCAGATAGCTTGTACTAGGTATATCTATTATATGCAATTTTAATCGGTTATAGCTACTTTTTTGCATTGAGCTAGGGGGATAAAAACATTGGTTATAACGACGCGGCAGTGGAAAAGGGAAGAGGGAGTCGGCTCAAAATGTAAGCAAACCTTGTAAACATTTTCAAGGAAGGAGATGATGAGCACGCACTTTCAATGGGAGATGCTTTGGACTTAATTCGAACTTCATAGCGACATAATCAAACAGAGTATTGATGTTATTGGGGCTAAAATATCTTATCAATATTATATAAAGGAATAACAATGACCAAAACAGTCCAACATAACTGATTTTTTTATTAAACATGTTTAATGCCCTTAAATGTTCAATCTACGTTCTATAATCCATAAATTTTTATTGATAAATAGTATTCACAAATTACAAAATCATTCTACATATCGCACATCCAGAATGATAGAAAACTCCTATCATCTCAAAGAGCATCCTACCCTTCAATACCAGGCCAAACCAATAGACACAAGAGGTGATCTACCTACCAGCAACTTGTGTTAGAGGCAACGTCCGAGCATATTCAGAATATAACGTACGTTCTAACAAGAACACACTAATTTAGTTGTGCCCCATTTGCTCTGGGCGATATATCCATATTTATGGATTTTATATGGATTTACACGTCCATGTAAATCCATATAAAAATTATGCAAAGTTCATACCTCAATAAAGTTAAAGTAAATTCCTGTTTTGCCCAATTTGTTTTCTAAATCTTCGAAATTTTCGCTCCTCCAGAGTTGGAGACGGTTATAACGAGCAACGGCTATTACGACGAAAACCGAAAACCCTCTTTAGAGTCGTTATAAAGGATATCCAGTGTAATAGGTTTTTGTCCAATATTATAATACTCGCAATTTCTGTCTGTCTGCACAATTGATCTCGAAGTCTCGTGAAAGGATTTTGCTTAAATTTTTAGTTCCTCTTCACATAAGGCAATTCTGAGGAGACGCGACGGGTACAGGAGTATGGTGAGTGCATCTTGGAAATCACTTCCAACGCTAAGATTGGCGAGGCACAAACTAAGCCACCTGAAGAAGATGCGTATCCTACAGGTACGTTCCACGAGAAGCAATACTCAGTGCAATCTGAAACTTCTTTTTGCTCTCGTGCAAAAATTTTAAAATGTGTCGACACTTTACCTCTGACGTACAGATATATCAGCACTAAAAACACTAATTAAGATCCTCGCGAAATAAAATCAGAAACTATAATGTTAAAGCAAAATATTTTATTTTTGTTTAGGGCTGAAGGTTTCCCGGTATAAATCAAAATATGTAAAAACTTCCCCACATGCATTTATTTCACATTTCAACCAAACTTAGGTTGATTTTAAAAACTGGTTTAAATTTTTTAACATTAAAAAAAAAATATCAACAATTCAAAGCAATATTTCTTCTAAACATTTTTAAAAATTTTCTTTTCTTTCCAGAATGGGAAAAATTTTAAATTCATTTTGAAAATGGACAAACCCTGTCCTATCTTCAGGATATATTACTACAATACATCAACTATTATCATTAAAAGCTAGTATGTTTAGATTATATGTTATGTAACTCCTTTGCAATATAAATGATTAAATTGACCATTAAATTATTTACCTCAATATTTATTTTAAGTTATACAAATATTAATACAGATTTTTCTCCTATCTCTCCCATCAATTTAATTAATTCGTCATAATTTACATAATTATTAACAAATGAAATATAATTAAACTTGTTAAAATAGGAACGTATTTCTCTGTTTCCTTTCATTGTGGCGCTGTACTCAGGGATTAGAGCTCTGTACTTGTTATTTGTTTATCTTCATATTTTTACCTCCCATAGTAATCCCATCTAATAGTAATTAAAATAAATTTATCAGCTATTCGTAAATATATTAAAGTAAATAATGATTGTTTTAAATAACATATGGTGTGGGCATTCACACGATTCTTCTTGCCGCTTTGAGAAATTGTTTGAGAAATAAAAAATTGTTTGGTGTATCTTCCCTAATATTAGTCCGATTAAGATTTTTTTTTTTAAACTCTGTAGATACCTAATTAAATCATCTTTCAAATGAGGGTCTAAAATGCTCCAGATGTACAGTTTTAGAGTTATCAAAAAACTAAACAAATGTGAATCGGTTTCCAAAGAAATCTATGCAAAATAATTCATAAAACACGTGTAAAAAGTTGAATATGCTGTATCTTCGCTAATAATAGAATAGGAGTGCGCACTACACTACACAGCACTGCAAACCCTAAACTAACAATGTTTCTAAAGTATAGAACTCAATTTTTCTTATTGGTTTCTATCAACAGACGAAATTAATATGGATATATCTAGACAATAGGAGTATACCGAAAAAAAATCTGGTGCGGTGCGCGCATCACACAACTTTCCCTTGCCACCCCCAATAATAATAATCTTTGAGATTATTTTAAAGAGTTCACAAAAACGCTACTCAAAATAAACTTGGCAGAATGCACTTCTTTAAATCTTTTCTCGCAAAAGTATTATAAATTAGTTTTTACTTCCTTGTACGAAGTAAAGGAAGTATTGTAATCGCGAAAATTTTCGGTTTTCAGATTTCAACGGAAATATCCATTTTGACAATCTCTGAATCCATTTTGACTAGTTTCGTCGTGGCGTCTGTACGTACGTATTTCGCATAACTCAAAAACGGTTAGCCGTAGAAAGTTGAAATTTTGTATTTAGGATTGATGTAAAATCTAGTTATGAACCTCCCTATTTGGTCACTGCTTGATCACCGCAAGTGGTACCTTCACTTGAAGGTCATAATTGATTTCCATCAAAAATTATATTAAAATATTATGCATAACTTCTCAAATTTAGTATTTATAACTTTTTATATATATATATATATATATATATATATATATATGTATATATTAATATTAAATATTAATATATAGATATTAAATTAAGTTTGTTTAATGTTAAATACCATTCTTGTTTAAATGATAGTTGTTATAACTATTTGTATTACATTTTACTTGAAATAGTTATAGTCATTTTGTTTATTTATTTTGATTATAGGAGGAAGAAAAAGGAATAGAAATGTCTGAAGATTTTGGAGATATATATATATATATATTTAAATAACATGATAGATTTTGGTCTAAATTGGAAAACCAGAAGTGGTACTTTATTTGAAGGTCATATTAGACTTTCAACAGAAAATATATATAACCCCCCTCAAAATTTGAGGATGTTTTACGTTTCAAGATATGTAGAATCCAAATATCGAATAAAAAAAAAATCCGTCCGCAAATTTTTTTTTTTGTTTTTACTTCCTTGTACGAATTAAAGGAAGTATTGCAATCGCGAAAATTTTCGGTTTTCAGATTTCAACGGAAATATCCATTTTGACCATCCCTGAATCCATTTTGACTAGTTTTGTCGTGGCGTCTGTACGTACGTTCGTTCGTACGTATTTTGTATAACTCAAAAACGGTTAGCAAAATTTTTTGTTTGGTGCTTTTATACGAAATTATGTATTTATTATTTTATTATGTATTTAAACGAAAGCTAACGAAATTCCCTACAAAACGAAATAAAAATCATTTAAATCAGACCATTATTAGCTGAGATATTGCGTAAGGAACTTCTGAGATTGATTCTTTTGGCGGCTAGTCATCCTGCTTCCTGACTTATTTATTGGGCTTCTGATTTCCTCGTATCTCTCTGTTTTATTCTTCCTTGGATTATTTCTTTACTTCCTTTAGCTTCCTTAGTCGGAAACTAGTAACCAAATTCAGTATCACTTTTTGAGCCACGGATTTATAATTTAATAGGCGTACAAGTCATGTGTTGCCCACATCAGATATTTTAAATAACTTTAGTACTACAATTCTGCACACCAAATATTTTTGGTTTGTCAAGCTGAAAATATGTTTTAAAAGTTTCGGTTTAAGTTTCCATGGAATCATTTTGTTTATATTAAATAACATAAAAGTAGAAATTATTAAGTTAATTTCTACTTTTATGTTCTTACAATGCACAGCGTATTGTTAACAATAGATTGGCGGCTTGGTGGGAGGAGGTTCGGTTGCATTCGTTTCCGGATGCGCACGGTTTACCATCTAGGGTCTAGTAGTCCTCATGAGATCAGCTGTATCTTTACTAAACAGGCCAGATTTAAATAGTTGTTTTTTTTTTGGGAATTGAATTACCTTTCATATGATTTTATACATAATTTACTATAAAATGCTCACTTTTTGAGTTTTGCGCAAATAAAATTTTCTTTTCACTATAACTTTTTCCTCTGCATTTTCTCGTTGATATACTACATGCATGAAAAGTTAATGAGCTTTAAGGAGAAGACATTGGGCGTTTCATCAAAATTGTTAAAACCGTTTACTAGAAAATTGCAAAAAAGTGTAAAATCAGTGATATAATTGCCTACATACAAAAAAAAAAAAAAAAAAAAAAAAAAAAAAAAAAAAAAAAAAAAAAAAAAAAAAAAAAAAACGGTCCACCAGTTCAAGAAATAATCGTGGCACAGACAGACTGACACACATACCAACGACCGAAAATGCGATTTTTTCGACTAAGGGATTCTAAAACGCTTAGATAGGAAAACTGTATATCGAAATTTTGACCCCAATACTTTCCTTAGGAAGTATTTAGGCAGGAAATTAATAAATATTTTAAAATAATATTTTCATTCCTGTACATTTATCTTATTCATTCTAAAAAAATATTTTAATTTTATTTAATGAATATTTTATTCCAATATTGATAACATTTAATTCATAACTGGATTTTTTACTGGATAGAATATAAATAAACATTTTATGTGTATGGTTTCATAAACAATCATATCTATCAGCTATTCCCGAAGTCATTTAAATATAGAAACATCTTTTATATTGTTTTTAAAATAATATTTTCATCTAATTTAAAATAATCTTTTTCTTAATATCTTAAATTTGTATTTATTTAATAAATTATAACATTATATTATTCTAATTAGGGATTGGTGAAATATTTGCCACTTCTGTAATTTTGTTTTTATTGAAAACTAGTTTCGAATGTTATGCATTCAATTTCAGATCTAAAAAAACACAAAAATTCAAAAATAAACAATTCAAAATACAGTTTGGTATTATTATACATATTAAATTAAATGTAATATAAATATTACAATAAATATCAAATTCTATTCTAAAAATAAATAAAAAAAATTCACTGGGAAGAAGCTGGAGCCGACGGCCGCTACTATAGGGGTGAAGGCCCTCTAGGGACCGCCTGGAATCTATCTAGCCCTCTCACTCTAGTTCTCTACGCTCTTCCTCTAGCCATCTCTATCGCACAAAACTATTCCCGGTATCTCCCTCGATATCCGGTTTAAATTTTGAATTTTCAAACAGAATGTCCAATATTCAGCGATTGTGAGTCCACATTGTTTCTTCAGTAATATAAAAAACAATAAAAACTTCTCAGTATAACGTTATACATACATAAATAAAAGCATAATTACAAAAATAGCATTACCAAAGGATATGCCTACAAGCAAGCAATCAATTACTCCAAAATAAGAACTGCCTATATAAAAACGCGATTTGACTAGTAAACAAATAATACGTAAGATAATAATGAATAGTTTCCAGTTAATGAAACTCACCAATCAATTAAATTAGGGAAGGATTAATACTTAATAAGGAAAATAAATTTTTGTGAATGATCCTGACTGAATTCACATTTAGACTGACCAATTATAACAAAAAACTAAAATAAAAAATAATAAGGTTGCCTGTAGTATTTACGTGCTCAAAGATATCAATTCCGATATTCATAATGAATTATTTTAGAAATATGTAAAAAAAAAAAAAATTATTTTTAATTAGGGATTGATAAATTATTTGCCACTTCTATAATTTTGTTTTTATTAATAAATAAATGTTTGTGTGTTTTTAGAACTGAAGAGTATGTGCAACATTCGAAACTAGTTTTCAATAAAAAATAATTAAATTATCCCAAATTAAAAATAATATTTTTTTAAATATTTCTAAAATAATCGAGATTGATATATTTGAGATATTCAAAACATTCGTTTAATTATAAATTTTTTTTCTAATTTTACATAAATAGATCATTATTGGTGTTAACTAGTAGTTGGAGCACGTACATTTTACAAGCAAGCTTATTATTTTTTATTTTAATCTTTTATTATAGTTTGTTCAGTCTATATGTGATTCAATCAGGATCATTCACATGTATAACATTCGAACTAGTTTTCAATAAAAACAAAATTATTGAAGCAGCAAATAATTTATCAATCCCTAATTAGATTGATCCTTCTATACCACCCACTATGCGGACGTCAACTTATTATTTTAACTTTTTAATAAACATTTTTTTCAAAATTTATTTCATTTTTAGGAGAGCCGTCAGTTTCCATTGATATTTCCTTACAGATTTCAGTAGAACATGTCACCATGTACACCAGGAAGTGTAAAGAATTAAAAAAAAAAAGTGGTTCTTTATTTTTATAAATAAATATTTCGATTTTTGTTCACTATTTTAATTGATTTATTTTTAATTTCACTTCGTTGCTTTCGCATATAAACTAAGTGCAATATAAAAAATAAATGAATCTCTTGTGAGCCGGGCATGGTAGCAAGTTGACTGCACAAACTTATTGATAAGTGTGAAATAATTGCGTGAAAACATTATCTGTAAATAAAGCGGAGAAAGGCGTTGGAGGGGGAAAGAAGTGTGATAATGTGAAACATTATTACCGTTCATAAAAATTCATTGTTGTCTTGACCCCACTCCTTGAAAATGTCTGTAACAAATGGGACTGAACAACATATTAAAGATTATGATTTTGAAAGTTATTTTGTATTTTAGAGGTTACTGCAAATTTAATGCATGTGAAACCGCGGGGTACAGTTAATCCTATAAGTACTATTGTATAATATTCTCAAATTTTGGGAACTGAAATATCTGAAAGCAGTCGTCTCGCAACACTGCATGCTAGTCAAATTCTAAATATATTCTGTAATAATCTGTTAAGAACAAATACAAATACTCATCTTGATATTTTTTTTACGCAAAGAAACAGAAAATAAGAGTATAAACTAGTAAGTTAAAAAAAAAATACGATTAAAATACCAAGATGATAATTCATAATTAGCTAGGGATTGATCCTTCGATAACATCATGTGGATGTCAACTGATTCATGATTAGGACTATCCAATTGAATAATACCAACACTTACTGATTCTGACCACTATGTAAAGAGCTTTATATTATCATAACAAAGCGCTAAATTTATTTTTATTACTTTTAAAACATAATATAATAAAGTAGAATTTATAATATAATGTAATAGAGCAAAGTATTCTAAGCCTAAAAGCCCTTAAATTTATTTAGGAATCAATGGGATGAATGCTTTAACTTTACGCCGCTATTGATCACGTGTCCTGGCTATCTTAATAAATAATGACAAGCCCACACCTGGTGCAATACTCACCTTCAACTTAACAATTCTATCATAAGGAAGAATGAGGGCCAAATTCTCTTGAAGAGTCGCTTTGAGATTTCGAAATTGAACACGATAATTAATTACATAGCTATATGTAAATTTATGCAGTTTATTACTTCATCAACAATCTTAAGAAAAGTACGGCTGCGGATGAACAAAAATCAACACTTCAGTTAATTTACAAGTAAATTAACTGAGGTTAATTTAAACGATTCCGAAAAATTAATTAAAAAACGTAGCTCTGACGCGGTCTCGTAATTCTAACCACTTTCGCTTCTACCCACTTTTAATGCGTGGGGTCATAAAAAAAAGGCTTGATGAATTGATAAATAAAGTATAAACAAATAAATATTATGTTTTATATTTTTCCAAGTGATTAGTGATTCCGTTACAGCTGGGAACCGGACTCTTCCCCATCATAGATTTTAATAAAATAAGAATGCCCGAATCAAAAAAAAGTTGAGCTTATTTGCAGATTGTATTTGTTTTTATAAGGGTGCGAATCGGCCGCTATTCGATACGAAACAATAGATGGCAATGCCAAGTTCAAGGGATCATCCTCGGACGATCTGCGACTTCGTTGCCGAATCCCAAAATTGGTTTAGTGCCTGCGAGAAAAGCCGCGGACGGCGGATTTTATTTTATACAATTTTCGAATAAATCTGATGAAGATGAATCTACTTTTTTTTTTCTCTGTCGATTACTGAAGTTTATTATTGAAAATAATAAACCAAAAGTTGTTATAAAAAAATACTAAATAAATAAAAAAAAATCACAAATTTTATGAGATAGATACTCAAAACTTCGGAATGGTGCTTTTTAATCTGTTGAAACTTTTGAGCGGAATCCATTGATAAATAGTTTACAAATAGTTGTGGTGTTACCTTTATTCTCGCCGAATGAAGGTAACACCAACTAATTTTTATTTTGGTTTGTGATTTGTTATCAAAAATGATTGAACAATATACAATAAGTGTTTTGAACTTGTAAATAAAGGCGAATTCTAACAGGCTGCAACCTTAGCACTAAAGACTCAGACAAAGTAAGGGAGGGAGGGGCAACACCAGCTGCAGAGAAAGTGTGCCAAGGAAACTCAGCTTCTTCCCAGCAACAGCTACCGGCGTCGTAGTCTCTTTCATTATACGCAGTATTTAATAACTATTAATATTGCCCTGATGAAGTCCTACGACTTAGGCCAAAACGTTGGTAAACAATAAAAAATAAAGTTCACCTATTAGAGAATTTTTTTTCATTGATCGCACCCTCCGACTAACTTCTCAAAAATATTTTTGCAATAGCTAATTATTGTTCAGAAATTTATTTTTGAAAGAAATAGTCCAAAAGTACCAGCTTTTATAGTAGTTCAAAGACTCATAGGTAATTAATTATATTTTAGAATAGCTTAAACTTCTCATTCTATTTATAATACAATTTTGCACTGAATGTCAATTCATTGCAAATGTTAATCATAATTCACCTATTAAGAAAATAAATGCGCTTCTAAATTCGGCACACATACTATATATGCCAAATTAAGATCATGTGTGAAGAGTTGAACACTAGACAACAACAAAAATAATTTTGGATTCAAATTCGAATTATGTCTTTAATAAACTATGGATATAATCATATTAAGGGACCTAATAGATGAATAAATACTATTTTTGAACATTTAATTATTTTATTTATTTCAAAATACCTTAATCAGAAATTAGGCCGAAGATAATATTTTTTAGAAGAGCAATTTTAAATTAAATTTAGAAATTTGGCCGATTTCTTCACATCAACTTTGATTCGAACTAAGCCATTCTAAATCATATATTAATCATTTGTTGCAACAACTTCATAACTCTAAAATCATGATTGAGCGATATATTTCAACTTCACCACTAAGACAATCCAGAAAAGCATATTCAATTATGTCATTAATCAAGCAACAACATTAATTAACTGGTAGGGGGATACAAATGTGATCACAATTAACATAAATTTATTAAATATGGAGTTAGTGACAGCGATCGATTCAATAAACCTGTATTCAAATATATAGGTCATAGGTAGAGCCCGGATTTCTTGCAGTCATAAACTTGTAAAACTTGCAATAAAAACGCCAAAACGTACAATAAAAACTAAATCCTGCCATTCACTGGAAAAAAATAACATCTGCCTATTTTGTTTTCTTACATAAATTACTGTTCTTCATCATAAAGCTAGGTAGGACGGAACATTGTGATGCGATGTGTTCTGAAAGTTCACCAGCACTTATTTGAGGATTTATGGCTACTTTTCGCACGATTCAATCAAAACGTTTTTTATTGTCCCCTGATTCGGCTTTAAAGTTATTAATTATGTATCGCATGGTCGAGTGAAGCAATTTCAGCATTCCTCGGATATATTATCGATAACTCAATCCTTGTCGAAAAAATTGAACAATTCATCTTTGCAGGTAGAATTTGATTCTTTAGATTTACGATCCATTTAGGTGGAATTATCTTTCAATTCTGATCATTTGGCCATTTTCGGTTTGTATTTGAATAAAGCCTGATAACAAACTAACTAGTTATTATCACGACAACTGTTACTGCATGAATAATTTTTTTTGCACGACCAATTTTAATTTTTGTTGTTAATTAGGTTGTACGGATTACTAATTACCTTCACTTGTAAAAATTATTGCGGAAAGTTATTTGCTATCATATCCATCTCTTAGTTTATGTACAAAAAATTATGAAACATATATTTTCCCGAAAAAATTGTGTAATTATTTTTCCTACGATAGACTGAGAGTGTAGCACGATGGAAAAGAATGAAATGGTGAGGATTAAATGGCTTTTCACAATTTTAATTGGAGAAAAACAAACTTGAACAACATGAGAATTTTCCAGAAAATTGAATTTTCTTTTGTTTGTTATAAACAGTCATGCAGTACTTCATGAAACTTCCTTCGTATTTTTGTCAAAATGTTTACATTTCCAAGCAATTTAAAATTAATTTTTTTTATTAAGGCTAAATATGAAATTTTATACAGCAAAATCATAAAACGTGCAATGAAACACAAACAAGTTAAAAACGTTCAATTTCATGCAAAATAAAATTTGCACATGTTAATCAGGATGTCTTAATTCGTGTAAATAAATTGGTACCAATTAATTTCAAGCCAGCGGAAAAAAATTGCAATTTCACGAGAATCCAGGAAAAGGAAGATTATCATCCAAACAGTTGTAACACGGAAAACGTTTAAGCTTACAATTAAATTTTAAGCGAAAGTATATTTACAAATATATATACCTACATATTATTAATTTTAATTAATATTAATTACATATAGTATATTATATATATTTACCCAACTACGGCGTTAAAAGGCAACTACAGCCTGTTCAGCCTAAAGAGTACAAAATAACTTATTAACATTTTTATTAAGATTTTTTGAGCGAACGGCCCAACCGATTTTCAAGTTTGAAGGCTGAGTATCTCAATTATTCGTTGAGATTTCGCGAATGTTTTGAACTCAAAATACTAGAGAAATGTTAAATTATAATTATATTATATTAAATGTGTTTAATCTGTCTATTTGAGGGTATGGTTTAACCAATTTTAAAGTTAGATAGGTCAAATTACTCTTTGTGATCCCGTGAATGTTTTGAAATATTTTGATCTCAAAATACTTTAAAAATATTTTATTATATTTCAAGTATTTTTGACTTTTTGTTGATGTTTCCTATTATATAATTTGTGAGTTCATGATCATATCGTCAGTTTTGTGGTAAAAGTTATCAACTGTATTTTTGTGAAAATAATAGTTGCTATTCACCAATGCATGAACCAAATTTAAATATTAACAAAAATATTAACCAAATCATAATTAATAAAATTGTGAAATTATCAATAATTATTGACAATTTCACAATTTTGTCGATAAAGAAGCTTAAATTTAGTTCAGCCACAGGTGAATAGCAACAACTTTTGTTTCTGAAAAATGCAATTGATCTCTTTCACCAGCAAACCGACGATATTATAACAAATTATAAATTGCCAATACTTGAACAACTAAAAAGGTTAAAATAAAATTTAATTATATAGTATATATAAGACCTATCAACGGAAATAACTTTTATATCTTAAACCCTACTAAGGGACACAATGTACTTTCATATCGAATTAAACACATTGGTGGTTTGTCAGTGACGTTTACGTCACCACACCAAAACGAAAATCATGACTTCATTACGCAATACATTAATTTACTTAATTATTAATACATTACATTATTATTAATTTACTTAATACATTAATTTACTGCTGCATGGTTGAATAGGGTTGGTAAGATATGAAAGTTATTTCCGTAGTTGGAGTTTTCGTTTTTTATTAAATTAATATTTCTTTAATGTAAAGGTTTATGGTTATATTATTAATGTTTTAAAATATCGTTGTTGTCGAGGGAAACACCTGTACTAAGGGGTCAAACTTCACTAGGCGGTCTACCGTATTGGAAAAAAGAGGTACTGGAATTCGAAATCATTATCATAACTACAAAAAAGATCAAGCCACTGGGCAAATTCCAGATCTCTTTATAACTGCCTTTTTGTAAATAAAAAACTGGTCGTTCTTAAGTTTTGATATAATTTTATACCTACATGACAATACGTTGCTGCCTAATCGAAAAACCTCAGGCATCGTAAATGTATACATAACACTATATACAATGCCTAGCGCTAGTACGTAAAGTATGAAATATTTCAAGTTTTAAAACTACGTAAATCGTTTTTGGTTTGGAGTGGGGTAGCTCAGTGGGGATAAGGCACTGGACTCCCAACGGGCTTGAGTCCGGCAGCGCCAGACATTTTTGTGGCTATTATATTAATTATGGAGAGAGTTTATGATCGAGAGACTCCAGGCCATTCGAAGCCATAGTGGTTTGGGGCAAAAATATGGTAGTTAATCATAGATACTGGCCACACCAACTTGCCTAATCGTTGTTAAAGAAACAGCAGGTTCTTACCAAGTAATAAACACAAGAATTTTAATTAGTTCTATAACATGATGTACCGTAAACATGGGTAACTTTAGGACTGACAGGGAAACATTAGGACAGTGAGGATTTCAAAATATAAATACTTATACGGGTTTATTGTTATCGCCTTTCGTTTGGTTTTCTATCTTAGTTCGTCTGTAACATCAGTAAAGCCCACTGTAGACAGTTCAAACAACGTTAGGCCTCTTTGCTACCTTGATGGCAATAGTTAATAAATCGGCTGTTTAAGAGTTTACAAAAGTTTCTAAAACCTCCAATACCCAGTCTTCTGTAATTATAAGGAAAAAAGATGTATGTAGATAAACAATTATATAATGCAATCGCAAACATGTATTTATGCTGATTTATTTAAAATCCATTTTAATGGGAGAACTGCCTTGGATGGAAATTTGAAAAAAAAAAAAAAAATAGTAAAATCCCAATCTAAAGATAGCAGCTCTCCCAACAAAATATATTTGAAATAAATTTCCATGCACTTGCTTCGGGCAAGCACTTACCCCGACTGACCTTAAGTACGTTACTTAACTAAGTGTGGATAGATATCGATGGATAGATATTATCTGTTTCTAAAATACTAAAATTCATAAAGTTAATAAATACATCAATAACCTTTGACTTTTAATTCAATAGTGATGTGGATGGTAGTCGATGACCCGTTAACAGCATTTTCAGGGACGACAGTACACGGAGAAACAGCACCACACATATTAGCAGTTAGTATTCGGAAGTGAAGCTTGTCTAAAACCAATTTAACTCCACGGGCTTAGATAAAGGACTGAGGAAGGCAACGGTCATTCCACTATAAACAAATGATAAGCAACAATAACAATAAATACTAAGACTTTTCGATTATAACTTAATTTCAAGTGTATGTTTAGACGGCGTTAAGTAATAGATAAGACTGTAAATAAGTTAAGTAGATAAGGTTCAATTTTGAGCAATATTCTATTGTTTATTACACACAGTAATCATGTGAGAAGCGAGTATGATGTTTTTTTCCACGTATCATACATAAGTGTATTTTATAATAAAATATATTTATGAAAGTAACTTAAAAAAACATTGATGATTTAAAAAATCCTGCTAAACTTTAAATTATGCTTTTAGAAATGAAGCTTGAAAATGCTTGAATTTTAATCCGAAATGTAGTGATAATGAAAATGCTGGGATACAATAGTTAAAATATTTCGATTATACAGAACTATTTCGACCGCATAAGTTCCTATTTATTTCAGTACCACTTAGAATGTTTTAGAGGGATACTGACTATTTGTTAGGTTATAAAAACATTTTACTTTATCAAACCAACCTTAACAAAAATATTTGCCCGAAATGATACTTGAACAAACATATCCTGGATTCAAAAATGAAGTAATTAGAATCAGAATTTAAAGTTAGTTGAGGAAGTATAACAAGTAATAAAAACGTATAAGATCTATTTTCCCCGACTATTAATTATTCAAAGTCAACTACCTACCTATAATAAATATGCATAATCAATTTATGGATACAATTTTAAGAATAATTCAATATTTTGAATTACCTGTATTCTCATAACAATTTAAATAAGGAATGAAAAAAGAAAATCATTAATAAATAAGTATTCATTATTTATTCAACTAAAAACAATTACAGCTGTCAAACGGCGTTTTTTTTATTTTGTTTTTTTTTAATCCAAGAATAATACCGGTTTTTATATAAATATATATTTTTATATAATATTTATATATATATATATATATATATATATATATATATATATATATATATATATATATATATTATTTAAAAACTTTGAGATCATGTAAAACCTTTATCATCTTGGAAATAAACGACTCAATTAGAGGCGGTAACATTAAATATGAACACTAAACTCGATCAAATTAAATAAAATTTAGTTCCCGTTATTTTTTTTATGATTTACAAAATAAAAAAATTAATAAACTGATTAATTTATACAATTAAACAACGAATACATTTGTGGATAATATACTTTTATATTTTCCTTTAAAACAAAAAGGTCATGCAAAAAAAAAATAATAAAAAACTATTCAAAACTTTGTACAAATACTGAATTTTAAATATGCATTGTAAGTTGATTAATAAATATAATGTGAATTCATATGACATTATTTATTATTCAACTTACAATACATACTTAAAAGTCAGTATTTGTACAAAGTTTTTTTTTAATAAAAAATAAAAACGTGAACCAACATTTTAGCAAGAGGTAACACTAATAGATTAATTATCAAACTTATGATAAATTACATTTACAAATCGTCTTGTTGTACTCTATTAGTCCGAAAAAAATCAAAAATTGGCTAGAAATTAGAAAAAATATATATCTAACAAGACGATGGTGAAAATAAAAAATAAATAGATAATTATATAGAAAATAAATTTTTAAAAAGGTTTTTTTTCTCCTACAGAACTGATTTTTTTTTTGAGTTTCGAGTTTTAATAGCGTAAGCGATGAAACGCTAAAATATTCCTTAAATATAGTAAACATTACGTGATCTATATTTGATGTGACATTAACTAAAATATTTACATAAAAGCACCTTATTAAAACATAAAGGAATCATTAAAGGTTTTTGACCCAAACAACTTTAAATACAAATAATTCTAAGCATTTTTGATAGCATTACAGCATCATAACATTAAATATTTTGGATTTTTTTTTTTTTAAATATAAAAGTTCAAAATAGATAGATTTACAAAATACTAATAATAATAAAAAGAAAGTTGAGATTTAATTATACAGGAATTTCAGTTGAAAGCAGAACACATTCATGAATAAACGTTATGCACATAATTATACATTATTGGTACAATTACTAAAAAAAAATGACAAAATATAGAAAAGTATTGCAACCAAGTGTAAAGAGTAAAATGAAACCAATTAAAACAACAGTTACCGAAAGTAATTCATTAATTCTTAGAAGAGCATCAGGATTTGCAGTCATCAGGATTTTGTCAATAAAATAATTCGAAAAATGGATATGTTTATAAATCGGTCCAGTAGTCTCGGAGAAAAGCCGCGGACAGCGTACGGCGGACGGACGGATTTTTTTTTATTCGATATTTGGATTCTACGTATCTTGAAACGTAAAACCTCAAACTTTTGAGGGGGGGTTACAAAAAAAGTTTTACAAAACATAATAATTAGTAAAAAAATAAACAAAATTATAAGTTATTCATATCAATATTTTATGCAATCAATTTCATAAATTTCAACAATAGTGTATTTACTGACAAACAATTTATATCATTATTAGTATTGCACAGTCCAAAAACTGTGTAGTTCATTGTTCCACTCCATCCGTTTTCCACACTAACGATCGGTTGGAGTGGTTGGATTTTGATATAACGCGATGGAATTTCAGGCCGACGGAATTCAAGCTGTTACCCCCTACTCCAACCACTCCATATAGAATTTTACACTCACGGTTGTTCCATGTTCCATTTAGTGTGGAGTGATTGGATTGGAGTGATCGTCAGTGATTCCTCCAATGACGAAAGACTACTCGAAGGAAAATTTTAACCATATAGTACAAAATGATTTTTGAGTACATAAATTAACTTTTTACTTCCTTGTACGCAGAAAAGGAAGTATTGTAACAGCCAAAATTTTCGGTTTTCAGGTTTCAATGGAAATATCCATTTTCGTCGTGACGTTGATGTCACGGAACACGAAGAAATCTCTTCTGGACTTGTTACATATTGAAAGAAAACGACATATAATAACGGAAAGAGACACCCCGGAAACATCTGGAGGTTGGTGATTCCATCTGATAGACGACTCACAGCCAACAAATAAGCAGCCTGTTAATGCTTAATCCCCACCTATTTATTTGAGCGATGTAAAAGAATAAGCAGCAATTGTTACATTTCTTCGTTATGACAATGTTTTAATGGATTCAGGCTGAAGGAGGAGCTACCGGATATCCCGAAAATGCCGATGTATATCGAAGGATAGTGGCAAGTTTAAAAAGAGGAGGTGCTGACTTCCACACATATCAGCTTCCGTGGGTGTGTTTTTGCCTTTAAATTCAATTTACGAGCATTTTTTATTTAAGTCACAAAATTACTTAATTCAAATAGAAAAAAAGAATGTTTACTATTTTTAAGAAATTGATTTCCCCCCTCCTTTGTATCTCAAAAAGTAAATTAAAGTAGTTTTACACGACCCAGATATTTTTGTTTTGTTTAGTGAAAAGCGATAACTTAAACGCATCTATTTGCTTATCTTTGGATTGAGAAATGCAACAAACATCTCCTACAAGGACATAACATTTCAAATGGCATTGAAAACGTAACATGACCCTGGCGAAGAAGGAAGCAGAAAAACGCTGACGTCGTTGTAAACAATAACAAAGCTAAAAGGTCACCGGGTAAATCAACCTTAACAACAACAAATAAGTGGGGAATTTATTATTTCAAGATATGAAAATGACGATGAAGAAATATTAAACTAATCAAACCGAAGAAAAATAACCAAGAACCATGATCCTCGAAAAAAGTTGCTAATAATAAAAATAAATTATTTATTATTATCAACCTTAAAAGGTTGTTTATCACTCTTTAAGGATCTAGATGGCCAACTGTTTAATAAAATTTAAAACCGGAAATGCACTTAACAAACTTAAAAAATATTCAAATATATTATAATATTAAGCCAATATATTGTATTATTAATATTGGTCAGCCTTTATCGGTATTTTTTTTTTCGTTTCCATATAAATAAGCTGAAGTGTAATTAAGTTTAACAGGAATTAGTATTAAAAAATTAATATTAATTATATCCTCAAAAGTCATGACTCACTTTGAACATAAAATTTACTTTATAAAAAAAAAACAGTGAACCATGGGAGGGTGAAGCGAACATTTTTTCTTAAATATTAATTTGTCGTTTTTCAATTATTTTTTTAATTTCCTCTACCTCCCCCATCGCTCTCTTTATTTTTATTAATTAGATTTTTTCTTAATTTTTTTTTTACCTATTTATCACCAATTATAAATGTAGTAGGCCTGAAAGAGTATGAAACAGAAGTTGCTCCATGAAATAATTTTTTTAAATAGAATTAATAATAATAAAAAAAAAGAAAACGTGCATAAATGTAGATACACAAGCAGAGTATAGCACCGATTTACAAACTTCTTTCGGGACAACCTTAATCAATTTACCGAAATGTTTGTTATTAGAAGAATTAAATTCGATGCATTTTGAGAATCCATGCGAGAGAATATTTATTTAGTTAAATATGTCGAATTTATTTTTTTATACCCAAGCCCTTTTCGTTCACTAGAACTTAGATTTAAGAAATATTGTTTTTTTCTGTTAGAAATCGTCCCCCAAATAATTAGGGTAAAAGTGGGGTTTTATAATTAGGTCGACGAAATATTGATAAAAATGGATCATTTTTTATCAAATAGCTAACAATCTAAGAGAAATAAACAAGAAAATCCTGTGCAAAATATTTAGTCTAAAATTTTTTATTTTAGATTTTTCAGAAAATTTTAATATCAAAGTGCTAAAACAATATCTGTCGCAGGTTTTGAATACTTTTCTGTTAATAAACTTCACTCCGATAAAAAATACTGTCTTTACTACATATGTGCCCATTATTATGAAAGTGGTCTAAGTCATATATTTCTTGTTTCGAGTTATTTAATGAATCGCATTTGAATAAATTAAAAAATATTTTTATATTATGCGACATTTCAATTTATAATTTTATTAGTCTTGATTAATGGAAATTTATTATAGATATGAAATTTTGTGTGAATTTCATAGGAAAATGTAGTTTTTAAAGCTTTAATTGGATTTAGAACATTTTCAAAATGAACTGAATGTCCTATAATTGGCTTAAAGTAATAAAAATTCTGATTTTTATTTGAAACAACAACGTTAACGAAATAATTCATAAACATTTATTAATCATTTTTAACAAGTAATCCCTTTTTATCATAATTTCGAGTTTTTAAGATTTTTAAAATGTTCCTGAAAAAAGGGAGGGATGTATGGTAGTAAATACATAAGATCCTTATGTTTTTCTTCCGTTACTGGTCTAACGGTGCTGTATAATGGAAGTAATTGAATATTTTCGTATATTTTTGGTCTTCTTCTTTTAGGTTTATATAATAGTTAAAGTTATGTTTATATAATTTCTTTAAATTGTTGACTTAGACCACTTTCATAATTAACACTAAATGAATTCCATATAACGTTGTAATTACAACTACTATCTAAAGATTCATTTTTGACGATATCGTAAAAATTACATTGAATAAATTTAGGTTAAAATCATGTCGTGTGAAATAAGTGACAAATTAATTTTTTTTTAATTTTGACTTAGACCACTTCCATAATTATGGGCACATATAATAGAACATTCAGATCACTCTAAAATTTAATTATTTCATTTAAAACATTAAATAACTCTAACATTTATCATTTCTAGGTCACAAATAATGTTTTTGTATTACATATAACACTAGGTAAACCAGCCCTAAAATTTTCAAATTAAATTTCAATTTATTATAAGATCACGGACTCTTAACCATGTATATATCATAATATAAAATAATTATTTGTGATCAAGAAGTAGTTATTGAATATTGGAGTGATCATTTTAATTAAAAAAATGAAATAATTAAAAACCCATCAGAACTGGTTTACTTAGGTTATTATAATAAACACTGCCTTGTTCAAGACATCATCTAAATTTAATTTGAAAATTTAAGGGCGGATTATAAGTAATACAAAAACATTATTTGTGATCCCGAAATAGTAAATTTTAGTTACTCAATTTTTTAAATGAAATAATTAAATTTTAGAGGGATCTGAATATACTATTGAATTACATGAAAACAGTATTCTTGTACGAATTGGAGATTTTTTTTTAATCAAAACTTGGGTTTTAGCACTTTAAAAACTCCTATATTAAAATTTTCGGAGGAATCTAAAAAAAAAAATTTTTTGGCGGAAAATTTTGCAGTCTTTAAATTTTTTTTGGTTATGATCATAATTTTAACATAAAGATTTTTTGGTGTGCTGGATCAACATATGCCATAATTTTTGGATTCAACAAATCTTAAAGAATTGTTTATCCAAAAACTTAAACATTTGTTTTCAATTTATTTGACAGAAAAACAATTATTTTTTAAATTTGTATTTTTCCATTAATCTGAAAAACCAATTTTTGTAGGAAAAAACAAGTCGATATCATTTTCCAAACTCGAAACATAAAATAAAGCAGATTTAGCTTGTTTTATTATTTATTTTTTCTCGGCTCCTAGAGTCCATTACAACGAACGCCATGGACACTTGTCGAATATTTTTGCATGTAGAATCACCAAAAAAAAATTTGGTTGAAATCGGTCATCTATTGACTGTGCCCTCTCCAATATTGCAAGGTTATTTTCTGCGTAGCATTTTCAAAATGGTCCATTAGATGAAGTAATAACATTGAAGGTACTTTCTAATCTTGGATTTGTCATTTCATTTTTCTTTCTTGACGTACATCATAAAAATGACCCAAAACAAACATCTTCATCCTTATTTTTCACTTGAGATATAATAAGCTGATGAAAAGAGAGGAGGGTAGCTAGGAATGAGTTAATAAGTTAACACACGACCATTATCCATTGCCCAACTATTAGTCACCAATGCTATCGTTTTATCATGGAAAGCAAATATCCTATTAATTAACGCTCTTACAAACGCTATAAATCACAAGATCTGATTATTATTATTTTTTAGCTTCCGAAAAGTAAACTAAATCGCTTTAATCTATAAACATAAATAATTTATTGGGATGGATGATTCTGGACAGATTACCGACAATTTTCATGATAAAATTTTAATAATTTTGACTATATATAAATACAATTTTATAATACCTTCTATTGACGCACAGCTATTAATCTTTGCAAGTGGCCGTGAACAAACACGTGTATTATTCGTGGGAAATTTAAAAAAAAAAAACGTGGTAATGACAACCAGATTGTATTTTTATTTTTCAAAAAATCTATGGGTAAGGAAATAAGTGCAAAAATAACTAAATTGTCTGGTAATTTGTCACAAAAATCAATGTTTTTTTGTGTATATGCCCAACTTAACCGTCATAAGATTAAAGGCCGTAACTCCAAATCATTTTTTTTAAATATATTTTTGTATAGTACCCGAATGGATCTAAAAACTAAACCTTTATATGATGCCATTAGAAAGCTCTAAGGCCATTGATTAGGATCTAACGATTGGAATTAGAACTAGGAAGGTAAATAAATAGGTGCAATTTTTTGAGCGATTCGAGTACAATACAAAAATGTATTTAAAAAATGATTTGGAGTTAGGGCCCTTTTTACCTCATCGCGGCCAGACTGAGAGGAGAAAAAATGCAAAGATTCAGATTTTTCCCAATTTTAATTTAAGAGTTGCAAATTTAAAAAAAAAAAACGTTTTTTTTTGACACATTTTGAATCATTGACGCAGTTTATAGCTCAGTTCCCAAACTGTAGAAACCACAAATTTGCGCCATTTTTTACAGAATTACATGGGCTTTAATTTGTTATGTATTTTGACTTTACTAAAGTAATCTTAAAAAGTTTTTTTAAAAAATCCAAAAAGTTATTTTTTAGAAACCCCAAAGCCGAAATTTTCAACTTTTTAAGATTAGTTAAAATGACTAGGACGTAAAGTCAAAATACATATCAAAATAAAACCCATGCAATTTTCGAGTATATTTATGCATAGAACATAAGTTCCAATCATTTTAAAAAGCTTCGAGAACATAATTATTTCTTTATTGGTTAATTGAGTGTGGAATGATTCTAATATGAAAGTTATTTTAATTGTTGATGTGATTTATTTATGTGATAAATAAACGACTTTATAATAATAATAAAAATGAGATAATAATTATTATTACTATAATTAAAATAATTAAAGGTCTCGTTATCTGTTAAACGACTATATTTATTCACTGGCTTATTTTAAAGTCAAAATTACTTAACAAAATTCTTAAACTACTTACTATTAGCTTATGTACTAATACGAAAGTAACGACTTAACGAAGCTAGTAGGATAAAGTTGATCGATATATAAAGATAGGATTAAATTGAAACTAAACTTTAAGAAAATTTATACATAAAGTGAATATAAAACAACTAGCTGTGCTCCGTTGTTTCACCTGTGTTAAATTTAGATTAACCCCTAAAACATCGAAACAAAAATAGTTAAGTGATATCGAAACATGTGTTTCAAGTTTTGCTTTGGAGTTTCACTAAATTTTAAAAACGGACTTGGAACAACTCCCACTCTCCTTCCCCTCCCTACCTCCCAGTTTATTGTAAAATAACTTTTTCAAACAATAATTTCACAATTATTAAAAATTTTGTGTTGCCAACTTGCTTGTTAAGTTAATGAAGTGGTCATGACGACATTTGGTTGCATTTCACAACAAAAAAAAAAGAAGCAATTGGGCCGTTATACAAATATGTTAATATCGTTGAAACTCCATTCTAATCGAAATTAAAAGTTCTAGCCGTGTCATTAGACATACATATGTGGCATTCAATTTTAAAAGCATTGCATGAGAGATCTTGCCCTCGAAACATTAATTTGCTCATAAAAAATTAATTATATGAGAGACGAAGCCATTTTCACGTCGGGGCCAGTTTCCAATAAGTTGCAAGTCAGACGTACACCACAGATCTCATGCAGCTCTCCCCTACTTTGGTATACTATTATGGGTGGCATAATCAGAATTGTGACTCCGGGTGAAGCTGAGGTCATTGCAATTACGGTTCACATCCTGGTGCTCTTTAAACAAATTATTTTTACCAGCTCCAAGTACAGTGCAACGACGAATTGCATAAATTATCTATTTGTGCAAAAAATAATAAGCTGAATTTTCAACCCGAAAAATCCAAATTTATTATATTCACCAAAAGACATCACATAGCTAACTTGAATATTATATTAAACGATGAAAAAATTTGCCAAGCTGAACAATTAAAATATCTAGGCTTAACATTAGAAAGGAAGTTAAATTGAGTCCTGCATATATCTAATATAAAAAATAGATTGTTAAAAAATCGTTCATGGGCTCTCAAAGCAGCACTGACTTGCGGTTTAAACTCAGAAATGCTGTCAATAGTATGCAAGGCTGGCGTTCAACCAACCATGGCATATGCCTTGAACTGGGGAACAGTATAAACAAACATTTTATTCATAAGTAATTCCTTAAAAAAAAAAAAATCATTTAAATATTTCGGAAAGGAAATATACAAAAAAAAAATCATCCATTTTTTTATGCAAGCAGTTTTTTCTTAATTGCAAAAAAGTGCCGAAAAACGCATTTTTTCGGCCTGAAAACTGGTTTAGACCTCATTTGCTGAAATATGTTCAGGAACTTTTTTGTTTAGTGTTAAATTTTCTGTAAAATATTCAAGGGTTACCCTTTAATATATATACATATATATATACATATATTTTCAAATATAAATGGTAATTTTCAACTTCCATTCGGTAATATTCATTACTTTCTAAATTTGGGTAATATTGAGAGAATGCTATTACTCAGAATGATAATTACAAAAGCGAAAAAAATTCTAAAAAGAATGACGTTTATTTGACATAAGAGTAAGGAACGTTGCTTTGTATTGCATAATTTAATCGTTTTAATATCAGTAATGTGACATTATAGGTCAACAGGATTAATAAAAAAACTGAGAATTTAAAAAAGTAATTTTTTTTAAAAACAATAAGGTAATTACTATTTTTTAAATAGAATAATAAAATATGGCCTATAAATAATTTTCATTTGACAGTTACTAGCATTTAAGCAATTACGAAATAAATAATAAAATATTCTTACACGAACATCGTCTGTATATATAATAAATACGTTACGATATATCTCTTTTCCGGCTCTCAGGAGAGATGGATTTTGATGAATGAGGTATAAAAAAAAAAGGAGAATTTCATGGAGATTTGACTTATCCTGATTTTCATAGTTAAATTCCTACTAAGGCTTAAATAGAAGAGATGCAAAATCTGGGAGGTTAAAAAGCTTCGACGATTGGGAGCCAGTGGATCGAGGCCGGATGAGTTAGTTGGGTTTTGAAATTTTCGACGTGGGCATATATTTGTCCAGCGTTTCAAAGCCCTAAAACCTACCATTTTTGAGCTAACGCACAATATATGGCCGCACGTGTCCTCTGCAAGATTGCGTTAAGTGTCGTTGTCATGACAACTTTATGCCGGCAAAAGCAAGTTGATTGTATACAAAAACTTTTTAATAATTGTTAGAAAACGTTATTTTGTCAATAAAATGTTGTTTTTAGGTTTCTATGAATGTCTGACCATTTAAGCACAGCTAATTATGATTACTACATATAGAAAATGATATAGCTGAGTCTTATTATTTAACTGTAAAATTGAAGGGATATTTTCCAGTGGGGTAAACTAATTACTTATTAAGTATAAACTGTTACTTCAACATAGTCATTATAAATTATGCAGCTTCATCAAATGTGAGCGTTAAATTAACTTTCTTGGTAACATTCTATTGTTTATACGAATACACATGTTTCCCTGTTATCACTTATACTTCGAATGTACTAGGGATTAGAAGAAGGTTAGGCATCTAATGCGGGATTTCTCTCTCGGGTATACTACTCATTTCTAAAATATAGCAAAATCAAATAATTTAAACAATTCCATTGATATGCTATTTCAATCAAATTATAAATCAAAGAAAAAACAAAACCATTAAATAAAAAAATAATTCAAAATAAAGGAAACAGAATATAAAAAAAATAGCAACACCATTTCAAAGAAGCATCTGAATATATAATGCTTCTTTTTTTTTTATGCTATTTTTTTTTCTATGATGCTACCTGATGAAATTGTTATATGAATGAATAAATAAATTTATTTTTATTGTAATAACACGTTTGAAAACAGGAGGTATCTAAAAAAAAAGAAGAAAGGGTTTTAAAAGTGTGTAATTTAAAAAGAAATCCTACGTACAAAAGGAATAATCTTATCTTAATTTTGAGACCTTGGATATAAGGATATTTTTCATATAACTTGCAAACATCAAAGTTCCGCCAAAAAAAATTACTTTCTTTAACGCAACACAACTTATTTTTTAGTAAATAATAGGCATAATTGATATATATATATATATATATATATATATATATATATATATATATATATATATATATATATATATTGATAACAGAAAGATTTCTGTTGAGAACTATTAAATGTAAACAAAATGGCTACTCCTTACGACCTTAACAGAATAAACATTTCCATAAATCCATCTCTAATACAGATAACACTCCGGAAGTAACACTCATGACAGATATTTAGGACGGCACTAAAATATTATAATTAGGGATTGATAAATTATTTGCCACTTCCATAAATTTAAAAAAATAAAATTTCTATAAATAAAAAATTTACAGAAGTGGCAAATAATTTATC
The DNA here is from genome assembly GCA_948150685.1 of Rhaphigaster nebulosa. Taxonomy (NCBI): domain Eukaryota; kingdom Metazoa; phylum Arthropoda; class Insecta; order Hemiptera; family Pentatomidae; genus Rhaphigaster; species Rhaphigaster nebulosa. The sequence continues at coordinate 101,437,607 of OX411310.1, read as the reverse complement.
AATCCCTAATTAAATTGATCCTTATATACCATCATGCGGATGTCAACTAAAATATTATAAGTTTACATTTACAACATTAATTTTTATGGTATATTTTGCATTACCTCATTTCAATATAATTCTTAATACCATAATATTACAATATTATTAATCCTTAAATAAATTAATTTATTTATTTATTATAGAAGTAATTAAAGATGTAACAGCCTGGTTAAGGATAGGCAAAAAAACGTATCTAAACCAAACTGTTTATTGATTTAATTGTTGTTATTATTTATTGATTATATTTCTTTAGCTCGAATGTTACAATTTAGTAATTTAGTGCTAATTTATTATAATTGCATTTCCTTTATCTGTAGAATTCATCATCATTTCTAAAGTGACATAGAAAAATTTAAAAATAAAGTGAAATCTATAGACTACAATGATTTCAATGATGAAAATTAATAATACAAGAATATGACAATATTCTGTAGACCATCTTTGTATTTTTAATATAAAATAGACTTTTTTTTTTTAATTGCTCCCCCTCATAATTATTTTCTATATATTCTCGAGTTTAGGAAATCGATGTTGAGTAGTAATCTGTTTGTTGAAAAAAAAAAAAAAAAAGAAAAAAGAATGCTATTGAGGCCATAAAGAAGGAGAAAAGACGGAGGAGAGAGAAGGCGGTGACTATCGGAAGAAGGAACTGGGTCAGAGGCTGGGGGCTTGGAGGACAGGCGGTACTCCTTATCTGTCTGCTATGTCTCGCCTATCGTCCTCCCCTCCTCTACCTTTCTCTTCACGTATTTTAATGTATTTAATCGGTGCAGCCATGCTATTATAGAAATTCGATAACCAAAGACAGTACATATGATACTGCATATTTCTCATGTGAAATTTCAATTTGTTTTTAATTATTGAAAATCATAACCACAGAATGCAAGCCTTCATTCCCAGGTAGTCCAGGCGCGATAATTAAATAAATTGCCAGTGGACTGTCTCAAACTGTTAATTAGGATAAAAAACACTGGAAACAAATCGTATATGTTTTAGATAAAATCGGTATGTAGAAACATGGTGAAAAAACAATGCATAAAGGTGCCCAAAAGTGTTTTTTTCGCGTTTAAGATGTGATAATTTTTTTTTTTAAGAAAAATAAATAGTACGCAGTAGAGTTTAAAAATAAGGAAAAAATCAGTACTAAACAATTGAAGTCGGTCAACAATTGTTCGCAAAAAAAATAAATAAAAAAATCGCGAAATTAATTACGGACTTGTTCTGAGGCTAAATTATTGCTTTTGTTATTGGCTATCTATAATCAAAGTTGAATGCAAAAAAAAAAAAAAATTCCAAAAATTGAAAAAATGTAAAAACAGGTGTTCTCAAAAAAGATTTGAACAAGAGGCAAAATGGTCCTAGAGCCATTTTTTAAAGCGCTATCTGTTCTCAAGGAGTTTCTTAAAAAAATGTTTCACATCTTAAACGTGACAAAAAAAAAAACATTTTACGGTACCTTTGTGAATTTTATTACCATATTGCTACATACCGATTTTATTTAAAGCATATAACAATTTGTTTCTAATATTGTTCTCCTAATTATCACGTTGAGAATGCCCATTGGCAATTTATTTAAAAAAATAAACTATTGCGCCTGGACAAAGGCTACATCCAACTTGACAATTTCGAATCAAAACCAACTTTGACAACCGCTAAACCGCTTTATCAACTACTCCAATGATGGTTCATTTCCACATCCTTGCATTCCTCCAAACCACAATGTGTTGATATAGACACACATAAAAAGTTAATCTTTTCACATATGGTACACTAAAATGCACGAAACGGATCTTCCGTTATCTTGACAACTCAGCAAGCCCACAAATGGACAGAGTACGATACCTCAAACTAGCATCTGATCGGAGAATTAGCATGAGGCCATTATGAAAAAAACAAAACACAATTTATAATAACTAAACACGGTACTACCACCATCATATTAATTAATGTCCATCAGTTCATCACGTACATGTACTTATTAAAACCGATTTGGACAAAATCATTACAAATGTATGGCATAGCTTAAAAGATAGGCATAACAAACATTTCAATCAAAGACATAAGGACGTCACTCAAGCACGTTAGTAACAAAACATTACAAACTGACTCACACTAAACTAGTTTCGAATGTTATACATTCATCTTCAGTTCTGAAAACACACAAAAAATTCAAAAATAAGCAATTCAAAATATAGTTTGGTATTATTATACATATTAAATTAGATGTAATATAAATCAGTATTATAGAACATTTATAAATTATGAATTTAATTAAGACAAGAAATCAAATACATGTATTAATTAAATTCATAATTCATAAATGTTTATAATACTAATTTATATTACATTTAATTTAATATGTACAATAATACCAAACTGTATTTTGAATTGCTTATTTTTTAATTTTTATGTGTTTTTAGAACTGAAGATGAATGTATAATATTCGAAACTAGTTTTCAACAAAACAAAATTATAGAAGTGGCAAAAAATTTATCAATTCCTAATTTATCCATACTAGTATACCCGAGCGAGAACTCTCGCATTACATATCTTAATGAATCCTTAATGAAATCGAAGTATAGGCGATTAACAATATAATATTATCAAGAAAGTTTATTTAACACACAGATTTGGTGAAGCTTTATAATAGTTTATAATGACTATGTTCAAGTAGTAGTTAATACTTAATAAGTAATTAACTTACCCTACTGGAAAGTACCCCCTCAGTTTAACATTTAAGCAATAAGACTCTACTATACCACTCTCTGTTTGTAGTATTTTATCATTCATGGAAACATAAAAACAAAATTTAATTTACAAAACGTTTTCACAGTTATTAGTACGTTTTTGTTAACAGTCTCAACTGGCTTTAAAAGCTATAAAGTCGCCATGACAACGGCACGTACGCAAGATGGCATGCGTTATCTCGAAAACGGTAGGTTTTTAAACTTTAAAACGCTGGACCAATACGCTCCATAGGAGCGTATATGATCTTGATGCCCGCGTCAAAATCTTTAAAACCCAACTTATCCCGTCTCAATCCGCCGACTCTCAGTCTTCAAATCTTTGAAACCTTCCAGTTTTTTCATCACTTTTATTTAAGCCCTTATAAGATTTTAAGGAACAAAATCGGGATTCGTCACTTCTCCGTGAAATTCTATTTCTTTTGATACCTCAAATGTCAAAATCCACCGCTCCTGAGAGCCGGAAAAGGGATCTATACTACCGTAATAATATATAGTAGTGATTAAATTAGATGTAATATAAACCAGTACTAGTATACCCGAGCGAGAACTCTCGCATTAGATCCTAATACATTAAGAAGTATAAGCGATATTAGGAAAACATATTTATTCTTATAAAAAACCTGTACCACTACAACCCATGAAGGGTCTTGGGTTCAGTACTTGTTAAGGACCGTACTGTCTCTAGCCCAACGGTTGTGCAAGGAGGTGATTTGGCTGAAATCACGCTCTACCGCCAGGTTTTTCCCCCAATTAAGGGTACCCATTTTATAGAGGCTGGGTGGTCCCCAGGAGGGTCTCCCGATCCCACAGGGTCGATCCACGACTGATAACAGAATAAATAATTATCTGCCACAGCTGGTCTCGAACCCGGGACCGGGAGCATTGTAACTTAGTGCCTTACCACTGAGCTACTCCGCTCCGTTATTTATTCTTATAAACAATATAATATTACTAAAAAAATGTATTTAACACGCAAATTTGGGGAAGCTACATAGTTTGTAATGACTATGTTGAAGTTACAGCTCATACTTAATAAATAATTAGCTTACCCCACTGGAAAACATCTCTTCAATTTAGCAGTTAGGCAATGAGATCTAGCTATATCATTTTCTATGTGTAGTATTCTTATTTAACAGTGCCCTTTAGGGTTGGACATGGGAAACAATATATTAAACTCATTAAAAGTGTTTGTAAACAGACTCAAATTGTTATAAAGTTGCTATGTCAACGGCACGTAGGCAAGATGGCATGAGACCCGTGCGGACCTATATCGTGCATTATCTCAAAAACGGTAGGTTTTTAAGCTTTAAAACGCTGGACCAGTATGATCCGAAAGATCATACATGGTTTTGATGCCCGCGTAAAAATATGTAAAACCCAACTTATCCCGTCTCGATCCGTTGACTCTCAGTCGTCAAATTTGTGAAACCTTCCAGTTTTTTCATCACTTTTATTTAAGCCCCTGTAAGATTTTAAGAAACAAAATCAGGATTCGTCACTTCTCCGTGAAATTCTATTTCTTTTGATACCTCATTCGTCAAAATCCATCGCTCCTGAGAGCCGGAAAAGGGATCTATACTACCGTAATAATATATAGTAGTGATGGTCTATTGAATCTGAATTGTAAACACGACAGCTATGCCCTAGCAAGCTAAAAAATCTTAACTCAAAAACATTTTTCTTAATAAATTAATTGGTCGGAAAAATAAACCTTTATATGGCATTAGAACGTCCTAAAACTGCAATGGTTTGGATCCAACCTTGAGCTTTCTAATGTCATAAAAAGGTGTAATTTTCAGCGGAATTTGGGTATACTACCAAAATACATTTCGAAAAATAATTAGAATTTAGAGCTTTTTTAAATTATCAGTGCAGAGTTCTATTGTATATTCAATAACAATTTTGTGTCCAACAACTGAAACGAAGCGATATTTTAGCAAGAGACACAGACCGAAACGGAAGGATTCAGTTAATCGTACATCATATCGTCGGGGCAATGCTAAAGTGGTAACTGAATACGTGACATAAATAATTAAGAATATAAAATACGACAAATTTAATTAAGACCCGACGTTCTAAGTTCCACAAATTTTCAGATATGGCACTTTTACATTGCACCGCCACATTAAAAAATATTCGGGATTTTTTCGTTTCAAAAAAATTTTTTTTTTCGTTCTATTCAAAAATAAACATCAACCATGAAAGAAAGTGGTAGAATACACTTTATGGAGAAACATATAAATTAGCAGTTGACATCCGCATGATGGTATAGAAGGATCAATTCCTAATGTAAATTAGCAATTAAAACTAACATTATTAGCATCATAGTTTTATACGTAAAAGTTTGAACAATAGCAAGTCAATAAATCGAATTACACCAACTTACATTACTTTAAAAGAATAGGCCCAAATCAAATTAGTCGTAACTAGAAGCGACCTCATAAGCTAAAGGGCCCTAACACCAAATCATTTTTCTTGATACATACTTGAAGTAAGCAAATAACCGAATTGGTTTAAAACTTACACCTTTTCAAGACATTAGAAAACACCAAATCCAACGGTTGGATCCAAATCATTGGTTATAGGGCTTTCTAATGTCATAAAAAGGTTATTAAACCAATTCGGTCACACTACAAAAATGCATTTAGAAAAAGGATTTGGAGTTAAGAGCCTTTCAGCTTATCAGGGCAGAAGACAGCTTAGCACCATTAATCACTAACGAATTATTATAATATATTTTCAGGACCAAAATCCATGTCATGTACATATATTATTTAATACCCTTCCGAATCCAATAATTACCAATATAGGAAATAATCTGTTTGATTACAACACTATTTGTTTTCTCCTTTAATTTGTAACAACACCATTACAATAAAGATTTGAGAGAAAAAAAAAAACAATGCTAATTTGTAATTAACAATTATTTTTCATAAACATAATCAGCTAATGATTTTGGACTATTTTAAAGAAACATTCAAACAAGGTAGTAAAGCTTAAGGAAATTAGGACCAACAGCAATAGCGAAGTTTCTTAACCTTATTGTCCTTTAAGGATATTGAATGATTAGGTCCACAAGGAGAAAATTTAAATGGAACATAGGAAGACTTATATATTGTCGTGTCAACTGTAAAATTTTGGATGCAAAAAAAGGCATTTTTCTTACTCGCCACATTACATTTGTTAGAGGGACGATAAGCGCGATTATAAGTATGATCCGCTTGGAAAAGGATATTTCCTCGTGGTTAAGCACCGAAAATGACCTTGTTTGTTGTTTTTATTTTAATACAAATAAACATTACATATTCGATAGTTTTACAGTTGGCACGGTGATATTACAATTCACTAAAAGAAAGGTCATAAACCATAGAATATGTTAAAATTTCTTTGTAAGTTATGACACACAAAACAATCATAGAATCTTACCACTAGAATCTCCTCCGTTATAGCTCCTGTACTCACCTAAAAGAAAAAGAAAAACGATGTAAGATAATGTAACAGAACTGAAAATAATTAAACATAGCATTATAATTTTATGTAATTAAATATAAGTAATAAAAATGTTAATTTAATTTAACGATGTAGTCACTCTCCCTCCAAATTTCTTTTATATATGTATATAAATATGTATTATACATTATATATATATATATATATATATATATATATATATATATATATATATATATATATATATATATGCGAACCCCATCACTAGTATGGAAATTTTATATAACAGGAAAATACTCAATTACGTTACATTTTAGCAATTTTGGAATAGGCATAAACATAAGAAAATGCAATTTAAAAAAATTTAACTTACAAGTAGAACTGGGACAACAATAATAATATTCATTGTACAACAAACAGTTCAAGATTCATACGGATTTAAATCGGAATTTTCTAGCAACAAATTACATAACCTTTCCTAATCAGTTTTTAATGAACAATAGATATTTTTTTAAAATAAAAAGAATAATAAGAGAGCTCTAATCACCGACATCCATTAATAACATTTTAATTTATTTATTAGAGAGTAGTAATATAATTTTTTAAGAATGTTTTTAAAACATAATGTACTCATCTTAAAAACCGTCGATGATTCCTTACAAAGGCAAAAAAAAACAACAAAAAAATAAAAAAACGAATGAAATATGCAGTCACCTTTTTAAACTATTAGAAGTAACTCTTAATCAACTTATGGATACAAAATTAACTAAATACTTAGTGCGAAGAGCGAGGATTCAGGAAGACAAACTGATAACCAATAATATTCATAGGTTAGTTAGTTGAAATGCTAAAAGAAAAATATTAAAAATAAGAAATGCATGCTACAAAATCGGAATTAAAAAAGGATAAAAAGAAACTTAGATATAGTAAAAAAAAAATTAATCTAAGCAAATGGATTATCTAAAGAAACAAATTATAATTCCTTAGCTATCGAAGTACAAAATTATCAATGTGTAGATGTGTTGACATAATTGAAAACATGAGTGGAGGGAGGTGTTATGTTACAAAATTTAAAGTTTTGAGAAAATGACTAATACAATTTTTTCTTATGTAATTTTTTTAAATACATGATCTATCCAAAATTTCGGATTGTTAAGAAGACAAGCATACAACAACTTAATTCTTAAGAAAAAACCAGTATCTTTAAACTTGTTACATAGCATCTTCATTTGCTCATGTCTTCAACTATAATTAAATTTAAGTAGCACAAAAGCACGGAACTAACTAAACCAAATACCTGAATTATCGGTTCATGCTTCAACGGTTTCTGGTCTACACTAAATATTTAACATTTCAATAAAAAAAATATATATTGCCTTTGTTTTGATGGGTCACTGGTGAATGGTAGGAGTGCATCTCGACAGGGCTTGGGGAATTGACTATCGCAAACAGACGGTGCACCATCAGGGGGCATCCCATGTACAATGGTGCGTCAAAATCTTAAGCCGAGGCGCGTCGATATGGTCAATTAATGGAAGGGAAAATTTATTGAGATGAAAACTACTAATATATAAAATGTTAGTAAACATAAAGGTAGAAAGGCGTTAAAACGACAAAATTGAGATATATAGTGAAAAAGTTACGTAAGCGATAGTTTTATCATCTCACGCTACCTTTAAAGCGAAAAAAAAAATCGAGGAATCAAAATAATGATTTTAAATTTCCATAGGAGAGGCGAAAGAAGTATGGCTTACGAACCTTTTTCACTCTCCGTTTCTTTGTTTTGGCGCTAACGCCTTTATGCCTCAACAACGTCGATATAAATAGGTAAAGAAGCTTGGAACAGTCGATTATTCAATCTGGAGAAGAAAGACATTGTTACACGTTCAAAAAAAATTTACATTAAACATAACATCACATTAGACATAACATTTAGATCATTATAACCGTTTTTTGATAAAATCTTAAGCGCTAAAAATTCAAAATTTAGGTTTTAATTTATTATGGGTCCTACACACCACCTCTATCGATTCCCGCTCACTATACATCGAAAAAAAAAATTGGAAATGATCTAAAAACCTGCTACTGATGACGTAAGCACCAAATACTGATGATTTACATTCATTGGTCACTGTGGTCTTGACCAGTACTAAAAATCTTAAAAATATATTGTAATTTTTAATTTTTGCCACATTAATAAAATCCTACTGTACACTACAAAGAATACAATTTTTAGAAAATATATGGTTGTTTGGGAAAAAAACGTTTCATGTGTTTCCTGTAAAGTTTGCTAAATGTAGTTTGCCTCATTTTCAAAAAACAATGTCGATATGGAAAGTTGTGCTAAGCAACATATGACAATACATCAACTCTTGATTCTTGATGACCGATCATTAATAGATTTAAGAATACTTGATCATATGTTCAAGTGTAGCAAACAAATTTCTTTAACCACAAAAACAAAATCTATCGACTAGTAACTTTCAACGTCCATTTTGTCATTTGTGAATAATTCTGTGATGTTTGGGTAAAGGAGTACAAGCCATTCTTTTTACGAAGATGGTTTTAAGTTATACTCTGTTCTTTTTAATAAACGTTGCGTTTGAGAACAAAGCTATTGGTCACTACAAAAAGTCTTCATATGGAATGTTCCGTTGACTTATTTCCTCTTTCTCAAAGGTAAAGTTCAGAACAAAATTTAATTTAAACCCATCGGAAAAAAAAAATGACTTACCCATTTACCCAAACACTACAGAATCTTCGAAGAATCTTTAAATATTTTACTAACCAAGGAGGAAGAATCAGGTAGGAAATCAATTAAATCGTTAGCACAAAGGAAGGGTGATACAGAATGATGATAAAGAGAAGAAAACTATATATTATTTAAAGGTGGCACAAATTTTCTTTTCTTTTTTCTTTAAACAGCCAACAAATTATACCATAATACAATTGTGCAAATTAGAAATAGAAACGAAAAAACCTGTTTCCTCCCGTCAACTAAGGGCGTGTAGAATATTGCAAGCAGCCATAAGATTAAATTGCTTTTCTATTTTGGACTAATGTAATTTTAAATAATCTATTTTAACTGAGATTTGCGTAATGTTTAGACGAAGCAAGTGTCTAATAATAGATGCCTACACAGGAGACACTGCCCGCCACCTGTCAACTCCTGTTTATTTTCAACATATATCCTTCAAAAGGAAAGAGTAATCAAGGTGTAAGATCAGTCAAATAAGATAATTTAATAATTAAATTAAAGCTAATAAAAAAAAATTCAATATATTTAAATATCGATATATATATATATATATATATATATATATATATATATATATATATATATATATATATATATATATATATATATATCGATAGAATTTTAATGTATCGAAATAGTAGTTCGATATTTTGGCCCTCGATATTTTCAATCTTTAAAGGTGCATTAACACCTTTGCCAAGCCTAGGCACTAACTAGCTTAGCACACTAACCTAACTACAAGCTACTGTACCAGACTTTCCAACTTTTGTCGGCAGTTAATTTCGGTTTAAAATATTTTTATTTATAACTTGTAAAAATAAGATTGAAGCTTCTATTAGGATTCGTTGAATACCTGAATGAACCATGGAGCAAATGCAGTGAACAACTGCGCTACTTTAGTGCAACAAATTACAATGTTAACAGTGTAACATATAGTTTAAAAACTATTCAAAAGAAAAAAGTAATTTTAAAATAATAAACAATAAATTATAAAATGTTATTTTCATATATCATCTGAAAAATTTTGACAGTAATATTTGAATTTTTATTAAAAAAACGGAGAACTTGTTCAGCTTTAAGCAAAGAGAAAGATTAGGAATGACATTAAGTTCCTAATTTATTATATTAAAATATTTATTATTGTTTCGTTTTATTTATGACTATTGTTATATTTAAGTTACTATAGCATACTCCTTAAAGAGCGTCTCAAGGTTTTTTTTTTGGTTTTTTTTTTTTACAGAATCTTGAGCACTCATTGCAGCAATGGAATTTCTTTATAGAATGGCTGCGAATACAGAAGGAAAGAATGCGGTGCAAGAATCTTCCAACAATAAAACATCATAAAGAAGAGCCAACTCAAATGGTTGTCTTTCCTAGCCAAGTCAATCCGAGTGTCAATTAAATAAATAATAATATAAGAATAGGTAAACTTGAAATGATAAAAATCATTTTGCTATAATTTCTTTTATACTATTACAACAATATAAAAGAAATTAGAACTGTTTCATTATATTTTAAAAGGCTTAGAACTGGCATACTATACACGGTTCTTAAGCACGGCATATCCGTGGAAGACCAAATAAAGATAGGTGGTGAAGAAATCTTCAGAAGCTTGACATTATAGTGACTAAATAGATTTAACAAAGATAAAAAGATAAACCAGGGATTATTCATATTCCAATTGAACTATTCTTACGCTCTGTGACAGTTATAACATTCTAATACATTTTAAAAAAAATATATTTATAGAGTAATTGTTACATAAATTAAGTTGTGCGATAATTTTGTCCATCAGTGAATTTTTTTGGAGCATTTGTTGATGAAAAACTGAAACACGATTATAATGAGCTCATTGAATTGTAGCTAAAATTCATTGGAAGGGATCCAGAAGGAAAAATTAAAATGAGATATCTCCTGGATGGATGGCAAAGGCGATTTATTTATTTTAATTAAAATGTTTTTATTTAGTGAGCAGTTGGACTTGGAAGTGTAAGAAGTAAAGAGACTGAAGAACATACAGAAGGTTTAATTTCTCAAAATAGTTAAGTATGCTATCTTATTTAAAATCTATTGAAACTATTAAACATCTACTAGTTGTCAATGACAGACGAAAGAGGAGTGAACTATTAGGGTCTTTAATGGCTAATTGACAAGTGGATGAAGAACAGAAATAGTTTCTCCTGCAATGCGTCGAGAACCATAGAAGGCAATACACTGACAATAAAAAGGAAATCGTAAAGCAAAAACATAGATAATGATTTAAAATACTTCTATACTTCTCTCGAAATATTATTTGAATATTTTACATAAAAATAACGTGATAATTAAAATTTCAAAAATTAATATAAATAATCGACTGGTTAATTTTCTTTCGCTTCCCTATTTCAGGCTTGATGCTTTACGGGTTAATATTAATAAATTGGAAAAATACTTTGTACAAATTTACACAATATCAAAAGGAAAAAAACATAAGGGGTGTACGTTAAAAAAATAAAAAGTAATCTCATTAAACCTTCAACACAACAGAGCTTATTATTAAATAATAAAGTTTGTATTGAATATTATAGAATAGAATAGTTAGGTCTTCCATGTTCTAATGTTGTTCCTCATTTTGAAAACAGATATTATTTTAACAGGTGTCGCCATCATTTTTAAAACCCGTTAATATACATTGCAGAAGCCTTGCAACTGTTGTGAACTGGGCCAGCATTTAGACTCTTCTAACTTCTTTCACATAAATAATTGGTAAACTTCTTACCATAAATTTTTGCTACTTATTATAAATAAGTTGTAGGTCGCCCTCCAATTCAAATGTGATGTGATAATTTAATTTTTTGTAGTACTAACTATATATGTATAGTTTATATATAGGCATTAATTCAATTTTTAAACTACCTCTCTCATCAGTGGACTAGCTCAGCCTGGATCAACCAACCCTGTAAAGCGCCTGGTCAATCATTCTTATAGGACCTCAGAATCCTTCCTTCAGACAAGATCACCAGCGCGGCCGGTCTAAATAAACCCAATATTCTCATAACAAAAATTGAAAGAGTGTTTCTTACTTTCTTTCCAAGTCCTCTTAGTTCGAATTTTTTTTTTTGCTATTACCTTATTCTGTCAATTTTTAATCTATTAAATATTTTCTGTAAAGAGTAGATGCCTGGAAGGCATAAGTCAGTGAACACCTCCATAAGACAGATCTGGCGGAAACGACTGAGAAATCTGACACGTGAACTCCTCAACAGGACAACTGCTGAGGACCTTCCGTCATATTTCAGTGGTCTACAATCAAGAATATTTTGAACATTAATCTACTATCTAATTTCCTGTAACTTTACTTCTCAAAAGAATTTACTTAAAATCTAACTTAGAATATTAGCTGAAACTGAGAAATAATTGGTGTATTTCAATATTTTAAATTCACTAACATCGTTGTATTAATTTAATTTATTCAAGAACATTTACATTTGATCTATTAAATTTTTATTAGTTTTGCTTGGAATATACGAAAATGCGGACAAAAAATGTCCCAGGTAGAAAAAAGTTTTCAATTCAAAGACAGTTATTAATATTTTAAAGATAAACTTGCTCATTCTGTATTAATGTTTAAAAAATCTTATTAGGATTTTTGAGTTTTGTCTTTTAAAGGGAAAGACAAAAATTAATCTTTTACTAGTTTTCCCACTTTCCAGGAAACCCTAGTACCCATCGTGGAGGAATCAACAAATTTTGATGGAACAGCTCATTCGATTTATTTCATTTATTATATAAAAATTATTTTATAAGATAGAGGTATATATATATATATATATATATATATATATATATATATATATATATATATATATACACCTCTATCTTTATAAATGACTGAAATATTTAATCGGTCGCTATTTCGGGAAAAATGGCTGAAGGTAATGTCGAAATCCGAGAACAATCTTGTGGTGACCTATAACTTTGGCGCAAAATTAAAAAAACAAAAACAATAGAAGAAAATTCATGGGCACTAAACGGACGGATTTTTTATTTTATTTTATTACATTCTTCAAATTTAGAGGATTCATTGTTTATAGTTCTTGGTCGATTATTGAAAATAATAATCCAAAAACATATTGTAACCCATCACAGCAATATGGACATCAAGTCAATATCCCCAATAAATTCTGTCTTTCTATGCAACATGCTCTCCATAGCAATTTACATTTTTAGAAAAATTACTTAGAAAAAGTACTTAAGATCACTTACAGTGTCCAATTTATTGGTTTATTGATGCACCGTTTATTACCCAGCTTCCTATATCCTATCGTTCACACGCCTTCTCTTCTATCCCCACCAGTTTACTAGTTCTTCTAGTCCAATAAGAACTAGTATCTTTAGAGTTAACAAAAGAGTCTAGTAGATAGTCTCAAGCTGATGGTACGGGAGATGACAATAGATAGAAAGAAATAGTCTGATGTAACAATGTAACAGCCATTGTTATGCTTTATTACAAATAAAGGTACATTCTTACCTAATAATACATCTAAAACTCCGTGAGTAGCATCAGTTTAACGTAACCTACAACTTTTTTATCTAGGGAAATCATCGAAATGAGGCCGTTGCAATCCATAAATCTTAATGGTGTATTAAAAAGGTATGAACAACCCTTTGCTTTTCACTTGAACCGTGATTCGAAGAAAATCGAAAAAAATATTGGCCTACAAATATATTGGGCCGTTTCGTGTGACCTACACACCCAGCATGTCAAAATAACGAGATTATGAAAATTTCTCAATAAGGAGCAGATTTTCTAGTAATTGTTTAATAAACAGCAGTAGTATCAAATGGTGATGCTGGCCTACAAACTTCTTGGGCAGTTTTTCCAGTCCTACGCCCTAAACATGTCAATTTTACTGATTAACACTTGTCGGCCGCGAAGCACACATGAATGGGGATCTATTTTGGAATTAATTAATGCAGTGGCATACAAAAATATTGGACCGTATCGTTTAACCTACAAAAATGAGACCGTATATCGCTATTATTTTATTTTTTAATGTCCCGCGTCTTTGACTTATTAGACTAGTACCTCTTCAGCAGTTTTTCAATTTTTTTTTTCAAAATTAGCGAATTATGAGCGCGGATTTCTCGAAAACTATGCGAGGTAGAGAAAAATGAATTGAATCAATCTTGTAAAAAAATTTGTATTAAATAGTCATATCACTAGGAGGCATAGTTTCCGAGATATAAGCAAATGATATATATATATATATCTATATATATATATATATATATATATATATATATATATATATATATATATATATATATATATATATATATATATATATATATACCTCCGGTCTCAATTTTTTAGGTTAAGCGATATGGCCCAATATTTTTGTGGGCCAGTAGACCAGTGACAATTTAACACTACTGGTATTTGTCAAACAATTATGTGAAAATCAGCTTATTGTTGAGAAATGTTCATACCCTCGTTATTTAAACATATTGGGGGTGAAGGTCAAGCCAAATTATTTGTAGGCCATAATTATTTTCGATTTCCTTTTCAAATTATCTAACGATTCAAGTAAAAGCAAAGATTTTTCATACCATTTTAGTACACCATTAAACTGACATGTTTCCCGATTGCTAAATTGGAAATAACTCCATTTCGAAAATTTCCAAAGATAAAAATTGTAGGTTACATTAAACTTTTTAGTTTTATCAGTGTTAATAATTTGAAAATAAAATGCGCCTTGTACTACAATGAACGTTAACTGTGGATTAATTCAGCAATGCCGAGGCATAAGCTAGGACAGGTCTATCAAGGGTTCCACATAGTAATGTTAGCATTATCTTCACATTTATTAGTGATTCTTGTTTTAAGTTGAAAGAGGAACCTTAGGCAACCTCTATTGCACCAAACGGTGGTACGCAAGGTCGTTCCAGGTGGTACGCGAACAAGCAAACAAAAGTCATAGATAGAATAATCTTTTAACACTTTCAAGAAGGGATAACGATATTTTAAAAATTATTATTGAATGCATAAATAATAGGATGAATAAACGAAATCTACAATTAATAATAATGATTCAGAATGATTGTCGTAATAGAGGCGAAAGAACTCTGTGTTGAAGAGTACTTAAGAATCAAGTTGAGCTTCATCAAGCCTAACATTGATGCCCTGATTGTAAATAAACAACAACGTTCATCCGACTCCAAAATATTAATGCTTTTCTTCAGTGTCCAAACTTCTGATTTTTATTTGCAGGATGTTTAGTGTTATGTGAATCTTACTGTCGCTGTTCTATATGAGATATAGATAAACTTTTGTTTTTGGATTTTTGAACTTTATTTTCAATTATTACTTTCTTAAGCAAATTAACTGTAATGTATATACTCGTACAATATTTATAAATATACGAGTATATGTTTTATATTATATATTGATGTATTATATTATGTATTATGTTTTATACGAGTATATATGAATATATTGTTTTTTTGTATTTTTTTTGTTGAATAAACTTTTGCAAATTAGTATGCATTTTTTTATGTGTTCGTTTCAAATTAAAGAACTTTTTTCTGGAACAGATCAATTTACAGAGTATGAATTTTCATATGTAGCCGTTAGATGATATTTAAATGTTGGAATATTATAAAAACAACTATTTTTTTCCCCCTCTTAGTTTATTTTTATAGTATGATTGTCTGTTTTTTTCTTAGCTTGACTTTATTGAATAGCCAAATTCAATTCAAATCCAAACAAAATATATAAAAAAGTTTATTTTAAAAAAAATTAAATTGTTATCAGACTACTTATAAAAGGTTCTTTGGGAGGAATATGAATATTGGATGATCAGATAATATGACAGGCTTTAATGGGTTGAAAGAGGCATCTTTAGACAACCTCCTTGTTGCTATAGGCAGTACATCTCTCCCTCCTCATACGGCGATCGTCGTCTTCAGCTACAAAACATGTTCCATCCACAGTCTGTGTCATTAGAACTGAGCGACACAACCCCGTTTTCTCGCCTCAAACCATTTTTATTTCAGTGATGGTCGGATAGGAAGAACAGACACATACACTACAGCGAATCCCGAAGACAGAGACAGGAGGTAGCTGGCGGCGGCGAGTTAATTGATAATAAAAGGGCGGGGAGGGGGGCGGGGCGGGGGAGGGATCAATAGCGGCCGCCGTCACTGTCACCCCCACCCCCACCCCGCCGCCGGATCTGGGTGAACCCATGACCTCCCTTCCACCCTCTGCCCTCTGCCCTTCCACTAATAACAAATCCCTCCGCTAATGTTACATGTCAATTATAATAATCTGTCCATGTGTAGATTGTTACTCGGTTCTCAGAAGATACATCAGAGTTTGAATCTATTCCTGATCGCTACAAAAACTTTGACGGTCAGATTTTAAAAGTTTCCATGGACCACGGGTAAGCGAGTTGGATTACTGGAATTCGAGAGGATTCCTTCGATGGGATTTAATTCAAGTTTCGAATGAGGTTCGTTTAGCACAATAGCTCATTTATAAACATATGGAGATTAACAATATTCAGAGAACCTAATATTAAGATTGTTGGGAATAACAAATGGACTATCGTCATACTACTCTATATACCCACTAACTCCAAGTCATCAATCGATTCAGTGAGCATCTTTCGATAGATTTAAAGAACAATATTATTTTTGTTTAGTTATTGTATATTATAACTAAAATAATTCTGATTACTTCGTTAAATACATTATTTTTTTCTTCTTTATAATTATTGTTACAGAGAACTACTATAATTAAAGCAACTATCAAGAAGTTGATAACCAGGTAACTACTTCGGGAACTTCATGGCTTTTTATGGAATTGATTTATTCATTTTTAATAATACAGTTCGAGTCTGGGTATGGCAGAAAATGTATTTTCTATTTCGAATGTAGATAGACAATAAATAAGGGAGAAGAATGGAATGGTTAGAATAACAAACACCAAGTTAACTGTTGCTTACTTTATAAATCATAATATACTCTTATGTGAGATAACATTATATATTTTGTCAGTCATTATAATTTATTATTATTCACATTAGTAGTTTGCCTGCAACTATAATACGCTATAGAATATTAGTTTACCTTTAACCTTTAATAGACAAATCAATAAACCGCGACAGACAGCATTACGAATATTAGAAACGGTCGTATATTAATTAAAGTTAGAATAGGTAAAATTACTTAAGAATAAGAATGATTTATCAATAGCTTTAAACATAGGTAATATTTAACACACAATTAGTTAAACATATGTTGATATTATAAGATTTCAGTATATCTATACAATATGTAAAACTTTCAATTGTTTTGAAAAGTCAACAGAAAAAAAATATTAGTGTTAAGATGTATAATGCTTTTGAGTGTTTTAAAACTATAAATAAAATTTATTTTCGTTTCCATGCCGTCGATGAAAAAATTCTCAGAATCATTGTGACACTTTTATAGCGAAGCGGATCGTTTTATCAGCGAAGGTCGGTCACAAGATAACATGCAGGGGACTCCGGGTCACCCTTTTGTATACATTCAACTTTGATTCTTTAAAACATATTATTAGTAAAAAATGCAATCTGCCATTTGTGGACATTGTATAATAATGATGACTGAGTTACATTCCTACCAGATAAATTTATATACACGATAAAAGAGCAAAAGCAAAACTAACTGGAGAGAAAAACAAAATAACAATAACAATGAGTAAATAAATTAAATAATAATTAAAAATAAGAAATAGTAACTCGGAAAATCAATAATTTCCTACGTATTGAGGTAAAGCATAGCTTCAGGATGTAACAGACCTCCATCCTGGAGCGTCGCTGATGCTAGACAGTGGAGGCTGTGTAAGGGCGCACGAGAAATACAAAACATAACTTTATTCCAGCTATTAACTTAAGGCCCTATAGGTGTTGCGCACAACCTAGCAATATGTTTAATTTTAGATAAAAAATTTTTATTGAAAAATCATACAAGCTACCACACTCAAGGGCAATAAGTAACGTAAGTAACTCAAATATCATATGGAAAAAACAATCATGTACAAGTAACAATAAATAGAAAGAAAAATTATATAGCAAAATACGATAAAGAAAAATTAAGTTACGCAAAAATAAAATAAATCATCTTGAACACATTCATACCTATATACAAGCAACATATTAAAAATTAATTATTTCAATCATTAATAAACAAATACATTTATTAATGATATATTCTAAAAAACAGAAAACTATATTTTTACTAGAGTAATGTTTTTTCTGTTTTTCTGAGAAATGTTTGTCAATGACAAATTCATTTGGAATTGGCTGAATTTCCCATGAGATCATGAACACCAACTGATAACGAAATAACAGAGAATATTTATTATTAAGTTTCCATTGCGGAATTTAAATAATTATCTATAAATCATCTTCAGAAAATCACATTTCATAAATTCAATCTCCTTTTTTTTGTGCCTCTATCGACTATCTCGTGTGCCTCATGTAACATTTAATAGATTTGTCACTTCAACACCATTAGATATTTAGTTTATCTGGGACATTAAGAAAGTTACTGAGCACATTCTTGTGGCTCAGATGCCGAAGCCCAAACTTGACTGGATAACCATAAGTTGAATTAATAAAGACCTGCGCATCAAACTTCTTGAAACTATGTTAACGTACAGACATCTCCCTTCCCATAATAAAAGTATGAATTAAGCTAATAAGAAAATTTAGTAATAAACCATAAATTTCATTGGTTTTGTCTCAATTTAACTTTATACTCAAGATATCTAGACGGAATGCATAAAAAATACGTAAACCAGCCATTTTTGATTCAGTCAATGAATAAATGGTTATATTTATGTATAATGAAAATAATAATTCGTAAGGATTGTGTCAACTTCCTTAATGGAAGAATTTTATTCCCTATTCGAAAAATTATTAAATTTTTGTTTAGAATTTCTTTTTATAATTTATTGTTTGAATATTATGTTAATATTCATTTTTTATTTTATGTATTATTAATGGTTATGCCATGTGTAATGAATGTTAAATCCAAAAATATCTTCGAAACAAGTGATTAATGTTTTTATCCTCATTAATATTATTAATAAGAGGGACTCCTTTTATTTCTTGATTCGGACATTAAATGGATTAAAAATCTTTAAGTTACTAAAAAAATAATTCATGCAGAAATGTTTTTAGGCACGACAAAGTTTAAAAAAAATAAACAATTAAAAAAAGAACGAAAAGCCAAAATAGATAGTTTTAAAATTCAGATACAGACAAACATTGTTATGATTTGTAAGCATTAATTAACATGAACATCGAAAGATACAAAAATAAATAAACTGTCAATAAAACAGACAAATAATTTAATATTTAATTTGTTTTAATCAGAAATATTGCTTGTATTTGTAAACAAAGTGGACATATCAGTACAATTGTAAAGAGGAATATCATGTCCATTGTTTCATATTATATAAACATTTCAGCCAAGCAGAAAATTCGAAATATACTATACTAGTATACCCGGGCGAGAACTCTCGCATTAGATCCTAATACATTAGAAGTAAAAGCGATATTAGGAAAACATATTTATTCTTATAAACAATATAATATTACTAAAAAAAATTATTTAACACACACATTTGGGGAAGCTACATAGTTTGTAATGACTATGTTGAAGTTACAGCTCATACTTAATAAATAATTAGCTTACCCCACTGGAAAACATTTTCTATATGTAGTATTCATATTTAACAGTGCCCTTTAGGATTGGACATGGGAAACGATATATAATTTCCCACTCATTAAAAGTGTTTGTAAACAGACTCAAATTGATATACAGTTGCCATGACAACGGCACCTACGCAAGATGGCATGAGGCCCGTGCGGACCTATATCGTGCATTATCTCAAAAACGGTAGGTTTTTAAGCTTTAAAACGCTGGACCAATACGCTCCGTAGGAGCGTATATGATCTTGATGCCCGCGTCAAAATCTTTAAAACCCAACTTGTCCCGTCTCGATCCGCCGACTCTCAGTCGACAAAGTTTTGAAACCTTCCAGTTTTTTCAACACTTTTATTTAAGCCCTAGTAAGATTTTAAGAAACAATATCAGAATTCGTCACTTCTCCGTGAAATTCTATTTCTTTTGATACCTACCAAATCCATCGCTCCTGAGAGCCGGAAAAGGGATCTATACTACCGTAATAATATATAGTAGTGATTATATATATATATATATATATATATATATATATATATATATATATTGTCAGCATTCCAATTTTGATGTATTGAATCAGCACTAAACTCCAAGAATTTTTTTAAAAATTCAAACACATCAAAAACATAATTTTTTAAAATTACATTTCAAAAAATATAAAATTAATTAGTTCTGAAAGCTTTTAAAATTCGATTTCCATACATAGAAAATCATTCTTTTTTTTTCGATATTTCACATCGTGTAATTATTTTAAAAAATGTAAGAACATCATCATAAAGTTTATTTTACAGTAATGACTATAATATAAAATAATAATATAAGCATAAATAAACATTTTGTCGGATTGCATAAGGAAAGACATGTACCACATACTCTATATTCTACGCCTCTTTAGATGGACGCAGAACACTAGGAAGTTGTGGAGATGCTATTGCATAGTGTCTGGCTACGTAGCACACGAACGTTGCTCGTAGAATTCAAACCATGTTATACAGGAGAAAAAGTAACAATATTAAATAACAATAAATGAACGATCAGTCTCACTGCAAAAGCAAAGACATGTACCACATACTCTATATTCTACGTCTCTTTAGATGGACGCAAAACACTAGGAAGTTGTGGAGATGCTATTGCATAGTGTCTGGCTACGTAGCACACGAACGTTGCTCGTAGAATTCAAACCATGCTATACAGGAGAAAAAGTAACAATATTAAATAACAATAAATGAACGATCAGTCTCACTACATAAGCAAAGGCATGTACCACATACTCTATATTCTACGCCTCTTTAGATGGACGCAGAACACTAGGAAGTTGTGGAGATGCTCTTGCATAGTGTCTGGCTACGTAGCACACGAACGTTGCTCGTAGAATTCAAACCATGCTATACAGGAGAAAAAGTAACAATATTAAATAACAATAAATGAACGATCAGTCTCACTACATAAGCAAAGGCATGTACCACATACTCTATATTCTACGCCTCTTTAGATGGACGCAGAACACTAGGAAGTTGTGGAGATGCTCTTGCATAGTGTCTGGCTACGTAGCACACGAACGTTGCTCGTAGAATTCAAACCATGCTATACTTTTATTAACACTTTTATTTAAGCCCTAGTAAGATTTTAAGAAACAATATCAGAATTCGTCACTTCTCCGTGAAATTCTATTTCTTTTGATACCTACCAAATCCATCGCTCCTGAGAGCCGGAAAAGGGATCTATACTACCGTAATAATATATAGTAGTGATATATATATATATATATATATATATATATATATATATATATATATATATATATATATATTGTCAGCATTCCAATTTTGATGTATTGAATCAGCACTAAACTCCAAGAATTTTTTTAAAAATTCAAACACATCAAAAACATAATTTTTTAAAATTACATTTCAAAAAATATAAAATTAATTAGTTCTGAAAGCTTTTAAAATTCGATTTCCATACATAGAAAATCATTCTTTTTTTTTCGATATTTCACATCGTGTAATTATTTTAAAAAATGTAAGAACATCATCATAAAGTTTATTTTACAGTAATGACTATAATATAAAATAATAATATAAGCATAAATAAACATTTTGTCGGATTGCATAAGGAAAGACATGTACCACATACTCTATATTCTACGCCTCTTTAGATGGACGCAGAACACTAGGAAGTTGTGGAGATGCTATTGCATAGTGTCTGGCTACGTAGCACACGAACGTTGCTCGTAGAATTCAAACCATGTTATACAGGAGAAAAAGTAACAATATTAAATAACAATAAATGAACGATCAGTCTCACTGCAAAAGCAAAGACATGTACCACATACTCTATATTCTACGTCTCTTTAGATGGACGCAAAACACTAGGAAGTTGTGGAGATGCTATTGCATAGTGTCTGGCTACGTAGCACACGAACGTTGCTCGTAGAATTCAAACCATGCTATACAGGAGAAAAAGTAACAATATTAAATAACAATAAATGAACGATCAGTCTCACTACATAAGCAAAGGCATGTACCACATACTCTATATTCTACGCCTCTTTAGATGGACGCAGAACACTAGGAAGTTGTGGAGATGCTCTTGCATAGTGTCTGGCTACGTAGCACACGAACGTTGCTCGTAGAATTCAAACCATGCTATACAGGAGAAAAAGTAACAATATTAAATAACAATAAATGAACGATCAGTCTCACTACATAAGCAAAGGCATGTACCACATACTCTATATTCTACGCCTCTTTAGATGGACGCAGAACACTAGGAAGTTGTGGAGATGCTCTTGCATAGTGTCTGGCTACGTAGCACACGAACGTTGCTCGTAGAATTCAAACCATGCTATACAGGAGAAAAAGTAACAATATTAAATAACAATAAATGAACGATCAGTCTCACTACAAAAGCAAAGACATGTACCACATACTCTATATTCTACGTCTCTTTAGATGGACGCAGAACACTAGGAAGTTGTGGAGATGCTATTGCATAGTGTCTGGCTACGTAGCACACGAACGTTGCTCGTAGAATTCAAACCATGCTATACAGGAGAAAAAGTAACAATATTAAATAACAATAAATGAACGATCAGTCTCACTACATAAGCAAAGGCATGTACCACATACTCTATATTCTACGCCTCTTTAGATGGACGCAGAACACTAGGAAGTTGTGGAGATGCTCTTGCATAGTGTCTGGCTACGTAGCACACGAACGTTGCTCGTAGAATTCAAACCATGCTATACAGGAGAAAAAGTAACAATATTAAATAGCAATAAATGAACGATCAGTCTCACTACATAAGCAAAAGCATGTACCACATACTCTATATTCTACGCCTCTTTAGATGGACGCAGAACACTAGGAAGTTGTGGAGATGCTATTGCATAGTGTTTGGCTACGTAGCACACGAACGTTGCTCGTAGAATTCAAACCATGCTATACAGGAGATAAAGTAACAATATTAAATAGCAATAAATGAACGATCAGTCTCACTACATAAGCAAAAGCATGTACCACATACTCTATATTCTACGCCTCTTTAGATGGACGCAGAACACTAGGAAATTGTGGAGATGCTATTGCATAGTGTCTGGCTACGTAGCACACAAATATATATATATATATATATATATATATATATATATATATATATATATATATATATATAATTATAAAACAAAACGAAAAAAAAAATTTGGAGCTCCTACTTTCTTTAGTCGATGGGTATTCTTCAAAGGCTTCAAACAAACCGACCATCCACATAATCTGCTGTTTATATTTACCATATTATTCTATTGAACGAAATGAACATTTTTCTGTATATTGTATGTCTGTTTATGTGTATATATATCTTATTGAGCTTTTTAAATATATTTCTTTTCTTTTTTTTTATTTCAAATATGTATTTAAAAAAGAAAAATTAGTGAAACCATCAATTGATTAATTATGTAACTACTAAGTTAATAGGTAATTAAAAAAGCAAGAGGTTTCACAAATGCCTTCCCTTTTGAAGTTGCCAGATTTATCATTTTTATTTCCTGATTTATTACATAGAAATTCATTTTGCTAATTTCTTTAGTTTAATAAAAAAATAATTAATATTATACAATGGTATAACTCCATTATTACCTATGATAATCGAATGCGCTTTAAAATAGTCCACAAAGTAAATGAAACAGAATATAAATACAAATAAAATAAAAGCGGAGATGAACTACATTAAGGATTTATTTCGATGAAGAGCTGAATGCTTTGAGAGTTAATAAACCATGATCCAATTAAGAAACATAGATAAAAGTATCCACTGCCTTAAGACATTTATAATAAATGGCAGCTTTCTCTTCCGCGTCCCCTCCACCACCAGAGCTTTCTTCCCGGATCTCGCCAGGTCTTCCAACTTTCCCTCCTGTTCGGAAAAACTATTGCCATCCTTAACATACCAGAGAGAAAGCTGGCGATAGCGGAGCACTAGTCCACGCCGTCTGTCAGTCAAAGTCTGATCAAGTACAGTGAACTAAATGCATATATTGCATAAATGATGACAGAAAACTAAAATATATATATATATATATATATATATATATATATATATATATATATATATATATATATATATATATATATATATATATAAAGGGGGCTATTATTAGATGAATATGGGAAGATTCCAAAACTTTAAGTCTCACTAATAACGCAAACTGTGCTATACGAAAAAACTCCACATTAAACTGATAATATAAACATTGATAAACGATCAGTTTGCCATGGAATCAAACCTCATTAACTAACAATAAATGAACGATCATTCTCATTGCATAAGCAAAGACATGTACCACATACACTATATTCTTCTCTTTAGATGGACGCAGAACACTAGGAAGTTTTGGAGATGATAATGCATAGTGTCAGGCTACGTGGCACACAACCGTTGTCCGCAGGAATTTAATTTATGCTATACGAAAAAAAACATTAAAATGATAATATAAACATTGATAAACGATCAGTTTGCCATGGAATCAAACCTCATTAACTAACAATAAATGAACGATCATTCTCATTGCATAAGCAAAGACATGTACCACATACACTATATTCTTCTCTTTAGATGGACGCAGAACACTAGGAAGTTTTGGAGATGATAATGCATAGTGTCAGGCTACGTGGCACACAACCGTTGTCCGCAGGAATTTAATTTATGCTATACGAAAAAAAACATTAAAATGATAATATAAACATTGATAAACGATTTATCTGATTACATAAGCAAACACACGCATCAAAGGCTATACATTCGACGCCTATATAAACATGGACGCAGAACACTAGGAAGTTGTAGAAATGCTATTGCATAGCGTATGGCTACGTAGCACGCAATCGTTGCTCGTAGAATTCAAACCATGCTAGGGAAAAAAATAACTATATGTAATAAAGGTTTAAAGCAGAGAAATGTTAGTTGTACTACCTTAATCAATGTTTGCAGTAAATTTTGTTTTACGATTTAGATGAACTGAATTTTTATTATTTTTGGCTGTTGAGTAATATCAAAAATATTAGAAAGATAATATTTATTATCTTATATTTATTATTATCAATAAATTAAGAAAAAAATACTTTTGATGATATCCACTTTTGAAATAAAATATATCGAATTCCGCACATATTTATTTATTGACTTCTACCTTTATTGGTTATTTTTAAAAATTATTTAAAAAATTCCATTAGGTAATCCTGTGGAGGTGCTACCTGGCTTCGTTGCGCACAATCGTTGATCGTAGAATTCTAGATTGTGATGATGTAACCAGTCGCGAACTCATTAATGAAAAACCTAAATTGATAATTTTTAAACTTGAGGAGGCTTCTCGAATTGGAGTAAACTATGTCATTGAGTATAAGCACCAAAGCTACCAGAATTCAAACCATTAAATAAAAGAAAAAAATGAGTAATCATCAGTCTATTGCATAAGCATAGCAATATAGCATGTACCGCAGGTCTCTACAATCAACGCCTATAAACATAGAGGTATAGTAGAACACTAGTGAGTTGTGGAGCAGCTATTGTAAAGGGTGCTGCAATCCACGCAGCTAACCCGGTTATTCGTAGAATTCGAACCATGCTATATGAGAAATATATATACATAAAAACTACCAGTCTGATTGCATAAGCAAACACGTGTATCATAGATTCGACGCCAATGAAATAAGACGCAGAGCAAAAGGAAGTTGTGTGATTCTATTGCATCGTTCCTAACTACGTAGCCCACAACCGTTGCTCGTACAATTCAAACTAGATTTTATATATATATATATATATATATATATATATATATATATATATATACATATACACATAAGTATATACATATATACTTAAACAGTTTGGAACTCTACGACAAATACTTGTGTGCTACATTTATATTTAGTAGAGCATTAGTAAAGAATTGGAAATTGTATTTTAATTGATAATCCCATTAGAAAAAGAAAACCCTGACTGAGTGATTACCCAGAATGGTTAATTCTGTATTCAGTACTTTTAATAAGGCGAGTTGACAGCCAAAATTAAGTTAACTCGTTGTGAATATTCAAATTGTAACATTTATCTAACGAATAAATAAATCTTAATTTTTTTAAAATATGCAACAAAGTTAAGCAAACATAACAGACACAATTTTAAAGCAAACAATAACGCGTAATGTCGTAATGAGAGACAGCTCTTATGCAATTTCGTCTACTGATAAATTAAACGAAAATAAGGCATACTGAATATCTTAATTTCTTAGGTTAACAGAAATTACTGTTTAGAATTATTTAAACTTAAATATGCATCTATGAAACAAAATGAAATAATGTAAACACTATTTCAATAACGCCATAAAAGAACAACCCCCGGAGCCATAATTGATTATAAGTACACGTTTTATTTTTGAAAAATAATTAGTACAACACAGAAACTAACCTATATTTTATAATTTCTATTTAATCTATTTAATTATTTTAAATATCTCTCCACGTTTCTTTCAAATGTTTGCGAGGTACACAAACCATATAATTTCCTTATATTTTTTTTTAATCTATAGTCTTCTAGAAGAGTTCAAAATCCGGCATGCTATAAAATTTGATAATAACAATAATATTATCTTAATCATTAATCATTAATTGACAATTGCAGCTCCTGTCACAATATTAACCGGATGCTATCTGAATTTATCTAACTGATTTAGTTTACTTCAGGGAGGAATTCACCTCAACCAAGTCCATTTCAGCCTTCCGGTACATTTAAATATCCATTTTCGCCATGAAGTTTGAAAGTTTGCTGTAATATCCGTGGAGGTCGTCAAGAATAAAACTACAATTATAAAGATAAACAAGTAAAATATATTTACACATACTTTCTAAAAGATGATTAACAGTTTAATGGACCCACAGGAACAATGCCAGTACGCTAGAGCCTTTTCGTTCACACCCTGGTTCAAGGGCAGTAGCGAATCGGTCAAGATTTATAGATATGCCCTGGTTAGGATCGGCAGGTCGTGAAGGGACTGCATCTTCTCCCTCAAAGTTAACTGTTAGTGGAACTAACAACTAGGTCATCGCAAGGTCGTAAAAAACAAAACTCGATTTCCAGTACGAGATATTGAAGAAATAAAAGCAATTCTTTATTTATAGCTGTCCGATGTAAAAACTGGGCCCATGAGTTGTGTTCCGTGCCCCACCCCGTTCAGTAGGTAAATTACGAGTTAATAACAAATAATAATAAAGTCTACTGGACCCGAAGATTCGGTGCTGATAAATCTAAGCCTCCAAGATAAGATCTGACGCTATCCATCCAAATACGTTTCCACCTATCCGTAGGAAGGACGTTTATCGTTGAATCAGCACTAAATAAACTTATAACAATTCGCTGGTGGCCCAGTACAATAATTACTAAAGAGTACATTTATGCCCAGAATTACTAAACATTATGAAATAACTATGCTAAATAACTAAACCAAATATTACTTCCTTTGGCAGGAGTACAAAGTAACTTTTAAAATAATAATCAATAATATGTTGTTCAGTTTTATTTGTCGCAGACATTTTCAAGGAACAGAATAAAAATGACAATAAAGTTTCACTTTAAATAAGTTCAACGTTTTTAACACTTTTTTTACTTTCTTGTACGCAGTAAACGGAGTTTTGTAATCGCGAAAATTTTCAGTTTTCAGATTTCAACGGAAATATCCATTTTGACCATCCCTGAATCCATTTGGCTAGTTCCGTCGTGGCGCCTGTACGTACATACGTTCGTATCTCGCGTAACTCAAAAACGGTTAGCCGTAGAAAGTTGAAATTTTGTATTTAGGATTGTTGTAAAATCTAATTGTGAACCTCCCTTTTTGGTCACTGCTTAATCACCGCAAGTGGTACTTTACTTGAAGATCATAATTGATTTCCATAAAAAAATATATTAAAATACTATACAAAACTATAGTGAATTAAATAACATACTATATTTTGGTCTAAATTGGAAAACCGGAAGCAGTTCTTTACTTGAATGTCATATTAGACTTTCATCAAAAATTATATTAAAATATAATGTAAAACATCTCAAATTTGGTAAATAGGACTTTTATATCGATATGAATGTATTTACTATATTTTTATTAAAATCGGTGAGCCGAAAAGGGTACTTTACTTGAAGGTCATAATAAGCTTACATCAAAAATTATATCACTACTATATATTATTACGGTAGTATACATCCCTTTTCCGGCTCTCAGGAGAGATGAATTTTGATGAATGAGGTATCAAAAGAAAGGGAATTTCATGAAGATGTGACGAATTCCAATTTTGTTTCTTAAATTCATAGTAGGGCTTAAATAAAAGTGATGAAAAAACAGGGAGGTTTCAACGATTTGTCGACTAAGAGTCGACAGATCGAGACGAGACAAGTTGGGTTTTAGAGATTTTGACGCGGGCTTCAAGATCATACATGATCCGATGGATCACATTAGTCCAGCATTTTAAAGGCCTAAAACCTACCGTTTTCGAGATAACGCACGATATAGGTCCGCACGGGCCCTATGCCATGCTGCGTACCTGGCGTTGTCATGGCAACTTAATATCAATTTGATTCTGTTTACAAAATCTTTTAATGAGTTTAATATATTGCTTCCCATGTCCAACCCTTAAGGGCACTGTTAAATATGAATACTACTTATAGAAAATGTTATAGCTATCTCATTGCCTAACTCCTAAATTGAAGAGTTGTTTTCCACTGGAATAAGCTCTGAGTACTTAATAAGTATGAGCTGTAACTTCAACATAGTCATTACAAACTATGTAGCTTCCCCACATGTGCGTGTTAAATATTTTTTTTTAGTAATATTATATTGTTTATAAGGATAACATTTCCTAATATCTAATTTCCTAATATCGCTTATACTTCTAATGTATTAGGATCTAATGCGAGAGTTAAATTAAATACATAAATCATATGTTTCGGTAATAAAGGTTACAAACGCAATTTGGTTTCCGATCCAATTAAACATTTTTATTACTTGTTTTAAGTGTTAAAATTCAGTGTAAAATACTGGTTTTCCTTCCCATTTGTGTGTGTGTGTCAATAGATGAATGTCGCGACGCCGAGTTTTTGAGATACTGCAATCTTCGGAAACTAGTAACCAAATTGAGGATCACTTTTTGAGCCACCAATTTATAGTTTAATAGGCATACAAGGAAGTCATGTGTAGTCCACATCAGATATTTTTTACCTACTCTTCTATTTTATTTACAAAATAACGTTTTCACAATTTTTTTTTTTAAAGGTTTTAATCAACTTGAATCCACGGGTATGGGTGGCGTTGTCATGGAGACACTCATGAAAGTTGGCACAGCAGCCGTGAGGCACAACATCGTGCGTTATCTCGAATCTTGATATCCGGATGGAAATCTTTAAAATCCGACCTATCTCCTCTCGATCCGCCAACTTACCATCGACTGAGTTTTCAAACCTCCAATTATAATAAAGTTGTAGTAAGAATTTAAGAATCGAAATTGGGATTTCATCATTTCTCCGTGAAATTCCATTTCCTTTGACACCTCGTTGGTCATAATCCATTGCTCCGGAAAGGAATCTATAGTACGGAATTAATACATAGTGATAAGACGAAACCTAGTTTGAAGCTAACACGTGATTTGTCTCCAACATTCTTCAAATAACTATAATTACTTAAATAAAACTATAATAAAATCAAACAATGGCCGGACTTACGTACGCCCTACGAATGGAACGTAGTACGAAAATGTAACTGTCATAAACAATTACAGAAATAACAGGGCAAGTAATATTATTAATTGTAATTCCTAAGAGTTTGAAGCATTGATAGCTCATTAAATTAGGGTATAATAAACTACATAACAAAATCCTGATCAGCTTTAAGTAGCAGTGAATTGCGAAATAATCAGGGTAGCTAGTGATACAATGATTCTGATTTATTAGAGCTCAAAACTGCAATAACGGTTTAAATAAAGGTATAATAGGCACTGAAAAATAGAGGAACATGATCAGCTTTAAGTAGCGGCGAATTGCTAAATTTGCTTTTTCCAAAGGAGCGTTTACCGGGGAAGCGTGTGCTTTAAAAAACGCTTTGTCCCTGGCGGTGAGAAGTGAGAAAGGCAGCTGAATAAAATGTAAATGTGGCCCGCCTTGGTAGACTTTAATGGTATTCACTCAATAGTCCTCCCTCTCCCACTCTCATACTTGTGTGTTCTGAGGAATTCAAATATCTTCTACTCTCCTCTCCCCCTTACTGTTATCGCCATTTCTTCTCTACCAATATATCAGGGTGCCCGTAAAATTTATTCAGAGGGAGAGATTAGAAAAAAAAAATTTAAAAAAAATAATAATCATTGGCTATTTTAAAATGATGTGAGAGGTAAGAAAATTAAAAGCGTCTAAAAAATATTACCCAACAGATCGTATCTAGTTAGGGTAAATACATTTAGAGTTTAAATGTTTAACCGAGAACTGAAAAATAGAAAAATAAAATAAAAATAATTAAAACTAATCATAGATATTCATAATCACAATCATGTTTTAATTATACTCAAACTGAAATTCCCAGAACCAAGCTCATTTCTTACCTATGAATGCAAAGCAGAACTCCAGGAAGCCATAGCGTCTTATCCGTGTTTAAAGCAGTGGAGGACGTATATGGACGAGTAAGGGCATATAATCCGATCATGAACAGCCCAGTAAGGCTAAGAACTAGTTATCAAATAAAAACAGTTCAGCTTGATAATACCGTATGGCCCAATCAGAGTCGATTTAATACTTGAGAGTTTATTTCGAGTTGAGAGGTTATTTCAACCTCCTTAATTGAAGGATCAGAGCTGTAACTATATAAATCTTTTTTTTTTTTTTCTTGTACGAAGTAAAGAAAGTATTATAATAGCGATAATTTTCGATTTTCAGATTTCAACGGAAATATACATTCTGACCATGTCTGAATCCATTTTGACTAGTAACGCCGTAACGTCTATACGTACGTCCGTTCGTTTGTGCGTATCTCGCGTAACTCAAAAACAGTTAAGCGTAGAAAGTTAAAATTTTGTATTTCGGATTATTGTAAAATCTAGTTGTGAAGCTACTTTTTTGATCACTACATGATCACGAGAAGTGGTACTTTACTTAAAGGTCATAATTGATTTTCATCAAAAATTATATTAAAATATAAAGCAAAACTTCTCAAATTTAATATTTATAATTTGTATATTGATTTAAATAACAATAGATTTTGGTCTAAATTGGGAAACCGGAAGCAGTACTTTACTTGAAGGTCATATTAGACTTTCATCAAAAATTATATTAAAATATAATGTAAAACATCTCAAATTTGGTAAATAGGACTTTTATATCGATATCAATGTATTTACTAGGTTTTAGTTAAAATTGGTGAGCCGAAAAGGGTACTTTAACGTCATATTAAGCTTACATCAAAAATTATATTTAAATTAAAAGAGAAATCATATGTTTCGGTAATAAAGGTTACAAAATCGATTTGGTTTCCAATCCAATTAAACATTTTTATTACTTGTTTTAATCAAGTCGGTCAAAAAAAGTTGATCACAAATATTAAAAGCTATTTTCGACTATATTATATAATATAATATTATTAACTATATTTCGACCCATTTTGTTAGGAAAACGGTAATAGTGATCGAAGATTTCATTCACACCATATAAAACCATATTAGGTATAGAAAAAAAGCTTCTTGTTTTGGTTTTGCATGGTAATTCTTTGTGTCAAATTAAATATCACCCCGAAGCTAAGGCATATAGAAAAAGTCATTATGGTTAAAATACATTTATTTAAAAAAAATAAAATAAAAAACAACTGTAAGTAAGAATATAATACAAAACTATAATACAGTAAAACCTCTTTTATCGGGTTCTCGTTGATCTTCGGATAATCTGGATCAGATTTTTAGATATTATATAAATTTAATGTTCATATTTGATAATAATTTAAGTTGGAAACTAAGTATGAATACGACAAATATTCGCTTTTTGTATGATTCAATGCACAGCTCAAGACAGAGGACCAATTGTTCGTTGAAAAATTATGCTATGTAATATTGTTACAAAACATAGTTGTTTTGTTTTTTTGTCGGAATAAACGGTAAACTTGCTTAAATAAAGTATAAAGTGGTTCTTAAATAAAGGATTTTATTTTTTTTTATTACCCATTATATTTTCGATTATCCGGATTGCATTTGGTCCCAGTTACTCCGAATAAACCTAGTTTCACTATTGTTCCAATAGTTTTTTATAGATGCAAAACGTGACCAATTGATCGAAGGGAACAACAACGCATAAAGGACAATTTAAAACTTAAAACGAAATTCACTGGAGAATTTAGACGATTGCACAACATGGAATTATTTGCACTGTACCCAGTAAATATCTTTGAAGTAATAGAGATAACTGGGGCCAAGGAGATAGAAATGGGCGAATTAAGTTGTTGGGATTTAAAAACAACGAGACACTAGTAAGGATATTAGAACTGAGCCGGCGGGTAAACGTCAGAAGGGCACACCGAAACCAAAGGGAGAATTGTTCAGATCTGACCTTGAAGATTTGGGTATTGACAGGGTTCAGTGGAGTAACGTATGTTGATAAAGATTACTTTGGTTATTCATTACATAATATTATTAAATAAATATAGCATGCACTACATGTATCATTACATTGGTTAATATAAAGCAGTGCTTCTTAAATAAGACATACATTTTTGATAAAAGATGAAATTACTGTTTGAAAACTCAGCTCACGTAACATTGGCATATGTGGCCTCCACTTCTACGCTCTCTTCTTACTAACAAGCCATAACAGTACAATAAGAAACCGTTCGTTATCCGTATGTACGAACGCTAATGTTGTGTTTTGAAAATAAATATATTATACTGTAATAAATGTAAGTTCTTAAATAATAAAAAGTTCATCAAGAAGATATAACAACTTGCTTTAAAGCACAAGGTGGTGCAAAAACTTATGAGTGTGTCATGGAGTGCCAATAACTCTTAAGGCCAAAACAAATACTATGAGAGACAGAAATCAATGATAGTACGATAATTGTAATTTCCCCAATAAATAACAAATGATGCACTATTATATTGATACAGGTATAAATATAAGTATATTGGGTATAAATGAAAAAACCGACCGATATGTAAAGTTTACCCAAATACCATTGAAAAATATATAATTGGTCTGTAACGAACGAGTTGTATTTTGTAGAATAACATTCCACAAATAACAGTGAGCAGTCAGAATTCACTAACAGTTCCTGAACCGTATTGCTAGGTATTGATTTCGATTTAACCCGTTGGAGAGGTCAAGGGTCAAACTGAGCAAGGAATCTAGGTCCATATTGTTAATTTACTAATTGACAAATTTACCAATTGATAGGAATCGCGCAGGATGAAAGAAGGCAGTAGACTCACAAAGGCCAGCCAGAGGTCACGACAACAGCCGAGGTTGGCCGGGCATTCAGAAGCCGACCCTAATATAAAAAGACGAGGGAACCAGAGACCAGGAGCACGTGACTGTAACCAATTAGTCACCAGCCGCTAGTTGGTTAACAAGATAATTAACACTTCTCTACATCATAACTACCTCTAGTCTGACCTGTAACATTTAAGTCCTAACTTAATTCTTATTAGGGTGTTCTTTAACGCAATTTACTCTTCTTTTTCCGTCATTGCAATTTCAATCACAATATAAACAGAAATAAAAGCAAAGATAATGGCGGAAAGTGCTTGTTAATTTTTCGTATCAAAATTAATCTATCCGCGCCTACTGTTTAGAAAGCTGAAAGTGAGAATTTCAAAAGCAATAACACTTTCCACTGCTCTTTGCCGATGCCAAACTTGGCCGCTAACGTCAAGAGAACGGGATAGACCTGGTTTTAAAGATTCCAACGCGTACATCAAGGACGTCTCTGGTCCGGCGTTATAAAGCCCTAAAATTTCCCGTTTCCGAGATAACGCACAATGTGCCAAGTTACATATGTGTTATTGTCATGACAGCTTCCTATCCGCTGACTTTTATTAAGTTTGAAATTATTGTGTGAAAACGTGAAGGTTTATTAAAATTTATTGTAGTTTGTGTTCCTTAAAAATGTCAACAAGAAGTGAGGTTGACCAACATATAGGTTATTATTTTAAAGGTTATTATTAGAGGTTAATTGAAATTTAACGCGGGTGCAACCGTTATAATATGACATTAATGTCGTTCCCCTTTAGTTCTTACTAATTTTTTTAACTTTCACAATCAATTTACTTTCACACCCTCAAACCGATTTTACTCAGGCCGAACTTTCTCATAGGTCTCTCCATTAAAAAATTATCTTCCGTCCTTTCTGAGTGCATCAACTATTTTAACCGTAATAGTTTAAACAAACATTATTTGATTTATTGGTTTCCTTAATATGATATTAGAAACTTTCTGCAGCTAGCGGTTGCATTCAACATTATATTTCTAGGGCTTCCACAAACACTTTAAATATAATTTTCGATCTTTTTAAAAATCAGCTATAGAGGTAACACGTGCCAAAACTCTTGTCAGGTTAAGGCAATATAATAATAAAATAGAGATCGAATTAGATTACTACCGTGATAAGCTAAAAGTCTCTAAATTATTCTAAATCCAAATTATTTTCTAAAGGCATTTTTGTAGTGTAGTGTACCCGAAATTGTCAAAAAAATACACAATTTTAGGGTAATTGAAGGACCTATAATTAACGATTTGGACCCAGTCATTGGATTTGGAATTTTTTAAAGACATAGAAAGCTGTAATTTTTTTAAAAAAAATCAGGTTAGGGCCTTTTAACTTATCACGGCAGGATAGAAGCATTATTGAAACATTTACATCTGTGGTAATAATAAATTTCAAATTCTCTACTGTTTAACAGCTCGACCAATTTTCTCATATTTTGAGACGACAATCGAGGATATGTAATACTTCATTGTGTCATAATTTATTGTTTATGAGTTTATTAAGATTTAGAGTTAAAATGAGTGAATTTTTAGTGGTGTTTCTGTTGAACCGACGTGTTAATAGATAATCCCTAGGCGAAAAATTCCGCCTGTTTAGAGTGCCTGTCAATATTATACAGCTATACTAAAACAAACAATATACAAACAAATTTAAAGCAGTTTTTTTATCAACTATTTCCAACTTTCTCTTGTTTAGTTAATGTAACAACTCCAACAATGAACCGTAGAGACCTGAACTCATTTTCGGAGATTTCTATTATTATTATTACCGTCAACATGATTTTAATACATACAAAATCATTACCGAAGCATCTCGGTCGGTATGCGATACCATTAGACTTAATGTTTGGAAAAGTGAATACCAACTAAACAATCAAGTAATAAAGCATGCTTTATAACTTGCTATGATCGGAGGAACCACGAGTGACTGACCAATCAATTACCTTATACCGCTATGTAAATTGTTGATTGATCGTATAAAGGGTTTGCCCATTCATCGATTACGGTTAAGTGATTTTATATTAATTGCTTTTTTATAGAACAAATAAAAAAAAATAATAATCAAATTGAATTATGGGAACTATCCTTGCTAGTGAATAATAATATAAAATTATTGGAGAATATACAACTTTAAATATGGCGATATAGGCATTCAACAAAATAATCCGACAATAATTGCCTTTCATTTTTTAAATAAATGAATTGAGTAAATATAATAATCTTTAATTAAAACATTAAAACAATATATTTTAAATAAAAATGCTGTGAATAGTACAATGCAATTAACCTTTCTAAAGAAATTTTTTAGAGTTATAAATTAACTGCAAATAATTATTTATTTATATGATATATTTAATCAGGTATATATACACGCATAAATAACATATATTTTCCAAACTTAGTATGCGAAAAACGAAATAACTGACGGGGAAAATTTTGTTTACGATAACCCCACGAAACCCCTAGGAAGGTCAGATCCTCCTCAAGTGATACCCCGGGTCACCACGACAGATAACCCCTCCGAACAAGGTCAATGACGGAGTAAATATTATCGGGTCACAGGATCATGTCACGATTAATAAAAAAATAAACGACATAAATTTCTGTTCACTTAGAAGGATTTACTGAGACTTCTAGATAATTGGAAAACTTATGCAACTAATCCAAAATCAAAATTTGAAAGCATACATATACAGAACAGAAGTACAGAAAAAATAAATAAATATTCATATACAAATCTAAAAAAAATTACATTAAAAAATGACAATTTTTTTTAAGCATATCTCATGTCCAACGATTGCACTAGTAGAGTGGAAGCGTTTGCTAATAGTAGTCAGGCATACCGTAAATCACTTGAACCTTGATTTTGGCTTTTAGATTGAGTATCACTACTATATATTATTACGGTAGTATAGATCTCTTTTCCGGCTCTCAGGAGCGATGGATTTTGACGAGTGAGGTGTCAAAAGAAAAGGAATTTCACGGAGAAGTGACGAATCTTGATTTTGTTTCTTAAATTCTTACTAGGGCTTAAATAAAATTGATGAAAAAACAGGGAGGTTTCAAGATTTTAACGCGGGCTTCAAGATCACATACGCTCCTGGGGAGCGTATTGGTCCAGCGTTTTAAAGCTTAAAAACCTACCGTCTTCGAGATAACGCACGATATATGGTAGGTCCGCACCGGCCTCATGCCATCTTGCGTACGTGACGTTGTCATGGCAACTTTATATCAATTTGAGTCTGTTTATAAAAACTTTTAATGAGTGGGAAATTATATACTGTTTCCCATGTCCAATCCTAAAGGGCACTGCTATGTATGAATACTACACATAAAAAATGGTATATCTGAATCTAATTGCCTATCTGATAGATTGAAGAAATGTTTTCCAGTGGGATAAGCTCTAAGTTCTTAATAAGTATGAGCTGTAACTTCAATATAGTCATTACAAACTATACCGCTTCACCAAATGTGTGTGTTAAAACAACTTTTTTGGTAATATATTGTTTACAAGAATAAATGTTTCCCTAAAATCGCTTATAATTCTTCTAATGTATTAGGGATTATGCGAGAGTTCTCGCTCGGGTATCCTAGTTAACCTTTACTTCAAATAACTGTAAATTTTATTAAAATTACCAAATAATGTTAATATTTTCTAACTGAAACCGCAAATACATTTATATTCTAGTTAAACAATAAAATAAGAACAACTGCGTAATAAATATCTTATAGAAATTCAAACAGTTTTAATACTTTTCTAACTTAAAATTGAAGAATAACAGTCATACACTATATTTTCTTGAAGGCTCCTAAAGCTCT
Source organism: Rhaphigaster nebulosa (assembly GCA_948150685.1). Lineage (NCBI taxonomy): Eukaryota > Metazoa > Arthropoda > Insecta > Hemiptera > Pentatomidae > Rhaphigaster > Rhaphigaster nebulosa. Next base: position 101,400,004 of record OX411310.1, on the reverse strand, counting down.
TCTATCAGTTTTTATTTTTTGGACGTTTAAATAAACATCTACATGAAGATATCTAGCGATATAACATGAAAAAAATTAAAGCATAATTCAAGGATTTAAAAAAGGCTGTGAACTGTAGAATTGATTTAAAGCGATATTCGCCAATTTATTGCATTCAATTTAAAATAAAATTGGAAACATAAAATGCTCTGACTTGAGAATGAATTTAATGATTAAGCGTTAAACTTTTAGCAAATTAATTAAAAAAGCAATACAGCTGACTATGATCTGTTAGATGAGGGGTACAACGCTAGACGCCAAGGGGTGCAATTTAAAACATTTTGATAAAACCTAAAATGTCTAAGTTTGTATCATACTTATATTATGGTTCTACTGTAAATCCACTGAATTTTGAAAAACATTTTATATGCATCAATTACACATAACCTCACTTAACTCTATCTTTGAAAAAAAAAAAAAAATCATTTGCGCCTTTGGGTTTCTCACCCCTTCATATCTGAATTAAAAGTTTGTTTTTCCTTGATTTTTTTTAATTTCTATTAAAAGCAATGTTACTAAGTCGTCATACCTTTGTTATTAATTAGACTGAGGAATGACAATAACCGAATTCGGGTAATACAATTTTTATCATTTTTGTAATTATAATTTATAATTTTTCGTTGTAATGGATATTATAACGAGGCAGATATAACGAAAAATAATATTCGTTCCCAGCTTCGTATTTTTAATAAAATAAGGAGTTACAACGACGCAATCTAGATCTTTACACAACGAATTTTCTTAGAATTGTTTTTATGATAAATTCTGAAAACTGTATCAATTCCACAAAAGGAGCCCGAACGCAATCGCCCACCTCAACAACGATTTTATTTTTAGACGGAATTTTCATAGTAAATTTGTTTTGGATTATTTTGTTTTATTGCGTCTAAAAAAAATTCGTGGCCTTTCAGGGAAAGCTGAACTTCACCAACGCAATCAAGGATTGCAGGAGGAAAAAGGAAAAATCAAATGGAAGCAACTTCATTTTTATTTTCTTTGAGTGAGGCCCAAACACCCCTACGTAGACTTGATGGGTCGAAGAAGAAACAGAAATCCGCAAAATTTCCGACATTAGTATCTATTGGATCTCAACACTAACTATGTTACAAAAGACAATTGAAAGATAATGGAACGAATTCATTTCACTTTTTTGCAGAAGTAATTAAAAAATAATCACATTTCAAATAATTTCTCAAAATCGAATTCAGCGAGGAATAACCTTTAAACCTAAATGAAATATTACTACGTAGATTTTTAAGGGAAATATTTTATTCTTCTAAAATTTTCATGGCTTTGTCGTAAAAACAGTCTGAAACATCAGTTTTTTTCCTCATAACAATTAAACCCAATTCGATAAAAAATAAATATTTTTTTTTTTCAAATTAACAAGAATAACAAATCGTAAAATGTTTCAAGAACAGACTATACACATTAAAGGTGTAATTTAAGAGAAAAAAATATTGATATTGATAAGATATTCAAAATATTGCAGTAAGTAGAAGTTCTATGTGTATATTAAAACAAGTCAGAGACATGAGAAAACTTCCCATTGGTAGCACTCCAATGGAATTATATTTTAAAAGGTCCCGAGGCCATCTTCTTTTCAGATGCCTTTGATGATTATCAGGAATCAATGGGGAAGCAAGGTTAGAAAAAATTATAAAAAAAAAAATATGATACTTTTCTAATTAATTAAATGTTCCGAGAGCTTGTCATCGAACTGTAGAAGTAGTCAGTAACGATGAGAAGTTTCCTGTCGTATCGTTCTGGTGTGAGAGTTCCAAGTTTGTCGCTTGCCAAGATGATGTCCTAGGTAGCGAATAAGTTCAACATGGATAAGGAGAGTATTATTTAAAGATACTATAGGACAGGCTGCTGTAGATTAACGAAATTATATATATCAATATATTTTTTCTTTGTCTAGTGAAAATTATATTGACTTTTTTAGAGAGACAATCTTTTTTATCAAATATTAAAAACCTCCCAGCGTCTGCTATAGGCTGTAGCACTAATCTGTCATAGACATTAGTGCTGTATCGATGGTTTAAAATGAAAAATAACTGTAAAAATTACCAAAATTGAGCTTCGGCGTATTTTGAATGAAAACTGGTCAAGGTAACCTTAAATATAAAAGATAAAAGAATGCATGCAAAGTAATATCAATAAGGGAGAGGGAAAATGACCAGGTCGGATTTAATGCTTTCAAAATCATTTTTTTAGTTGTTTTTCCACCTCCTATAAATTTGGGTTTTTTCACAGACATTTTTCATGAAAGGCCATCGATATGCAATCGATCATACTATATATACAAGGAAAATAAATATACAGAAACAAAAATTTGAAGTGAAATAAACATTTTAAACACAGGCATAATTGCGAACATTATTTCCACTCAGCCCGAGGAACTTTAAACCAAGCTTGTACCTCCAATTTTTGAGGGAAAAGCAAGGCGATGGGAGATCCCAGTGCTTCTATCTTAAAAGCGTCTGGTATCAAAATCCAGTTGGGGTTGAGAAAGGGCGCACTGACCGCTAAGAAAATGTATTTACAAAATATTAGAAGATTAAATAAACCATATTAGACTGCTAAGTTAACAAGTAGTTGTGCCTAGTAATTCATTTTTTTTTTTTTTTAGGGAGTTGTCCTATGACTTATATTATTTATTTTCACCATTTCATATTTCATATTTATCTCTCTAACATTTCGTCCTCAATGAAGCCAGACTTAAGAAGTTTCTTGTAAGGGGAATATATCAGATAAAAAAAATATATTCCCCGAAAAAAATAAAATAAAATCAGAGTAAATGATGGTTAGTTATTCAAAAAATCAATGTTGAAAATAAATTCCATTTAAACAACTCAAATTTCTGGAGAGGCTTTTATATTTTCTTCTTCTTTAACTTCCTCTTAGTGCCAAGCTCGTCATTACACGTAACATGGATTTATTCAGGCTCTCGTCCAACTTGTAGAATTTTGCTTTTTCTTGCGTTAATACTCAAGCTCTTGTGAAGTTATTCAATAACTTCAAATAATTCAGTTCAGTTGGGACTTACATAATTAGGAGGACATGTTAATTTAAAAAAAAATTATAGCCAACAAGACGAAATGTGAAAATGGATTTATTTATACCAACTTTTATGTTATAATTGAATATTATAAATTAAATTTTTAACAAATTATATAATAAAAATTGTAATGATGTTGTCTGGGTATTGTAAAATTTATGATTTTATTATGTTGCTAATGTGATTCTAGATAATATTGACTTCGTTTTTTGAAAAAGCTTAAGCGCCAAAAACTTAAAATTTAGATTTCAATTGATTATGGGACGTAAACACTACCTCTATCGATTCCCCCTCATGATATATCGTAACAAAAAATTGGTAATAATCTAAAAATCGAATATTGTAAGTACCAAATTCCAGCGACTCCCAGTTGAATAAAAATATATTGCAATTATAAAGGTTTTGCGAGGTTAATTAACTCCTTCTGTATACAACAAAGCATAAAACTAAAAAAAAAAAAATGTATTGTTATACAATACAACGACATATCGTTCACATTGTAAACTAACGAATGTGAAAATCACTACTTTTCAGGAGAGCAAAAAAAATCACACATGTCAGTAATTAGAATTATTGAATAAAGTTGTTTAAATGGATAATATTATCAACAACGATTTGATAGAAGGTTTCTTGAAAACATCCTTGAATAAATTAGAAAACAATTAGATAGGTTAGTAAAATGGTCACGTACAAGGATCTACGTTATTAAATTATTGATGGTATATAAAGACGAACGAATAAACCACGTGTGCAACAACCCTAAGACAATAACAAACAACAAATAATGAATGCCAGTAGAAAGATAAACAGAAAAAAAAAAGTGGTCGTTAGAATTGTACTATTCGGGAAGAGACTGAGAAGGCAGCTGGTTGCCGACATATGGCCGTGGAAATAGGCTAGCAGCGGGCTATTTAAAACCCTAGCGGAGTGGTATTTATATGGCGAGAGGCGGAACTCCTTTATCCGCTACACGTCACCTGTGACGTGGCCGACCAGATGGTCTGCTTCTCTCGGCAACTGACCACGCTAACAGGGGGTCGCGACATCTCCTCCAGGACCAGGGTCTAAGCTTAACAAAAACATAGACCAGATAACTGACTAGTAAAGTATAAAAAAAAAAGAAGAAAAAGGATAATACAATAACAGGCACAACATTTTGGCATTGTACCAAAATGCTGAGTTTTCTGTAAGTAGCTTCTTACTCGGTAAAATATAATATTTGTTTACAAATTTTGAAACGGTTACATCTTATAAATAAAAAATACACGTAAATTTTCGTCCGTCTGTTACGCTCTTTTGGCTGCTTTTCAGGAGAAAAGGGCTGAACTGAATTCGACGAAACCTTTTCCGGTTGTTATGTAGAAAGTAAGAAGAGTTTTAGCAGAGGATCAAAAACCTAGATATTTTATCCGTTTTATATACAAAAAACGACTAAACGAATTCAACCAAACTTCATATTGTTGTTATTCAGAGCCATGAAAAGGCCCTTAGTAACATAAAACTGTCATCTTCAATCTTGAGACAAAATAGGGGGTGTAATAAAATTTCATTTATTTTTATTAAAAAATTATATAAAGAGGGCCAACAACAAGAGTATATCATTAAATAGTCAACCTTTCTAAGCCCAACTGCCTGCGCTCATCGGAGTAACTTAGATTTAGTGAGGGGAACTACACATCACATGAGCTTCAAGACATAGGTGTTTGAGACTTAAAGAGTACAGTATATCTTTACGTAAGGTGCAGAACACAAGATGATCCTGCTGTAAATGGCCTGCTTCAGGGTCAAGGGATTCCAACTGTTTCTTACCCAATGTTCCAGATAAACGGGCAATCTGGAGGCTATCCGGTAAAATCACACTTAAAAACCTTTTGCATACGCCTTTTTAAGGCGTAACATTACTATGCTATAATTAATATATTATTTATTATTATTTACAACAAAAGGCCAATATTCTAGCAAAAAGCAGAGAACGTTTATATCTATATTTCTATATAATTACTATTATGTGTGTTTGAACGAGCTAATTTCGGAAACTACTAGACAGTTTTGAAAACAAAATTTTGCGTTAGGCTAAGGCAAGAAAGGCTTTAGGTCATAAATTAATTTCTAAGATAAAAAGCGTCCAACGTACGTACATTTAGTTATCATGATAACTTCATACCCGTGGAACTAAGTTGAATACACAAACGTTTTAATTTTGGTGTTGATGCAGTTTACCGTAGATTTAATTAAAGGAGAAGTTGGTATAATATATCTGTCTACTCATCTTTACTCTTGTGTATATTAATGTTTTATACTACTTAAGTTTCATACATTAATAGCTGTTATTCTGCTGTTGTTTTTTTTACTTAGCCCTGATGAAGGCTAAAACTGAAACGTTGGTACACAATAAAAAAAAACAAGTTCTACTTAGTGTTTTTCTTCATTCAACGCACCCTTCGACCTAATTCTTCATAAATTAATCTTTATAATAAGAGTAAAATTATTACGTGAAAACGATATTTTGTAAATAAAATGGAAGATTAAAGGGGAAAAAGTGTGAAAACTTAAAACTTATTTAAGTAAAACTGTAATGCTGTTTTTAAAAATGTATTTAATTGCCGTTTTTACACTAGAAAATATCCGCAGCAAAAGTGACTGAAAAACCTGTTATGGGTTATTATTTTAAAGGTTATTTAGTATTTTAGGGGTTAATCTAAATATAACACAGGTGAAACAGAGGAACACAGCTAGTAAATGATAAAAAAACCTTCTGGTGTTTCTCGGGTAACGCTGAGAACCGTACTGTGTCATCATTGTTAAACGAAGAAAGAGTAATTGCAGTTTAACTGCTAAATTATAGTCGGCAGACACAGCGTATTAATATTTTCGGGGCTTCGCAAAAAGTATTGAGAGAGAAAATCATCACCACAATAAAGGGAACCAATTTTATTGCAAACATGGCCTCTCAATTAAAAACTATCATATCGATATTAAATTCTTGGCATTAGAAAATACTTTGGACTAATTTGTTATTTACAGCCACCAATAAATACAAAATAATCGCCTCTGCAGAGTTTATAGCACTTCAGTAATTATGCACTTATATTTTTGTTTTTTTGCTTATGCATTCAGACAACGAACAACAATAAAACGTTTTTGTTCACAATAAACTGACATGAAATCATTTTTTACAGAAGTCCGTATAAAAATAACATAATTTAAGGACATTTGAGGAGTTTTCTATCAAAAATTAATACATCCGCTTTTGGAAAATTATTACCAACAAATTATTAGGGGGCATCTCATGGAAATAAGGCAATTTTTTTTTTTTTTTTTGAAAATGTTGATATGTAACATCTTATTGATAGGGAAAAATTTAATATTTGAAATTGTCTGAATATTTTTTGGTTGTGTAAAAATACGTTTTTTTTTTTTTTATGTTATTTTTTTAGATGTAGGTATATTTACTTTAGATAGAATATTCCTCATTTATAGGTTATTTTAACATGTTATGTTTCTTTAATTTACAGTTAAGTCTCGTTGAACCCGACACCCAACAGTCCGCCGGTCCAATAGTCCGATATTTTTCAGATCGGTAGATGAAATGTTACCGTAGGTCGATATGTGCGAGAGAGACGGAAAGTTGTATGTCTCAGTTTCTAATTGTCTGTTATACGCGATAATTCCTTATTACTTTCCAGAGTTAATCATATTTCTTGATTACTCAATCGATTTTTTTTTTAGGATTTTAAGTTTCTACTAACAGATTAATTATGTCTGAACCCGATTGAAGTGGAAAATTTTGGCGTTCTGTAATTGTGCTATTTCTACTTTTCTCTGCAAGGTATTTGGTAATTAGTAAAATTTTATTTAACCAATAGTAATCTGACATAATTCGGTCCCGTATATGTCGGATTATAGAAACTCAACTGTATACACAAATCTGATCGTATCGTACATCCAATTTTTTTTTTTTTAGCCTAAGGTAAATGCACCCGTAGTGAACATAGTTAAGGAAATTTTCATAGTTTTTTTTTTTTTTTTTGAACTAATGGCTTCTCAGGGTATTTTTGAGATTTAAAAGGCATCCAGTGATTGCACCAACTATTTCTCTGAAACGCCTAACTTTCACTCACTATTGCAGAACATTTCTTTTTTTTTTTTCTCCTGTTAACAGCTTAACAATGGCTAAATAACGAGATCGAATATTTAACATTTTTTTGGCGGATAAATAATAAAGGAGAGGAAAGATATGGAAGGGAACTGACGAATTGGAGCAGAGACTAGGAGGGGCTCCTGGCTGTTGTTGCTAGGCGCGGTGAAGACCCTTCCCCCCTAACGGCAACACACCACTTTCACCCTCAGCTCTCAGGCATTCCTAGCAGTCTAGCCCCTTTCTTACAGAATACCTCTTCCTTTCTCTTGCCAATTTCTATGTCACACTTAGACCAAAAGTTAATTTAAAATGCTTTAAAAATAATCAAAAAGTCCTATAGAAAAATCAATATTAAGAAGACAGGACCAAATAAATAAGTCATAAATGGATATTATTCTAGAGGAAATGGAATCCTGACAAAACATTGGTTTGGGTAGCGTAGTTACAACAGATGTAGGTCGCGTTAAAAAGGTAAATGGAAGGGAATAAATCCTCGGAGTCTCGGATTCCTTTTCACTCTTTCTCGAGAAATCATCAGAAACATCAAATCTGTTGTATTATTTTTTTCTACGGTGAAATCTAAATATGAAGAAATCAGAATTTGGATAATAATGATAAAAACAAACTGAAAGTGTTGGGACTAGTAAAACAGACACTGAGATTAAAAACTTAACCAATGTTGGCCAATAAAAAAAAGTTGAGGTCAGGATTTTCAGGTACTTCCACATTATGGAATTATTTATCCAGCCAAAATTTAGAGATTCGATTCTCATCTTCAAAGCTCAAGATACGAATAAGTAAAATTATTCGATTCTTACGTTATTAGTTGATTCTTTTGCAATATTTTTATGAGTATATCTTATATATATATATATATATATATATATATATATATATATATATATATATATATATATACAAATAAAAAAACTTTAAAAAAACTAGTAGTTCCAATTCATTTGATCATCACTACTATATATTATTACGGTAGTATAGATCCCTTTTTCGGCTCTCAGGAGCGATGGATTTTGATGAATGAGGTATCAAAAGACAGGAAATTTCACGGAGAAGTGACGAATCCTTATTTTGATTCTTAAAATCTTACAAGGGCTTAAATAAAAGTGATGAAAAAACTGGAAGGTTTCAAAACTTTGACGACTGAGAGTCGGCGGATCGAGACGGGATAAGTTGGGTTTTAAAGATTTTGACGCGGGCATCAAAATCATATACGCTCCTGTGGAGCGTATTGGTCCAGCGTTTTAAAGCTTAAAAACCTACCGTTTTCGAGCTAACGCACGATATAAGACCGCATATTCCCTACGCCATCTTGCGTACGTGCCGTTGTCATGGCAACTTTATATCAATTTGAGTCTGTTTACAAAATCTTTTAATGAGTAGAAAATGAAATATTGTTTCTCAAGTCCAACCCTAAAGGGAATTTCAGTTAAATATGAATACTACACATAGAAAATGGTATAGCTGGATCTATTTGCCTAACTGCTAAATTGAAGAGATGTTTTCCAGTGGGGTAAGCTATTTACTTTATTAAGTATGAACTTCAACATACTCATTACAAACTATGTAGCTATACTATGAAACTATGTTAAATAAACGTTTTTGGTAATATTATATTGTTTACACGAATAAATATGTTTCCCTAATAAATATCACTTATACTTGGAACTAGGAATTAGAAGATATCTAATGCGAGATTTCTCGCTCGGGTACACTAGTTTATAATTATTATCGCAATTTTCAAATGCATACATTATATCTGTACGTCCAAGGTAAACAAAAAAAATGTCGTGAGCCCAATTTTGCTGAAATTGATTACATTATCTTATTTGCGTTATTTTGGTCACATTTTACAAGTATAAGCATTGCAAATAAGCTAAAAAGGTAGTAAAATATGCAAGACTTAGTCAATCACATATTGACCCTTTGGAATGACAAGATACCAAATGACAAAATCGAAGAAAATGAGTAGTTAGTGAGACAAGGTTCTATCTGACTTCTGCTATAGGAAATCCATGATCATATACCAATTTTTCGATAGATTTTAAAGATTGTTTGTAGCAGCAGTTTTACAAAGAATGAGGTAGGGAGAAGGTTAATCATTTAAGATGCCACTGTATTACTAGGTTTTTGTAAATGGTTTTTAGAGTTAAATTGTGGCAAGCATCGACTAGTACCATATCGAAAAATCTTAACAGTGGGTGAGAGATAACTGAATTATGTAAAAATGAAACTTTGATATCAAATTACAATTCGGAATTTAGTTTTCGATTTATTATCGTACATAAAACCACCTATAACGATTTCCGCTCACTATATTTCGAGAAATTTTTTTTAGAAAAGGTCTAAAAATCGACTATTGATAACGTAAGCACCAAACACAGACGACTCTTGGTCGTCATTGGCCTTGACCAGTGCTAGAAGCCTTAAAAATGTATTGTGATTATAAAAGTTTTGCAACCTTGATAAACTCCTGCTGTACACAATAAAGAATAAAATTAAACAAACATATAGCGTTAATCATGTGTTTCCTGTAAAGTTTGCTAAATGGAGCTTACGCCTAAAAAAAAAAAAACGATGTCGATATGAAGTGTTAGTTAGATCCTTGTCATTCCAAGGGGTCGACATATACATTTAAAAAAAATCTCAAGAAAAACTATGGAGCTGGTTAAATTAAAGTATTAAACAGTTGACAGTGAAAGCTATAATAAAGCGATAGGGCTCAGGCCAAAAAGAAGAACGTTATATACAAAGATTTTGTCTAGTCAAACGGGACACAAAACGAAAAAGAGAAAGAATGTCAAATAAGAGTAAGCTCTCATAAATATGGATTATGGAAATATAGAAGTAATATATACAGTGGAGAAGCATTAAGTCAAATGGGTAAATTCGAAGGACTGAGGGATAACTTACGTCAGATTTGCAGACTGTCGCCACTTCTTATTATCTAGGCCGTGGCTGGATACAGGAATCGCGAATCTCAAGAAAGTGTTTCACATAAAAGAGCAACTAAGGTTCGAACATCATAATCTCATGTTTTAAAACGAATAAATGAAGGAAGTGAATCTCGAAAAGTAATTCGAAGGATTACCATAGATCCTTAGATAGTAAATTAACATCTATGAATCTAAACAATAGAAGAAAATCCATAGATTACAGGACTTGTGAAAATAATTACAGGATAAATTCGAATCTTTTTTTAGCATGATATATCCCAATAAAAACAGATGGCAAATATGTATAAAATTAAAGAGTAATACTAAAAATACTCTTAATAGAAAGGATGAAATCTTAAAGAGATGACCAACCAACGAAAACATCCACGGTATCCATAAAACTACGTATGCAAAAGCACGAATGTTAGGCTAATTTGTGTGTTAAGGATATACAAAATGGAACAGACATCCATATAGTAAATAATCCTACAAAATAAAGAACTAAGATTAGTCGACGATGTATGAACGAAAGCTGGCTAAAAATACCTGGAGCTGCTTGAGATTCAGGCAATATACAGGATTTCCAGGTTGCTCCGTAGCATCACAAGTAGCCAATTTAAATTGGGTTCGACTCGTCACCGTTGATGACTATATCGGCCAACTTCCTTGTTGAATATTCTTTCATCGGCTGAGAAATATCAAGGGAATAAGAAATTCCAACACGTGTCAAATCTTCCTTTTATTTTATTCCAACGATAAAAAAAGAAATTGTTTCACAAAAGTGAAAGTAAAAAGGCTAACTACGTCAAAGAGCAATAAAGGTCGAGATTAATCGAAATTAGCAAATCCTTAAATAAGAATCTCTACACATTACTATTCACAAATTAAACTGATATGGATGTAATAAAATTATATGGGCACGTACTCTCCCACTCAAACTCGCACATACCATGGCTTTTAAAACCATCCCCTCTGGTTCTGTAGGACTGGAGCCTCAAGACTATTCAGATAACTGGATGAACCACTAGCTGATCTTATGCTATTAAAGATACGTATTCATAAAAAAAAAAAAATACAAACCTATATTTAATAAACAAAGCAATAGATATTACAGAATATTTGCTTAAGAATATAATAAACTGAAAATAAAGTTTAAAAAAAATCAAAGGTTATCAATTTCACATAACAACCGCCGAAAACTGCAAGTAAAACGAAATTCCAGCATGAATACTTACAATCAGAGCATCAATGTTAGGCTTGACGGAGCTCAAATTGATTTTTAAAAGCTCTCTGCAATACTGAGCTCCTTCACCATTACTACAATAACAATCGTAGATTATTTTTATTAAATGTAGACCGTGTTTATTCATTTTATAATTGAAACATTCAATAATAATTTTTAAAAAACTTTTTCTTTTAAAGGTTTGCAATATTTTTTGCTTCGCCGAATATTTGTCTGGTAGGAAAATATTTTAAATTTGCTTCAAGAGAGAGCAGACCTCTCGGACTTGGTTACAAAATATCCAGAAGGGACAATAAAGGACTCTTAATGCGGGTCCTAACTTGGCTACAATAAAAGAAGGAGGTAAACTGCTGCATCTGTCGTCCCTCAGGCCAACTTCAGTATTACAAAAGTTTACTCATTTTTAGACCGACCCTCTCCTCCCCCCTCCCTCCTAACTGCATACACCCGGCGTCGCCACACGCTCTAGCACATATTACATCATCAATCCATTTTCAATAATCTTTACCGCCGACTACTGACGAAATATTCGCACGATTTGTACTTGCAAAAGAAATTTATAAACCTTTTACATCTAGTCAAGTTCAAATACATCTACTAATATGATTTAAAGGGCATAAAATAACATAAATTAAAAAAAAAAGATAAGTCCAAATAACAATTTGAATAAGTCCAATGAAAGCAGCATGGTTATGATACCTTCCCCTTGCAATACGACAAATAATAATTTAATGTCGCAAAAAAGACACTATACATCTACCATCTTTTACAGTTCAACCCGTATGATCCTTCCCGACAATACCCATTCTCCCACATCAGATTTATGTACAAACAGTACCCATTTCCGTCCATCAAATTTATGTGCAACGGCTCATCGTACATTGCTCAGATTTTTCTTATCCCATCATCGTCCCTATAAATCCAAATTTACACTAAAACTTCAAAGTCTAACTTTTGTCCATTTTGTTATTATTCTAAAAAGACTTGTCTCTGTTTCAATGAAGAAAATTATAATTATTATTAAAAAAGGATAAGCTAATCAAGAATTCTAAAAGGGATGCGTGAAAAAATAGTATAAAGAACACTGGCTTCCTATGTTGTACGGACCAGGTTCAAATCCTGGCGTGGTACAAACAATTTTTATTTGGCATAAAATCAATGGGCCTTGTCGAGACAAAAACCAAGATTCGTCAGACGCTTTCTAGGTCGAATCAAACATTAAACGAGTACTTGATAATAGTCAAACATAAATCGAGTGAGAAAACTTAAATGAATCAGGAAATTTATGAGCTTGGCATTACTTAAAAATGTAGACCGTCCGGAGAGTAGAAGGTAGTGTTCCCAGACCCATGAAAGCCACGGAACTTACTAAGGATTCTTATCAACCTGGTTAGAATAATTGAGTACCTACTTGAATAGAGGGTTAATCGCCAAAAAAAGTAGTATTAAGGTCGTGAGAAATTACGTATGTGTTTAAAACGTTTATATAGCTCACTGCACCTAGAGTTATCAATTGTTTTATAAATAATTTTTTACGTATTATAACAAGAATTAACAAAAATAATAATGATAAATGTTTCATTGATAAACAAGATGTGAGGCTAAGGAGATTGAAGTGAGTACCGTAAGCCACTTGCTGACACCTCACACTGAACGGATATAGATATGTCTGACAATTCACGTCGAGAAACGTCACAAGGTTTTTCTGAAAGTTCAGTCGGCGATCTGCCACTGGGAAGGCTATCTCTCGCCCTTGGGCAGTCATCATCTACGGATCTTGACCGATTCGCCATGGTGCTTCAATCCAAGTGAATGAATGCAATCCCGGTGAATTGTCTATACTGATGGGGTAGTTATTTTCAGGAAATACCCATTATAAAAAATTCATCTGTGTTTTACAAACAACTGGATACTTGGCAAAAGTATCCCTGATGGCCTCTTCTTTTGTAACAGCATAGCTGTGCTCTCAGAAGATATAATTGAAAAATAAGTCATGCTGCTTTAACGAGGGTAAGAAATGTCAACAAACAAAAATTAAAAACGATAGCTTGGATGGTGGAAGCTGCAAATTTCGAATTATTTCAAACAAGTTCCCACTCTTCCCCGAACTTCTAGACCAACCATCCTGATGAAGGCCTATAACTCAGACCGAAACGTCAGCACCCATTAAAAGTAGTAGTATGTTTGCTGTGGGTTCCCTTTATTGACTGCACCCCCAATCAACTTCTTGATTAATAATCTATAAAACCTAGTGCTTGGGTAATTATCATTAAACTAGTACCAGGAAGAGAATAGACAGCCAGGGTAGCGTGCGCATGGTCAAACTGAATTAAAACTAATGCTAAGACGGTGTTATCTGTATTGATGAGGCTATTGGTGACTAATGGAAGGGCTAGGGCTGATGATGATGGACAACTTTATAAGTGCTCCTGTAAAGTGGAGGATATTGGGTCGATATAGTGAGGCTCCTCGCCGTTGAATCTCTGATCAGTCCGGGGAAGAAGTAGGAAAAAGGCGGCGTCCACGTAACTATCATTGGGGTCAGAGGTATCGTATCATAATGAAACAAGCCACTTGTCTTTAAACAATTAAAACACTAAAAATGAAGAAAGCAATTCTGTATATCGAAGGTATAGGACACTATATTACATTTCCCCATCTTTGCAGAGAAGCAGTTTGCATTGATGTTTTCCATCGAATAATAGTGGACTCAGTGTTCTTTAAAAAGCATGTAACACCCCTCACATTTGTCTAAATTGGACCCCAAAAAAACAATCCAAAAATTGGTCTAAGATATAGTTATCGATAGCTCTGGGAAAAGGAAAAGTGAAATATATGTGTAATAATGCTAATAGCTAAAAAATGGACATTGTGTCAAATACCATCGAAAATGAGGCACTATTGGATAATACTAGGAACAAGCTTTAAAAAAAACAATGATAATACCTTATGCTTATAATATGAATATATAATATTTACTTGAGGAGCGGGGTAGCTCAGTTGATAGGGCACTATGCTACTTATCTCAAGGTTCCGGGTTCAAGACCGGCTGTGGCAGATGATTATTTATACTATTTTCAGCCGTGGATAGGTCCTGTGGGGAGATCCTCCTAGGGGCTCATCCAGCCTCTATAAAGTGGGTACCCTTAATTGGGAGAAAAAGCTGGCGGTTGAGCGTGATGTTGGCCAAATCACACCTCCTTGCCAAGTATTGAGCTCAAAGACCCTTCACGAGTTGTGGTGGTGGTGCAGGTTTTTAATATTTATTTAGCTCTGTTTTTTTTTCAATGTTTAGTTCTAACTAGTCCGATGTTAGCTTTTGATTTATTTTAGACTACTCTTGCTTTTACATTACCTTTTTAGACAACCATCTCGACCATCTTCTACATTAATTAATGTATTTTATTATTAGACTAAAACTCCGACCAGATAATTCTCATCCTCACGTTTCCAAACTGATCAAAGATCCTGGAGCGATTTTCTAAAAGCTGTCATTGACTGACGATGATCCCATCAAAATGTCCTTAAATCAATTCTCTTATCGTCGTCGTAGAACATGGAAACTATATTCCGACTACATCACTTTATTGATTGATTATTTATTAGTATAACATTAAACAAGGGTTACTCTAGAAATTCAACAAGATACAAATAGTTCATCCGGTACGACAACGAATAAAAACATTTGTCCGAAATTTGTTTTTGATAAAATTGTTAACCAGTTTGGCATTTTATGAGGGTTTATTCACCTGAAGATCGACTGTATGGTCGGATGATCCGACGAAGATCGCTCGAGTGTGAAATCTCTCCATAAGGCATTCGCAATTAGATCACATGCTGAGCAGCGGGCACAACTTGAGAAAAGTGAAAATAATTCTTAGAAATCAGTTACAGTTTTCAGATTGAATACAACTTAAAAGAAATTATAAAAATAATATTGTATTTTACTTAAATTTCATTGACTATAAAAAGTTTAAAAAACTTTATTATTGATGATAATAAATAGATAAAATACTAGCAATATTGCATTTACTTAAACAAATATTTAGTTCCAGCTAATCGTTCTGTTATATTGAATAATTGTACCAAATAATTTGGAATTGATAAATTATTTGCCACTTCTATAAATTTATTTTGTTGAAAACTAGTTTCGAATGTTATTCATTCATACTCAGTTCTAAAAATACACAAAAAATGAATGTGCAAAATTCAAAACTAGTTTTCAATAAAACAAATTTATAGAAGTAGCAAATAATTTATCAATCCCTAATTTGATTGATCCTTCTATGCCATCATGCTGATGTCAACTGACCAAATAATTTAGCTTAAATTAATTCCATGACATTGATACCTGATAAAGTTGTTATGAAAAGTTATGAATTTCCATAAATTTTATTAGAAAATTATCAGAAATATACTTGAAAAATTAAACGAGTTTCTTTAAAAAATATTATGTACTGTTTGCTATTACGTAAATTAAATAAATAAAAGTTTCATAATAAAATTGCGAGCACTTCAAAATAATTCAAGAAATTGAAAATGCAAAGGCTCTCAAAACTGACAATTTGATTAAAATAATATTATTTATCTTAAATTAAAAAATATATAATATATGTTTCCTATTAATTTTTTTCCCAGAGTAAAAAACGGTAATATACTTAAAGCCTTTAAAACTATTTAATTAAGCAATCTGTACTGTGTAATGTTGTACCACTTAAACTAGAATTATTATTGTGTTACTCAACAGTAAAATGAGATTTTTATTAAAATAAAATTACTATTAATACAAAGCCAAAAATCACAAGATTGTAAACAAAAACAGGAAAACAACTTGAATGCAGGGCAGTCAGATTATTTCTGTTAACAATAAAATTGTATCAGTTCAAGAATAATATCAATATAAAATCTATTCAGCATGCCCTCATTGAGATGAGAAATAAATAAAACTGCATATATTAACGTTAGTAACTACGTACGTAAATTTATATGTACATATATATATATATATATATATATATATATATATATATATATATATATATATATATATATATACACACACACATACATAAGGCCATCATCACACTATAACATCAATATTTTAGATAGCAAAACCAAATAATAAATAAGTGCTCATTTTGCACTAAAATCTTCTTTTTGAAGTAAATTCTTATAGCTTATCCGAATAATTTCAAAAATTCTAAAAATGTTCTTAAAAAATATTTATTACGATAAAGGGTATTTCCTGAATTAACAATTGTATTTTTTGTTGGTAAAATATGTAATTTTTAAAATGATCCTTGTTAATTAACGTTTACAGTTGTTTTTTTTTAATATTTTGTAATTATTTGCTTTTGTTTAAAAATTAAAACATTGTCAAACATTTGCAAAGAAATTCCATTGTTTCAGGCTTAAATAACCAAAAAGAAATAAATAATGTTTTCAAGGATAAGGTACGAAATTTCAAATGGCGCAATTCACAGCCAAGGCTTTAGCTACCCTTTAACTCGATCGATAAAGGAGACGACTAAAATGCGTAGAATGACTCGGTTTCATTTTTTTTCTCGAATCCATTCCGTTAATTATTCAAATAATTAGAAAATCATAGAAATATAATAAAAATAAATAGATAATTGTATTAATATAAACAGAAGGTAATGTGATATATTATCATTAATTAAATAATTTAATACTTTACAATTTTGATTCATAAATTGCACGAACCTTTAAAAGTAATAACATTTATAATTCCAATATATTCAAATCCTTGTCAGTTTCCGTTGCAAAGTTTTGCTTCCATTTCATCCGAAATTTTTGAAAATATCTGATGTGGACAACACATTTACTTCCTTGCATGCCTATTCAACTATAAATCGGTGGATCAAAAAGTGATCCTCAATTTACTTACTAGTTTCCAAAGATTGCATTAAAAACGACACTCGACGTCGCGACATCCATCTATTGACACACACACACAGACACATTCTTGTTTCTGGAGTTCTCATATGTCGTTTTCCTTCAGTAGGTAACTAGTTTCCATGAGATTTCTTCGTGTTCCGTGAGAACATTAAAACTGTCAATATCACGAGATAAAGCATTGGAAATCGACAGTTTCGACATTTTAAGCGGAAAAACCCACTTAACTAATATCTTATTCTTCTGCTGCAGACTTGTTGATCTCACAAATGGGGAGGAAAACCAGTATTTTACATTCAATTTTAACACTTACTTAAAACAAGTAATAAAAATGTTTAATTGGATTGGAAACCAAATCGCGTTTGTAACCTTTATTACCGAAACATATGATTTATTGTATTTAATTTAAATATAATTTTTGATTTAAGCTTATTATGACCTTCAAGTAAAGTACCCTTTTCGGCCCACCAATTTTAACTAAAATCTAGTAAATACATTGATATCGATATAAAAGTCCTATGTACCAAATTTGAGATGTTTTATATTATATTTTAATATAATTTTTGATGAAAGTCTAATATGACCTTCAAATAAAGTACCGCTTCCGGTTTTCCAATTTAGACCAAAATCTAGTATCTTATTTAAATCAATATATAAGTTCTGAATACTAAATTTGAGAAGTTTTGCATAGTATTTTAATACAATTTTTAATGGAAATCAATTATGACCTTCAAGTAAAGTACCACTTCCGGTGATCAAGCAGTGACCAAAAAGGGAGGTTTACAACTAAATTTTACAACAATCCTAAACAATCCTTTACTTCGTACAAGGAAGTAAAAATATGATTTTCGTACCTTTGTATTTTAAATGATAATTTTTGATCCAATTTTCATTCTTATCCTTAAAACTGATGCCTAATTTGGCGATCATCGACACTTAGATGATTACTTGTATTCTTATTAAATCCCTGACCCGAAAAAAAATTCAATTAATAATTCTGATTAAGGAGACGCTCTATATCCAGACGAAAATTCTAAGTTTAAACTCAATAAAATACGAAAATAATTTAAAAGTTTACATAAGGCAGATGTTTAGACAAAGATTCGCCTAGAACACCATTCAAATACCACATTTTACTATTGAAAACCATACAATTTCTTTTTGGAGTCTTGCAAATCTAAAATACAAAAGCCAAAATTAAAATATTCATATTGACAGATAGTTTTGTGATTTTCAACGAACTGGATAGAAGAATCGGGTGAGCCAGAGACAAAGATGTGAAGATTCTTTATAACACGCTCCCCTTCGGCTAAGAATATACCGTGAGAAGGAGCCAGACGACACATGGAACGTAGTTACGTAACCAACTTACGTAATAAATAAACAACCCTGACTTTCAAAGCTGGATTCACTGCATATGCAAATGTGCATAGAAAATGTTGCATTTTCAATGCCATAACAGACTAAAGAATTTTTTCACAATAGAAGTGCATTAAATATAAAATATATAATATAATTAAATATAAATATATAAGTGCATTAAACACATTAACTCGATAGCTTGCTTATTTTTGCGTAAACATAAGAAAAAAACATTTAATTGTACCAAAAGTGTATTGCACTGCTCGCTATGCTCAACTATCTCTGACGAGCAGTTCGAACTCTTTGATCCGTACCGTAAGATGGGGCTATTTAGTGACTTTGAGGCTTTCATGATTTTAGGTCCGAAAGATAATTTATTATTCACATTTTGTTATTTTTACAATAGACCCTACATCTAGACTTGTTATTTATTCCATGGGAGAATTTTTATTTGATATACGCGAGGAGCCGACAACTTTTCATTCTTTTTAACTTCCTTGTACGAAGTAAAGGAAGTATTGTATGTAATCGCGAAAATTTTCGGTTTTCAGAATTCAACGGAAATATCCATTTTGACTATCCCTGAATCCATTTTGACTAGTTTCGTCGTGGCGTCTGTACGTTTGTATCTCGCTTAACTCAAAAACGCTTAGCCGTAGAAAGTTGAAATTTTGTATTTAGGATTGATCTAAAATCTAGTTGTGAACCTCCCTTTTTGGTCACTGCTTGATCACCAGAAGTGGTACTTTACTTGAAGATCATAATTGATTTCCATCAAAAATTATATTAAAATATAATATAAAACATCTCAAACTTGGTAAATAGGACTTTTATATCGATATGAATGTATTTACTATATTTTGATTAAAATTGGTGAGCCGAAAAGGGTACTTTACTTGAAGGTCATAATAAGCTTACATCAAAAATTATATTTAAATTAAATACATAAATCATATGTTTCGGTAATAAAGGTTACAAACGCAATTTGTTTCCAATCCAATTAAACATTTGTATTACTTGTTTTAAGTGTTAAAAATGAGTGTAAAATTCTGGTTTTCCTCCCCATTTGTGTGTGTGTCAATAGATGGATGTCACGACACCGAGTGTCGTTTTTGAGATACTGCAATCTTCGAAAACTAGTACCAAATTGAGGATCACTTTTTGAGCTACCCTTTTATAGTTTAATAGGCGTAAAAGGAAGTCATGTGTTGTCCACATCAGATATTTTTTTAACACAATTTTATCCCGTTAGTCGCAGTAGCTTTTTGAAAGAAGTAATTTCGATGGAAATTACATATGAATTTACTTTTGTCACTGAATTACCTCAAATTGCACACCGAATCACCTTCAGAAACATTTAACTTACAGGTATTATAGGGTCACCACGATGTAGTCTCCAACCATAAAATCATAAAACCCGTAGTTGATTTTGTGGGGTTTGCAAAGCTGTCGTTTGTTTGAGCCGACACTATGTCAGAGGTCCAGATTCTGTAATGCTTACGACCTCTCGTAAATAAGCTAAAGGGATAATAAAATATGCAAAACTTCAAATATAAAGACTGACCACTACCAACAATAAGCAATACAGTGCGATCTATAAACTCTTTCTACTCTTTTGCAAAACTTTTAAAACATTACATACGACAGTTAACCTCTGACACATAAAAATATATATTATCTTTTTACAAGCATATAATTGATTTTCTGAGTTTGGTATTTAAACAATGTGACACCCATTTATGATGATGTACATAAGTTCGTACATTGCAATTATAGAAATCAGTTTTTCCCAAAGGACCCATATCCCAACAAATCATGGGTTTAGAAAAAAAAAAAACATGCTTGATGTCTGCCAAATTACTTTATAAGTTATTTTGTTAAACTAACGCTGACACCTTTTTTCTTTAAATTTTTTTTTTATGTATCAATTGTAATGTGTATTCATGTTGTATTCAATTAATTTATTTATTTTTCTTTATTTCTAGTTTTTGGATCAAAATAACTTGGTAAGGAGAGGAAGCTTCCCAAACTAAAAAAATAAAATAATAAATAAAATAAAAGGCATTGAATAATTTTTGAAAATTATACCGTCAGTATTTCAAATAGATAATACTTATTTAATTAAATAGTGAATGAGTTAAATGGACTATGACTATTATATAAGTCTTTTGTTGCAACTTTATTATTTAATATTTCTGTTACTACTTTTTTAGCTAGCTGTCAAATTTCTAAGAAGCGATTTCTTAATTCATCTTTAAAATTTTTATATGAAATTTTTAAAATCTTTAAAGATACACCTAATCCAGTTCAATAAACTTTAAAGAAAATTCGATTTAAAATAAACAAAAACATTTTAGGTTATTTTATTCTACGATAAATTAATTTGGTATACTCAACCATAACACTATTTTTTAATATTTTGTTTTAGTTACCATATATAAATTATAAATTTAACAAAATTAAAATAGGATATAAAATTTACTTTTTACATCCATTCTGGCCCAGTTTATTTGTTTAATGTTCATTCAAATTTTTAAAAATTATAATTTTTGGTTACTTCATGCTGTAATTAACAAATGCAATAAGCTCAAAACTATGAATTTTCGAAGCTTATTTAAGTAATAATAAATAAAAAATAAAGAGTTGGCGCTTGACTATACGCCACTCGGCCCTGATGGCCTAAACCTTAGGTCGAAACTTCGGCACACATTATAAGTTTTTTCTTATTTGTATAAATAAAAAATGTTCAGGCTAAAATGTATTAATTAATAAATAATTTAATGATGATACAGAAGGCAAAGTTTATTGTAGTAAAATAATCCAAAATGCTTCTTGGGCAAAAATTTTACTCATTCGAGATCCACAAACGTCTAAGATATTATTTATATATAAGAATAAGTAAAAGTTTGGGTACTTAAGAAAGGGGTTAAAACTTTTTAAAAGCGGATACGGAGATATTTAAAAAGAGCCGAGGGGATAGGAGATGAGACGAGACTATAAAAAAGGAACTGGAAGTAGAAGTTCCCCCTCCACTTCCCTAGCCGGGCACCCATCTGCTTCAATCCTCTTATGTACCATTTAAAAAGGGGCCATTTAAAGTCTCTATTACATCACCACCCCATTACAGGCAATGTCATTGATATCCCAACAACAGCTGATAAAGGCTTGGGAATATTTTAAAATAATTTAGGTCTTAGGGACGGATATTTAGGCTACTTGGTAGACGGATAAATAATGAGTATAACCAAAATTAAGGACCGGCTAGAATTAAGTCACATTTCCGGAAAAAGAGTAACCTAACCGCCATTCTGGAACCAAGGGCTAGGAGTGCACGATAAAAAAGAAATGTGATAATATTTCATAAGTGATAATATGATGCAATAAAATTAAAATTTTCATCATAAAGTTTTTTTGTTTTGAGAAAAATTAGCGGATCGACCTCCCCCTTTCCCTCCGATGGTATGAAGAGGGGGCGCCAAATACTCTTGGGCTTAGGTGCGTCTAAACTTATAGAATGTTTCCTGCGTATTAATATTTTTTATCGCGTTATGACCTTGTATTCACTATAGGATAAATATATGTATTTACATATTCTTAAAGAGTTAGTTCTACAATATTTCAAGGTATCCTGACTAGCCACTACGCAGAAATGGGTCTAATAACCATAAGATTTTTTATTAAACACTTGGAAGCCATCGACAGAAAGTTAGTTCATACTTAGCCGAAACCAGTAACCGTTTGGAAGGCGGCAAGCCATTATCTTCATCGGTTGTTTCGTCAGCTCCTCGAATGGGTCGTTATACCCTTCTTCCAGTTCATCGTCACTTACGTGATCCAGGCCCAGTTAGCAGTTTCGAGACGATTACTTGCGAATCAACAAGTAAAACATTGATCTTGAGGGGACAAAACTTGTTCAAGGTTCCCCGCAGCGCTTCAGCCATCAAATTATTCTGTGTTATTAACCTTTAAGTATTCGGATTTGTAGGCGGAAAAAAAGAAAAATTTAACCATGGATAGATGGATCTCTTTTTAAATAGTCCCTCTTGTTTTATTTTTTTTTATTACAATTTGTGGATCAATAAGGAGTCTTGCAAAATAAAAAAGGAAGGAAAATGAATCTCCTAATTTATTATTTTTTTTTTTTAAACCGTAAAAGCAACAAGAGTATGTAATTATGTATTGGTACATATTCCGGCAGGAAATGATAGGAAAAATATTACTATATCGTCGATGCAATGACAAAGTGGCGTTTTGAGGTTTTGTTGCATTTTTACATAGTTTTCTATTCTCTTTTAAATGCCTAAAAAAGAAATGAGAATGTGATATTACCAACTAAAAATAAGACCAATTTCATTAAGAAATTAACTACATTACTTCTGCAACCATAATTCAAGCCCAATTTTCTCAGTTTCACAAATTTTCAGATACGCCCACTTTCGCGTTTCAACGAATATATTATACCTATTAAAACGCAAGACAATATTCATCGCTTCAGAGCAGAACTATTCCATCTCAATCTATAACACTGAATCCCAAACTTGGTAAATTGTCCACAAATTACACAGTTCTTTTATTCACATGATACAGTTCCATCCATTATTCAAATTGTTTGTCAGGTTTAGGGATATATATATTTTTAATTCCTTTTTTACCCAAAATATTAAATAAACAATTTTTTTGTAAAGAATATTTTTAAAAAATCACAAAAATGATCTGCCAAGTTTAGGGCTAAGCTAGAAAGTCAAAAATTCTGTTTATACATTCATATCATCAAACGATAAAACAAACAACCCCTCACCCTGTAAAGTTTAATTTTTGGAGTTCAGCTACTTCTGCCCTGAAGTGACATTAGTTCAAGAGCCCACACTTAGTTCTTATAGGAACGCTAAAGAGAAGTTTTTCGATTTTTTTTAATACCCTCCACTAATATATTTTCGGAAGCTATTGGTAAATTAAATATAACTTCAAATTAGGGATTTAAGAACTTTCATTTAAAATTTTGGAATGATGTTTATTCAGTATTTCTGAAAATATAAATAATTTGTTTCAATAGAAAATAATTTTATTTTTTTTTAAATCCCTCAATGAATCATTTTATAAAGTAGTTAAGGAATGCGGTCTTAACTTAAATATTTCTCTCCAAATAACTTTTAAATTATTACTAATTAAACGGAGTAAAAAAAAATTACAATGATACTTAAATACTAAATAAGAACTTAAGTTAATAAACGGTGTATTGTTTGAAATAGTATTCATGTAAATATTTATGATTCATTAAACAGTATTTATTTTTTCTTAATTACTTAATTTATATCTCAAAGTAAAAATGTACATATGAACCGAATTAATTTATATACGTATCCGTATTTTTTTTTAACTTCAGGTCAAAAAAGAAAATCCGTAGAATATTAAAAATAAATAAATAGATTTATTATGTTATTAATAATTCAATTACAAACTTAAGTCCCTGCATAAGCCAGAACCTTACTACAGACCAGCAGCTCTAAATAGACGAATCTGGACGAGATAGGTGGTTCAGGCTTTTAAATATGGATTATGTCGTGAGGTCGTATTGATCAAACCAAAATCATGACCATCACTTTCACTTCATAACAAAATCATGAGGCCTCTTTCGAAAACTCTCATAAAACATTCATTATTCCATAGTTATTTTCATCTGATCCTTTCTTCTTCCTCGATTCAGATCAGATATAAATCCCTTGCTATGATTTAGGATTCCGACAGGTGATTTAAAAAAAAAAAAATTAACAATGAAGAAATAAAACAACGAATGAAACGATACTTCAAGATTTTTCACTCAATCATTCTTTCAGAAAACTAATTTACCAAACAAACAAATCTTTCAAAAACATCCGCCTATTATGTAATATTTTTCCCACTTTAACCACAAGAAATATGCAAATATATGAACAAAACTAAATGAAAGAATGAGGATGTGAAACATTTTTTTCCGAATTACTTTATACAGGATTTATTATTGATAAATGATAATAAAAGTTGTTGTTGCTGATCGAAAAACCTGATTGGTAAAATTGTTTTTTTTTTAGTTTGAGAAGTTAGATTATTCCTTGACTCCTCATTTTTAACACGGAGTCTCGAGCGACTATATCAACACGTACGACTCCTATTCAATTCCTTGGAGAATTTGGAATCTGACTTAACTCGTCCGTTGTTGCAGGACCGGATCTAGTGGAGCAAAGGGGGCAATTGCCCTAGACGGCAGAATTTCGGGGGCGGCAAATTTCTAACAATTTAGATTAAGAAAAACAATATTTGCTTCTGCTGTTTGAACATAACTCATTCAATAAAATGAGTTAATGCTAGGAGATTATCATATTTATTTAGAAATATATTATATGAATTACTGTTGTAGACTTTAATTAAAGGAGAATGAAAAAATTAAGCTAGCCCTCCCTGGCAAATAACCTGGTTTCGGCTCTGCATTGTTGAGTAAGCTCACCAATCCCTTGAATAGTTAAAAGGCAACCTGTGATTATTGCATATTTATTATTTATTAAATCAAGCCAGAAGATAAGAATTTTTATGGTGTTGGGCTGAAACGGGTGACGAGGTCTGAGCTAGTCTGAACGTAGGCGCCAAGTCACATTGATTGCTAGCGAGGCCTATTTTCTCGGAAATGTCGATATGAAAGGAGGCTCATAACTTGCAACTTGCATCAACCTACTTCCTGGTATTTCTTTTCAGGATATCCTCCCCAGAGAACGGAGGATAGTTTGATTTAGGCTTTACAGCCGCGGGCCAAGTATATAATGATAACAGATATAAATAAGCAATATTATTTGTTTACATACACAAAAACGAAATGGCTTTCCGAGCTTGATAAGAATGTTCCATTTTTTTGTCAAGTAGAAGATCGACAGAAATTGAGATTAAGAACTATTCTCGGTCTAGCTTTCATAATGGTAAGATATCCAAATTGGCACCAAAGTGATCGGTGAAACATAAATAAAAATGTTCATGTGCCTACTAATGTCTCCATACAGAGCTATTGTCCAATCAACTGGGGACAAGCGGTCTAGTTGGAAAGATTTGGAGAAGTTCTGAATATTTGTTCATTTATGTTTTTGGGAGTGCTGATTTTCGACGAATTTCAACTTTGTTAACTCAAATTTTTACCGGAGAAATAAAAAGTAATGAAATGTAAAAAAAGGTAAAGAATTTACTGTTGTTTAATTTAGCACAGGTCGATGTTGCTAAAAAAAAAACCCATGATTTTCAAGTTTTGAGTGAAATCACGTAAAAAGGTTAATTTTTTTTTATATTTCCGAAAAAAAAAATAGAAGTTGAGATTCGTAATCAGCACCCCAAAAAACATAAAAGTGAAAATTTACAGAACTCCAAAACTATCCAGGCATAAGTAGGCCTGGATTAAATGTACAAATAGGACACTCTTCATTTTGATGTTAACTCTTATATTCTTGGTCCATAAATTTTATTTACATATTTAGGTGTTATCGGTGTGTAAAATCGAGCATTATGTCATTATTACGTTATTCACATTTACACAAAATGGATCTCGAAATCCCTCGAAAGGATTGTGCCTAAACTTCTAGAATACAGGTTTATTGGCACCAGAAATCGATTGACATAATCTTTTACACCAGAAAACTCTAATGTAGTAAAAAAAAACAGACCGATAGGAAAAACGCGAATAATAAAGGGAGAAGCCCGAATCATTAACCTAACAAACGAACCGCGGTAATTTATTTCAGTCAAATCTCATTCAATGTTTTTTTTTTAAATTAGTGACTCACCACTAATTATTTTATTTTCAATTACATTGTACCTTCATTTTTACTAAAATATAAACTTAAATATTTTAGAAACAATTGAATGGTATTAAGGAAGTTTTTATTTTTTTCTGTTTTGAACTTCCATTAAAATATCATATTGAGGTTGTCAAGGTGGAAGGACGTAACGCTCAATTTTTAAAAATTGGATTTTTGCATCATCCAACTCTTCTGCAGTCATTCAACTACATTTGTCTGCCATTCCAACAGATAACTGAAAATAAAAAATGCAGTTGAGTGACTGCATAGGAGTAGAATATGCAAAAAATACAATTTATAAAAAACTGAGGCTTACGTCGTTTTACCTCAACAATCTTGATCTGCTGTATACGTGTTGAAATATTTTTACATCTAAATTGCGTTGATATCGCCGTGCGTTCAATAAAATACTACAATTATTTTAAAATGTATGATTGATATAACTACTGTATTTCTTTCATCCATCTTAATTATATAATTTATGAGTACGGCTCGGTTCAAGGGCGCTTTAGAAAAATTAGTAAAATTTATACTTAAGATAATATCTTTATTTCCTCAGCTGAAATACTGCCAGATGAGATCGTTTGAACTTTTCTTATCCTCGTGTAATTTACCGAGGAGTCAGTTACGAGTCAATGGACTCTACAATGGTAAAAAAGATGAAGCCACTTCAGAGTGATGACACAAAATAAGTAACCACCATGTGCAAGTAGATTTTTTTAGATAAATTATTTTAAAGGTAAGATTAGATATTGAATGATCATTAAAAACAGCTAAGAAGTTAACTAAAGCAGAAAAGAATTAAGCGGAATACATAAAAAAATGTAGGAAATGCCTTCAGGGTGGTGTTGGCAGGGTCCATCCCCCCGTGCGACTAAGTATACCTGATGCGGTATGAAGGGTAGCTGGCCATGTGGCAGCAATGCACCGTAGCTAAATCAGGACCCTATCTCTATAAGGAATCCTATCGCATGACCACTAATTATAGGTTAGTTGTCTCCTCCAATGACAGTTCGGGCTATAGGCTTGGTATTTGTATACGGTATGACATTCAGGAAGAGGAAATAAGAACGACAATAGATATACAATACTCCGTCAATACAAATATATACGTTATCGATCTATTTTTCCGGAAAGAAAAAATATATATGCAGTCACATATAACGGAATTTCTCAGCTATCAACATACTGACTCCACGTAAAATCCAAGCTGGTTGAAATATTTTCAACCAGGGCTGGAACTAAAGAGGAGCAAAGGATGCACTTGTCCCGGGCAACAGAATTTGGTGGGCGGCAACTTTTGTACGAAGTTTTATTTTTAGGTTAAATAAAAAATATTTGTTTCTTTATGATTCTTTTGACCTTAATTCAGTCAATAAAATGAGTTAATGTTATGAGATTATCAAATTTATTTGGAAATATTATTATATAAAAAAGATGTAATCTAAAAAAAAAAAAGAAAAGAGGTATTCTAAAATACTATTTTTGTCTTTTATTGAGAGGAAGGGGGATGAAAAAAGGGGTTGCGGCCAAATTAAACTCGCCCTCCTCCCAATATTGCATATTTCCTGTTAGGGTATTTCACAATCCATAATCATTTATTTAGAAAGAAAAAAATAAACTTTTTAGGATCACTAAGAAAGAAATTACTTTCTTGACCAATGGCTATACAAGGAGCTGATGTGGTCAGTGTTCACAACCGGTCAACAAATTTCCTATTTTCATTCTTTTAACGAAATTCAACTATTACGATTTTTTTTTTTTCATTTTTTTAATCCATAGACCGATAACGACAAAGCAATGTCCACCAATTTGATTTTAAAGAGCTAAAACCAGCTGTCAGTCCTAGGCAAACTTAGACAATCCCCCATAATCTGAACGCCACCTGGTTTAGTCAGTTATGAATTTATCCTTAACGAAAATTCAGCATTTCAGTTTTTACAATAATTTCAAAAAAAAATTATTTAAAATATCATAACCTGCCAAAGAAAACAAAAAAAGGATATTCTTAAAAACTTATAAAATTAGCAACAATCAAAATTTCACATTAAACTATTTTGAATATTAGCGTCCATAATATCCATTAGCGTCCCCCAGAAGTACTAATAATTCAATACATGAGGAAAATCCATAATTATAATTATAGATTTTTGTGACATTTTTAATCAGTTGTATTTTTTAATCCATACCTGTCATTCAATATTAAGAAAAATAAGTGAATGAGTGGACAATTGACAATAATTTTTTTTCACACAGAAAAAGAACTATAAATTCTATAAGACGTGATTTATAAACATAAGATTATTAATCCAGAAATAGTTGAAATGAAATGGTATTTAAATGAATTACAAATCAAGCAAATAACTCATTAAACCATAATAATTATGTGAGAGATGGAACTCTCACTGAAATAAATCAGCTGAACAAGGACTGGGAGACTGACGAAGTTGGATTGATACCCCATAACACCAGGTGGTTTAATAAAAGAGTTTTTCAATTGACAAAGTAATAAATACAGCTTATTGAAATAGGTCTAAATGAAAATTCTCAAACACCTGACTATGTTATTCAGACATGTATCATATTATAAGTATGATCCTCATGATGGGGCAGAATTCTGAAACGTTGGCAATGTGTTGTGAGTGTCAATAAAAATTAAAATTGGAAATTTTCTTTTTCACTAGATAAATTCTTTAAATTAGAAATTTTCATCATACTATATATACTATTATATATTTACATACTATAACATTTATTATATATATACATATATTTTTTACATTGTGATCAATAACGTATATTTATTTATATTCACTAATTTAATCATACACTATTTTGGCTAAATTAAAAAAGTTTTACTAGAATCACATTTTAAATTATTATCTAGCAATACTATACTATTTTAATATAGTAGGAATCCAGGAATCACTTGGCTATATATACAGTGGCACACTGTTTCAATAATTTCAGTTTACTACACTATTCAAAAACATTTAATACTTTTTTTAAATTTTACTTTTGAAAAATACTCTCACTTTACAGGAGAGGAGAATATATAGGCAATTAAGCCAATTCAATAAAATAAAAGCATCAATTTATATAATAAATTGAAGTCAAAAGTATTCTTACTTTTTACACCAAATGATGAACAATATTTTAAAGATTAAAGGTGGCATAGTTGATTTTAATAGCATGTAAATTTAAATAAAATAAAAATAAGAAAATAATTTAATTAAGTTGAAAACGAGTAAAATCAAAGATTCATAAACATACATTTAGGTTGAAATGGACAATAGTCACAAATCTTCAATAAATAATTCTGAAAACTTATATCATTGATAACAAATAAAATCAAAGATGATGAACATAATGCACACCAATAGGGGCTAGTTGAATTTATAATATCTAATATATTTCCGTTCTTTACATAATGGCTTGATACATCTAAGGAAAACTCAGAAAACTGACAGCAATACAATTTTAAAAATAATTATGTCTTTTACAGATTGTAGTTTACCAAAAAGAAACGCTACACAATTAGTTTTATATGTTTTGAGATCGTTGGTTCATTAAAAATTTTGGGGGATTAATTTTAGAATAAATTAATACAATACAGTATAAAAAATTTGTCAATTAATAATCATTTCAGAAAACTGATAAGACTAGATACTAACAAACAATAAAAAAAAAAAACAGGAGGTGATTTGCAGTCAGAGAGCATTATTACAAACAATCACTAATTTACAAATACATTAAATAAAATGCTAATGGCCTTCAAAGGATAAATCCATGTATTGAAATAAATAAATTTTAAATAAAACAATTTTAAGAGATGTCTCGAGAAAAAAAAAAAAAAAGAGGCAAAAAAATGGGCACAATTTAGGTTTTGCCATCTTTATCCGATGTTTAGAGTGGACATCCAGCAGTTCTCCAGATTCAAATCCTTTTAAATGTATGTGGCACGAGGTGATAATACAAATAAAGAGCTAATGCCTAACTTTACTAGGATCACTTCAAGAATTAAGAAAGGTTCTGATGACATAATTTTTTATCAAAAATCTTTTTAGGCCTATTCAAGCTGCATTAAACTTAGGAGAAAATGCCTATTAGCCATTCCAATTTATAATAAAAATAAATTATATTGGCTTTAGAGGCATATTAAATACTTATGATATGAAGAAAAATATTGTTCTTCGAATCAAGAAAAATTAAGCAATGAAATGAATAGAATACCACACATATTAATCAATTTAAAAATAATTTCACAATTTAGGAGGATCTTATACATGTAAAGTGAATTAACAATGACTGATTAAATAAGCTTCAATATAAATCAATCATTAAATAAAAAACAGAAAAATAAAGTTATCGTAGGCAGAAAAAAATATTGATAATTGTAATTCTCTGATCTAAATAAAAACTCTTGCATCATTAAAAATAAAAAAAACAACAGTAATTTCTTAACCAATATAAAACTACTTTGCACATCAAAATTATAGGCATCTAAAGTAATGTTTATCTTATAAACAAGAAAATCAATGTCCGTTTTTTAATTTCAGTTTAGAAAAAGATTAGAAATCATACTGAGAACAATCATTAGAAAATAACAAATTTAATTTTGCTTTACTCTATCTGACAAATGTGGCCATAACTTTAAAATTACTTATTATTTTAAGGAAAAGTGGAGGGGAGAGGATAAGCAAAAAGGACCTTGGCCCAGTTACCTGCCTATGCTAGGCTACCAATATTCAAATTATAAAAAGACATTACTTAAACTTATATTTTAACTTAAATATTGTGTGAATTAAAAAAAAAAATCATTCAAGCATTTAATAAATAACGTTTATTAAAGTATCTAGTTCTAAACAGGGGGAAGAAAAGCGTTTCATATTTTGAACTTTTTTAATTAAAGATATTAAGGGTATTAATCAATTGATATGAGAGAATGAAACTAAAACAGTAACTATAAAAATGCAAATTTAATTATATCTGTACTAACCTAAAAAACAAACAAGACGAAGGTTAGGCCTGAACATATATAGATTAAGTGGTGACAAATCAAATATCAATAAATTAAAAAAATAAAATTAATGACTGGTAACTGTCACACCATCACAAATCTTTTAAATCTTTAAAAGAATAAACAAATACAAATTTATAAAAGATCAACCTAAGTAGTCATGATAACCCATTATCAAACAACATTAAGGCAGCAAAAACTGAAATAAGACAGACTAGTCTACAAACAGCGACTGAATAGTGAGATCAATCTCCTCTGAATGCAGGACAGTATAAAATGTTAACAATAATGTGAAAAATGACATATTAAGTGCCTAGTTACATGAATGTATCAATAAGAAATGATATTGGATTAAAAATTTCAAGGAAGAAAAAATACAACTTGGTTTAGTTAAACAAAAACAACTAGGGATGAATGACATGTAAATGTAAACAAAGATTAATGACAACTAGCTCATATCAGAACAAATGACATTAAGTAAAAATTGATAAAAATAACAAAACTAATACTTACATTTAGGTTTCTGCTTCTCCATGAGCATGAGATGTTCATGCTTGTGCCAAACGTCGGCCCTCTTTGAGTGCACGGCAGCAACGGTAGAATCCATAGCCGCCGGCACTAGGTCCACGTTCAACAGAACCATCGAACCATCCGCCCCACCAACTACTAATCCCGTTCCCTCCAGTATTAATAATATTTAATAGAACAAGAAGAGTTTCACTCTATCTACATAACACAGTCACTTGTTCAAAGTCAATTTATTTTCCAGCAGCTGATTTGTTTCTTGATTTCCTAGTAATACTCCACCACAATAATGCTAAGATAATTCACAGTTCAATCACTTCAACCTTGGTTAAACAAAATAAATTAAAAACCAAACGAAAAAAATAAAAGGAATGTATGTACAAATCAAAACAAACACAAAATGCAAAAGGTTATGTTGTCCTCTTAGGTACACATTGCATAGTCAAGGATTTAAAAAATAAATAACCTTAATTTTCGATGTTCACTAGTCCAAAACAAAAATAAATAAAATCCAATCTAACAGATTTAAAGTCTTTAACATTAACAGTTCGTTAACAAAGCGCACTCCCCTTCAGATATAGGCTGGCACAAAATGGACTCTTCCATACAGGTCAAAAGCACGAAAGCAAAATAACAACAAACTGGCGCTTCCAGCATGTGCAAACCATTACATCTTCAAATTCACAGGTTCCTAATAAACGTATCACACACTTTGTCTTAAAATTTGAGTCGATATTGGCTAATGTACTTTAAAAAACTAGGAAATCAAACCCTATATTCTTACTAATGTGGAGGTTCATCAGTAAGTTGTTCCCACTTTTGTCAGGATCCAATCTAGCTCGTGGATTTCCGTCGAATACATCACAGATGAACATGTTGAATGAAAAGATGATAAATCCCCTTCAGTCACTTGCAACATGGAAAGATTTGACACATTTTTGAAACTTTTCACTGTTATAACAAGAGACTAAGCACGCCCTCCAATAGAACCATCAAACATGGCAGACACTGTACTGAAACTGGCGTGGCCGAGTCGATCCGGTGATCATTTCAAACAACACTAGCGCTAGTGACCAATGTACATTTCTTCCCTCCCATTACCAAATTTTACTCATGATATTTGATAAACTTAGGAAAAAATATGACTGCAGTCGTGTTATTTATCTCTTCATACATTAGTAAATGACAGATATTTATAAGAGTAAACAATTTAAACACAGTCTTTTGTTCCAGTTGCACCAGCCCCGTTCATAGTAAGCTCTTTACCGATTGGCTCTAAAGAATGCATGACGTCATTCCTACATAATCTTAGCCAATAACACACTAGATTATTTTTTCAGTTCAAATTGGAATCTAGAAATTATTATGTATTTCTTTTTAAAAATAGAAGATCTATAAATTTTGTTTATTGTAAAAATGTTTGGATTTTATATAAATCTCATTTATAAACCATTTAGTTTCAATCAGCAGTAAGCAACTTATTTTAATAGTTCTATATAAAATTTTTAACTATGTTACTTATTAAAATGATATGAAATATTATCATTATAATTATTGAAATTATAATAGAAATTCTAATGAATGTATTAAAATATCACTTTCACAAAAGTTATTAATTTTTAATTAATTACTTTGAAAATTTAAAAAAAAATGTACAAAGAATTTCATTATCCTCTCTTCATAGAGAAATTCATGCATTCTTAATCTACTTAAATTATGTAACTGTAATCCAATAGTTACATGTTACCTAGCATTTATTTATTTTATAATAAATAATAATTAACAAATTTTACCTGATTTGTATCTGATACATCTATTCCAGAAAATGTATATGTTCATTTAATTTCGAATAAAACTAGAACGAATTATTGGTAGTTGTAGTTTCAATGCATGAAAAATCCACATTTTAATTAACTTATTACTTAATTGTTATTTTTCAATCTGAAGATGTGATCAATAGAAGAAGAAAATATTTAATCAAGCGCTATGGGTATCCTGTCTTAACAGCAGTTCATTTACAAATTACATGTTGATTAAGCTGGATTTTTCAACTTTTGCTGTACAGCTGTATCGGTGTTTGAGCGCATTGAAATAAAACTTTTTTTCTGCATATTTACAAATATATAAATTAAATTAAAAATTAAACTAAAAATACTTAAAAGTTTTTTACTCTTTTTTCTTCTGTTCGTTTCTTGTTCATTTTCTTTGATAAAATTGTTTTTCTTTCTTTCTTCCATTTCTATATTACTTTTTTCTTCTTATTTCAAAATGTTATTTACTTTAATCTCTGCAATGGTATGCCAAGGTCTTTGTGCGCCCAGGGCAGTTGTATTCCCTTCTCTTACCCCCATTTTAGGGGAATAGAATACTCCTCCAGCCCTAATGAAAAATGGGAATAGATATTTTTCTATTTTTTTATTCTCCACTTTTATGCATCCTGTCCCATAATGCCCGGGACGGACATCCCTCTCGACCCATGCATTTCTTTTATTATTCCTGCTCATGTCTTTCAGATGTTTTGCAGTCTTAGAGTATATGCTTTTTCATCTGCTGGACATGTATTCAGTTAAAATTTGTGAAGTAGTGTTTCTTGAGATATAGAGTTAAATTGATAATCTTTGTGACAGTAATTATGTGAGCTGACATCTGCATGATGGTATAGAAGGATCAATCTAATTAGGGATTGATAAATTATTTGCCACTTCTATAAATTTGTTTTATTGAAAACTAGTTTCGAATGTTATACATTCATCCTCAGTTCTAAAAACACACAAAAAATTCAAAAATAAGCAATTCAAAATATAGTTTGGTATTATTATACATATTTAATTAGATGTAATATAAATCAGTATTATACAAAACAGTATTATATAAAAACATTTATGAATTATAAATTTAATTAAGACAAGAAATCAAATACATGTTGGAACTCACCAAGGTTTAAATGGATTATATCAAACAGAAAAGTTTGTACTGGTTTCTTCTCGCACTGAACTAACAATGAATGAAAGGTAGGTAAGATGTTTATAGATAACGGTTTAAGAGTCAGGGTTTTTCCAGTAATGCCGGTGAGTAATTGGTTTTTCTGTTATAGATGGGAATAAATTTAAGATTGGACTATTGGAGATATTTATTTGGCCATTTAAGCAAAAATCTGGATATATCTATTATATATATATATATATATATATATATATATATATATGTATATTTAATTTGAGGCTGTTTTCAACGTGATGTATTAAATTCACTCCTGAGTCTTTGATGAATTTATGATTTTTTCATTTAAATGAATTGCAAAGTTGGAATTCTCTGTCTTATTATTATATACATATACATGTTCCTTTAATCTCTGATTTAGCGATCTTCCAGTTTTTCCCGTGTATTTGGCTGTACAATCATTACAATTTAGTTCGTATACTCTGCTTTTTTGGAAAGGGTCTATTATGTCTTCAGGAGAAGAGAAATATGAGGATAGGGTTTTTCTATTTTAAATGCAGAGTTTAATTCTAGTTTTTTCAATTCATTTCCGACTTTGGTGGATATAGGGCCGTAATAATATCAAAACATAATTTTTTGGGATGGGCCTATCTTTGGGGGTTGTTGAATAGATATCATTACTTGTATTTTTTTTTTAAATATGATTGATAGTGGATTTATTGTACCCGTTATTTTTTGCTATGGAATATACTATTTCAATTTCTTTATTATAGTTCTTTTTATTTAATGGTATGTTCAAAAGACGGTAAATCATGCTATTAAAGGCTGCGAGTTTACGTGCTATCGGTCTCCTAGCTTCATTGTTTATAACGACATCCGTGTGGGTGGGTTTACGGTAAATTCCAAATTCATGATATTATTATAATTATATAATTATAATTATTATTAATAATTATCTGGTTTGACAAGTGGAATCAATCGATATAGGCTTAGAGATTGGGGTGAAATTTTTCATTCCATTTTTTAATTGTATCTTTCCTGATAAACTTATTTTATTTTTTTTTTTGTTAAAGTGAGCATTATAACACAAGGGTAATAGGTCATTCTTTAAAAATTTTAGGATTTAACTATAAAAACAGTTGTTATAAAAAAGTAATTTCATATATATATATATATAAACTGTTAAAATAAATCAATTATAGAGACAAATTAACATACAGCTTACCACCATTGTTAATTCGAACACATTTGCAAATGAATTTATTAAAGTAATTGAATATAAAAAATTAAGGATTCAATATTGTTTTTAATTGTGACGCCTGTTGATTGTGCCTCAGCTTGCAGTTCTTTCCTAAAACTTTTGTTCACATAACTTCCTATTTTCGTAGCTATTTTTTTTTCATTAAACCTTTTTAAAAATTATTTAGGGGTGCTAACAAATGCCTACATGGCATCTTATAGCATTAGAACCTGCAGAGGCTGTCCTTACTATGGAAGGAGATTATAACCAGAAACATGCAGCACCAAAGGCATGAACAACACAAAGTGTGGTAAATCAGACTTGGAAATATTACCAGGACAGTGGTTCCTTTAAATGCTAACACAATGGATGGTTTAAAAAGTCTACAACACTAAATTAAGAGCGATATGTAACTATCCAGTGTTGAAACCAATTTAAAATTTACTAAAGGCTAGCTGATGTTTTGTTTTCTATTTTTAAATGTGAATTAGCCATCACACTATGAGAAGAAGATCGAAAAAGCATTGATTGCACCAGAAGGTCTCTGCAATTTCTAGGGCTCACCACAAAGCATAAAGTTTGGAAACTTTAATTCTCTCAGATTCATAGCTCTTGAACTGATAATGACTGAAATAATTGCCTTTCCACAGATGAGTCTAAATTGGTACTGCACAATGATGCAAACAGAGCTAGAGTTACGACATGATCTGAGAATCCTTCCCAGCCCTGACTTATTTACCTATAGGCAAGAGGCTCCATTACAGTATGTATATGGTGGAATTCTCTCACACTAAAACAGAGCTTGTGGCATTGAAAAATAAAACTATGACTCCACAGTCTTACATGGATAGTGTCTCAGCGCCAATAGTCTCATAAGAAATTAGCCCAGAATTTGTTCTTGTGGATCAATTTGGTCTCGTATTATGCCAGCATAATATGAGGTATAAGAAGTGCAGTGACTACATCCTTAAAGCTTACCAGTCATTTATCATTATATCTTTCTTTGAATTATCTCTGTAAAAGTTTTCAAAGCTTCTTAGGCCATCAACCTTAATCGTATCATTTTTTCGATCAAGTTTCTCCACACTGCAAACAAAACAAAATATTAATTTTTACAGCAACAGAATTTAATGCAAGCCTAGGCTTCTGGAGCAATATCTGTCAGTGAGTTTGTAGAGTATTTGGTTTGGAAGGCCTTGGAAGAATATCAAATTTGTCACCCTTTAGTTGTTTTTGCAGATGATAGTTCTGAAAGAAATCTTATTATCAATTTAAAATTCATTATCAATCAGATTTATTACTGTATCTACTTTGTTTACATTGTAATTTTATGTTTTTATTTTAATATTTTTGAATTTTCTTCACTCTATTTTATATATGTAATGTGAATGATTTTGATCTTGCTCACTATAAACCATTGAAACTTTGTTCAGATAAAGATTATAAGTGATTGTTCTCCAATATTTAAATTTATTTAATGTATTTTCATATTTTATTAAGATGAGCTTTTAACAGATTTGCAGCATTGTCAATCTAATGAAATTCAAGTCCAAAATCTTCTTCTTAATTTTCTATAAAAAATCAAAGTTGCTAAAGCTTACTTTTGGTTTAACACATTTCTGTTAAAAAAAAAAAAAAAAATATGTATTAAGGCAAGTTGTTCAGTTACCTAGTCCAAATTATAAATGACCATTCACTATAAATCCAGGAACTAATTGTAAGGGCCAAACAAAGATATAATAAGCAAAATATAGGAAGTAGTTGAGAGGTTTTGTAACAATTTTTAATTTTAAATTATTCTAAATAAACTAAATGAAGACAGCAAAAAAAGACTGTTGAATATAAATAATTATATAATTAAACTACCTATTGTTTTACATAAGGCCTTCTATTCAAATTCTTTGGTAGAATTTTTTTTTTATTTACTCACTATCCTTATGTTTTATTTGTCTTTGTTCTTTTTCAGGGTATATATTTTTTTAAGCCTTGACACCCCTCTTTGATATTTTCTTTTATGTTTTATTTAATTTAAAAGCAAATAAATATTTTTTTATTCTAAATTTTTATGCATATTTGAAAGTTATTACAGTTAAGGTCTAAAATATTCATACACCTGTAGAAAGAAAATAAAAAATATTACAATGATTTTCAGGGAGTAATTTAAGAAAATAAAACTATTTAGTACAAACATCTACACTTTAATTAAAAAATATATTGTTGATATTATAAACTGTATAATGTTGGAGTATTAAGAAATTATTCAATAAATCAATTAAAAGAGTAATTCTTACACTTTATTATTTTTATATTAAATTTATGGTAAAACTGTTAATTAATGTTTAGTGGGGCCAGCTTTGGCTTTTAATATACATTGAAGTTCCTGTGGCATTGAATTAACAAACTTGATCCTTCAAATATTGCCACAGATGCTCCACCATAGGATTAATATCTGGTGGCTAAGGGAGTGCTACTGTCCATTTCAGCACATAGAAGAGGACCCACATCTTAGTTTGCCGATCTGTATTTTCTCTTTTCTTAAATTTCCCTTAAATTTCTCTAGGAGATTTCTTTTTAAAATGCCAATATATTTTATTTGATCCATTATACCGTCTATTAATTCAAGAGATCCCACTTCAGCAGCATTCATAAAACCCCAGGCCATAAGTGACTTATGGCCTGTGGTTTATTGTGATAATAAAACAGTATAAAATTGGAATATTAATATTAATTATTAGTATTAATATTAACTTACCTCCATTAAATGTGTGGACTATATTTCTCGTTTCTATTGTGGTATCTCTTTTTGAATTACACGACTGTCGAAAGTTTCAATTTTAACTCATTGGAGTGAAATAAATAGTGTGTAGAAAAAGAAATACCGCAATGGAAACAAGGACTGTGGTCCAACGTACCTCCATTAACAGTGTGGACCACAGTCTTTGATTGTTTTTATTCTAACCTTCGCATGGGAAGATAAAAGCATCTGCGAACTTGGAATTACTCTGTACAGGAGTTGCCAATTCTCTTTATCCTGATATCAAATTGTAGCAATGAGTAAGTGTTATCATGTTCGATATTTAGAATTATTTGCTCAAAATTCTTTCCTTTAAAAAAGTAATAGCAAAAGCAATAATGACTTTAGTTTTATTACAATTTGAGTAAACTTTTTAAAAAATAATGTCAAAACAGTTTTTCTTTATGTCACCATCTTGTAGCCCTAATTGTATACTCTCAATTGCATTTTAGATCCTGTGCCCATTTATTTGAAAATAAATATTTATTTACAGGTCACACCCAGTGCATGCCTTTGGTGATTGAGGGAGGAGAGCTCTATGTAATAGTTGTGCCCGTTAAACATTCTCTTTATATATTAGTTACTATGAAATTAGAATATCTAATATTCAGAAAGGATGCAAATATTTAAAAAAATTAAATATAACTTATGCACTCATAATGTGTGATAAAATATCAATTTAAATTCATATTTAGCGCTGTAGTCTCAAATAGAAAATATTCTACAAATAATATTTTTTTTCCTGCTAGATTTGATTTCTGGCCCATAGTGCACTGATATCCAGAGTTCGCAGACCAAAATTAAAAAAATGACTGGATGATGACAGCCAGCGACAGAAGTGCATGGCGATTGGTATTGGAGGAAGCAAGAACTCGCTTGCGGTTTATTCTAGCACAACTATAATAATAGGTAATAACAGAATTTTTCAACTTTATACTGTTTCTAGTTATGCACTTCTACTTCGTTGCATAACTATCGATGTATGAAACGATTGTAGCGCGATCTATAGATGTTCTGTTTATTATGCGTGAAAAGTAAATAAAAGGTGTTTCTGAGTAAATATTTCTCAGATAGATTCCAAATATTTTAAGCATTTATGTACAATAAATTACGCTTGTATTTGTTATAATATTTTGATAAAGTTACAAAATATTCAGTTGATTCGACTATTTTGTTAGATATTCATGTGACATCTTCTTTGGAATTAAGTGGTGCAAGGATTTCATCTATAGATGTAAATGTTTACAAACGATGCCAGTATAAGTTTTATTATATTTCAAAATAAACAAATAAGTTGTTCTTATAAGTGCTTTCATTTTATTTCCTCACTGTTTATCATTGGTTAAACATGGAACAGGTTAGTCTTACACCTCAACATAATGGATTGTATATTTTAAATGGCCAAGCAGTTTTAATTCAGAATGCAACACAGAATAGTAATATCTCTGGATCAATAAATGGTGATATCTTTCAACAAGCCCATAATGGTTTATCTGCTGTGGTTGGCAGTCAAACAATTAAGGCTACAAATGGTTTTGGTCAAAATTATGTGCTATTGGATGATTGCAAACCAGATGATGGAAGAGTCGTACAGTTATCCATAAGTGATGATTTCCCACTAGAGATGCTAGATACATTTCAGAAGAAAGATGATAATGATATATCTGACTCTAGTTTGCTGAAGAATATTCTTGCTCAGGGAAATAATAAAACTGATAACTTATCATCACCAGACCTCCTTAACAGTTTCTTAAATTTTTCACCGAAAGAGAAAGTGGGCAATCAGTTTGAGTTTGTATCTCCATTGAAAGGTAATTTTACTTATGCATACCAATTGTCAGATGGTACAAAATTGTGCCCTGTGTCTAATGTTGATAATGGAACAAATAGGGCTAGTGTTCCGGTTGTTTCTAGTGGACCAGATAATAAATTTACTGAGAGTGCAGCTGTTCCTTCTCAATTATCAATCCCACAAGTTTCGTCTCAGCAGACTGCTCGAAAATTAGTTTATGTGAACAATATTTTAAGTGGAGTTAATGGGAAACCACGTTTAATTTTAAACATGAAACCAAAAAGTATACCAGATCAGAAAAAACGAATAACTCAGAAAATTCAAATAGTTCCATCTAAAGGCAAATCCCTTCTTAATAACAATCTAAAAACTAGTTCCCAGAAGATTGAAGCAGTTCCTATAGATTCTTCTAAGGAAAAAGAAATGGTTAATTCTAAATTCATTATTCAGAAAGACATGTCAACAGACATGCCTCTTTTGTTGAATACTCTGTTAACCAGCAAGGTGCCTGGAAATTCGCAAGTTGGTGAAACAAAACATATGAGGTAGGATTTAAATCTTTTCTTGATATTTTAATATTATGCAATTTAGTTGAACTTTTATGTGAAGCCCATATTTCTGACCACTGCTGATAAATATTATATCCTTACTTACATCTGATTAGATGCACTTTTGAACAAAGTGATCCATTAAAATTATCTGTAAAACTATTGAGTATGGGCTGGTGATCTCCGAGAAACCAAGTAATTGCCACTGCTAATGAGATATTTGTGTTTTTAGATTAACTGACCTGTCTGTTACCATTATTTTGCTTCTTATAACTTCTTTTACTAGAATGGTTAATTATTATAATTTAACTACAAAAATATTTGCAATATCGTGACGTGTCTCGTTTTTCCAACTCCTGCTGAGAAGAACACTCTTGAGTGTTTCTTTATTTTTCCCATTAGTAAAAATCAACAGTTATGATCAATCTAAAGTTGTAATAGTGCCAACAGTGTCAAGAATACCTGTTGATATCTTCACCACCATGTTTAAGTAGCAAATGTGAAAAATCACATTTTTCGAATTCCTTAGTTTTATTCATTTACCAGAAGCATATTTGCAGCAAAAAAACATCAACATAAATCTAGAGTTCAGAGAAGTGAAAAGGCCTAGAGATAGAAAAATTGTTCACAATGAGGAAGCTAAAAATGAAACATAAAGTTCATGTAGTAGACATGAAGTTCATGAAAAGTAGACATATTCATATTTGTTACTTTAAAGTGGTGACGACAAAATAAAGAAATCTCATAGGAGGCCCTTGTCAGCCGAATCAGACAGATAAATACATTATTTATTTTATATATTACTAAAACTATCCTCAACCATCTATAGCTGATAATATTGTGAAGCGGTAATATTACTGTAGTCACTGAACAGGTTCCCTCTCATAATAGGCACATGAAATCAAAGTATTGATCTATGTGGGTAACAGCACTTATCAATTACTGGCTACTCAGTTTTGATGTTTTGCTAGAGTTGGAGATTCACCACCAATGATTTTAGGTGCCAAAGTTTCTAATTTTCTGGTAGGTTTTTTTAATTTTAATTTTTAGTAATATTTTAATTATTTTGAGGTTCTCAACTTTAAGATGTCGATTTATATCTCGATGGATTTAAGTATGCATAGTTTATTCTTCCTTCAGTGAATTTATTGCCTTAAATTTGGAACTTTAAGAGTCTAATTGATATGA
Organism: Rhaphigaster nebulosa; assembly: GCA_948150685.1. Taxonomy (NCBI): domain Eukaryota; kingdom Metazoa; phylum Arthropoda; class Insecta; order Hemiptera; family Pentatomidae; genus Rhaphigaster; species Rhaphigaster nebulosa. Next base: position 101,357,430 of record OX411310.1, on the reverse strand, counting down.
TTTTGTCCTTCACCATTCAGAGAAATGTACTGAATGAATCTTTATTTTAGTTTCTTTAGAATTTATTTTACTGGATTTTTATTGTTTTAATTTTATATTTAATTATGTTTTCAATTCTTGATATCCCCAGTCATTAGAAATAAGTAAATGTTATATCTATTGTGTCCTTCATTTTTGTGTTTTTTTATTAGTTACGTTTGATTTTTTTTTTTTAGTAAGGCTCAAGTAATTCAAACTGATGGTCCAGTGCAACGGTCATTGCTCAAAATGCAACTGCAACAACAAAAAACTTCAGTCAAGACATCACCAACTGTTATTCAGAAAGAATTGGTTGATAATGAAATTAAGGCAGTTGGAAGGTAATTTAAAGTTGAAATAAATCATTTTTATTTTTAAGTTTGATAGTATTTGGCTGTACTCATTTTATCTATTTTTTCATTTTTGTATCTTGAAATAGAGATCATTTGTACTTTTGATTCCTTTATACCCTTCAGTCATATTGCTGATCATTCCACCTTGTAAGAAGCTGGTTATGTTTCAAAGATGGTTATTCGGATCACCAAAACAGAGGCGGTTAGAAAAGTCACGGTTAAAACTAAAAAATGAGCTTAATCTACAGTTTCTTGCCATAAAGATATGGCATTGAACTTAAACGAAACAAAATTCAAAGTTACAAAATGAAGTCATTGAAAACGGATAAGGAATGGTGATGGTGACGTCTTTGTGGCGTTTCAACTTCAGTACTTAAAGTGGAGAAGAAGTTGGAATGAATATATTTGTCTACTGAGACCAGCAGAAAAAATAAAATACCCCTTATAAACAAAACAATTGGACGAGAAAAACACTGTTAGCAAAGAAAATAGAAAAAATGAAACAGGCCTCGTAACATTTGGCCCATTCATGGATATCTATAAAATTAATGTAACTATGTTAATAGAGTGTCTTTTTGGTTGGTTATTGTCCATAATGAACCTTTGTAATTGACCAAGAAAAAACAATTTTAAGCTTCAACAATTTTAAGCTTTAAGATATGTAGAATAAAAAAAAAAAATTGCCATTTCTACGAGATTACTAAGCTGATTTTTTTTTAATTTGGCACCAGTCACAGGTCTCCCCAGGATGATCCTCTGAATTTGACTTCACCACCTGCCATTTCATATCAAAATGGAGGCCGATTTGATGTTGTCCATGCCTCTTTCTCAGCCATTTAGGAAGATAGAGAAAAATATAAAGTGATATCATTATCCCAAAGCAAAAAAAAATTGATATTTTTGGTTAGGGAAAACTTGTTAAAAATATGGAAAAATCAAGCTGCTTTGCTAGACACCCTGAACAAAAGTTAAAAGACATACTTATTGCCTAAACGGTTCAAAATATTTTCTTTAAACAGAAAATATATCACTTTATAAGTGATATAGGTGATCTTACTGGTGAAATACACAGTGAATAAATTACTTAAAAATTGTAAATCTTGACTTGATATTTTTTTATTGTAAGCCAACTATATTGAAGAGAAATTTAATGTGTTTAGAATCTATTGGTTTAGCAGCTTGACACATTTTGTAGTATGACTAATTACAGGTGTTGATTCAGAGGTAACTTTTGTAACTCAGCTCATTAAGGAGAATTCTTTATTTCGTTTTAGTTCTTTGTACTTAAATTCATTCTTTTGTTTACATGTAATCAAATTGATTAATTAATTAATAAGTATATCTTCGAGAAAAATCAGTATGCTACCATTAAATCAATTAATATAAGCAGTTTTTACAAATTAATGTGATAACTAAACAAAATTATTGATATAATTTTTTAAACCTTTTAACTTGTTTTAAATTATGAATTTTAACCTTGGTGAAACCTGCATGCAATAAAAGAGGCTCTGTAACTTAAGTTATGGGAATGTAGGCACAATTTGTTTTATGTTAATCTTGATTTATATAACTTGAATTTGTATGTTGTGTGTAGGTTAACTGAATCTCAATTGAAAAAAATTGCCGCTGTCTTCAGAAATAGTTGCCTCAACCGCACCAGGCTCACGAATTCAACGATCTTTGATACTGAAACAAATACAAGAATAGTTTGCCGGTAAATAACTTCTTTATTTTATATTATTGACTTCTTTTTTTTCGGCATAGATACACCACGCCCTCATGGAGACCTATTGTGCGCTGTTCTGTACTCTGTCAAAACAGGCCATTAGCCTTTACGAATCTGTTCATATTATGTGGATTAATCAGTTCGCAGAGCTTAGTATCTAACTATAATGCAGTCATAACCAGAATGCAAGTACCTTATTCTTGGTTAAGTATCACCCATGCATATTATATGATAAGTGATTTTGTTCTCCTTGCTGTAGATTCTGCAGATAGGTGACTCAACTAAGCTAAAATTAAAGAGTTGTTTCTTCAACCATCAGTTGCCCATGTGCTCCTCAATGTGATCCTGTCCATTGACGGAAGTGTTCAACTTCTCTCTTTACAAGATCCTTGGAGTGTTGCTGTTTCCTGATGTTTCTTTAATGGAGCATGATCTTATTGCCTATAGCCACCTTGATCCGTCTTTTTTCATGGCTGAGGCTGATGGCACCGATAACCTCTTGTGCAGAAGGTACCTGTTCTGAGCCCTTACCAGCGAGGCTATCCACCCTCTCATTGCCTAATGTAGTGATGTGGCTTAATGAAATTACTATTACTTGGCTGATTGGCAAAGTTTGTAGCAGTTTCATTTATTCCGAAATATGACCATCTTATACAGATTCAGATGGTCTCTTCTCCAATATCATTCTCAGAGAAAAAAATATTACCCAATGGAAAACAATTGTTTTTCAAATACAATATCTTTTTTAGATTGACCCTAAAGGTTATAAGCATGTTGACAACTAGTACATTGGCTGCCCACTAAAGAAGCAGCTCATTTCACTTGGGGACACTCATTAAATTAGAAATGGTCACCTCTGTCCAAAACTAGTTGATCTAGTAGATCTTTGATAGAAATCTAAATGTAGGTAGAAAACATGTTTAACCTTTTGGTCTTAAAATACGTTATAATTAAACCAAACTGAAAAAAAAAAAAAGAAAGAAACATTAACATTAAAAGTATCCTAATAAAAAGTGGCATAATGATCTAAATAAAATATCTTTTCTGAATATTAAAACAGAAAATACTCTCATGCTTCCTTGAAAATAAACTAGCAGTAGTAAAATAAAAAAAGAGATATGCCAGTATAGCAATTAACTCCATTGCATGGTCTGTGCAAGTTAGTTCTTGTAATCCTTACACAATAATATGTGTCTGTATGTTTCTTGACTTGAAGATCAGAGTGCATTGCCAGCACATTGCCCTCATTAATCCTTCTGAACAAGTTCACATGTCCTTAATAGGTCAGAATTTCAGATCACGCTCCTATCTTTTGCTAGTCTTTATGCCATACAAAGAGCTTGCGCTTCTATCTTAAAATACAATGGAATTAAGCTGAAATGAACTTCCACAGCAGGAGTAGGAATGGTGCTCATGGCACCAGTTGTCATAAGGCACACCAGCCTTTATAGCTTTTTGAACAAGGCCCTAAGTTTGCTCACTGTGGTGTTATGGCAACATACCATGGCAGCATGTAGAACTATAGGTCTTGCTTTAGGTAATTGTGGCTGTGTATAGCTAGAGAACCATTTTGGGCTGTGATACTTATCACATTGATAATATGGCGATATCCTTGAATAAATAAGTTACTTACAGATTAGTTTTGTGAAATTGCTGTGTATAACTAATGCTAATATTTTATCTGTTATATAAACTTTTCATAAATTTTCTTCACTGTCATTTTTATCTTATTTTTCCCAAAAATGCTAGACTTTTCACTATATTGAAGATCATTTGGATGGGGGGTAGGGTTGCATTACAAATCTATTTCATAATTCCTTGGTTTTGGGGGTGTCTGATATATTTTTTTTTTTCACTATATTTGGGCACTTCGAGCGACCCTCTTCGGATCAAATAAGCTGAACTTCAGTATGCATGGTTTCAAATTTGCATGCCAATTGAGTTGGTGTTAGAGAAGTGCCTTTTTTGGGGTCTCAACTTTTTTCTCCCTCCCTTCCAGTTTGATATTTCAAAATACGACCTTAGTGACGGATCTCTGGTAGTCACACTTTTTTTGTTATAAATAAATTAATCCTAGTGAGGTATTAGTGAAATAATTACTTCCATATATCTCAATACTCCTTTATGGGTATATTTTACATAGTTCCACTAACATTTCGGGGTATTCCCCCATTCTCAAGGTTTTTTTTCTACAAATATCATACTACAATTAAAACAATCAAAATTATCTATATAATAATATTGCGCATAAGTCATTTCAGACTATAAATACTATTGTCTAGATATATATATCTATATTAATTTTATCTAATTTTAATAGAAACAAATAAAAAGAAAAAAAAAAAAAGAAAAGAGTTTTATATGCTTTAAAAACATTGTTAAGAGTGTATACTAGATATATTTTCATCATTGTCTCACTGCTCTGGTATTAGCTCCTGCACTAATCCATTCCTATTATTATTTATTTAACCCTCATGCGTCTACATCTATGCTAGTGCCTTACATTACTTGTTTATCATATATATGTTGGTGAAACTATGTAAAATATACCAATAAAAGAATATTGAGATATATGAATGAAATTATTCCACTAATAAATCACTAGAATTTTTCTTCTTCCCATTATTATTTGTATTACATACTTAAAATGAATTAATCCATTTCTAGAGTTGTCTACCCAGAAGATTTAATGAAAGATGGTGAAAAACAAGTTACAAAGCGAGGGAAAAAAAGAACTAGGTCTGTTGAAGTTGTCAAAAAGTCTGCTCCTGAAGATGATAAGACCAAGAAACCTCCACCACCATCAGCTCGAACCAGGTAATTATTTTCCCTTTATGTAAAATTGATAAGCTATAATAACAGTGATAGCCATGAAAATGATATTGGAATTCATTATATAATGCATAAGGGTTAAAAAACATAATAATTTTTGTTACAGCACTATTATAGCTTTCCTTATACTTTACATTTTCAAAATAATAATAGTTTAATATTCTAATTACATGCTATTTTTAAACTGTTATTTCTTTGTATCAGTTGTTAACTGTTTATTGAGATGGAAAACTTACAGCTGCTAAAAAGTTCCATCTTTCCTTCAGCAACTTAGTAAACCTTGAAGTGGGCTGCCCTCAGTCATTTTTTAACTGTCTAATAAAAATTAATCAAATTAGTACAGCTTATCTAAGTTTATATTAATTGCAATTGTTTTCTTGGGTCTTATGTCGAAAAGTCATGCCAGTTATATTTTATAACTGATACATGTTAAAGAAATTACACATTACTTAAAAAGATAACATATGTATTTTAATAGATAATCTCAAAAATTTAGCAATAAATACATCTAAATCTGAGGACAAAATTCAGCGATGTGCTCCAATATCCTTGGAAACACATTCCTCCTCCTCCATATAAATTCGCACAGATAGGACTCCAACATGTCCCTCTTAATCCTGCATTCCTTTGTGTTGCGTTGCTTCACTGTAGCCCACATGAGTCGTACCTTCATTTGATGTCCTTTTGCACATACCTTAATAATAGCAATGATATTTTGGATCTGTAGAAACTTAAGAGGAGCATCATCATTTCTTATGTTTTCACTTAACTGGAATATATTCATCATTTTATTCCGGAAAGTGAAACCTTAAATCTATATTATTGAAAGCTTGTATATGTCCTCAGTGAACCTATTAATAAAATAAAGTATGTATTTATGCTTGTAATTAGTATTAAACTTAATTGTTTCTATTATTGATTAAATCAACTTTAACCACTGTCTTGATGTTACGTTAATTTAACTTAAAGATCTGGTAGACTCTCTCGCCCTCCTCGCTATATGGTAAAAGATTTTAAAAAATTAACTGAAGATTCTGAAGCTTCCTACTCAGACTACATGAGCGATTCAGATGAAAATAGTGAAAATTCTCCGTTGTTACCATTGCCTAGTAAGTATAAACTTGATTTTTATTTTGTTTTTTATTGTAATTATAAAAAAAAAAAAAAAAAAAAAATGATCTGTTTCCATTTCATTTACAAGGTACTTACTTTAAAATGTAAGAATCAAGAAATAACAGAATGATGATAGATTCAATTTTAATTGTAAGCTAAATACATTAAACATTATTTAATTGAATACAGATATGTGTATTCAATTAATTTTGAAGATTTGTTTTTTCTTAATATTTTTTTTTAATGTTTCTTTATATTATAAGTATTTGCCAATTCATTCACCACATAATAAATAACACCATCAGCTACATATATGAATAAGTATAAGAATTTCATGCATTCTAACTATGGCATAATTTAAATTTTGTCTCAGTATTTGAGTACCATTCAAGTTACTGTATCTACTTTAACAATAATATATATTATGTTAATTATTTATCCAATTAATATGTTGCTTTAATGAGTTTTATATTTTTCCAGCTCCACAGCAACGCAAATATCCCCCTAAATTTCACTGTCCAACATGTGGTAAAGTTTATTTAGGAAAAAGAAGGATGTTAAAACATTTTACTGAACATCCAACCCACAGGGACCAAAAAACAGTTTTTGAATTAGAAGGTAAAATTTTGTTGATCATTGGATTTTATCATATCCTGAATCATTCAGTATTTCATAATTTAGTATTTCAGATTTAAAAAAGTAATAAGACAATTTTAAAAATTTATTGAAAAGGCTGTGAAAATATGCCGAGAAAATTTTGGATGATTACCAATGTGGTTTTAGAGCTGGCAGATGTACCACAGATCAAATTTTTGTAGTAAAACAAATGGAAAAATGCTACAAATATGATATTTTTCTTCACTTATTATTAGTTGACTATAAGCTGGCATTTGATAACATCAAGAGATCGGCTTTGTACTAGTGGAAAATGGGATGCCACATAAATTAATTGATTTAATACGCATGACTATGGAAAATGCATTATCCAAAGTTGTTATTGGAAATAAAGTCGGTGGATCATTTAAGGTGCAATCAGGAGTTTGTCAAGAAGACGCTATTCAACATAGCTCTGCATGCTGCTGTGAAAGATGCAGCTAAATGAGGTACTATTGTTGATAAGACATAGCAAATTTGTGCCCCTGCTGATGATCTAGTGATTGCTGCCAGAAGTGAAAAGGCCTTTGAAGTAATAAACGGAAATGGCAAAAAAGTAGGTCTTGTGGTCAACAAAAGAAAAACAAATTACCTCAAACTATCCTTGGCAGCAAATAGAAGATCCTGCAGTGACATCAAAATAAGGAATTTTAATTGGAGAGAGTTTTCGTTGACCCTAGATGTATATCTAAAGGGAGAAGTTGGTCGGGGGGTGCGGTAAAAAAATAACACTAATAAGTAAACTTATATATTTTGTGCCGACGTTTCGGCCTAAGTTTTAGGCCATCTTCAGTGCTAAAAGAAAAATAAAATAACAACAATGAAAAACGACAGAGGCAATATCAGTAACAGTAAAAAATGATAAAAACAGAAATTAAAAGTAAGATAAAAAAGTATTAAGTATAAAAAGATAACATTAAATTACATAATGCAAGTGACTAATGGAAAACTAAAATAAAATAAAATAACAATGTAAAAATTAATTGAAATTAAAATGATGCGTTATTTACACAGGAAATAGTAAAATATATGAAACCTATTAATTAAAAAGACAAATTGTATGAAGGTATGGCAATATACAAAGTATATATAGATAGTTCTGATGTGAATGGTTATGCAAAAGATGACAATGATGTTAAAGAAGTTGACATTGTTTTAATTAAATAATTATGAGATGAAGGAGTAAAATATAAAGTAATGTAAGCCCAAAACAAAAATAGTTCAGAATCCTATGTGGTGAAGAAAGAAGAAGGATAAAAATAAGGAGGAAGAGGAAATGTAACATTAACGGCTAGCAATAGAACCTGCTATGCGAACCTAAAACTTCTCAAGCCTCAGTTGTTATCAAAAGCTACAAAATTAATCGGCATTTTTATTAAATGTTAATATTTATTTTGTTAACCACTGGATTTTATCATATCCTGAATCATTCAGTATTTCATAATTAGATTCAGTACCTCATAAAGTAGATTTTAGAAGGTATAAGACAATTAGATTAATTTATTTAAACAAATATTTTTGAATCATAACTACTTATTTAAAAATTTAAGTTTTGTTTTAATTTTAAGATTCAAGCAAGTTTCAAGCTAGTTGTGTGTTTAGAAATGTTTTTTATTAAAATTACCATTTTGAGTTTCAAAAATCAGTTCATTATCAGTGAGCAGGAAACCACCGAGTACTGACTTGCATAAAAATTAAATAATAACTATATGATTGTTTTTTTTCATGTATTTTTTTATGACTTCCGTTACTTTAGTTTTTATTGTATTATATTACCATATCCGAATCACCTTTCTGATTCCAGATTCTCTCCAACTTCATTAATCCATAAATGAGTAGGTCTGCTACATGGACTTAATACATCTTAGCCTACACACTTTTTTAGTATACACTGTGTATATTAATTAAATAGAAATAATTTATAATAAAAGAAATAGAAGTTACAAAATGATTGCTCAATTCCATCTCTATTAAGTTTATTTCTTTTTTTAGATGAAAGTCAGGAAAATGGTAAGCAGCAAGACAATGAAAGAAATTTATGGAGAAAAATATTTCGAAAAAGTGTTCGAAACCCTAAATTGGACAGTGCCGCATTGTTGAAAGAGGTATGAATATTTATATATACATTTTTAGTAGTTGAAAAATATTTGATATAAAATATTTCAGTACATTTAAAAATAAATGACTTTTTAAATGTTTTATTTTAATTTTAAATAATATAGTAAAAGTAATTTTAATCTGAGTATATGTGGTAGTACAGGCGCTTGTACATGTGGGTGTGTGAACAGCCAAGCTCAAGAAAGAAAAATCCGACTAACTGGAAGTGCCACTTTATATAATCGATTTTACAATTTTTTAAAATGTTCTCAAAACGGCTGTAATGATTTTGATGAAACTTGACTAAAGTCTTATTCTTAAAGACCTTCAACTTTTCATATATGTAGTACATCGCTGAGAAAATGCTGGGAAAAAAGTTATGATGATAAGAATATTTTATTTGCAAAGAACTCAAAAAGTATGCAGTTTGTGGTAAATTATGTTTACAATCATCTGGATGGTAATTAAATTGCCTAAAAAAAATAAAAAAGGAATTATCGAAATAGAACCGGTATTAACAAAGATACAGCGTACCAGACTAATTGAAAGTGCCAATTATATCATCGATTTTACACCTTATTGCAATTTTCTCGTAAATCACTCTAACGATATTCATGAAACTTGTCTTTTCTTTAACGCCCTGTAACTTTTCATAGATTTAGTACATCACCGAGAAAATCCAGGGAAAAAAATTATGATGCAAAGTAGATTTTATTTGCGCATTACTCAAAGAGTATGCATTTTATGGTAAATTATGCACAAAATCATAAGAGAGCTAATTAAATTCTCTAAAAAATAAAAAGAACAATTATCTAAATCTGACCAGTATTAGCAAAGATACAATGTATCTTATAAGGACTACAAGGCCCTAGATGGAATGGCAATCGCATCCGAAAGAAGACGGATGCGACCGAACCTCCTACCACCAAACTTCCAACCTATTGTCAATAATACGCTCTGTAATAATGTAATGTAATAATATAAAAGTAGAAATTAACTTAATAATTTCTACCTTTATATTATCTAATGAATAATTTCTACCTTTATATTATCTAATGGAAACAAAATGTTTCCATGGAAACTAAACCGAAACTTTTAATATGTATTTTCAGAATAATAGTGTATTTCATGTATTTCAAAAATATATAGTGTACAGAATTGTTGTTCTAAAATTGATATAAAAAAAAAAACATGTTGCTGAATTTATCTCAAGTAGTGTTTGTGTGAACTCTTAAAAATTATCTTTAAAATATTATTATTATTGGGTGGTAAAGGATTATTGGTGTGATGTGCGCACCGCACCAGATTTTTAAAAATTAATTTTGTTTTTATTAATTGGTGAAATTTTTTGATGAATCCTAATACAGACACTATATATTTTTTATAGTCATCTTGAAAATTGTTTTTCAGTTGTTTCAGGTATGCTCTAATAATGATTTAGTTCCTTTGGCCAAAGAAAGGGTAGCGACAAGTGTTGAACCATGGGATTATTTAAAACTTCGCTATTCGAAAGAAGACGGTGGCATAAAAACTCTTCTTTCAGATTTATCCTCACTTGTAAAATCCATCCCTACGAATTTACTGGTCGCTGCAGAACCTGAAGACAAGGGTTCTATTCATGTGAGTATTTGTGGCAGTTTATTAAGTATTCATAAGTAGCATTCTGTTTTATTATTAAAATGTACCAAGGTAGGAAGATTGATCATATGCTTCAAACTTTTAACATCTTTATTCATAGATTGATGTTTTGGAAAATTCGTCCATTATCTATTTATACATTTATTTTTCCTTTCTACGCACACATTATTGGGCACTTGACTGTCCATTTTATTATCCTTAAACTTCAAGTTTAATTCATCCTAAATTTTAATGTACAATAACTGGACCTATCTTACATCTAACTAATAGCTTATTATAAGCCTTCATCGAGAAAAGAGTCTTATGTTTTGTATTGAAAATGTAAAAATTGTATATATCTTACCTATGCACCATATGTTTATTTAAAATACAGTATTTTTTACTAATTTTGCTCTTTAGCTCTGTATAAGATGTATTAAAAAAAAAAGTTAATTCATCAAGTACCTAAATTGTTAAATCTTTTTATACCTACGTTTTGTATTATTTGATTAAATATTAGTCGAAAGTTTACTCACTTTTTGGTATAAAATTATAAATCTTTCATTGGCACATTATTTTTTTTCTTTATCAGTAGGCAGCGGCTTTTCATATAAAATAAAAAGCTAAATATGTATATAATTATGCTATTATATTATGCTAGCATATATTAAATATGCTAAATATGTGTGTAATTATATTTTCACAAATATATAATAAAATATAGGAAATATGTAAGATTAAAAATCCTGAAAGTTGATAGAAAAAAAAAATATATGATTATCAGAACTTAACATAATAATTATATTATGATAAAATAGTAATAATTTAAGGGGCTGAATTTATATGTGAAATAAAAATTCAAATATGTGCAAATTCTATAATAATTAATAAAACATGAAACGTTTTGCCTTAAAATTATTCGGAATTTTATATATTTTTAAATTTTCAAATATAAAATTACGTTAATCTGGGGCTAAGATATTTTTATACCAGGCTGAAAGAATGTTCCACCTCTGCCGATGTAATGCTGCTATCTGAGAGCATGAGAGAAATTTCTTATTTCAAATTTTTCCCATTTAGAATGTTAGTAATACTTCTGATTTCTTCAAAACCGTTTTTTTTTTTTCCAAGCACATCCTGCAGTTTTTGCCTTACCTTTTCCATGTCCCTGTAAAGAACTCTTGGTGGCAATGCTGTCCCAGAGGGAGACGCTCTTGGATTCCAATATTATAATTTTGTTTGACAAAAAAGAAGTTTGAGGAAATATATATGCTAAATTTTGCACCAATTCATAAGAGCGTGGCACAATTATGTATTAAAAGTAGACTTGCTGCTTTCTAACGACGATGAAGAAGAAATAAAGTTCTGGTTCACATTCTTTCTCTTTTCCTCATTGACCTTATTAGTTAATGTTAGGTTGTTGAAATATGTTGGGTTACTTAAAATCGTTCTCTTTCCATCTTTTTTCAACAGTTTTCACAAAACAAAACATCACCGTCTGTGCGAAAAGTTTCATTGGAAAATTCGTGAATGTGTTTCAACTCTAGGACTTTTGAGGATGAATCGATTTTTTCCATTTTAACAGACCAAACAAAATAAGTTTACTAGAACACATTTCGACATAGAATGTGACAAATTCTGAATAGTATGGAATAAGAAAATTGATGATGGAAACGACTTTAGACATTCACGGAAATTCTAATTAGAATACTCTTAAAGCTCCCTTGATACCAAACTCAGGAGTGGAGCACAGTATCGGTGAACAAAGCCAGTGTTAAGGCAGAACTAATTGGTATTCAATATTAAGTAGGTCCTAGACAGTCAATTATTTGATCAAATACTTGAGTCACTCGATTGATTCAAGCATGATTGACTGTCTAGGAACCCACTTGATGCTTGAGTCAGCAACGATGGTGTTTGATGGAAAGTTTGATTGAAGAGGGCACTTGACTGTGCAGACGGTTCCCTCAATCACTCTCTCGGCAGCATCTATGGAGGACTTCCCGCATGCTTCCAAATCTGAACTTGAGTTTATTAGCCTTTTAATAGATTTGTACTGGGATTGTTGAGAGCTTTGGAAAATAAAAAGCAGTGATTACTATAATAAAAATAAAAGAAGTGTGGCAATGGAAAAAATTATGGGGGCCTTAAATGCATTAAAGCCGGACTGCACGGTTTATAAATTAAAACAAAAAATTAATTCTTTAAAAACAAATTTTAATGGTGAACATAAGGTGATCGAAGAAAAAAGGAATAATACCTTCCATTACGGAAACTCCATTATGAATGAGTTTTGATCAAAAGGAAAACTATTGAAGATTGCAAAAAACATGTTTACCCTATATTTATTTTGTTAGGTTTATAATATATAGATCTGCTGTTTGTTTATGAAAAAAAAGTTTTACTAGGAAATAATAAGGCTATTACAACATGATTTATTTCTAAACTAAAGATGATATGATATGTTACTATGATATGAATCTGAACTAAAGAGGGCATCAGATTTTTTTTTTTTTCCAGTAATTATAGTTAAATTTTAAGAAGGAAATCAGTTATATAAAAAATTAGTTGCTGATTTAATTTTTACTTTCCCTTACATATATACGAAGTATATAGTAAGGGGAAGTATTGCGATCGTGAAAATTTTCGAATTCGAGTTTTCAACGGAAATACATGTTTTAAGGTCCCCTGAGTCCAAATGACCAAGTCTCGCAAAATGGTCTGTGTGTCTGTGATCAGTCTAGCTCAAAAACGGAAAGCTGTACGATACTGAAATTCCATATTTAAGGTTAGCACATGCATGTGATGTTACAGCAACATTTTTGTCAAAATCGACTAACCGGAAGTGCCAATTTATATAATCGATTTTACACATTTTTACAATTTTCTCGAAAACGGCTCTAACGATTTTGATTAAACTTGCCTAAATTATTCTTCATAAAGACCTTTAACTTTTCATATATATGGTACATCACCGAGGAATTGCAGGGAAAAAAGTTATGATGAAAAGAATATTTTATTTACACATAACTTCAAAAGCGTGCAATTTATGGTAAATCATCTATAGACTTGTATGAAAGATAATTAAATTATCTAAAAAACAATAAAAGAATCATCAAAATCGGACCAGTATTAGCAAAGATACAGTGTATTTTATGTGGAGCACAAGACCCTAGATGGATATCCAAGCGCATCCTAAAGGAGACGGATGCGACCGAACCTCCTCCCAACAATCGCCAATCTGTTGTAAACAATACGCTATGTAATAAAGTAATTTAAGAATACAAAAGCGGAAATTAACTTAATTATTTCTACTTTCACATTATTTACGGAAAGAAAAAGTTTCCCAGGAAACTAAACCAGAAACTTTTAAAATATATTTAACTTGACAAAGTTAAAATATATAGGTAGTGTACAGGATTGTTGTACTAAAATTGTTTAATTTTTTTTTTTTATTGTACTTATGTGGAAAAAGATGTGTATGCCGCTGAGTTTATTAGAAGCAGTGTTTATGTGAACTCTTTAAAATTGTATTCAAAAGATAATTATTATAGGATGGTAAGGGAAAGTTGTGTGAGGCGCGCACCGCACCAGATTTTTTTTGTATTCTATTCCAACATGTTCAATTGAAAAACAAACTTTTCTGTTGGAAATGAAATTAACTCTTGGATAATGAGGCTTTACTGTGTATATTCTTGTATTGTATTATTAAATAAAGGTCCACTGTACTTATGTTGTCATTCCCATGGTAAAGTAATGAAAATAGCTATTTTTCAATATCGCCAAATAACCGCTGTATCCTTCTGTGCATTATCGAAGGTGCCTCTTATACACCGATGGATACATTTTTTTTGTGCTCTTGAAAAGTAGTGATTTCCATATTCATTAGTTAACCATGGGAACGACAATTTATGTTTTCTGTAAATCAAAACACATATTTTTTAAATCAATTTTCAATGTTTCTATCTCTTTTTTCAGATTGAGGATGAAAAATTATGTCAGTTGCTTGGTATATCTCCTGGGCACTATATGCCAAATGAAACATCTTTGAAAGATGATATACCAAATGAGGCTGTTGATATCAGCAATGCAGCGCCTAATACAGATCTAAAATGTGATAATCATTCATCTGAAAATTGTTGGACTTTAAGAAATGACTTATACAATGATGAAGCTTTAAAAATGGATGTAGATCCTGGAAAAATGGACACAGTTGATGCTGTTTTAAAGGATGATTCATCAGAACTTAATGAAATATTATTAGAAAAATCTCTCGACTCAGTTGATCAAATAGTCAGTGAAAGACTGAACGATTTGATTCCGACCAGCCCCATCGATGTCAGTTCACTGGTCGAAGCCCAGGTTCTTGCACGATCTCTACTTACCTCTTCTCCTGATCTTCTCCAAGGTGTTTCTGGCTCGACAGAAGATTTAATGAAAACTTTAGAGAACCTGACACCAGATTTAGCGACAGACGGAGCTCCTTCTGATTTTGATTTCACAGTTCTTTCATCTGACTTTACATCTGATAGGTGACAGAAGCCTTTGAATTTTAGTTACTTTATCGAATCAATTAATTAAATTTTATTATATTTTCTTATGTTTTATTATTTAAGCTGCGATGTACTGAAACACCATTTTTAATGTATTGATAAATAATATTTTTGAATAGTATATGCAATTCTCATAAGTTATTAGTAGTTTTATTTAATTTTTTTTTCAGCATTATATTCTGAAATATTCATGAATTTATTAAAAAAAAAAAAAAAAAAAAATTAATTTCATAAAATTGGGAATACTTTTAATGTAATTTAATTGATATTTACTGTAGGCTCACTATAATTCACTTAGTGTATGGTATGTACTGGGTCAATGAAAATTGCTTAATACATAATTAGGTAATCTAATGGAGCATCATTTTTCATAATTATTTCACCATAAGTCTGCTGTATTTAATACATTATGTAATACATAATTAGGTAATCTAATAGAAGCATCATTTTTGATAATTATTTCACCATAAGTCTGCTGTATGTTAATAAATGCCAGTCTAGAACTCTTTAGAGAGTGAGGGCTTACTATGTTATTATAATTATAATCACCGATACACAATAGGATATGCCAAAAGAAAAACTTTTATTTTTTTTGTTCGTAACTCTGTACTGTGGAAAACTTGCCTTTAGGGTAGAAAAGTAAAATGCATGTAGATAAAAAAATATTTTTTTAATACCAAAGTAGCACAATGCTTCTAAACTTAAAGAAAATGTTTTGTTTTTTTTACTAATTTTCAAATAATTTATAAAATGCTTTAGCAAATGTTTACGAAATGGCCGTTGGTATCAACTGATATAAAAAGGAATAAGAAACATGAATACATTTTTATATGAACTGATTCTACAAATTATGCCACACGCAAGTAGTTGAACGCTAAAAGTCGATTCTTACAAAATATTTGTAATTACATTCAATTACATGTCAAGTGATATTGAAATAATAATTTTAGAGAAAGGAAAATTGTTATTTCAATATTTCTTGGCGTCTGTTGAGAATAATTACAAATATTTTTTATGAATTATATAGGAAATTTAAAGGTCTAACAGATTGGTTATTATGCATTTTGAACTAAAAAATAGTTATTAAGGCGAAACAACTGAATATCTAACTGTTTGCGTTTTCTTGACGTTTTGCTAATGTTTAAAGTCCCACAGCTCAGTAGCTGTTCCGAATTTTGTAAGATATTCCATACAAAACTTGCAGGAAATTTAGCATTCTTTAAAATTAGTCATATCAAAGTTTTATCTAAAATGCCCTGAAAGTGAGTTATTGAGGAAAATATGAAAAAAGTGACAAAAATGACAAATTAATTGACCTATAAGATTTGATTACAACCGATCTAGGGTGGCAGACATTCATATTTCCAGTCTATCATGAGAGTATTTTTGGCCTACACAATTAAAAATTTTCTGGAAATCAGATATGTTTTTTGGGCTGAGCTCCAGGACTACAAGGACAAGTAAAAAACTGTATTTTTACCAGAATTAAATATTTGCTCGAACAGAAAAACGTTTCTAGTTTAAATGAAACTATGCATTTTTTGTAAAAAAAAAAATTGTGTTTTTAAGGGTAAAAATAAATTTATAGGATGAGTCCATTTAAAAATGTATTCATGTTTCCTATACATGTTTGCATCAGTTTATGCCAACAGCCATTTTGTAAACATAAAATGTAGCTAAAGTATTTTATAAATTATTTGAAAATTAGTAAAAAATGTTAAATTTTAGAAGAATTGCGCTGCCTGAGTATTAAAAAAAAAACATTTCTGCATGCAAAAAAAGATTTTTTTGCATTCCCGTCAATTACTGATAAAATAAAATTTATTTTACTAAACAAAATTTTTATCATGTTAAAAAATATTTTTCATAAAAATATTTCAATCTTCAAATATTCCAAATAAAAATTGGTATAAGTGTCTACAATGCACTGTTTCAGATAGATGTCCTATCTGTCAATAGATGTCCTATGCTCAAAAGTTTTGTCTCATTTTTTTTCTTGAAAATTCAGGCTTTTTTCATTCCCGTCAACAGTGAATTATTGAGAGTCTGCTGTAATATTTTTCCTAATGACATGAATTCGAAAGGGTGGAGAAAAATGATTTTCTGTTAAATATATTATATATTATATTCTTAATTTGTTTTGCTTTATTATATTTCTAAAAATACTTTTTACTTTAGTCTTTTAATTTTGTAAGTTAATTTTTTATTAATTAAATAATTATAGCAGGGTTTGTTTAGAAAGACTGTTAAAACATTGCTACTCAGAATATTTTATATTTAATGATCTTGTTGATTAATATAACTGATAATAATAATAATAGCTTTAAATTATTTTTGCTATTTTCATTTAAATAAGACTGTTATTAGTTTTTTCTTATTTAAGTTATTCATTATTCAATCTAAAGTTATTCATTTAATAGTAAGGGGAGGAATACTGGTTTTTAACCATTTAATAATTTTATTCATGCTCATTTTATTTTGACATTAGTCAGAGGTCTCATGCGTCACCACCTACGGTACTGAGTTTGAAAATTTTATATTATCAGTATCCTGTCTGTAGAAAAACTGCCAGTTCACATGCACTTGAAGCAAGCCCTCCGTATCACATTTGGGTTTGTTTTCAGTCGCTGGTATTTTTGAAAAAAATCAATAATACTTGTTTAATACAGAAATGGCTTTAATTGTGTTAATGGTTCAATTTTTAGTTGAATAACGTTTTTAAGGGATGTTATGTAAAGAAATGTGTAATAATTTATTGAATTTTATTCAGAAATATAATATAAAATGTTCTACTTTTTTTCAAAGTTCCTTTAGCCAATTATTCTTCCGATGGGCATCAAAGTCTTATTTTGTACATTATAGCTTATTTTATTATATAAAAAAAAAAAAAAATTCTTTAATAATTCAATTATCTAATATAATTGATTTTTAATACTAGTGTATATTATATTTTTATTATTAGTAGTAGTTAAGGATCCTTAAAATGTTAATATTTTTCTGCTCTCATAATAATGTTTTAAGCAGCCACTGTTAGGAATATGAATTTTTTTACTGATTTTCTAAATGAAGTGTCTTTTATTAATATTTTTCAAATTTTGTTGGAAGTTTCAATGTCTTAATTGACATTGTATGAATTATATGTCTTATATGACAGTGTTCGACATTTTTTTATTGTTTAGAATAAAATGTTTATTTTTTTATTCTGTCATTAATATAGGTATACATTATTATCTAATGAAACCTACTTTTAAATGTTGTAGAACTAGAATATTATTTTGTTAGGGACTTTTCAATATTAACTGATTGGAAACATTGGATATTATAAAGTGGATACATTAGAAAATTCACATACATGTTAAAATTTTTGATTGATAAAATTGATTGTGATAAGTTTAAAACTTAGGTTCATTACCTAATTACTTTCTGAACTAGCCAAGGAATTCCAGTAATTAACACTTTTTTATATTGATTCTCATTATCGTAGCTCTCTTGTAATATCTTAAGTTCAACCAAGACGCAGAACATTTTTTTTATTAAATATAAGTCTTTTTATATAATGCTTACTTTGATCATTTATAATAATTAAGGATTAGATACTTCAAGAATGTATTTTATTCAAAGATTGTATAAACATTTGATAGCATTTGCCAAATGTTTTCTGAAAATGTTCCTTATTGAGTTGCATGATTGCAATTAAGATATTAATGAATGATTTGTGAAGTTTATTATATTCTTTTTTATAGTCTGTATTCCTTCCATTTAATCGTTTTCTTCATTGAATATTTATATTGGGTTTGATACTTTTAGAAGCCAAAGTTAGTATTAGATGGGTTTTTCGTCTTTCGTGTAGTTTTATGTATATGGATCACTACTATGGAAATGAAAAATAACTGGGATATTTTAAGTAGTGTTTTAATGAGACTTAATGACTCTCTTTTGGAGATTTAATGAATTACATTGTATTATTGAACGGTTTTTATAATATTGATATAATTAAATTTGTACATACAAAACCATCACAAACCTTTATATACATGTTTGTATTGTGTGTTAATAAATATATATTTGTATATATATATAATCTACGGCACATGCAACATTTATTACTATTGTTTTTATTTACTACATATAGATCATTCCTGTTTGTTCTTAATAGTCACTTTATTATATTTAGACATGGAATTGATCATAAGTGTGAATTTATGTTCTGAGGATTTTATAGATATATTTTCTGTAATTAAAAATTATTTATCTTTTTGACTAATGTACTGTTATATTTAATTATCGATATTCACAAAAAGTTGTTGGTTTATTAATGAATGGAATTCACACATTATGAGTTAGTGTAGTTATTAGCTTTAATCTCATCTTATTTAAATTTGGTCCTGTTCCCTAGGTGCTCTGAAAAGATTGTATTTGTACCTGAATAATTAGTGATTTTGTGTACTTAAAAATTAGTATTTGATAATTTCATGGATTGAAAAAATACTTTAAAATTTTTTATGGTGATTATAAATTTAATTAAAGTAATTTGATGAAAAGAAATGGCTATAGTGATTGAAATTTATCTTTCATTCAAAGTTCTGTTTGTCATTATCATCACTTGTGTTACAAAAAATATTTTAATAAATAAATAATGTTTTATTAACCGAAGGATAATTATATAAATTATTATTGTGATGTATTCTAAGTGTCTTCCTTGTATTCTTTTTTGGATGTATATCCAAATATTGATGTTTTTCAAAGTCACTAAAAATTATATAAAGAGTGTAATCATAACTTAGTATTTTTTGTGCAATAATATGTATTCTAAATTGTAAAGTTAAATTGAATCTGATATTAAATATGCTCACGTTGATTGTGATTAACTAAGTAAATTTATGGTATTAAGTTTATGTTGTGCCTTAATGTTTTACACAACTTCCTGTTAGTTTGTCATGTATAGAGAAGCAGTTTAATTGTAAAGGTTATAAATTATGATGTGCGTGACTGACACTCTTAAAAATAAAGTTCATTTTATGTCTGGATATTGAAATAGCCCTAAATACTGAAAGTTTGGCCAGTATTATTGGCCAACATTTATCTGGCTGTATCGTATGCATCAGTTTTTCAAGATAGCTAATAAAACACGAGCAGATGCAATCAAATCTATTAATTAATAAAAATATGCCCCTTGACTTCTTTTAATTATCTCTTCATAAAAATAAGAAGTCAGTGAGGAAATGTATAAGGCATTTGGTATCATATTTTCAGTTTTAAGCACCACTGAATGATTGGTTGTTAATGAACTTAAATTTTTAAGTCTTTGCATGATCGATCGGGAACAGTTTAATAATTAATTCTATTAGAGAATCACACATTGTAGAAATAATTCTGTTTTTATTACTAATTAATTCACTTTTATTATTAATGTTATCCCAAAACTGATGTTTCATATGATACAGTCAAATTTATTTTATTTTTTTTTTATGGCATGCATGTGTTTTATGATTTTTTAAAAACTTTTATTTATAAATTAAGTAATTATATTATTCCTCACTGACAGTTGAATGTCTCCTATTTTTAATACTATTGATAATCACCTTTCATTTATATTTATGTAATGAGGAACAACTCATAACCAGTAAATGAATATGTTTTTGTTAATTTAAGGAACAATTTCTTAATTTATATTAATTTTTAATAAATATATGTGTAAAGAGACCATCTTAAATAAACTAATTATATGAACGATCAAAGTCTTATTTATATGTATCACTTACCATATGCAAAGTTATATTCCTTATATATATTTATGTCCTGTATATTTATTAATTAAGCAGTATATTTGTAGCAAAGCCAATGAACCATGTTGCAACTCTTCATTAGGGCTTCAAAAAATGAAAGATAATTACATTACTGAAATTAATGAAACTAGTAAATTTAAAATATATGAGAGAAAGAGGAATAAACAAATTGCATAAATAATCAAATTATGATATAAATGCATATAATCATCTTAACCCATTCCTTGCCACGAGCCCATCCATGCTCTTATCGACTCCCTACTCAAGCTCTCCTTATCCCAAATCAATGACTGAAGGCATGGTGATGCGCTCATTCTCTTTAGTATTTATGTTATCTCTCTGCTCTCCAATCATTCTGAGAAGCCTTCCACGCCATTTTAAAATATCTAGAAACTATTTGAAAATCAGGAGCAGGTGACCGTTGAGCAGTTAAAAGTTAATAAGTAAAAAAATAATAAATTTAATTAATAATAAAAATAATTTAATTTTAGTGAAAAAACATCAAAGGAATTTTGTAATATTTTTAACAAAACAAGAAAGTAGTTAATGTTAAAAGGGAATAACAGCTGAAAGTTATTTGTTTAATGCGTGATATGCCACTGAGTATAGAATTAACTAGAGTAGCATTCCTCAGATAAAAGGGCCTGCAAAAATGTATTGTCCCCCCACTGCTTGGTTACTTACCTCTCCTGGTTCAGCCCTTCTCACTGCTGTTTTTTCTCTAATTGTTTATCTGCTATCTCTTCTCGCCTTTCTTTTGGATTTTTTTTATAATGTTTCAAGTTAATTACTAAATGTGCAAATAAGTTGAATAATATAGGTAGTAAGGTGAACAAAATCATACAAAAAAAAAAAATGAATAAGCATTATAAATGGCCACTGCAAATCCAACTGTGATTAGATGGTTTCCAGTTGTCCCTTCTGTTAGCTTGAATCCTGATAAAAGAAAACTGGTATTATTTATAAAATAGGCAAAAATCAAGGCTATTAATAATAGAACAATAAGAAATACATAATGTGCATATTAAAACTAATAAAAAAATAAATAAAACTGCATTAAAATACTAATATCTAAGTTTCAAAAACGAAAACAGAATTTTTTTGTTGCAATTATAATAAATTTTGTAATGGCATATTACAATAATCAGTAAAAAATTACTGCAGGATATCAAATTTGCTCTTCTGTGATATTAAAATTGGTAACATTTACAGAATTTTCAAACGCAACTTTGTCTTCCAGTTCACTATTTTCTAACAAGATATTTTGCTGAGCGATAAGAATTACATATTCATAATCAGTGGCGGATCCAGGGGGTGGCGAAGAAGGCAACCGCCCAAAGCCCGCGTCATAGAAAAATTAAATGCATTAATCATTACAGAGGAATTTATAGTTTTAGAGGACCATCGAACTCTCAATGTCTCGTAATTCCCCGGCAACCCTCCGCCCTTACCAAGAGGAACCCTTCAATATCGTATCGCCCGGGGCCCCGGAAGATGTAGATCCGATGCTGTTCATCATTATCAGCTACGGTGGTGCCACTTGGTTCTTGGACCTGAGCAGTTGCTGTAATAAATTTCGAATCTGCATCATCCGAAATTATCTCGTCCAGCTCGTCTTCAACTTCCTATACTATAGATTTGTGTAAAAAATCCAAATCGTTATCCCCTTTCCATGATTTTCATTTCACGTCTTTCAAGAATTTTAACTCACTTTTCTGGATATGAAGATTTTTTTCGTACGCTCACAAGAGACTCAGTTATTTTCAAATGTATTCCTTATCATTCATCTGACATAATTAAATTATTTATTTCATATTAAAAAAACAAAACAACTCCAAAACGAACACGTCAACAGCGAGTGATAAAGAAATGGTTGATGAAATATTTTGGAATAGGGTGAGTGATATGGACGGACCAGTTTTACCAATTTTGAAAAACGTTTCATCAACTGCTGAAAAGCCGCGCTGTTTAAAACAAGGAGTAATAAATTAATATCCTTTAGAAAAAAAAGCACTGAAGAGACGACCACTTTTAGATAGATTAGAAAAGTAGGGTCGCTTTTTGAAAGAAAATCATTTTATGTCCCACTTTACTATGGTTTGAGGCACAGTTTAGAATGAAATCTGGGAACATTCTGGAACAAAATAAAATACTCTTCAAGGTCAATTTTGGGAATAAACGTATTTTCAAACCACTTTTTTTTTAATATTTAGCTTGTTTAGGAAAACAAAAATATCACTACCATCGTATTCTTAGGTGTTTTTACAAAAGAATCAATACTTATCTCAATTTCCATAAAGCTATTGAAAATTTAATTTAATTTAATTTTAATTAGATCACATATGTCCCTTCCGTTCGCTCAAGATATCAGCAAATTCCCAACATTTTTTTTTCAGTTGAGGTCGGGGCCTATATCAGTCAGATTATAATCTCAACAGATGATCGATCCAAGGAGTTATTCTTCCACAGTGTTGCCAGGTCAGCCCTATAATCCCCCCTAAAACTCTAAATTTCCCCCCAAATTCACCAACTTTAACTCTAAACTTATTTGAATTATCCTCTAAATCTACCAACTTTAATCCTAATTGTTTGATTCTTATTTTTCTATTAGTATAACCAAAATTAGTATAACCTAGTACAAGATAAGAATAAATGATTAGAAAAGTAAAAAATACCCCAGAGGGTGAATAAAAATCTAAATCTAGGGGGGAAAAAAAACGCAATCTGGGAACTCTGCTCTTCCATCCTCCTAGGGTCGACCGTTAAGTACAAGAAGGTTATAACAGTATCATCACCTTCCTAGTTTAGTACACGATTTTTTATGGTTTAGTATTTATTAATTCCTAAAATGATTTTCGTAATAACATTTATCTTTACCAATATTTTTAAAAATTAAATATATTTATGGATTTAAAAATATGATTTAAGAATTTGAAGGAAAATTCGTGTGAGATCGAAATTTAGATTTATTTATTTATTTTTTTTATTTTAAGTTTTTAACTAAAAATCCTATATATACATATAAAATAGAAGGTGAAAGAATATTAAAGAAAACTTTATTGTAAATTTCTTATATAATCCCAGTTAAAATTGACAGTGAATTTTTATTCAATTTTTTAAATTTTTATATGTAATCCATATATTTAATTTGTAATAAATATGTTACAGCACCATTAACTTAAATAATAAGACAGAATCGGCTGCCGCCATTCGCTGTAGGCAAGCCTAAAACTCAAGTCCATCCGCCATGTTGGGGTAGCAAAACTAGAGTAATACAAAATGGAATAGTTGTCCATATTTTTTTGTTCTGAGTGATTAACCACATAATTAGAAACAGGATTAATATAACCAGATAATCACGGTCTCACTGTCTTTTGCAAAGTTTCAATTATCATTAAGAGTTTACTTATTAGCGTTTATAAGTAAAGTACTCATAAGTACTTAAGTGTGATTATAGCAATATTAAAAAAACTCCTCTGCAGTTCCGAAAGTCCTTATGTGTAAGTAGCTAGTAAAATAAAAAAAATAAAAAAATTTATATATATATATATATATATATATATATATATATATATATATATAATCCTTACGTATACTTCATCCTCTATATATATAGGGTGAACCAGATAAATGCCTGGAAACTTCAGGAGCCAATTCTGCACCACAAAAGAAACTAAAAAGTTCATATAACAGTGGTCCTATTTGACATATAAAAGCAGGACACTTAAGTTTTTTTTTTGGTAATTTTTTTTTAAGAAGCGATCACTCAATAACTATTCAAGTTAATTAAGTTCCAATTGCATCATTGTAAAGTAGACAAAATTCTCTTTAAGAGATCTAGTTTGGCTTACCTAAATCCATTGCAAGGTAACTTTTGGGTGGACCTATAGTGAAAAGTTTTATTTGATTTTTAAATTACACTTTACTTGTGAATGTTTTTTTCAGCTCCCTGTTGGGCTAGAGATACCAAAATTTCAGGAAAACTTCTACATTTATTAAGGTTCAATTTTGTATAAAAGGTTTATTTAGGATTGGTCTGAAATTGACAAACGATTTGCCAAATAGTGTGGTGTGGAATTAGATTTTCCCGTCAAAGAATTGCTTAGAGAAAGAAATTTATTAAATTCAGTTTGTTTCTAGTTAGTAAAATAACATGGAAATACAGAATAAAAAGCTTCTCTGTGAAATAAAACAAACTGTTACAAAATCTGTAAATTAACCTGAACAATTCTGAAATGAAACTGTCCCCAAAAATAAAATAAATATTGACAGATTAAAATGAATAATGCTTAAATATGTAAAATAAGAAAATAATTTTACTACAGAACCAACAAAAAAAATATATACAAAACATGATTAAAATAAAAATATGAGCAAGGTAATAAAGCAGCGACAGAGACTGCTTTAAAGAGAACAAGAGCGTGTAGGGTTCTCTCTGGTCTTTTTGAAAATTGATTTCAATTAGAATATTTTTATTTTAAGTATGTTTGGTATTTTTTATTGTTAATGCTGCGGTGAAACTATTCTCTTCTAAATATTTAAGCATTATTAATTTTAGTTTGTCAATATTTATTTTATTTTTAGGGATAGTTTCATTTCATATTTAATTAAAGAATGGTTTTGGTTGATTTACAGATCACTTTTGGTGGTAAAGTTTTGTTTTATTTCATAAAGAAGCTTTTTATTTTGTATTTTAATAAATTTTATTCTCAAAACAGTTCTTTGTTGTGGAAACCTAATTACTCACCACATTTTTTGATAAATCAGGAACCAATTCTAGACCAGTCTCAAAAGAAATCTCAACTCCATTTATAAAGTGAGATATCTATTGCCCAGCAAGGGGTTGAGAAAGACATTCACAAGTAAAGTGTGATTTAAAAAAACATATACAACTTTTCACTATTGGCCTACCCGAAAGCCCTCTTAAAATTGATTTAGTTAAGCTGGCCTATATTTCTTTCTAATTACCTTGAATAATTTTTGAGGGATTGTTTTCTATTCAACAAAAAACGTGGCACTTAAAAAACACAAAACTTAAACTTTCTGCTTTTCTTTGTGGAATTGGACCATGGCAGATATGATCTTTTTTGTTGCTCTTTAGGTGCAAAATGGGCCTCTGAAGTTTTCTGGTTTTGTTCTGTATGGGATGAGCAAATTACACAAACCTAACTCATGAGGACCATTTTTCAACATATCAACTCATTCTGTGTTACTACATTTGATATATAGATTGATAAACAGTTAGATATATATTGATGCAACATACAACTGAGCAGGAAAACCTAATTACCTTGAAGATCCAAGAGGAGAGGATTATTCCAAATGAGGTGGTAAACTATCTTGGCATAAACCACCTCACTTGAACTAATCCTCTCTTTCTGGATCTTCAAGGTAATTGGATTTGCCTTCTCAATTATGCACCTTAGGTCTTGGGAGCAACCATTGTCATCCTACTTCTTGCACACCATATATCAATTAGGTTGGCTCATCTCTCTGCCTCTTGTTTGATTCTGGCTAGACTGTTGGAGGCCACCACAGCAGCCAAGAAATCCATGTAGGCTGGGCAGGACCTTGAATAGTACTATGTGGGCATACCCTCTGGATTGCTTTCTCAATGCCGTGGAAACTATCTATAATCCTTACTCACAAGGCTTTTCTGGAGGTAGATTTAGCTTATCAGGAGGTAATTTAAGTTTCTGGGGTTCCGTATATCTGCGGCTGTTGGAGTCAGCGCAGCCACTGAACACTGGAACGTTTCAACAAATTTGAATTCTCAAAAAAAAGAAAATGTTTTATTTTTATAACCCAGAAGCTCTTTAACTCCATTTTCCTTCTCTATCTTTCCATTTAGTTATTCCCATAGAACAGTGGTTCCCAACCCGTAGAGGTCCCATGTACATAATTGGAGATTAAGGATGCTTAAAAGTCCATTTTGGGTCATTTATTTATTTATAGTGCATTTACCTGTTAAAACTTTTCAACTAAAACTCAAAACTCTCAGAAAGGTAAGCAATAAAACTGTTCTAACAATAAGTCCTCACAAAAAAGATATGTTTTTTGAGGTGCTGTCAGATACTCTCTGGGATCACTCTGAAGGCTCATCTCTGGTCCGCAGACCACTGTTTGGGAACTACTGCTGTAGAAAGGAACTTTAAGATTCTTACCCTTTCTGTATTTGATAGCAACATTAAAATATGTAAATTAATTCTTATTACATTATCCATTTGAGTTTATATTGCTTCTTGCTTATGAGGGGAGGGGAAGAGGGAGAGAGAGTGAGCTTATACCATTTGGCATCCTGAAATATATATGTCTTGTGCTAGGGTAAACAAATGATACCTACAGAAGTGAAACTATTTTATGAAACCTGTTTTTGTTTTAAATGATTTATTGATATGTTTTTAAATTTCAATAAATTAATCAATGCTCAAAGTATGGAACTTAATTTATCATTTGAAGTACTATTACTGCTATATATAAATTATAGTTTATTTTTGCTATAATAATTACAAAAGTTTATTCATTATACATATTTATTTATTTATATTTTTTTTGGTTTTATAGCTATCTTTAGTATTAAACTTGGTTCCAAGAAGAATCCTGGGATCCTCAGAAGGTATGTAGGCAGTGCGATGATTTTCACTTGTGTTTTAAAGGCAAGAAGCAGTCATTCTAATGTGGTAAGTACAATGTTATTTATAACTTTACATCTATAGTGTTATTTATAACATTGTACTCATAACAATTACTACAGTCAACTATCCCATCATGTAAGGGATAGTCGACCATAGTAATCAAGGAGAAGATGATCAGAGAGGCTGTTATTACTAATTTATATTTATGTTTAAATAAATAATATGCACAAGTACACTGTGGTTTCAAAATATGCACTTTGATTTCACAGATATTATTAACTTTTCAATCTCTCCACTGTTGAACCTCACATAATATCTCACAATCACACAATAACACACAATATATTCAGCAATTCATAGTTCAAACATATGGAAAACAAACACACCCAAGGTCTCATGTATCCATAAATCTGCTAAATTACCCGACCAAATCATGGAAAATTGTGTCCTGGAAGCATCATTAGGAAACTCGAAGTAGATCCAACCAGTATCTACCCTAGTAGTGTCTTCACAACAATCAAACTGTTAGTTGATCAGATGAAGTATTGAGCAATTATGTTCACCCAGGAGTTTGAGTTTGAGCAGAATCTTGTTTTGCTTCACTATCACACTCAGATAGCTCTAACCCCATATTTCTTAAAGTATGAATTAATTGAGGATTTGTTGGGTGAGATCTCCTTGTAAAAATTTTATCTCACAAGGGAAGTGTATGGTTTATCCGTCGCCAATTTTGATAAATTTTTTTGGGATGATTTTACATTGAAAAAATCTATACTGTCCAGGCGTTTTGAATTATATTCTGTTAGATTTTTTTCCTTTTCAAGTTAAAGTTTTGAGCACAAGATTTTAAGATATAACTGCATTGTGAACCACTCTCCTTTCACATACTTGCTGTTCAGCATTATTCCCAGTATTCTTTTTCACAACAATTTTATAACCTACCTTTTAAAGATCCTAGGAGAGGAGAGTTAGTTTCGACATAGTTTGCTTGAATACTCTCCATCTGCCATCTTCCCTTGGGCGATCTATAGTTTCAGCACTTAATGTGGATGAAGAGTTCATTTCTGTTTTGTTGGCTCTTTCACTTTTGTGGTCTCGACCCCTCTGCCGCAAATATGGTCGAAAGTCAGAAACTCCAGCTGATGTATTGGGTTAATGTCCAAACAATATGCTCCTTGTCATTCGACGGCACAATAACATTAATAACCAAGTAGCTGAACTGCTTGAAAAGAAAAATTATAAATGTTTCTTGGAAGTGTTTTGCCTAGATACCGAAGTTTCAACAAGATTTATGGATATTCTGTTGCTTAGTGCGAAAGATAAACAAGCACTAATAATAGATCCTACAATAAGGTTTGAAACGAACGATCAGGACCAAGACATTAAAATACAAGCAGAAAAAGAGAACATTTATACTAAGTGTATTCTCTATCTAAAAGAGAAGTACAGAGAGGAATTCGGTGAAAGACAATTTTCATTGAAAGAGCTTTGGTTCAGAAGTAGGCGTACCATCCCGCTTGCAACAGGTGCTTTTTTAGAGAAGGTTTGGTATTAAAAGGAATCAGTTCCAGACAATGACAGAAACCATTATTCTGGACTCATTGGGAATTATACACCACCATTTGCATTAGGGCTTGGTTTTGTCAGGGTGTGGCCCATTTTCTTTTCTGTCAAGTTCATTTGTACTGTTTTTCCCATAGGTCGATCTCCCTTTTCTTCGGTTTTGTTTTCCCTTGCCTACCAGCTTGATCCGGTATGCTGTGTGGTTTGGCAACTGTGTGGTATGACAACAAAGTTGAGCAGCAACTAGAAATTTTTGTGATTTTTCTCTCTAGTAAACACTATTGGTGCTCAAGTTTCTCATACTTGGAGATGCTATAATTACTTATCAAGTTCATCATTTTGGCATAATATTCTCCTAGGATTTCTTTCTGTCCATAGCTCAACTCCAGGAAGCCAATGGCATTAGCATAATTTTCTGGTGAAGGGAGAAAACTTCCAATGGCCTCTTTAGCTCTAATCCCTGTCACTGTAAACAAAATAAGACTGAAACTTATCTTCACATCAATAAATCAGACATGAATTATTGGAACTTATGTAAATACAAATATTTCATAAACATTAATATTAATAATACAAATTAAACTAGAAATTATTTATTATTTACAACAGTGGTCAAAATTAACACAAATAGAGTAACACTATTTAATGCATGCTGACATTTTGTTCCACTTTGTTGCCCTTTTTCATGGTAAATAAAAATGATCAGCCCGGAAGAGAAACTATCTCTTACAAGAATAAAGGATGACTTAGTTTCAGTTTAATTCTCATAGTTTCAGACTTCTACACTGACCATCTTCTTCTAGATTAGTAAAATAATTTGGTATGGAAAAGTGGTTTTAAGACTTAAGTCATAAAGAGAAGAAATAACTTGTTTAATAATAATAATAACTTGTATAATAACTTGTTTATTATTCAATTAATAATTACCGAACCAAAATACTCCATTGTTGTGTGCTTCGGTGAAATACTGGGTATAAATCAGTGAAAAGCAAAGAAGCTCATTTATTTACTCCTCCACTTGGATCAATATATTTGTTGCAAAAAGTGCTATTCCTCGTAAATTCCAATTAACACAGCATCACCGTTTGTGTCCCAAACACTTTCTGGAGCGTTTAATCCTAAAGTGTGACGAACCTAAAGGTTCATGAGAAGAAAGCCATGTTTCCCATCATTGAGGGCTGCCCGATAGTCAATTCTCTTCGAAATCTTAGTGATCCGAGCAGTAGGGTTTTTGGCTTTCTTGGATACTGTTAAGTAATTATTCGGGTCTGAAGTTGTCGGCAAAAGGTTTTCCAATAAATGCATTTCGATTGCCATTCTAAGACCACCTATGACTGCTCTTTTTGTTAGACCAAGCACTATTCTCTGACAGTACACTTTGGCGTTTAAATCCATTATACTACTCACCCTCCCTTGTGATAGGCTTCTGTTCATATCTACATTCTCTCATTGCAAGCTGTGACTAAAATGTGTTTTATGTGAATACTATGCATCTATAATATACTATCACTGTCTCGCGCCAACTGCGAATACCAAAAAGAGTATTCATACAGTAACAGTGGTGGTGAAAATAACATGTTAGTTTGTTCTCAGCTCATGGGTTTTCACTTAATACATAATCTCTTATTCAGATATAAGCCCAAGATGGGCCAAACGATCCGAATCCAACTATAATTCTCCCAAAATGGGTCATAAATCGAAGTAATTAAATTCTACCTGCAAAGATGAATTGTTCAACTTTGGTTGTTAATTAATTTGTACGGGCTTCTAATTTCCTTCACCTGTAAAAATTAATGCAGAATGTTGTTTTTTATCATATCCATCAGTTAATTTATGTTCAATATTATTATACATATTTTTACCCGGGAAACTATGTGTAAGAAAACTATTTTGACCACTGCACATCCCTCGACTTTTGACTTTATGCGTTACACATGCTGCAAAATATCTACCTTTCCAGGAAAAATCTCATTTCAAAATCAAATAATATAGGTTCTGGTATTGACTCCCAATAGATGCTTTTATTTGTAAAATTAATGAACTAGCAAAAAGAAAGGAAGCAGCAAATGAAATGCTACAGAAAACATAACCATCGTGTTTGGGAAACAATATCGCTTTTTTTTTTAAAGTAAAAGTGTGTTCCATTGACACAACAAATGTTAATGGAAATGCTGGAGTGTCAATTACTTATAATTTTTGTGGAGGCCTAATTTATAAAGCTACTAAATCACTAGTCTCGTGTCAACTGCTGGGAAACACTTCAGTTTGACAAACCTTCAGAGTTTTTCTCATCCATTATCATTAACTGAGACTTTGGAACGAACTATAAGGGTACAGCACCTGCACCACCTCTTAATACATTTATTTATTGTATTTTTAAATAGTGAAGATCATATCCGAGAAGAGCTGCAAACAGACTTGTGGAATGAAATATTTTTACACTGCTTTGAATATCTATTTCCTCTATTACAGATACCACCTGAACTATGTTGTTTAGAAGAACATGCCCTCGGATTTTTACTAAAATTAATACATTTTACTTGAAATGCCAAAATATTTTTGTCTTATTTGAAATTAATATCAAAAGATTACTTTTTATTATTACTTATAAATATTACATTTTAAAATCTGATAATATAACAAAAAAAATCTGGCAAGACGCAACTTTCACTTATCTTCTTATTTGAAATAAATTTTAAAAGTTTCAGTTTAGTTTCCATTAAATGATGCAAAAGTATGAATAATTATTTACAACGATCACTGAAGTTTATGCGTTTTTTGTCACTGTTCACTGCCTTCTGTAACTTTCTATGTTAAATATTAATTATTCTAAAATCTTAATCTTTCCAACGATATATTATACATATAGATTACTACTCTTATTTCCGGGAATTTATTTTTAATCTGGGAAAATATTTTTTCTTTTTTATCCTTTAGTTAAATATCAAATTGTTTCAGTCTATATTTATTCATTTTTCTTTACTACAAACAATGAGAGAAGGTTAATTATACCAAATAAACAAAATTAAGGTACGTTAGAGGTAGCCATTTTGATAATTCGGCATTTAAGCCCTGTCAAACTATTTCAATGAGGATAAGACTAAACTGATATTAAAGACCATTGAATAAAGAGTTTCATTGGCATTGGTATAAAGAGTTTCTTCAGCATAGAGCCGTTTTGGAGATAATTGTAAAAAATTGTGAAATCAGTGCCATTTCCGGTAAGTCAATTTTAGCGAAAAAGTTGCCGTAACATCTCATGAATATACCTACCTTAAATATGTAATTTCAGTTTCGCAAAAGATGATATTAAGTGGCACTTTCGTTCAATCCAGTACGTTGTATCTTTGCTGATACTGTTCCGATTTTAATGATTATTTTTTGGTTTGAAGAGAATTTTATGACCTTTCTTATCATTGTATATAATAAATATTATTTATTATAAAATGCCTACTTTTTGAATAATACGAAAAAAAATTTGCCATAACTTTTTTCTCTGCATGTTTTTGGTTATATACATATGAAAAGTGATAGGGATTTTTGGAAAATACTTAGGTAAGCTTCATCAAAATCGTTAGAGCCGTTTTCGAGAAAATTGTATAATATTTTAAAATCAATTATATAAAGTAGCACTTCCGGTAAATCGATTTTAGCTTAACTTAAATATTTAATTTCGGTTTCGTACAACTTTTCGTTTTTGAACTACGCTGCTCACAAGCTCACATACAGAAACATACAAACACGCACAAACCATTTTGCGAGACGTGGTTATTTGGATTCAGGAGACCTTAAAACGTGTATTTCCGTTGAAAACTCGAATTCGAAATTTTTCACGATCGTAATGCTTTCTCTTACTACATATTTCATATATAGGTAAGTGAAAATAATAACCTCAGATGGAGCTTTAAAAATTTTTATGTTCATTGATTTCATTATTATAACTGTTTATATTAAGCCTTAATGTTTGCAGCGCTTCTGGTGGCCATTCCATCTAAACTCATGGAGTGAATACACTGTTTCTAATGCCGAAATCTTGAATGTTAGCTGTGATAAGCTGTCAGATCGATACTGCATTTTACTGATTTTGTCAATTTTTAAAACCCCTTATTCAATATCTGTTGTCATTTATGGTTAGTTAAATTTTCTGGTCATATTTTTATGACTATCTACAGGCCGCAGCCGATATTATGGTTCCGTACCCTCAATGGCCCGCTGACCGGTGAACACCGGTAACTGGAGCACCCTGATATGAGGCGGTCGTCGTGACTCGGTCCAGGCGGGGGGCAATTGTTACTCTAAGTTTTTGCCGAGATGCTATCAGTGAGCTTTATCTGTGTTTGGGCTCGTGATAAAGCTGCTCTCACGACTGCCTAGCATGACCGCGGTTCTTTTCCTCTCTGCTCCGCTCACACTTTGTGGCGAGAATTACAACGGCGCTTCTACCGGCAGAGCCCGTAGTATAAACCAACAGAGAAAAAAAAGAATGGATGTATGAAATACAAGAGGATTTATATTAGAAGTGGCATTCAAGCAATGAAAATGTGAAAAATTGAAGTAGGTATATACAATGTGTACCTGTATCAATTTATTTTCAATAAATAAAGAACTTTGTCGATACAAAAGAGCAAAAAAATACATAACGGACAACTTCCATTTGACATTCACCACCCTTTGACATGCGTGTTTAATTTCACTTCTTGTGTTAATAAATACTTAACTAATGGAAGAAGATCAACCAACAGGTGTATTATTTACCTCTATATCTTTATTTGTAATTGATGATCTTAATGTTTGACTATGATTATCATTTGATTAAATATCTTTATATTATTGCAAGGGCCTTATTAAATCTAATGCAGAAGGTATCTGTGCGCAAAGAGATTCCATAGATTGGTGAATCATCAGCGTACAAAGTTTGATTAATTTTCAGAACAATTGGGATTTTATTCATCTAGTACATTGGTCCTAATATTGATCCTTGTGGTTTATCAGGGTGCATTTTGTGTTCTGTAGATAGTTTTCAATGTGGGCAGCAAAAATCTATTAGTTAAATAGCCTTTTGTTTAATTTGATAAAATAATAGAATTTTTCAGTTAAACAGTACAGCTTTTAATGATCGTATATCAACAGACAACAAAACATAACAACAATTATGTCTGAAAACAAGAATATATTATTCTAGCAAATACTTTAGAATAAAACCTTTCCTTTCCAATGACTTTTTTTTTATGCGATTTAGATTTCTGTTCCTATATCTTCCCTTGTACTTCTACTACATAAATTCTCTCTTCTTCCCACTTTACGATTCTGCCTTCTGTCCAGGGATCTCCTCTAAGTTGTGGACGCTTCTGTGGATACATACGTTTTGTCCAGCTTTCAGTGGAGAATGTTCCTGAGCTCCATGATCGTAAGTCTTCTTGTATGCTGTCTTTTTCTTGTCCCATTTTTCTATGACTCCGTGTGGTAATTGCGGGCTTAGTAGATCTGGATTGATGGGGAGAAGAGTCTTAGTCCTTCTGGACAGTAAAAGTTGAGCCGGACTACAGCTAATGGTCTTTCAAAGGGCTGTTTAGCTATTCTTGGAGAGATCGGTAGAAGTCAATATCGAAGTATGACGAGTAAAAATCGGTTATTAATATGTAATGCCAGTTTCAATTGCTATCCTTTGCCAAGATCGTTTTGGTGTTTCTTCCATATCATAGGCTCCTTCTTTTGTAACGTAGCATGTTTCTTAAAGATTTTGCAGTCATCTACTGACTTTATGATATCTTCAGCCAATCCTTGCCAAAAAAAACAGGTCCTTCGCTCGTCTAATGCAAGTTTTGGTCCCTTGATGAACATTGTGTAGCTTTGGAATTTTGTCGTTTTTCACTGATCTAGGTACGACAATTCTCTCTCCTTTCAAGATCAGTCCATCCTCGACGACTAATTCATCACGAAAAGGCCAGAAAGACATTGCAGCTTTTGGTACTTGAGACCTCCTAGAAGGCCATTCCTTTTGAATTACTGGTGCCAGTGCAGTCAGCGAGGTATCTTCCATCGAGTAGTCTGTAAGACTTTGCAACGTACTCGGACTTACATTGACATCTTGGAGGACACGACACTGTTCTAAATCTGTCATATGAAAAATTATTACATTTTGATTATCACTGTGCTCCTGTAATAGTAGATCAGCAATATACATTTGCTTTCCTGGCTTCTATATAAACTGAAATGAAAACTTTAGCAATCGCAGCACCATTCTCTGGAGACGTATAGGTACATAGCAAAGGGGCTTTTTAAATATAATTTTGAGGGGTTTGTGGTCGCTTTCAACCATTATGTCTCATTTCTCGAAGAGATATTGTTCTAGCGCTCGAATGCGAAAAGGACAGCCAGACACTCCTTCTCAATTTGAGCATAGGAACTATCGGCGTTGCTTAGGGATCTGGATATATATGCCAATGGCCTATTTTGCTGCAGTAACACTGCTCCTGACCCAAATGCACTGGAGAGTTTTAGTTATTCTCGGATCAAAACAATACCTCAGTCCTGGAGCAGAAGTTAGCAAAGAAACCAGTTTCTGAAAAGCGTCTTCCTGCTGATTTTGCCTGTATTGACCGCCGCGAAATAAATATAACTCGCAACGTTCTGATCCGAGCACTTATGAACCTTCGTCCTAACTTACTCGGTCGGCACGCCCAAGTAGGGCGGTAAGTGAAAGTTTTGTGATGCGCGCATCGCACCAGGTTTTTTAATTTATGAAATTTGTCATTTCAGATATTTTTCATGTTACCCTAAATATAACGTTAAAATTAACCTTTATGAGATCTACTTTGAACGTTTATTTGGCACAAGGTTATATGGTACCATGTATTACTTTATGGAGTATTTGTTTTATGTTTTAGTCATTTTAAAGTTACTCACGTTATTCATAAGTTCTGAAGTAGATACTTTATACCCAAATTGATCCTACGTAGTAAATCTTGACCTTTACACTCTGGTTAGTATAGGTTGATAACCTGTAAGATAACCTGTGCTTCCTGCCTTAGTTGGAGTAGAAAGGACGTTAAACCGAATAAACAAACAACGAACCCAAAATGGGATAAGAAAAGTCGCGCGAGAGGGTTACAGGCCATACTCTGATACCATTTTGGGGTTACCCAATTGTGACAACAGAAGGGAGAGATCGGGAGACAAGTTGCGAGAAATAGAACGGCAATGCCCCAACAAAAGGGCGGTAAGCCGAGAACCTCCGAAAACTGGGCACGTCTGACGAACCTTATCAGAGCACGTAGCCGTGGGAACTGGCAGCCCTAGGCCAACCGCCTTCTCCTTCGGTGTCTGTGTAGGTGCAGTCTCTGACTCTATAGCTCATGTCGCCTCTCACCTTTATTTGGCTAAGTATTAGCAATAAGTACTTCTGGAAAGGAAAATCCGTTCAGAAATGTCTTTGAGATAAGTTAAATTTGCTATTAGCAAATTATAATGTTAGCAAAGCATTGAACTCGGAGGTTCGATGCTAATAATACAGTAATAATTGCCTACAGTCCTCCCTTCCTCGAGCCCTGTCCTAACCAAATCTACACATCCGAAGTAGCACAATAGTCCTGTCCTTTGGTAACTTTACTCGAAAGTTTTGGAGAATTTCTGTAAATTTGCTCATCTGTGTTTTTTGTTGATTACGAATTTCAACTTCGTTACCTCAATTTTTTTTTGGAATTATATATAAAACAAGGAAGAAAAAAAACACTGCAAATTATCGCTTTGGTTTAGAGTCCAGACAATTAGGACATCTTCCGCCTCAAATTATTAATTTATAAAAAAGTTTTAAGATCTACCCTCCTTCTTAGCGCCAATGCTAGGAAATCTATCAGCCACAACGGAAACAAAACTCCAGCAGTTTTATAATAGCGTGCTAAGACGTTTTTTGAGACACACCAACTGACAGAGGACAAAAATTTACTTACTCCAGAAAACATTGGAACTACCTACAGTTAGTCTTCATCAAACGGAGGCATATCAAGTTTTTTTTATATCTTATTATCCACGTAGGTTGCAAACATATATGAAAAGTCTGACTAGACTGAGGATAACTGACTTCTTGGATAACTGACACAAGACAACTAGTTAGCCCCATCACTGGAAAAGTATAACTTGCTAATACCTACAACTTCCAAATATTACTCTCCTCAGATGCCTATTAAAATGCATCTCATGCAGCAAAAGAGTTCGATCCCACCCCCACATCCCATGGGGTTTTGAAATAATAAAAAACCTCTTGGATATGCCTGGTTTCTTGTTCGACTTATAAATATTTTATATAATTACTCATCACCTTAGTATACAGGTATAATAATCGGTCTTGGTTATAGATATCTCTCTTCGTTTAGAAATTTTAAGGTTCACGTAGTCCAAAAAAAAAAAAAAATATTCAGTGAAACAATCGTTCTGTCGCTATCGTTTCTCCCTACTTCTAAACCACCTCTCGTTTTCCTAAGGTGCTACACTTCCTCACCAATTATACTTTCTTCCAGACGTCTAAAAAATTAATATATATATATATATATATATATATATATATATATATATATATATATATATATATATAATTAATAAGTGATTATAATTCTTAGGAACTTGGTTTTAAATGTCTTCAAGGAATACTCATGCTAAATTTGAAGAAAGTCGGATAATGTCATGGCTGCGAAACAAATAGATTTTTGATGATAAGGAGCCATTTACACCACCGCCATCTTGGATCGGAATTGAACAATGAAAATCCTTACACATACGTCGTCTTTCTTCAAGGAAGATTTGAACCAAATTTGAAGAAAATC
Source organism: Rhaphigaster nebulosa (assembly GCA_948150685.1). Classification (NCBI taxonomy): domain Eukaryota; kingdom Metazoa; phylum Arthropoda; class Insecta; order Hemiptera; family Pentatomidae; genus Rhaphigaster; species Rhaphigaster nebulosa. The sequence goes on along the minus strand of OX411310.1, from coordinate 101,319,664 downwards.
CAACTACATGTTTGGCTGTAATCTCATAACAAAGAGATGGACAGACGGCAGGCGAAATGTCGAACAATCGAGTTAAAAAAAATTATAAGCTCAGGATCTCGGTCAATGATTGGCACACATTTAATTTAACATGGCCAACCGACCAAATAACTACAAAACATCATACATGGCTCAGCGAGAGGTATGAATTTTCTAAAATATTTGATTTCTTTCAGGTGGAACCAGTCTTATGAGAGCCCGTTACACTACTTCAAAGCTCTCCACACGGTCCCAAAGAGCTAAAAGGATTATAAAAATAATTATTGTATATAGTTGCAATTTACAGACCCACTGTATGCGACAGATAGTCAGAATGCATCATAAATATTGCCAAAGTATTGATGCCATCGTTCTGGCTAAATTGAAACGTTGGTCTGATAAGGCATGAAGTCCCGATTCGTTCTAACCCAAAGGAATGTGCCCGCGTATATCATATAAATAAATAACCTTAGCTGTCTGCTGTGCAAAAATATGTTTTATTTTAGATATTTTTTTTATTTATTATTATTTTTGTCGGACTGACTGTTTCACAGGTTTTAGTTATAAAATGAAAGTAATAATTATTTTATAGACTTGATACAGATGAACCGTACATTATAACATATAATTATCAGTTAAAATTGATATTGCTGATTTTGAATTTCAGTTACTTTTATTTATTTATTGTTTAGAATTTTCTCTTTTGTGCATTTTTTATGAAGAAATTTCTTCCAGTATCCTTTTTCTTTTATTAGAATTTTCTTTAAATTACTTTTTTCAACATTTCGGGGTATTTTTCCTTCTTCAGGACCTATTCATGTATTCCAAATTATAATCAGTATTATGTTTATGATCCAGATTCAGATCAACAATTAACAATTAATTTATATATTAGTCTATCTTACATGATCTAGCACTATTTATTACATTAAAACTTATAAAAAGAGTATAACATTCATTTATCTATTTCATTGTCACAGTGCACATTGCTAGGGATAAGAGTTTGTTCTGATCTCTATTTATCTATTCAATCTTCTCTCCTACATAAATAAAAGTAATATATTTTTCTCTTTTTACAGATTTATATCTCATCATTATAAAAACCATACAAAAATGTATATGGTTCTAACACAAAATAATTAATTTTTAATTGGAAAAAAAATCTTGAAGTGACATATGTATACTTTCAAATTCAATAACGCATGAATAACAGTTGAAAAAGTGACATATGACAGCCGAAAATTTAATGAATATGGTTCTGATTTTTTTGTTTCTATTTAAAACTTATTTAATGGCAAATATTATAATCTGCCTCATTCTTGGGCAATAGATAATATTGATGATTGCGCACATTCATTAAAAAATAAAATAGGAAAATAAATTATAAATATCTATATTTATAATTAAAGAAACGGATAAAAAGAGGATTTATTTAAAAATATGAAAGTACATTTTTTTAGTCATAAATTTAACTAATGAATACGAATAATAAATTAATCATATTCATACTTGTTTACAATATTTACATTTTGCCTGAGGACCCCCTAACCCGTCCCTCTTGTTCACATGTGAGAGATAAATCCCTTTGACATACGTGCGCATCTCTCTCGCTCTGTCACTGTTGCCGAGCGAGAGTGTACTATATTAAGAAGGACTTTTCTTTTACACATATATTACAAATACAATAAGTAAATGTGCTACCTGACTAATGAAACAAAACAGTAACTTGTCAACTTACTACTCACGGATAGCACTACAATGACAGTTTTATGTTCAAAGAATGTCCCGAGATCAATTTATCCTCAGAGGATTATCCGTTATCGATCGGAAAGGATAGGGTGTAAGGGTACCGAGGAAAATGTTGGAGACGGAAAAGGCAAAAGGAAAGACCAATAAGCTGGTGGAAGTGAAGGATGTCTTAAACGAAGGATTAAGTGGGAGAGGAAGCTGGGAGTCCGCGAAGAAGATGCGAAGATGTGGAAGAGATCCGCTGGAAAGGAAGAAATGGAAAAGGATAACTTAGGAGCTCCGGGGAATTAGTCTACTAAGTTCAACAAGCTATATATCTGCCCATACTGGTCAGATTTCGATGATTTTTTATTTAATAAAATAAAAAATAAAATTTGGACGATCAGATTTTTTTCGATATTTGGATTCTACATGTCTTGAAACGTAAATCCTCAGGAAGGAGGGTTGATAAATTAACGTCAAGTTCCGAGGATCATCCTGATTTGACCTATGATTTTGTTATCAAATCACAAGATAATCGTTCTAGTCGCCTCGGAGAAAAACCGCGGACAGCGGACGGACGGATTTTTTTTATTCGATAATTGGATTCTATTTATCTTGAAAGGTAAAACCTCAAATTTTGAGAGAGAGGAGGATTGAATTTTTTTTTTCTTGGTCTATTACAAAGCCTGATTAGTGAAAATAATAAACCAAAAGCTTATTTATAGATTTTTTATTTTTTAATCCCTTGGTATGCTAATTACAAAAAACCTTTTTTAAACGAAATGACGGATGATAATTTCAATTTCAGAGGATTATTCTGGGATGACCTGTGACTTATTATCAAATCACAAGAAAATGATTCTAGTAGTTTTGGAGAAAAGCCGCGGACGGCGGACGGACGTCTTGGACGGATATCTTGAAACGTAGAACCTCAAATTTTGAGGAGAATTAAACATTTTTTTTTTCTTGAGCATTTTGATAAAATATACATTGTAGTTATAGATATAGTACGTATCGCAATGCCCATTCAGGAGGTTAGCTGGACAAGCGGGCGGATCATTACCCAGATCTATGGATAGCAAAATCTGCCCAAGGGTCAGCCTGGTTACGAGAGGGCAGGATAATGTAATCGGATAATGTAAATCGAATGGAAATATGAAATGAGAAATAGTTATAGATATGTATCCCTTATAATGGTTTTAGCATGTTGAAACATTCGTAAAATTTTGTATACAAGTTCCACCATTACGACGTACTTAAAGTGAAAACGAAGAGTTGATAAAGACATGGCCGGTGCAAAGGTCAGCAGGAAACACCGAGCGACATGGGGGGCCAGTCACGGTGTACGCGTGCGAAACACCACGGGCGGTCCCCCGTATTTTGGGAACGGTTCAGCTTTGCCAACACTAGATAATAGGGTAATGGTAATAGTTTCAATACGTTAAAATGAAATTACTGTTCTATCGATTCGTTTATATATATATATATATAATCCGTATTATGAATTGCAAAACATACTTACTCATTATACTACATATCTATATTACTCACTATGTATATCTATATATATCTATACTATATTCTATATATATATATATATATATATATATATATATATATATATATATATATATATATATATATATATATATATATACATACATACCTTAGAACATTTTACTTTCCGATCGAATTACTGAACATGATTAGATGAATAAATTCTTAGGAGAATAAAGAAACATATAAAATTACTATGAAATAACAAAAAAAATGCATGCATACAACCCTAATGTTTTAAAAATATGTGAACTTACGCTTCCATATTGGTTTTTAAGTTTGACACTATTTTCGCTTAAATAAAAGGAAAATTATAGTATACGTAGCTAAAAATAATATTTCCTGGTTCGATATCTGTTAACCCCAATTATCATCGTTTTTAGTTATTAATTAGTTTAATCTATTCTATTATATAAATTGATATTGCATTTAAATTTTCAAAAAATACTAATTAATTCTGATTACAAATTCAATTAGATTAGCACAATTTAAATATTATGAATACAAAATTGAAAAACTCGAGTTTTAGTATTTTTGTTCATAAATATGTTTCACAATTTTTTTATGATGCCATTTTATCAAATCATCGTATCGAGGAAAAAAAACTATTTAAAATATGAAGAAAAAACATCTATACAAATAAGTTTTCTTCCTTTTTTTGTAATCAAAAGCATGAATAGAACTTTAATTTAATTTCAATTTAATTTTTTTTTCGATTAGATAGTATTATACCTAAAACTGTGCATAGGTTATAAGCAATAAGTTATTTTTTCAACTATTATTTGGGAATTACATGAAATAATATATTTAAGTGTTTTATACATCTTTCAATTTAACATCAATATCAAAATCTTATCTATCTCAAATAATACAACGTAAATCCGTAATCAGAGAAGTAGCTGAAATCCGTAAATTTAAGTAACTGTTCTTTTTTAGCAGTTATTCAAAATCGTCAGTTGCTTTTTTAACTCCTTACCCATTTCTATTACGGTGATTTCTTATTTGTTAGGATTTGAGAGTGACGATAGAAAACGTAGGCATTATTGTAAAACAATAGCCCGATCTGTCATATATAACATTTTCGAAGTTTTGCAAGGGAGCAAAAAGAAATTTAAGATCGCATTTTATTGCTTGTTGTGGATAGTGGTCAATCTTTATATTTGAAGTATTGCATATTTTATTACTTTTTTTGCGATACATTCACTCGAAAAATATGGGCAGAATAATGAAAATACGACAATAAAATCAAAATCAGCAAAATTGGACTTACTACAGTTTGCCTCTGACTTACAGAATTTTCATGTAACTTTTCTGAGGTCAATATGATTCAAGATTTTCTTCAAATAAACATTTGATGGTTTTAATTGTTTTAATAATTTGTTAACGATTGCATTAAGGAGAGATTAAAAGTAAACAAAAGCTATTATACCCGAAACAATTGTATTTACATTATAAACGCATAACATTAGCAATAACTATTGGTAACATTATGAAAATTAAATCCCAAAACAAATTGAAGATATATCTCTTAAGTGGGGGCATTGTGATTGATCAGCTTCAATGAACATACATTAGTGGGAATGCTTCCCTGGTCCTGCAGTTAGGTTATTAGATTCATTGCGTTGCTTGAAGAACTGGTGATAATTAATTCTTAATTAACTTTGGTTTCTCATTAACTATTTTAACTATGACCTTTTTCGTTACTATTTTTGGGAATTATTTTCTAAAAGCTTTTGCAGAACGCAATAAGTTTCCTCGCGTGCAGCCAGTTGTAATTCCGATATCTAGAACGAAATCACCTGCTGCTACCAGGCCACTATGAAGTCTTCTCTTAGACAATGCTAATCCGAAGACTGTGGCCTACCCCCCAGGATGGCAGACGTGATGTTGTGGATGTTATATAAAGAGGCAATGAAAGTAAAAGGCCCGTTGGGGACTGATTGATTTATTGCCGACGAGATAGGAAGGAGGCGGTAATGAAGGTAAATTGCTCCGCCGAGAGACCATTAAAAGAAAGCAGTGATTGATAGGCCGCTGATTCGCTAAACTCTAATTAGTAACCTTCTCTGATTGGTCCCTCGGCTCTGTCACCTCCCTCGTTCCGGTACGGCACACTTTCCTCTGTCGGCGCTCGAAATTCCTCCGGAGTTTTGTTACATCACGGTGTCCCAGGGAGCCTACTTGTGAATTATTTAAATTAAATATTTATAGAGAAATCAATTCAAATGTGTATTTAAAAAAACAAACAAAAAAACCATCAATATATATTAAACATTTCAAAAGCGATAAATAATGGGTTTATCCTCTTTTGCATCTCCATGCCTCAATAAATATCTGAAGAATTACAGATAAAAAAAAAGAAAGAGATAGCTGTTTCCAGTGTTTCCAGATAGCACAAGTTGATGAACGTCCGGCCCTAGAGAGACATTAGTGATGATATAAATAATGGAAGAGTCAGTTGGTGGATCCTGTCCCGTTAATTGGCGGCTCTTCTTGCGGTTCCTTTGCTGGTGACATTAATTATTATCTTCTCACTCTTATCCATTTCCTACTGATAAGTTTGCCTCCAGAAATGGTCACTCCTAGTTCATTCTCTTGCATGCAATATTGTTCCACCTGCGGTCTAAAGAGCACAATGATGCACATATTTTTACTCAGCAATAGACAACCTACTGAGATGAACCAGAAATAGAACTTCAAACAAAGCAATTAATTTATGACAATGTATATAAGTATGATTAACAGTTAGTTATTAGCAAATGTTTGTTACTATGTGGTTTTATTGGATGTAACTTAAAGTAGTTTCTGCACCTCATTCAGAACTCCGTCAAGAACCAAAATAATCACATCGGAATTTCGTTACCTATTTGTAGGTATACCGATTTCTATATCTTAGGTGTATCTTTTTTATACCGAATCTAAATTTTTCTTTGTATTGCGTATGAGTTAGGCTACTCCTTTTAGGTTCAATCTTATATGCATTCTTAGTATTTATATTTTACCTATTGATTAATTATTGTCAATAATGAATCTTTATAACTTACCAAGAGAAAAAATGTAATTCCCTCTCAAAATTTGAGGTTTTACGTTTCAAGATACTTAGGATCCAAAAATCAAATAAATAATAGTGTAATAATTTGCAGGATTTTTTAAATTTGTATTTTACGTAGACATACCTAAATCTAAATAGAAACACATATGAACATGATCATCATAGATATACAGTTCAGAAAAAAAAAAAAATTTTTCAATCCAAAATATTATAATTATTGATAGAAGCTGGTAGTAATTAAAAAACTCTACATACTTACACCAATCAAAAATAGATCATAAGGGCTCTTAATAATATCCGCTTCATCTTAAAATATCAGGACTTACCAACATACTGATAAGAAATATGACTACAAATGACGCCCATTACTACTAAGGGCCTACTAAATAGAAGCTGGATGAACGATCTTCCGGAATTACGGGGCGCGAATCAAGTGAGGGAAGAAGTGTTGCTGTATGCCGTCCTTCTCTATGCCCAACATATGCCATAACAATCTTACCGCCAATTTTGCTGATTGTCATATACAAATATTAATTTGAGCGACAGCTTACATTATTATATTTTACATTATTGAGAAAATAATGAACTGTTTAAGTGTAATCAACACAATCTTGTGACAAAGATTTAATCTTATATTGGCTGTTTTATTCCCAATCCCCAGGATTTTGAAAAACTAGGGATATAGTACTCGATTACTATCGATAGTATCAAGTTTCCTATGTAGTTAACCGATCCGGATGAACGTCGGTGCGTTGGTAACGATACTCAGAATCTTATTTTGGAATCTTTGTATCATGGCTAAATGACTTTTGAGAGCACCAATACATACAATACTGCCGTATACCAGTACTGGTCTTAAGAGATTTTTATAGAATATAGAAAAAAAAAAAAAACATGGAAATTTAATAGTGGAAGAATTCCAAAATATACCACTCAGTCTTAGTCTAATTTCTTGCCTTCCTCCAGAAGTTTTGACCAGGCCTCCAAAATAACTGCACTATTATTTTGAAAAAAATCTTGTTCTAACTTAAAATTTTTTCTTAAGAACTTTTATGTTATAACGTATATGCTCTCACGAGAACTCTTAGGTTTGAACTTTTGCAGTTAAAGTTTTTTCGAGAGCTTTATCCTTAGAACTTTCATAATAAATAATAATAACCCTTCCAAGAACTTTTTGGCTAGGATTTTTATATACAAGTTTATATTATTAAAGTTCTGGATAGAACTTTTAAGTATAATTATAATAAAAATTCTCATTATTAAAATTTCCACTTAAATTTGGAAAATACGTATGGAATTGTGTCTTGACAGGCTTTCTTATCTTTATATGTAATATCTTTAAAAAAACATTCTGTAGATGATTTTAATGAAATTAAAGCAGTTTTTCTTTTGAAATTAAAAGTGTAATCTTAAATAGAAATGTAATTGTTTTTATATTTTTTCAAATTTGATTTATACATATGCTTGTGGGTGTTTGTGTGTGTTTCTGTGCTTATTTATTAGGTTCATACTCATTAAAAGGCTTTTCCTCTCATCACCCGAAGATTCCTCTCAAGCACTGCCCCATAACTATGTGAAAACCTATATTGAAACTTATATATTTAAAATGTTCTGGTAGGAACTTCAACTATCAGAGTTTTATAAAAAATAGTTTTGGCAAGAACTTATATTTACAGAACTTTTATCAAAATCTTTTAATGATATAAGTTCTCAAGAAACTTTTTATCAGAAGGTTCTTTTGTTTAGAAATTTTATGTTAATATATTAATTGTAAAAGTTCTTGTAAAACACTTATACTGAATCTTTTTGAAAAAGTTCAATAACTGTTTCGCACCCTGGGATTTCACTTTTCTGAATAAAAGCAAACTATCCTTCTACAGCACATATCGTTTTGGTGGTATCCTCTTGTCTCGCGCTATGATTCGACCGGAATACCCCAGGGAGCAGCGGGTTCACCCCACACGAGGGAGGGGCAATCAGTAATCGGCGCCCAAGAGTTACGATAGAAGTTGTGCTTTGTGCCATCCCGCCCACCCAGGCTAAATTAGGATTTATTATTCTCTTCTCCCTTCTCCTTGGTCCGCTGGTGAGGTCTTGTCTCTTTATGGGAATATAGAACACCTCTTCTTACAAATATTATGGCCTGTTTGTTTGGAGCGGATAAAATGTTTGAAAATCAACTCGGATTGAATTAAGATTTTCATATTTAGAAATAATGGAAATTGGCAGTAGGAATCAAACCCGGACTGGCTGCTTTGGGGGTCTTCGGCTGGAGGTCTGAAGAGGGGCTCCAGGTGCCCTTCTCGAAAATTTTTGAAAATCACATGCCTGAAAACCGCATTTTCCGCTATTTTGGCACTTGAAAGGTATTTGAGTCAAGATCTTTATCTCTATTAAAAATTAAGCTTTTCTGTTCCAGTTTACTTACGTTTACAATACAGTTTTATTTATTTTGTTGTTATATTTTTTTAAACTTGGTACACAGAAGTAAAAATCTTAATCTTAATTAATTTAGGCAACTTAAGCTGTTCTAAAGGCATCAATTAAATCCTATTGCAATACCTCAATAAAAAAAAATAATAGTTTGAAAAAACGTTAATGAGTAAACCAAACGTATGTGAAGGATAGAATTTTCTTTTAATACGATTGTGTTTTTATAATTCAAAGAAAAAATGTTCCAAATGAATTATTAGCAATTTAAATCAAGTTAGTGACCTGAACTTACAACTTTTTTGACCACTTCTTCACTAGTCCTGGCTACTTCATCAATAATTACATTTTTATCCAAGTTATAAAATAAATCTTTTTTACATTAATAAAGAGGAGATTAGATATAAGGTCTTGGTTTAAAGTATATTTACATTGATTTTTTACTGTTATCAGTTTGGAAAACTCCCTTCCTAAAAATTGCCGGTGTAATAAAAAATATAAAATATTTTTTTGGGGATCGCCTTCGGAGCTCCTCGTTGATCGCTGACCAGTCGACCAGGCCAGTCAGGGCCTAGTAGGAATTGCCTGATAATTGAAGAGCTAAGCGGAAGAACATGCTAAGCTACTAAAACATGAATCTGGGAAAAAATTAATTGAATTCCTATGTTAGACTGGATCACTCAATTTTAAATTTCTGAAAACTACCACAATTTAATGTTTAGAAAAAATTACCAAGAAGAGGGTATTCAAAATATTCTTCAAAGCAAAAAATTCTATTTTTCCTGAATAGTTACACAGCTGGTTCTTACACTTGGAGAGAAAGGTTTGACATCTGAAATATCAGTCACGTCTAGTATTAAATGCAATATTCCATTCCAGTAGGATACTGCTATTATCAAAACCTCAAGTCTCTCAAGTACTAGAAAATAACTAACCAGTCGACGTTTCGTCAATTCAGGCGTCATCAGGAATGATAAAAATAAGATAACATAAAATAATGAAAGAATGCTCAATAAAATTGTTGAACTGTCTGGAAATAATGTACTATCTCTTTTTGTTTTTTTATGTTGACGTGAGATGTGCTGTCTCTAGCTTCTAATGAGTACCACCGCATAATACTTCGACTAAATGGAGTGGTCGATAACTATGGTCAAAAACGGCGATTTTGTCAAAAATAGAGACAGATTACTATGATTTATATTATATGAGTTTGTTCGATTGTATATGGTTTGATCACTCAGACTCTGTTTTGAACAGAATTGTCGTATTTGACCGTAGTTTTCGACCACACCAGTTACCCAAATAATTATGTTGTGGTACTAATTAAACACAGAATATGATTCTCTCTAATTTAATTTACTTTTTTTTTTTCGATAGAATGCACCGTTTACAAATAGGTGAAAACTAAAAAAAGTCCTAAAATATCGAGTTTTTTTTACCACCATTTCGAAACGCGACCACTATGAGTTGGCAGGCAACTGCAAATTGAATACTGCTGATGGACATTATATGGATATATGACTAAAAGTTTTCTTAAGGACATACAAAAGGATTTGTATTGCTTAAGTTACTTATTAGAAATCTAGGATCTAAATTTTGAATTAGAGAGTCAAATTGTCAACTTCTTCATCATGAAGCATTCAAACAACTTCTTCGCATTCAGTAAAAAGATAGTGCAGTGCCACCGTTTACAGGGCTAGTTTCGATACTCGGCGGACCCGCAGGTTTTATGTACCCGGCCATGTTGCTTTATGCTTATGCTGATTTAATGCGCGAGTGGTAGAGCAAGATGCAATGAATACTCGCTCTTTTTTATAACGTTTATTGACTGTTTTGCTAGTTCTTCTTGTCCAACTTTATAATGAGGAACGCATTTTAAGTTATAGCCTCTTTGAGAATGTAAATTGAGATTTTAACTGCCAGAGCTATCGACTGCTTGATTTAATGAGCTAGGCTGAGTGAAGTTTTATAACAACGGTCGTTTGGTTATGGACATTTATTTTAATAGTGCTTAAAAATAAATAATAATTTTCTGTATAAATAATTCTGATATTTTCTATTTAAGGTTTCAACTGTATTTGAATCATAAAGATGATGCAGTTATATCAGGCGCCTCCAAACTATGTCCTGCGGGCCAAATCCTCATCTCCAATACGGACGCTACAGTTTATTTTGATTACATTATAAAATTTATAATTAAAGTCAATCATATAAAATTATAATCTGATGTTCTTATTAAATAGACTATTTTGTGTTTAACTCTCGTGGAGGTGATGATGTACGTTAGAGCGTTCTCTTTGTTTTCAGTTGACATCAGCATTATGGTATAGAAGGATTAATCTGATCGGGTATCGGTATGTAGATGACGTTATATGTCTATGGTCTGGTACTTCAAGACAAATAAATAATTTCTTAAAGGAAATGTCTTGATTCCATATTGCGGCCTTATATCCACCAAAGTCGGAAATGAATTGAAAAAACTAGGATTAAACCCTGCATTTAAAATAGAAAAAAACCCTATCCTCATATTTCCCTTCTCCTAAAGACAAAATTGACCCTTTCCAAAAAAGCGGTGTATACGAACTAAATTGTAATGATAGTGCAGCCAAATACACGGAAAAACCTGGAAGATCACTAAATTAGTGATTGAAGGAACATATACGTGCATATAATAATAAGACAGAGAATCCCAACTTTGTAATTCATTTAAATGAAAAAAAACCATAAATTCATCAAAGACTCAGGAGTTAAATTAATACATCACGTTGAAAACAGCGTCAAATTAAATATATATGAAGCACTTGAAATTATAAAATCCTTCTAATCCAATCCAGATTTTTGCTTAAATGGCCAAATAAATATCTCCAATAGTCGAATCTTAAATTTATTCCCATCTATAACAGAAAAAACAATTACTCACCGGAATTACTGGAAAAACCCCGACCCTTAAACCTTTTACCTATAAACACCCTACCTTTCTTTCATTGCTGGTTCATTGCGAGAACAAACCAATACAAACTTTTCTGTTTGATATAATCTACTTAAACCTTGGTGTGTACCAACATGTATTTGATTTCTTGTCTTAATTAAATTCATAATTCATAAATGTTTTATAATACCAAACTGTATTTTGAATTGCTTATTTTTGAACTTTTGTGTGTTTTTATAACTGAAGAAGAATTTATAACATTCGAAACTAGTTTTCAATAAAAAACAAATTATAGAAGTGCCAAATAATTTATCAATCCTTCTTTGTTTTGCTTCGTTTGGTATGTTGGTTTGATATTTTATTTTCCTTTCTACAGCCTTTCGTAGCTTTTCAGCTGCACCGTCTTTGTCTTCATCCATTATTCATTACAATTAATTTAATGGCGCTTTTGCTCAACAATGCTTTGATTTTTTAAATAATTGCTAAAGAATGGGGGCCCGTCTCAAAACACAATCACTAGCTAAAAGTACGAAACATATAATAATTATTCTACTTCATTTCGGTAAAAATCATGGGAAACAGATTGTAGCAAACAATAGCTGAACAAACATAATTAAATATTATGACAATACATATTATAATAAACCACATTTTTATTAATAATTAATAAATTATTAATCCTCTGAAATACAAAACAACCTTTAAAGTATTAACCTATGAAATGTTAAATCTCATTCCTTGCACACATTTTCAAGGAATAGGATCATAACGACAATAAATTAGTCTAAACGGCAATCAAGTTTTACATTATTACACTATTTTTTTTTCTTACCCTCCGATTTCATTCATAAAAAAAATTTTCATTCGATATTTCATCCTGAAGCATTAAAAAAGTTCGGTTGTCATCTTGCTTCCTCTGTCTGAGGTTGTTAAAGGCACAATAGATGCGCAAGTTGGTTTTGGCGCAAGTTACTTTTTAGTCGTATTTTCCCCGAAAAAAATAGACTATTGCCGTGGGTTGAAGGTCGGCGATGAGCTGCGGGATTACGTTTTCTATCCGTTTCATAACCCCTAGAGCACGATTATGGAAGATTTGGATATGTCATATATATATATATATATATATATATATATATATATATATATATATATATATATATATATATATATTTTGACCACTTTGGGTCAAATGAGCTGAAATTCGGTATGTAGGGCTTTCTTCTAGGTAGAACGATACCGTTAAAGAATGGATAAATTCCAGTCAAAATTTCGGTATGTTTACCTGAAATTTCAGCGTTAAGTTTTGCAAATCGCTACAGCTCCATCATATTAGTTTAGAGGGCTGAAAATTTGTATGTGATTTGTATGGGAAACGGTACAAAAATCCGGATTGCTGTGGTTTTCAACCACTTCTAATTAATTAAATAATTAGACCAATTCAATTTGGTAATAAATAATCCATCAATATATATATATATATATATATATATATATATATATATATATATAATAAACAAAATTTTGTTTTCAATTATTATGTGTTCGAGAAACAGAGAATCAGATACAAAAAAAAAACAAATATTTTAAACAACAGATAGAATAAAATGAGAGAACATTTTTAATAGAAAAAAAAGAAGAAAAACATAAATTACTTGTTTATTTTAATTTAATTTAATTTAATTTTAATCACTTGCTTTTTTTTTCTTTTATAGAAGAAAAGAAAAAAAAAGCAAGTTAGCAGCAAAATTCGTCGTTAACGAGGTATTTTCGCGAAAATACACAATTGAAAATATCAAAATTGAGACCCGAAAAGCACTTATCGAACTCCTACTCAATTAATATACAAATTTCTAACACTATACTTCAACTCTCATGTCCAAAACCGTATTCTAGAAACGGATTTCTCCACTCCGCTCCGATGACCTTTGATATAGTGCAAGAATCTATTATTTTCGGAGAAAATAAATAACTGAAAATAATAAATACAATGTAACATAAAATCTACACTGAGATGTTCAGCTAGTGATTTGAGTTCAGTATAAATAAGTATACGAGTATGTGTAATTTTGTAATGATATGCTTATGACTAACAAATAATAATGACTGATAGCTATTTCATCAGTTCATCAGTTTCAAAAAAAAAAAAAAAAAAATAGGTATCTGATGTTATTTGAAAATTCTCTATGCAAACATCTAAATTCAAGTTTAGATGCAACATATACCTGATGCAGGTACGCGAAACTTTGAGATAACATCTTAATAATAAACACTGTTGCCATGTAATTATTAATATTTTGAAACATGACATAAAATCTTGTAATATTCTCTCAACGCCCCAAGCACTCTCTTGTACCTTGCATTACATTTCAGTTAAGGAGGATAGCTCAGAAACTGTTTAAGCCGTATAATTATGTATAATTTGAAGAGAAATAAAGGATGGCAAAGGTTATTTACTTATTGAGGGGAAAAAACATAGAATTTAAAAGAAAGAAAATATAGTTTCCATTTTTTTTTCTGTGGGGAAAGCACATTTTACAGAATGGGAGATTAAGTATAGCTTTGAGGTACCTATCAGAATCCCCGAAATTTGGTAGGAAGCGGATAAGTTCGCTTTTGATAGAAAGCTCTTCAATTTTGGCTTATGCATGAACCTACTTAAAAAAAAAAAAAAACTAAATATTTATTAGAAATTATTAATTAGGCTCGGTATAGCTTTGTTTTTTATTTTTTTTCTACCAACCACACACTCGTGAGAAGATGGCGGCCACCCGACCTCAACTGGATACAACATCCGTCACCAGTGACTGACACTGATGATGGCCTTAGAGGTGTGAGAAACTTCAAAGGGGGACAGTCTCTTTAGTGAATACCCTAAGGCTAATCAAGGGATAATGGACAAAACAAAAATAAATCGTTGAAGATTAAATTACAATTTACATAGTAAGTAATATTTTTGAATATAAGAACATGTTTTTAGGTTTTTTTATACTCAGCTACCAGCTCAGAGTAAAAAAACAAAAAAAAAACTTAAAACGGTGAATCACTCAATTACCTTAGGATCTAAAGTTTAATTGAGGATGTAAATAATCTTCATTAGTTCTCCTATATAGAAAAAAAAATAAATATCTATTTCAATGAAACCTCTGCATAATATACTATATTATTTTATCGCATTTAATTCTTTAATTCTTTATTTTTTCCTAAATTCCTTGATCACAACGATAAATCATTGTAGTTTATCTACTTTATTTATTTTACAGTTTATTCAAATATTCAAAATCCAAACGATTAATGCCGAAGACGTTCTAATTACAATCAATTATGACCTTCAAGTAAAGTACCACATCCGGTGATCAAGCAGTGACCAAAAAGGGAGGTTCACAACTAGATTTTCCAACAGTCCTAAATACAAAATTTCAACTTTCTACGGCTAACCGTTTTTGAGGTATGCGAAATACGAACGTACGTACGTACAGATGCCAAGACGAAACTAGTCAAAATGGATTCAGAGATGGTCAAAATGGATATTTCCGTTGAAATCTGAAAACCGAAAATTTTCGCGATTACAATACTTCCTTTACTTCGTACAAGGAAGTAAAACTAAAACAAATAAAAGTAATCGATTCCTCGTATACTATCCACAGATTTGTGATTGTAAATTTCTGATTCAATAAAATTTAATTAATATTTTACTATTCAAAATTGGGAATCTCGGAGTCATAGCCTTCATTTTGTTGATTTATCGATGAAATAGATTTCGCTACGTTACTAATAATAACCTCTGTATGATAACGCACTAACGAAACGTCTAGAAATTTAACTTTTGTATGAAAATTGAATGTAGAAATAGCCCGCCTTAAGTGAATAGCTTTTGGGGTTTTTCTCAGTTCTTAGTTAAAATGCACGAGTTCCCGGGATGGTGTCGTGAACCATATTTGGCTGAGTTAGTACTGAAAACCGGATATTAAAGGAGTGTGATGAGGAGTTATGTTAATGCTAGCCTTTAATTGCGCTGCGCGGGGAGTTTCCCACGGAGCATGTTTTTGCGGCGCCGTTGTGCGTACTACTCTTGCGATCTTCTTCGCACGTGACTCTCATCGACAATCTTTATCCCCTCTGTCGGTCTGCGGATTATTCAGTTTCGGACGGAACTATGAAGTTATGAGTGGGCAGAAAGAATGTAGTTTTTTATTGGATTATTTACTTATTGAAATTCACACCTGTATTGTATAGATTAAAATTAGGAAATCTACTAAGCAAAAGGCTTGGAATAGCGTGTATGGAAGTGGTTTCGAAATGAAATGGTTGATCGGTTGATTCAAAGGTAATTTTTATCGAAATATACAACAATTTATAATTTTCGTTCAATTAAACAGTAATTATTACACCTCCTTGCATGCTTATCAATATTGTTTTTTTTAATAAGACCATATACATTTATTCAATTACCCTGACTATTTGTTAATTTCAACAATGTTTAATTTTGATTTAATATTTTTTTACATCTCATTTCTCATTTTTATCAATTGCGTCTTACTCTCATCTGTCCTGGTGTTTTCAATTCCTCTTCGTTCTTATCCTTTAATTTCATTGAATCTCTATTGATAGTTTACGTCTTTTTGGTCCACCCTCCGCTATCAGATACCCCAGGTGGGTAAGGCTTACAAGTCGAGGACTCGGGACGGTTCGCATACATCTTGAGGGAACGAAGCCGAATGTGTTAATCGATTATTTTATTCTTCGAAAATTTGTAAAATTATTTCATATTTATCATTAGCCATTGTTATCATCAGTCACTCCTCTTATAAAATGAGTTATCATGTACATTAAATAAATTTTTCTGCCGTTTATCCGATATTTTCGATGAAATGCTGTCAAAAGTTTCTGTTTTTATTCGCATATATTCATTTAATTTTATGGGATATCGCCTTAAATCTTTAGAAATATGATGAAATTCCCAAAATCTATAGGTACCTTATTAGTGGTATATTAATAGGGTAGCTGTGAATTCTCGCGTGCCTTCAGCAAAATAGTATTTTATTACACTCGTTGATAAAAGTATTTTTTCTTCTTCGGAATCGCTCATTTTAAACTCGCAGTTTTTACTTGGAATTCTCTATTTACTGTTTTAACTAGATGCCTTTTTAACTAAAGATCTCACCGTTATCTCAGCTCTAACAAACATAAAAAGGCAGACTTATCGCAGCTTCATCATAAATCCACCCTAAAAAATGCTCAGTACTAAGCCGAGAGCTTATGCCAAAAATAGCATAGGTATGCGTGGAAGATTAAAATTTGCCAATTTCAAACAAGGATAGCCAAATTTGAATAAATATAAAATTAACAACTCATTATCTATGAAATTGGGGTTATCATATTTAACATGGGCCTACTGTCCCGTTTGAGGGCACGCCTTTCCGACTTGACTGCTCCACTTATTCAAATGTAGAACGGGATCTATTTCGAACAACACTGATATCGTAATTGATATGATTCCTGTTCATAGAGGAATCAACTGAACTGAGAGTAAGAGATAGGTCGGACATGTAGCGGCGGGCTCAAAGGGACTGGGCCGCTGACAGTGTTCTGAAGGGACGACAAAGAGCTCCGGCATTATCTCTTCATGAGGTCGTGAGTCCGGAGCACGGAAGGTCCCGTTTGTCTCTGTCCCTCCCATGGTCATTCAGGAAATCGGAAAAAGTTAACCTAAAAAATTCTTATTTCCCATTTATTTTTTAGGAAACAAAGAATTCTTTATTTAAGTAATTTATAAATGTTTTTATTGCATAATAACAGCAGTTTCTTACTGAAGGAAGGAGAAATATAGAAATATTTCGACCATTTTTTTTTTTAACCTTCTGACTTAATTCTGGCCGGTTTTTGTCTCGAACTACCTGTAGTAACTAAATCTGTAATCCACAGTTCAAGCCCGTAGATCCAAAAAAGTTTTTACAATCGTCTTATAAATTAGTATAGTACTGTGGAGAATAATCTGTATAATCATATAGTTCTGGACCTCAGAGATGAACTGTCGAATGTAACATTTGGCTTAGATCATTCATAGAAACAAAAATGGACCAATGCAAACAAAAATATTTTTTTATTATCACCCCAAATTTCACTCCCCTTTGAATCCACTAGTGCCTCTAACATGAGCTAGTGTTTACCCATATTTCTGGTTATTCTTTCCTCTTTCAGTCTAATATTTAGGTTCCCTATCAGTCTACTGTTACATTCAAAAGAACATAGAGATAAAAGTTACAGTAGTCTGTTTAAAAAAAGTTCCTATTTTGCATATAGCAGATCTACGCTTTTAAAAATTATATGTAGCTCGTGAGATCTTTTTTTTTGGTTTGTAAGATGGGCTAATGTTTAGGAATGGATTTTGCTTGGAGGAACTTAGGCTTTTAGTTCTAATCATTATAAAATGTTACTTCTATTTGGAATATTTAAGAATGCCAGTTTTATAGTGTGTTGCAAATATCGTCGTCCCCATGGTAAACTTACAAATGTGAAATTCACTACTTTTTAGAAGAGCAAGAAATTGTTAAATTCTTTTATGTATAAGAGCCGATTTCGATTATTTTATTTTTTTTAGTTGGTGTTGTATTTATTTTATCTCCTAGTTTCATGAGTGATTATTGTTTTACCTTTATAATCATACGCATATTCGTTATTTTAACGTGGAACCTTCAGACTTTCACACGTTTTTCGTAAAGATGCAATTGCGATTTCAGCAGTTTCTAATGCCATAGCAAATTTGTAAGTTTACTACAGGCTGTATCAACGAAAAAAAAAACCTAATTTTTCACGTTTGTAAGTTTAACGTGGGACCGACATGTTTTAATGAACAGTTATAGTTCAAACATTTAAAAATGATCGGGATACTTTCTACATCCGGAGAATATATCTTTCCTCTAATGTCTCCTCCTGTTTATAACGGATTTATAAGCATTGTCATAACAACCTTTTCCAGTCGCACTAAAAAAAAAAAAGAATGGCCGTTGGAAATTGGTGGAGTAGCAATGGCTAATCAAAGAGCAAAGTTCACTTGCTCGATTAGCCGGAATCTGGTTCGGCCAAAGACATAGTGCCTTAATACCGTTCACTAACGAGGAGGAGGCATCATTAACAGCGGAATAACCGCTACCGGAGCCGAAATAAATAAAATAACCGGAACAGGTGGACCGGCATAACTTGTTACCATCTTAAACGAGGAATGCGGTAACTGCCCCTTCGCTGCTAGTTGCGGTTCCGGCCCTAACGAGACCTCCTCCCTTTGTTTATAAAGCATTACTTGAAGATTTCACTTCATCTCGAATCCTGAAGATCATAGCTACCTAATATATTTGGCTTCGATAAATTTTTTTTGGCAATTCCGCAACTTATTTTATGGCCGTTCAAAAAACTGTCACTTAAACCAACTAGAATGAAAATCTTCTAAGCATTTATAGGATACATGTAAGAACAAGGTTAAGAAACGTGATGACACAGATTCCTCATGAGTACACTCTGATTCCTAAATATAAGCGAGAAACCTCTTTAATAAAGAATTAGCTTATCGTATTTAAAATTAAGATTGTGAAGATTTAAGCATGGACATCCACCATACTTTAAAATCTGACTCAAAATTCTGTATCAGCAGCCTAAACAAACCCCATATATCGTCTTGCATCTACTTGTAAACATTTCATACAATATATTGACGGAATTCCATATTGACTCAATAATATTGACCGTATAAGGTAGTAATTTTTTTTTTTTATCTTTCGACTATTCATTCGCATCTCTCTAACAGAAGAATAACAATAAGCAAGTGTTATAGATATAAAAGATATACGTGGCACAATAGGCATAAGTAAGGATAGAACCTAATATCACGTTTTCATGGTCTTGAATTAGTCCTTTAATTCAGTTTTTGTAATATATTTAGGTTCTACCTAATTTTCAGTTTTGACAATTTGGAAAAAAGAGAGTACAGTAATGTCATTCGGTTTTTTGTTACCACAGGTCATTTATTCGGGGCCCCACGTCATATGCACGATCGCCGATATTAACTGGTGAACACGTGTCTCGTCGAAGTGTGAAAGTTACATGCTCTGATTTGCCATGATTTAACCGCATTTTCCAAAGCGAGTACCAATTTTGTAAATGTAATAAGTGAATTTGTAAAGTCAGTGAGGCCAGGCTGGGGTCGTGGTATATTGTTAAAATTGTTGTATTGCCAGCGTAGGTAGCTGTCAATATCTCGGAGTTGGTAGGTATGTCATGTTTACATATTATTTACATGAACGGAACCAGTATTGATCCTTATGGTACTGCTACCAAGACTGGTCGCTTTGAGGAAATTTCTGAGCCTAGTCGAATAGAGAAAAATCTATCGAAGAGGAAAGACTGGAGAATGAGATAGTAAGTGTGAGGTAGTATGGTCTTGAGTTTGAAAAGAAGTCACTGGTGCCAGATTTTAT
The DNA here is from genome assembly GCA_948150685.1 of Rhaphigaster nebulosa. Taxonomy (NCBI): domain Eukaryota; kingdom Metazoa; phylum Arthropoda; class Insecta; order Hemiptera; family Pentatomidae; genus Rhaphigaster; species Rhaphigaster nebulosa. The sequence goes on along the minus strand of OX411310.1, from coordinate 101,299,479 downwards.
CAAATGCCTGGGCGACATCCAAAAATACGCCAATTGCATATTTTTTTACTCTAGTGCTCCAGCGATGTGATCAGTAACTCTGTGTAATTGGTGTGTTCTTGAATTGTAACTTGCGAAAACCGAATGGATGGTCAAGTATTATTTTTTGGTCAGTCAGTATGTCAACCAGTGCTTTGTATATTAATTTTTTGATGAATTTAGTGCATATTGGAAGGAAACTGATAGATCTGTAGAAAGAGAGATTGAAAATGCCTTTGTCCCTTTTGGGCTTTTCACTAAATTTTATTTTATTTATTTATGATGATTATTGTTATTACTGTTTACTTTTTTCTTCTAGTTAGTATAATGCGATAGTTAACTAACTTTAAAACCTCATTTATTCAACACTCCACCTTCTGACTTCTTACCGTTAGCTTGTTTCATTTCTTACCTTGACATGTAACTATACAGTGGAACTTCGTATAATGAGCATAAGTCGTTCCAGAAACTTACTCCTCGTGCGGAACAATTTTTCCCATGTACATAAATTCATGTAAATTCCGGTATAATCACAAACGACATTACAGTACTAGTACTAAAAGTGTTGAACATAGACCAACGTAGAACTGGTGAGGAAAATTCCAGCGTGCGCGCACATGCGAGTTTCATGATGAGGGGACTTCTCATTTCTGTGCCACTCGTTATGCGAAATATCGCTCGTTAAGGGAGACATTTTTAGCGATTTATTTTGCCGGTTATGCGAAATACTCGTTATGAGAGGTGCTCATTAAGGGAGGTTTCAATGTTCATTATTTTTCTGATCTTAACTCAATTTATTATTGTATTATTTCATTGTTCTATCTCACTATTGTATCATTTCAGTGCTTATTTTCAGTGTTTACTTATGTTCGATTTAAGCACTTGATATCTTTTATATTACTCTTACTTTGTGATTTAGCCTTTCATTCTTTCAGATTTTTTAGAAGACCTACTAAGGGGCCCGAAACGTCGGCATTCGTTAAATAGTTTTGCTCTATTTTTTGTTTCCTTTGTTTATCGCGCCTCTCCTGACCATTTTCAGAAGAAAATTTTCATTCATTCACCTAAAAATATTTTTTTGTGGATTCTAATTTTGGATAGAGGCTGTCAGACCAAGAAAAGTCCAATATAATTAACGTAGATTTTAACGCAGATTCGCCATCTGATGGTTGAGAGCCATCTCCTAAAAGAAATGTACTTGACGTTAGAGGATTTGAATTATTTTACTTTCCTCATTCTTATAAAAAAACATTATTTTTTTCCTTTCCTGGAACTATTCCAGAGCACTATCAGAGAGCGGTATATCGACGCTAGAATACATTAGCTACCGAGCGGAGAGGACTCAATCAGTAGATATAGATGTTAATGCAGGCCCCCCGCTATCCCAGGCAGATACCTCGTTCTTATTTTCCACTCTTAATGGAATTAGCTGACAAATCAATTAACTAATTGAACGCAGCCAATTAAAACCTTAATCAAACGTTAATCTCGGCTCCCGGTCTTCTGTCTTTTTGTCGCACTGGGATAGAGCGCATTATTGAATAAAAAAAAATGAGAGAATTAGAATATGTCAATAAATCAGCCTTTGGGAATGCCTTTTAAGTTGAAATATATATATATCTGAAGCGTATCCTTTTATTTTCCACATTTGTCCGGCTCTGTTTGAGTGGACGGCGTCTGTCGAAACGGCCTAACAAATTGATACGTTATCTCTTATTTAATTGCTGTGTATTGATTGGACCTCACCTGAGCCTTAAAAATACCAAAGAATCTATAATATAGTTGTTCAGCCCTTTGTCTTAGGCCATTTTCCTTGTCACATCACGTTTTGAAACGATTAATTTCAATTTATTTTAATTATTGATTAAGTTTAATCCATTTATTAATTTTTACTTTCACTTGCATATATATGAAATATATAGTAATGGGAAGTATTGCGATGGTGGAAAATTTCGAATCCGAATTTTCTACGGAAATAAACCTTTTATGTTCCACTGAAACCAAATAACCAAGCCACGCAAAATGGTCTGTTTCAAGTTTAGCTACAAAACGAAAAGTTGTAAATTCTGAAATTAATTATTTAAGGTACATTTCTGTGATGTTAGAGCAACTTTTTCGCCGAAATTGACTAACCAGAAGTGCCACTTTATATTAACGATTTTATACATTTTATTAATTTTTTTTTTTAAGACAGATTTTACACATTTTTACAATTTTCTCGAAAAAGTTTCTTTACGATTTAATGTCAGTTGGGTCTTATCCTCATTGCAATAGTAGACAGGGCTTAAATGCCGAATTTTCAAAATGGCTTCCTCTAAAGTACCTTTAATTTTGTTTATTTGAAATAATTATCAATCATTACCATTATTATCTCATTATTAATTGTAATTAAAATGGATAAATATAAACTATGAAGGAATTTGATGACTAACGAATGGAGAAAAAAGGAGATATTTTCTCAGGTTGAAAACAAATTTCCGGAAATTACAGTAGTAACATAGATGTATAATGTTAGAAAATGTATATAAAAAAAAGGCCTGCTGTTGGGAATGCCAAATGTTGGGTCCAGTAGGAGTATTTACCCTAATTAGTTTAGAAGCGTGGGATTGTTTTTCATTTTTTTTTTTTTTATCATTTTTGTGATAAAATTTTAGTCTATTATTTTTAATAATAGACGCGGGAGCGGAGTAGCTCAGTGGTAAGGCACTAAGTTACAATGCTCCCGGTCCCGGGTTCGAGACCGACTGTGGCAGATAATTATTTATATTCTGTTATCAGCCGTGGATCGACCCTGTGGTATCGGGAGACCCTCCTGGGGACCACCCAGCCTCTATAAAATGGGTACCCTTAATTGGGGGAAAAACCTGGCGGTCGAGCGTGATCTCGGCCAAATCACCTCCTTGCACAACCGTTGGCCTAGAGACAGTACGGTCCTTAACAAGTACTGAACCCAAGACATAGACATGGGTTGTAGTGGTACAGGTTTTTTTTTTTTTTATTATTTTTAATAAAAGACCTTTTTAATCGACCAAGAAATTTTTTTTTGTAACCCTGCCCTTAAAATTTGAGGTTTTACGTTTCAAATTACGTAGAATCCAAATATCGGATAAAAAAAAAAAAATTCCGTCCGTCCGCGGCTTTTCTTCGAGACTATTGGACTGATTTTCTGGAGATGCAGCACCAATGCCACAGGTCACCCCAGGATGATCCTTCGGAACTCGACATCACCATCCGTCTGTTTGTTTCAAAATGGTGGCCGATCTTATAAGCCTTTAACGTGGTCATTTATAAAGATAGAGGAGAAATGTAAGGTTTGGGAATCAGCATAACAAGGCATCTAAAAAAAATCAAAAAAAAAAAATCGATATAAATGCCGATTCTAATAAGTCCATAACTCGGCCATTTATAAAGATAGAGGGAAAATGTAAGGTGTTTTGGAATCAGCATAACAAAGCATTAAAGAAATATCTGATGTGCACAACACATGACTTCCTTGTACGCCTATTAAGCTATAAATCGCTGGCTCAAAAAGTAATCCTGAATTTGGTTACTAGTTTCCGAAGATTGCAGTATCTCAAAAACGATACTCGGCGTCGCGACATCCATCTATTGACACACACACAAACACCTATACAAAAAAAACAAAAAAAAAAACACAGACTTACTCTTGTTTCTGGAGGTCTCCTAACTGAAATTTCCAAGAAATTTATTCGTGTTCCGTGACAACATTAGAACTGTCAATATCACTAGATAAAGCATTGGAAATCGACAATTTCGACATTTTAAGCGGAAGAACCCACATAGCTCAATCTTATTCTTCTGCTGCAGACATGTTCATCTCACAAATGGGAAGGAAAACCAGTATTATATGCCCAATATTAACACTTAAAATAAGTAATAAAAATCTTTAATTAGAGTATAAACAAAATCGCGTTTGTAACCTTTATTACCGAACCATCTGATTTCTCCATTTAATTTTAATATAATTTTTGATGTAAGTTTATTATGACCTTCAAGTAAAGTACCCTTTTCGGCTCACCAATTTTAATCAAAATCTAGAAAATACATTCATATTGATTTTAAAGTCCTTTTACCAAATTTTAGATGTTTTACATTATATTTTAATATAATTTTTGATGAAAGTCTAATATGACCTTCAAGTAAAGTACCTCTTTCGGTTTTCCAATTTAGACCAAAATCTAGTATGTTATTTATATTAATATATAAAGTATAAATACTAAATTTGAGAAGTTTTGCATAATATTTTAATATAATTTTTTATGGAAATCAATTATGACCTTCAAGTAAAGTACCACTTACGGTGATTAAGCAGTGACCAAAAAGGGAGGAGGTTCACAACTAGATTTTATAACAATCCTAAATACAAAATTTCAACTTTCTACGGCTAACCGTTTTTGAGTTATGCAAAATACGAACGTACGTACGTACAGACGCCACGACGAAACTAGTCAAAATGGATTCAGGGATGGTCAAAATGGATATTTCCGTTGAAATCAGAAAACCGAAAATTTTCGCGATTACAATACTTCCTTTACTTCGTACAAGGAAGTAAAAATCACTTATGTAATCTTTATTACCGAATCGTATGATCTCTCAATTTAATTTTTGATCTAATCTAAAATATAATTTTTGATGTAAGTTTATTATGACCTTCAAGTAACCCCTTTTCGGCTCACCAATTTTAACCAAAATCTAGTAAATACATTCATATTGATATGAAAGTCCTATCTACCAAATTTGAGAGGTTTTTCATTATATTTTAATATACTTTTTGATGAAAGTGTAATATGACCTTCAAGTAAAGTACAACTTCCGGTTTGCTAATGTTTACCAACATTTATTATGTTGTTTATATTAATATGTGAGTCTTAAATACCTAATTTGAGAAGTTTTGCATAATATTTTAATATAATTTTTGATGAAAATCATTAATGAACTTCAAGTAAAGTACCACTTCCGGTAATCATGCAGTGACCAAAAAGGGAAGTTCACAACTAGATTATACTATAATCCTAAATACGAAATTTTAACTTTCTACGGCTAACCGTTTTTTGAGTTATGCGAGGTACGTACGTACGTATGAACGTACATATAGATGTCACGACGAAACTAATCAAAATGGATTCAGGGATGGTCAAAATGCATATTTCCGTTAAAATCTGAAAACCGAAAATTTTTGCGATTACAATACTTCCTTAACTTCGTACAAGGAAGTAAAAAGGGAGAAAAATGTCTATAAATGCTTTTGGTTTATTATTTTCAATAATAGATCTTTGTAATCGACCAATAAAATAAATGTTGTAACCCCCCATGTAATTTGCAGCGTTTTTACTGTTTCTTATCAAAACAAAAACATAATATCTTAATGCTGCTTGGTTGTTCTCAGTTGAAAAATGATTTCCTGGAAGAAAATGGTCGCCTCGTCTAAGTGCATTTGCTAATTTTTATCCCCTAATTGACAAATGATGGCTTGGCTTTCGAGAAAATTAAGTAATCATTTTTTATTTGGTTATTCAATGGCTGGCAGATGGACAAGATTAATCCTTAGCATTTTTTTTTTTTTTTTTAATTTGACACGGAAAACATCAAATGTGCCTATAGGATCTGATATAAAGAAAAATAATCGTCGGATGGGACGAGGTGTTGGCAGCGGGACCATGTTGAGATTGAGACATCATCCATCAACCGTGACCTCCTGGACACCATCCACTTCTTATATCGCCGCCGCGGTAACAGGATTTTTTCCTTCACCTTTTAGCGTATCAATTGTTCCATTTTCTTTGTTGAAAAAAAAAATGTTCATAAAGAGATAATTTCCTTTGATTATAGTCATGCTATGCAATATTGCTAAGATATGTACCTATCTCATTAGTTAAGGCGCAAAAAATTCCTTAAATAGCGATTTTTTTTTATTTTGCTTTGTTTGATTGATTTTCTATGATTTAATTATTTTTTTCTTGATTGTGAAAATTATAATCTGTTTGTTTATAAATTATTTATAATGAAATCGTGATGAGTTTTTCGATTGCTAATATTTTGGCAAAAAAAAGCATGTGGGGCATTCCCAAATAAACTATCACTTTGTCTGTTGAGGATTTTAGACGCTCGTCATTTTTCATTTTTTTTGTTGTTTTTGCAACCTCTCGATCAGTATGCAGTTCGTCTCAAAGCAGTATAAATTTTGAGATAGTTAATATTTAAAAATCTTTAAAAATGGAAATTGTATATAAAGATTTCTTGTGAAAAGTTTGCGCGCGTTACATTCTGTCCGAAGTGAATTTCGAAAACTATCACTAAATATTCTAAATCGAAAAAGTATATCTCGATTACTGGGGAATTCATCTCGCAACGGCAACTAGTCCTACTAGTTACCAACAACAAAAAAAAAATGGAAAACCCATGACCATTTTTTTAATGCGTAACTCTCGTGACATTAAAGGTTTTCTATTTTTAAAGAAATTGAGGTGAGCACTTGAAAATTGAAAAATTTTAAAACTTGCAAACCAAGTCAGGCTTTGTGCATTCTTTCTGCATTCTGATTTAACAGTCATATAAGGTCCAAGAGTACTTTCCATGAACGTGAATATACATATATATATATTTATTTATTTATTTTTTTTTTTCCATATGTCGAAAGTTAGGGTTTATTTGAGAATTAGGATTTATGTGTTCTGGTCTTAATTTTTGTATTAATACCAGTTATAAATTTATCTTCGAGTTTTATTTTAAATAAAATACTTTTATTTTGTAATTACTTGTAATTCAAAACATCAATGCAAATAATCCAATAAATTTTCAAACAAAATAAAATAAGTACTACCAATTTATTTTATTGTTGCGTTTTGACTGGGTGGGACAAAGCTATTTTATATACAAAAGTATGTTGCTTAATAACATACTTTTGCAAGTAAAATTATTTCTTCTTATTAGTGCTTCTTTTGTACTGTTTTGAAGTCATTTTTTTTTTAAATTAATTTAGTCATTATAAATTAAGGATTATGAATAATATAATATCTCAATTTAAAATGTATTATCTAGTAAAAGGTTTTTATCACAAAAATTAATTATATTGATATAAGGTGAATGTATCTGTAGTGTACACAGTTAAGAAAATTTTCATTATTTTTTCTGGCCCGATGCTTTCTCAAGGCACTTTTAAAATTTAAAAGGTATCCAATGATTGCACCTTCTGTTCCTCTTTGAATTCGTGACTAATACAATTTTCATTGATGGTAGTTAGTTTTTTTCTTTCTTCTCCTAAATATCAGATTTGCAACAATAGTGGACATTTGCAAATCGCCTCATTGCCTTAGTGGAGGACAAACATTTTAACTTTTTCTTGGATTAAGTTTGTATTACTTGAAACACGTTAGTGCAATGTTTTCTTATTTTATAATACTCATGGTCTCTTAAATTAAATTAAAGGTAAAACAAGGAACGTGTAAAATTAAAAGTTGCAACTTCACAACATAAAGTTTATGAAAGTACTCAAAGCACTACTAAATGGTATCAGATACCATATTTACTCCAAGTTTGAAGCTTAATCTAAAGCCTTTAATGCTTTATTTTCATAATTTAACTATCCAAGTATCTACCATATACTGGAACAGTGCCCACTACAGTCTCATTTACATATAATATTTATATTTGGTGGTTCAAAACGGGATTGTCTAAAATATGCTTGAAATACCAGCTTACAATATGTACATATTTGTAAATAAATGTATTCGACTGTATACGTATTTTAATTATTTAATACTGAATTAATGCAGTATAGCGTTAGCTATTTTCTTTTTGAGCTGTATAATTAATTTTTATAATAAAGTATAACTTAAATGGATTAGTCTAGTTAAAAAAATACTTATGTAATCAATAAAGACTTATTTTTGATTATACAGACGGCGCCAGGAATGAATTACAAGCCCACTTAAAGTTGTTCTTTACTTGATGTGTGGGAGATAGCCTTATTTTCGTATGTTGCTGGTGTTCCATTTAAGGAAATGTTAAAGCTTGCCCTATTTATGAAGTTTTGGGCCAGGCAATCCTATTTCACATGAGAAAAAAAAATTGTAAAACTTTTCGATTAAAAAATCGTTTGTCTTTCACATTTGTTAAATTTCTTCATTAATCAGTATTTTTACAGATTTGGAAGTAATTACCTTTGAGCATTATTGTTTTTATAATTGCATATCTGGTTTGGTTATAATATTTTAATCAAATAATAAAACCAAAAAATAGTCCTTTCGCCGTACAATACAAACAATAATTTGTAAATACGAATGGCTCGTAAGTATCTAAACGAAATTTCCATTGCATGCCCTATAACAATCATTATAATTCACTTTCACTTTAAAGGTCTCGGTAATTAAAATAAATGGATCGAGAAACCTGCCCGTTGATATTAGTATGAACAGGTTTGACTGTCATACTTAAAAACATAAAGTCGTGTAAATATATAATACATTTATACAAGTACATAGCACCCTTTGTAAAGGTGGTATTGGACTTTTAACAGGTATACATGGTAATGAATAGAGGAAGTTCATTTCGTCTATAAAAAAAAAATAAAAAAAAAATGCTATAAGGCAGAAAAAACAGCTGTTAATGAAAAAATAGATGATTAAAAGAACTGTAACAAAGATGACAGTTTTTTAAAATGCGTTATATTACACTAATACCAATGAGTTATATTTCGTTACGTTTCAATAAAAAACATTTTAAATAAGAAATGATATAAAATATAGTTTTATAAACTAATTATGAATATTCCATCATGATAGGTGTAACCACCTATGCAAGACTGTCTTGGAAGTATCTCATGGCTGATTTCTAACGGTAACTAGAGAATGCGAGAAAATGCTAACAATAGGAAGATTTTTTATGAACAATTTAAATTATGTTACATTTTTTTAGAACATGAGTGCTTTTCACCTCTACTTAGAGGATAACATATTGTTTCTAATAACATCAAAATCACATAACTGATTTTTGGTCACATTGGAGGTTTCACGGCGGCAACGACGCACAGTGGGGTATTTATCCTGAAAAGCTGGCCAAAAGTCGATTTTTTTTTTTTTTACTTTTACTCTTATATGGTATTGCATTTGGGTAGACAGATCTTTGGAGTATTTAATGACACCTGAAACAGCCCTGTCGGACGGCTAGAGGTTGCGGAATAGAACAAGCAATATCATGTTTGGACGGCAACACCAGCGCCCAGTAAGTCTGTTGAAGTTAAAGCTCGCTCCTTCAATCTCAGAATTCCCAATTATTTATTTCTATTATGGCTGATCCTCATCAAGACATGTACTACAATTTATGACCAATTTTAAAAATATCAGCGTATTATAATGGTGGAAAAGATATATATAATATATTTGTATATATATATATATACATATATATATATATATATATATATATATATATATATATATATATAATATATATATATATATATATGTATGTATATATATTTAATATCACTATATAAAAAGACATGTTTTTTTTCTCTTCTAAAAACAAAGATCTTTTTGTTATACTTCCGAGCGTTTCCCGGTGCTCATTTCTATTTGACATGAAAAAGTAATTAATGTAGTTTTAATATTGAAAAACAGTAGCCGCCGAAACCCGCCTATAATCTTTTAGTTATCATTTTAAATTTTCTAGAAAATATTTTTCATTTTATTTCAGGCCCTTCAGGCATCACAATTATCACAAAAAATCAAATATATGACAAAATGAAGCTATTTCCAGCCAAAAATATTGGACAAAAATTAATTGAAAAATAATTGAATTAATTGAAAAATACATTATTACAAGTGAAAATTACTCTGCCGACAAAAGAAAGGCACTTAAAATTAAATTTTCTCACATAAAATCTCAAATTAAGAAAAGGTGGTTTGCCGTAAACAGACCAGATCCTATTTTTTTATAGCAAATAATAGCAAATGGCTGCAAAGTACTATCGAGATAAATTAAAAAAAATTATTACGTTTAATAGTTGATGCTCCGAAACCAGGGTATGCGACATCTATAAATTTTCTTGTTATACCCTGGATATCGATTTTCAAGTTTGATTGGTCAAATTAAACGTTTTGGCATTTGCAAGTTTTATTACAAGTATTGTGTATTGCTAATAAATTATTAATAGCCAATACTTGAAAAATTAAAAACCTTAAAATAAAATTTAATAAAAATAAAAATCCTACCGAAGTAAATTTTATATCTTACAATCCCATTCGTCCTAAGGGGACGGAATATACTTGCATAACTACTTAAGCGCATTAGCAAGTTGTTAGTGAAGTTGACGCCCATGAATATTGAACCTTGGTGTAGTAGTCGGGTGCCTTCCACTACTCGTTACCGCTCCTTGCGCCAGTATATTCCGCCTCGTTCATATAGAAATATAGAAAGCTCCTTGCTTAAATTAGAAAGCAAGTAAAGTAATGTATTGATTAAAGAAGAGTCATAATTTTCATTTGGGTGTGGAAGGCACCCGACATGAGGTTTCAATATTCCTGGGCGTCAACTTCACTAACAACCCACCAAATACGCTCAAATAGATATGCAATTATATTCCGCCCCTTAAGAAGAATGGGATTGTAAGATATAAAATTTATTTCCGAAGTAGAGGTTTTTTTTTTTTTTTATTAAATTAATTTTTTTTTTTTATAACATATCTTATTTTGATCATATTGAATTAATTGTTATTTCATTATATCTAATATTTATGATAAAAATAAATAATTCCTAACATGACAATAACATATTTAGTCCTTGACATAATACACACATGTGCTGAGAACATTATATATTTTGTATGTTATGTATCTCTATTCTGTCTTCTGTTATTTTTAGCTTTTAAATTCTTAAAACTACGTCAAATACTGTCATATTTATTATAAATACCATTATCATTAATGTGAGACACAAAAGATAAATAGTTTTGGCTTTTCGGGTCAAATACCCCACTGTGCGACGATATGATCATTATCAATAATTTTTAATATCCCCTGATGCTATCATTTTTTTTTTTTTTGGCTTATTGATTTGGCTATAGAGCGTAGTAATTTCATATCTGTAACATATTCAATCAGATTTCTTCAGAGACCTGACGCTATTTGGCTTCGAAATTCGTATATACGGTTCCTCAAGGAGCAGTTTAGGACGAAGACAAGAAATGGACGGTTGTTACCAGTAACAAATCCCTACAGTTCTGCCCCATGATTCCTTCAATTACCCGGGCTCCTTCACTTAATTATTACGCCGGGTTTGGTGATAATTTGAGGCGGGGATAGAGTTAAGTAGCCATGGACTATGTAATTTAATGTGCTCCCGGCCGAAGAGATCTAGTTTAGAAGGCTGCGCCCGATAACCAGGGCCCAATAAACGTTTATTTTCGAATTATCTCTTCCAGCCTTTGGTAAAGGAAGGGTCCGTTCCGCCGCGTCTTCGTCTCATTTGCTGATTTAATCTGCCTCTAGACATGCAAATAAGGTGGTCTTTTTTCCCCTCCTCCCTCCGTCGTTATAGAGAGAGAGATGAATTATTTATCCTCGCCGGACTCGATGTGATAGTTGGACCAACTACTGAATCAATTCCACCGTTCTATATTAGCATAGCTGGTATTTCCTCCTTGAATGGAATGATCGTGTTCTCAATGACTTGGAGCTCCAGCGGACTTAGATATGAATTTCCCTTTTTTAAATTTCAAATTTGAAACTAGAAAAGGGTTGCTGTAAGTTTTTTTAAGAAAAACTAGATGAAAGATATGCTAAAATCCTCCTAGGCACTGAAATAAAATAAACGCATATTTATAAAAGACTTTATAAGTGACTGTAGCAACGTTGCATGTGATTTTTTCACAATAATTTTTTTAATCAAATAACTTTTGCTGTGACTAACTCTATGGGAAGCTTAAGGGTCAAGCTCTGAAAATAATTGATTAGCGTTATGTAGTAGTTAGTTTGAGGACTAATAGTCATATCCAACGTTGTTCCAATCAGCAATTGATTTGTCAATTAACTTCAAACAATTATGATTTTATTCAGCTATAAGTAATTGTTGTTAACATCAAGCAATAGTTAGTAGTTTAATTATAAGCAGGCCAAGGAAGAAGTTGGGTTTAAAGGAAAATGTTTAGGGGTCATCACGCACTGTAACTGGTAAACAATTCCTGAAAGAGGTCATACGTTTAATGAAGGATTTGTTTAAGGAAGCATTGAAGGATTTACAAATCGATTGATTGGGGTTATTTTATTCAAACTGTGAACAGAAATACGCAGAATGATCAACTGTGTAGGAGTATTTTCGGTTCCAAAGATTTGGAAAAGAAAGACACCAAGGAAGTATTTCCGTCGGAAAACATTCATCCTTAATCACAAAACCACCCTTAACTACCAAAAAAAAAACCCTAAATCAACATACTAACAAAAGACCTGAGATCTCTGAAGATGAATCAGTCTCTTTGATATTATTATTTAGAACAAAGTTGTACTATAATTGCTTGTGATTGATTTAATATCATAATTACTTTATGAGATTCCTTCTGATCCTGTATTACGATTGCTTTAATACTACTGATTAAATTGCAGGTGTACATCGTAATCTTACATTTTTGGGGAACTAATTATAAAGGGAAGATAACAGTGCTACGAGTTATAAATCTCTTTCAACAGAATACATTCGACGACTTTCGTGACTTTAAACATCCTAAAAGTTGTTACGATGGGGGTAATGACCGAACGGTATTTCGCCTCAGACAGTTGGAAAAAGAGATCACATTTTTATCAAATCTCACCATCAGTGCTTATAAATCGATCGTCCCCGTAACTGATCAGTGAAGAGGAATGGTGGTAATTGTCGGAGAAGATAGGGTGTGCCAAGGGACCAAATGCCATCTTAACGGTCGTGCAGGTTAACGAGGAAATTGGGTTCGGATTGTGGAAATGCGACAGATACCATCCAAGGACTTTCGTCACCTTACCGTGGCTGAGATTCCAACCAGTGGGCGAAATGCGATCCTCTCAAATAGTTGAATTATTTAGATGGGATTGGAATCCGAGATGCGCAGCTCGCGCGCCGAGGTATGACAGCGATCGCCCGATAAACCGCCGTACCTTCCGAGGATCGCGGCTTTCTCCGCGCTAAATTGCTTTTTTTCACCTTTTTATGAGCTTCTCGTGTCATCCCTAGGATTATTTTTATGGGGGTGATTTTAATATCGGTTTTTTGCCCTCTTTACCTCCGGGAATTCAACTAGAATATTAGGTAGATTCGCAGGTGGCTCTTTTAAGTAAGTAATGAATCTTAAGTGAGTAATATTTTTTTTGAAAATCGGCAAGTAAATTTAAAAAGAACAACGATGAAGAATCACTTGACTTTTTCTTTATAAAAACTTGCAAATATTGCTTAATGAATGTTTGAAGATATGCTTAGTCTTCTAGGTCTTCTGAAAATATAAATTGTTGTATAATCTAATCATTAATATATATATATATATATATATATATATATATATATATATATATATATATAATCTTTTATAGAAGTATATATATATATCTTTCATAGAAGTGCGGAGTAGCTCAGTGTGTTAGGCATTGTGCTTCTTTTCTCCCTGTTTTGAGTTCGACTGATAATTATTAATTCTGTTATATCAGGCCTGGATCGACCCTGGTTTGGGAGATCCTCCTGTGGCTCACCCAGCCTCTGTAAAGTGGGTACTCTTTCTTAATTGGGGGAAATCTGGCGGTTGAGCGTGGTTATGACCAAATCATTTCCTTGCACAGCCGTTGGTCTAGAAACAGTATTTTCTCATCAAGTTCTGAACCCCAGACCTTTCATGGACTGTAGTGGTGTAAGTTTTATTTTTTTAATGTTTTATTAGTGAATAAAAAATACCTAAACATATATCTTTAGCCTCTCAAATCGCAGTTAATAGCCAACCGTTCAACGTTTTGCCAATTTTGGCATCATCAGACTTAATATAAAATTACGTTATAACAGGAAGATTCCAAACAAAAGTCTTAAGTGTCTCAAATAGCGTTAAATAGCTACCTGGCCAACGTTTCACAATTTCAGGCATCCTCAAGATTAAAACTTACAGCTAAGTCACATTACTGTATCCAAGTCTCTAGGAATAGATTGGTTAGTCCTGTATTGGATGTGACTGGTAACATAATTACTGTACCATTTAGTGTTCGAACTTTTGGAGTAAGGTCTCTTTTACTTCAGTGTTCATTAGGTATTTATTTTAGTACAATGCAACTTACATATTATTTACAAAAACTTGGCTTCAGTGGTGTAGTTTTTATGAATTTTTGGATTGTCGAAACGTTTACGGGATAGTTTTTTGAGAGAATAAAGGTTTTATTCTGGAATCCAATAATTATCAATAAACATTCGCCGGCTAGTTGTTATCCCACCTTTATAAGAAAGCTGAATGGTCTGGTAAATGACGTTTATGGACCAAAAGATTTTCAATTCATTGTTAAACAATTTTAGAAATATTTAAATATATAAATATTTCCTATAAATATTTCCCGTCCATCCAAAGAAATAAAAACATCCGAACTCCGGATCAACGTTATATAGTGGCAAAAGTAATTAGAGAAAAATTGTAGATTTAGGAGCATTGATAATAATGACCTGATGATGAGCTACTGAGAATTTATGCACCGTCAGCTGCCTGGATCTGTCTAATGGATCCCTAGCTTTATTACCTTTCTGATGTCTCCATCATCCTCCTGCCACCGCTGCCAATCGATTCCTCCTTAGGCTCAGGTGGCTGACCGTGGCTTGGAATGGCGACACGATAAAGAGAGGGATTGAACAATATAGAAGTTTTTAAAGAATTTTTTTAGGAGAGAAAATCTGTTGTTGAATTTACAATGGACAACGCCGCTTAAAACGCGGCAAGCCTACGCGTATGGAACCGGACTTAAGTTTCACGCCCTAAGTTTCCGCACTAAGTTATGTTTTAGCTCACGGTAACTTAAAACCGTTGGTGACATTACACAATCCAAAAGAGAACAATTGAATTCAAAATTAAGGCGAATGAAAATGAGTTATGCTTTTAACTTACGCGGCGATAAGGGTAAGAAAATTCAAAACTATTTCAAAGTATAATTTTTATTTTTTTCTTAAAGTTCTTCATTCTCATCTTTCAATCACCAGAACCGGTGAATTATGTACATTTCTCAGCAACAGTATCCAGTGGCCCCTTCTCTTGGAAATTGTTTTCAGCTTTGATGTTCCCTCATCCAACTCCTTTTCAGGATATAACATGGATACTTTCTGATATATGTCTGACCGTATATTTTGTGACTATTCAGGATATCTTTGTAGGATCGTTTGTATGGGCCCATATGGATTAGTCGACATGATAAGGTCAGTATGCAAAGTTATGTTGGTAACGTACTATGGTTACTTTTTGGACTGAAGTTTTTGATTTGTGAATGTTTATGGTGAGCCCTTGTATATAAGATAATAGGTTTAAATAATAGCATGTGTTCAAATTATTTTTAACTTTCAAATTGTTAATTTTTAAATGCTCTCTATGAAGCCTCAGTCCATGGTTGATCTTTGTTTTTTTAATTTTTTTTTTTTTTTAATCTGCCGTCAAATATCAAAACAAGGGAAAGTGCTATGTCGGTCGTTAGAAAATGTACATTGTCAAGCTAAATTTAAGAAAACGTTTCACTAGTCCTACTTGAGAAGAAATTAATTTCTAATCAAAGTAGGGTTGTAAGTGGAAATTGTGTGATGCGCGCAACGAACCATATTTTTAGAATATCAACAATATTATTACTTTTTTTAAATAAACATTAAATTAGTCAAATTAGTTTTCGCGTATTTGAACTTGTACTTAAAATTTAGTATTATAATAAATAAGTCAACAAGTTCCAATAAGTTCCAAATAAATAAGTCAACCTTTCGGTTATACTACATTTTTTTGAGAAGGGTATTGATCAATGTGGTATCCATTAAACTAACTTTAATAACATACCAAAAACGCATTCAATTTTTTTACAAGCGTTTATTAGCGATTCGTAAATTTTTCTCGAATTTTTTGTTGATAAACATTATCTAAAAGAGTAAACTGATGATTAAAAAAAAAAAATTATCTTCAAACCACCGAGTACACCTTAATATTTATTATAAATTCTATAAACTCTGTCCTGTATTTTTTTAATTATTCATATATTGGTTAGGTTTTTTATACATATTTTTTTAGATTATTATATAGTTACTAAGTCATTAGTCAAATCTTTAATAATGACCTATCGTAAGATCAACTACGTTAAACGTTTTTATAAAAGAAAAGTTATTTATATAATAATATATTCAACTTTTAAGGATATAGAAAGCAAATCATAAACATAAATTAATTTGGCACATGTAGGAAAGACTTGTAAATATGATGTTGCCGTTGAAGGACGCAGCCTCTTAAGTTATGACACGAAATGTAAACTGAGTTTCGAATTTATAACCGATAACCTTTCGTTAGCGCTTCAACTTTCTACATTCAATTTGACACATCTCATTATGCGTAGAAGATTAAGAGCTTTTAACTAGTTACCAAATCCTTTAGGCACCTCTCAGTGCAAAAACCTTGCGTCACCTGAGAATCCCAATCTCGCTCTAAGAGAAACGTAAATTCAGACTTTGAACTGCGATTTTTACAAAAATAAAACTGTTCCTCTTTAGCTTTGGAAAGGTTAGTAAAGCAAAGAGTAGGATCAGAATCACTCTCAGCCACCAGGTTTTTACCCCACCCCGCTGAAGGGTCAGTCCTCCACTATGTAGATACTGAGTGACCTCAGAGCTGATTTTACTCCGATAGAAAGCGAAACTGCAATCTTTTCAATCCTTTTAATCTTTTAAGACTAATAACAGAAGCTTTTTAGTACGTAAACAAGAAAACTCTATATACATTTTGACTCTCTATTTCCGTTTTCATAGTAAACTTCACAGGCATAGTTACAGACTGATAAACGATATAGGTGATGCTGACGTGCCCATTAGGAGGCGACTAAAATGGAGTTGGTTGAGAGATCTCCATTCCTAAATTAAAGGACTAAATCTGTTAGAATTTTAAATTAGTGTGTAAATCGAAAATTATTAACTTTTCAAGACGGCATTTTCAAATTTAATTTAACTTGAGACTTCATAGGAATCTTGTAATTTCAAATAGCGATATCTTCCTACCACTTTCGTTTCTGATTTAGCCGTTTACACACGATGTAGAATCGTACTATTAAAATCCAGTTGTGCACCTAACTCATTTTTGTCATAAGTCGACTTATTCAAAATTCTCTCAGAATCAAGAGGAAGAGAAGAAAGAAAGCTGGGTGCAATCCTTTCACACGCCTAACATGCCATGATTATTTTTTTTACATTCTCTTATCTATATGTGAAATTTATAGTGAAGGGAAGTATTGCGATCGTGAAAATGTTTACTTCCTCTTACCTATATATGAATTATATAGTGAGGGAAATTATTTCGATCGTGAAAAAATTAGAATCTGAGCTGGGTCCTAATAACCAAGTCTCGCAAAATGGTGTGTATGTGATCAGCCCAGCTCAAAAACGGAAAGTTGTCAGAAACTGAAATTATGTTTTCAATGTAAGTATATATAACTGGGAGGATACAGAAACTTTTCCGTCAAAATCGACTAACGAAGGTGCCACTTCATTTATTTTCGATTTTACAATTTTCTAGAAAATGGCTCTAACGTTTCTCATAAAACCTGTCTAAAGTCTTCTTCTTGAAGCTCTTTCCAATAATTATCACGTATTGTCATCGAATAGTCGATAGTCATAAAATCAATTCTTTCTTTTTTTCAAACTTAAAAGAATTTGATAAAAATCGCAGTCTAAATATATGATAGGAACCTATATAGGATAACAACCCATAATTTTTTTATATCTTGTACTTTACTTTTTCTCTTGTACTTTTACAAAATACTACATTATCTCAGGCGTTCGTCTTTGCAAGGGTATATCATTGATATTGAATATATTAATTCGATATTTTAATATTAATTACCGTCAACCGATAAAACTTTGCGCCACTTTTTCCTTCTTCGTACAACTTTGTGCCACTTTTTCTTCTTCTTACAACTACTTTGTAATCCAATCATGTTCGAAAAATCTTCCAATTATCATAAACCATTAGTCTTGATCTCTTTTTGCAGAAGGAATATTAAAATAACAAATAATGAAAAATTTAAAATTCACTTATTTTTCAAACTTTAAAGCAAAATTAAACATTTTCGTCAGAAAGGGTAGGCAATTTAATTGTCTGGATTCTTTATAAAAGTCAAAAGGAAAGTAGTTTGGATGGACACATCTGGTATTTTTGAATTATAACTGTTTGGAAATAATAAACCATTATGTAATAATTTGCTGCGTCTCTGTCTCTGTCTATTAGTTAATATAATCCGTTTTTACTTCCTTGTGCGCATTAAAGGATGTATTGTAGTCGCGAAAATTTTCGGTTTTTAGATTTCAACAGAAATATCCATTTTGATCATCCCTGAATCCATTTTGACTAGTTTCGTCGAGGCCTCTGTACGTACGTTCGTACGTACGTGCATATCTCGCATAATTCAAAAATGGTTAGCCCTAGAAAGTTAAAATTTCGTATTTTGGATCGCTGTATAATCTAGTTGTAAACCCCCCTTTTTGGTCACTCCATGATCATCGGAAGTGATATTACTTGTATTACTTGAAGTCATAATTGATTTCCATCAAAAATTATATTAAAATATAATACAAAACTTCTCAAATTTAGTATTCATAACTTATATATTGATTTAAATAATATACTAGATTTTGATCTAATTTGGAAAGCCGGAAGCGGTACTTTACTTAAAGGTCATAAAACTTTCATAAAAAATTATACTAAAATATAATGTAAAACATCTCAAATTTGGTAAATAGAATTTTTATATCGATATGAACATATTTACTATATTTTGGTTAAAATTGGTGAGCTTATTATGAGGATAGCAAAAATTATATTAAAATTAAATGTAAAATATATCAAATTTGGTAAATTAGATTTTTATACCAATATAAGTAATATAATAGATTTTGGTTGAAATTGATGAGCCGAAAGTGGTACTTAACTTAAAGGCCATAATAAACACATCAAAATGCTCATTCCCTGCATTTGCATTGATTCTTCATATTTTGATGCCAGTGTCTTCCCAACTTGGTTCTTAAGCGTCTTGTCGTGTGTAAAATATCACAAATACCGTACTACATTAGATAGAAAGTTGGCAATAATCTGAGAAAATAACGAAATTCCAAGTTGACAAATTTGCCAAGTTTTATTATTAAATAAAATTGCATCATAAAATAAACTAAAAAAAAGATATTGAAAGACGATTATATACTATTTGAATTAAAACAAAGAATTTTCATTTACGTATTAATGAATAGGCATTACGTGAAAGATATGCAGACAACCAAAAATTCATTTCTGTAGCTTATAAACAACAAAACTGATGAAGTCATATAAACAGTTGAAAAGACGTGTGAAGGTTATCACTGAATGACCTATCTGTGGATAAAAAAATATGGTATCTATTGATTAAGGAATTAGGGCTGGCATCTAACATCATATTTTTCAAGTGGCAAAGTTGTCCCAGTTGACGGTAATGTATTAATTCAATCTGATACTACACTTTTGGAAGATATAAAACTAAAAGGAATGCAATAAAAAGTGCCGACCTATACTATTCTGCAAGAAATAATTGCATTATATGAAATAGTCGAGTTTTAGAGGGAAGAAGGCAAGTATTGGGCGTAGTATGTTGGTATTTACGTAAGTAGCCTGCTGTATATGGTAGCGGAGAAATTTCTCACTAAGGAGAAGAGAAAGAGCCTTAATGGCTAAACGATGGCACAAGGCAGTGGCTAATAATAAGCCGGCGGTGGAGGAATTAACTTTGGGGCTCTGCAATTTGTCGGGCGGAGGCTCCCAGTCATTGTATAATAGTCTTCTCTCTAATGCTTCTTCTTCGTCCTCGTCCTTTGCCCAATCTTCGATTTACTTATTAATAGTTTTCGGCTGCCCTTTACACTCCAGGGGTTATTGCTCCATTTTTTTTTTTTTTATGATTGGCCGTGAGTTGCACTTCTGGCCAGCGGTTTCGGCGAAAGCACACCAATTTACATTTCACTTCGAATTCCCAAGGATATTCGTCTTGATGCCTTCCTGACCTTTTTGACTGTATAGATTTTATTATTATCTTACTTATCCACGGGGTTTTGGCTCGCTCTGCCCCTCTCTGACGGCGGGTCTGTGGTTAGATATTAAAAAGGATAAGAATTGGTACTTAGAATCAGATGTTTTGTGTTTTATTAATTATTTATTTTAGTCTTTTTATTTCATTATTTTGTGATTGATATTATTATTATTTCTATATTTTAATTTAACTTACAGATATATCCTTATTTTCCATTTACATATTATATTATTTATTTGAATATTATATTTTTCGTATGTGCATTTTTGAGTGTTGGTATGAGCATTTCCCAAGATTGTGGCAGTATAATGTGGTATTTTTCAATGAATAAGTTTTTGACTTAAAAAACAAAAAAAATGAAACCGGGAACGACAAGGAAAAAAACTGTTTTCATTAAAATCACTTTTTGTACATAGGGAACTTGTAGATTGATTGATTACCATACCAACTCTATCTTTGATGATTGAGGGAGTAAAGATTATCTTTAAATACTAATTTTTATTAATTACTGTTTCGACTTTTTTAATTGCTTTTCGATTTATATTTTATTTGTTATATAATGTTATTTATTATAAAGTAATTTGAAGATATTTTTTTTTCTTTTTAAGGGGATGGTTGCTTTGATATGCGGTCAGAAATGAAAGACACAATAAGGTTTGTCTGTTTTAATAAGTGAGTACGATTCGGCCTAAGTTATATATCTTCATCAAGACTGAGGAAAAAAATATCCAAGAATATTTGAAAAGAGGAGAATAAATATAGTAGGATCACAATTATAACAATAATAAATGTAGTTTTATAGGAATTGCAGTTTTACTTTTATTTTTCTATTTTTTTATTGGATGATAGCTTACGATTATTAGTATATTTACATTATTTAACATTTCACTTTGCATTATTTTTTCTTGTATAACTACTATATTTTTTACATAGTATTTTATTTTTCACATACCTTTATGCAATCTTAATGTATTTATTCTTCTCTGTTTTATTATTCTTGTATTTTGTTTTCCTTAGGCCTCATAAAGGCCTCCAACGTAAGCCGAAACGTCGGCACGCATTAAAACATTATATTACCTTAATACGTATATTATTTCTTACCACAATCCGAACCAGTCTCCTTGATTTAATCTACGACCAGACCAATTATATCTCATTAATTTTTTTCTTTTAATGAGCATGACCTATTTATTGATTATTATTGGATTATATTCTAAATGGCTGAACACTAATATAGTTCGATTCCGATGGGGAATTGTGATGAAATGCTACCAAAGGGTCAGAGCTGAGAGGAGTGGACTACCCAGATAGAGCGGGCAATATTTCACATTATTAGTGAGCGCCGTGGACTCGGTGCAATTGATTCCCAGCTCACGTTCGGTGCAAAAATAAATTCAACTCGACCGTAAAAGGTCTTTCATTGTTTGCATTTATGATTTATCTCGATCGGGCTCAACGGAGGAAAAAAAAATGTTACCATTTTTTTTTTTTCCATACCCCGTGCTCCGGGACACGTCTGGATATTTTATGAGGAAAGCCGTGAAATAAGGCTTCGGCATCTGGTTTATATTTTATTAATTGTTATTTTATTGTGATATTTTGGCATTCTAATGATCTACAGTCTTGAAAAATTTTATTATAAAATAAAAAGTTAAAAGAATTTAAATATTTTCATAATTGCTTATATTAAAAGAAGAAGTAAATATTCTGAGAGGGCATTTAAAGTTGCTGTAACATAACAGGTTTATACCTGCCTTAAATAGGTAATTTCAGTTGTTGTACAACTTTTCTTTTTTGCGCTACACCTACATACATACACCCAGATTATTTTGCGATACTTGGTTATTTGAAGTCAGTTAACTTTAAAACGTATATTTCTGTTGAAAACTCGGATTCGAAAATGTTCACGATAGCGTTACTTTCCTTTCATTTACTTATTATAAATTACTTCCCTTTACTGTATATTCCATAGATGGGTAGGCAAGAGGAAATAAAAAAAAAAAAATTAAGGAAACAGTTGAATTTCAAATATGTAAGTTGGGATATGAAAAAAAAATGTATCTATACATTTATATTCATATAAGTTTGAGAAGGAATGGGGTGTTCGTGTATTTTTTTAATCATGTTATCTGTTTCTCACGTTTTTTTACTGAAACGAAGTGGAACAAATAAATAAATATTATTGTTTTGTGTTTTTTAATACCGAACCCTCCGACTCGTTTGCCAAAAAAAATACTCAAATACTATTATTTTAAGATTCGAGAAACAAAGTTTCAAGTCTCCCAAATTCCAGTAACTAACCAGTCCTCGTTTCATCTCTTAATATATGATAACTTTGAGATGTCATCGTAATGCATGTGGTATGTGCATTCTTATATTAACATTAAACATATATTTCTTATTTAACAGGTTTATATTTTAAATTGAACACATTAAGTACACAAACACATTAAATAATTCGAAATTACGATTTGAGTAAAAAAAAAAAAACTCATTGGTTTTAAAAAATATATTTAAGTTTAATGTTTTTTTTTTTAAGATTTTGGTATAATTATTCGGAAAAACGATTTTTTTTCATTCGATTTTTGGATTCTACGAATCTTGAACTTTGAGGGAGGGTAATTTTTTTTTTCTTGTTCGATTAGAAAGGTTCATTATTGAAACTAATGATTAATCCCTTTAACTCTTCTGTTTTTCAATACCGGTATTTCCTCGAAATACCTTTAGGATTTTTCTAAATAACTTTTCCCCACAAATAATTACAGTTGTTTTTTTTTTCGTGGTTGGGATAGGATTCGTGAATTGAATAAAATTTGTGAACTTAATGAGTAATGCTAGAATTAAACTATAGGCTACTAACGAACCCGAGTTAAAACCGGAGTAGTGCCGTACCCAATAAAGCACCCAAACGGCTTGTACAAGGAACCACTTTGATGAGCCAGCCGTAATCAGGGCTGATTGAAATCTAATTCGATTGGTAGCTGCTAAGATATTGGTGGGGGAGTAACTACAAATTATTCCTCTTTCACTCCTTGACCTCTCCGACCTCACACCTCCTCCAATAATTCTTTTCCTTTATCGCTTCTGTATTTCAGTTTTGTTTTTTCATTCCTCTCCACCCCCACGCTACTGCCTAATATAGGACTGATTATAAGTGATTTACATCTTCGAATATTCTAACTGTTTTTTAAAAGTCCCGTAGCTATTAAGTAGAAAATTTATTATATAAAGGAACATTTTTACCTTTTTCGGATTAATTCATGCATCCTTATAAGGTCTTGGACATTACTTTAGATACCGGTATCGCACGCTTTGGTATAGGACCCGTGGAAGTTCATTTCTGATATGCCATTCCTGATAACATCTTTAAATTATTTCTTGTTTTTCGAATATAATTTGATTTTTCTATAAAAGGGCTATAAAATTATATATATTTATAAACACACACAGATATATTTATAAGGTTCTCGAATCAGCGATTAGAAGTAAATCATTACAATTTTCAGCTTTTAATCTTTGAGTTACCGGATAGAATTGCTTTGTAAAAATTTATCCCAGACAATAAACTTGATGGCAGGCGTATCCTAGAAAATTCTGCATATGTGTTACAAATTAATTAGAAATAATTAGAAATGTTACGAATATGGTCGTTTTCGTTGTTTGCCCTTTCTTCTACTTACCTACTGACAAGGCTGGAACTCTTGTTTTGGATTTTTGCCAGGAAGGTAAGCTTATTTTTGCCACCCCTTCTTTCATACTCCTCCCTCAACAACATTATTTTGGGGAATATATTTCTAAAAAAAATCATCTCTTAACTCTTTTTATTTACTGAATTAAGGCCAAAACAATAAAAATAAACACAAATATTTTTTGCTTAACCTAAAAATAAAATTTCGTTCGAAATTTGCCGCCCGGGGCAAGTAAGTGCCCCCTTCAAGTTCTGCCCCTGCCTATTAGTCCGTTATTTATGAAACTACAGAGTTGTGGAAAAGTGCCTAGAGTCAAATTATAATTTTTTACATAGCGAGTATTATAGTATATCAAAACCGATTGTTATAGTTTCGTTTATTTTTGTATTTAGATGATTTAATTATTTTTGGTGATTTTTGGGAGACTCCTTCCCAAAATATCTTAAATAATTATAATAATTTTTTTTTCAAATTAAGTTATTTAGTTTAGAATGTAAATGTTTAAATCGAGATGGAACAAGGCAGCATTAATATTTTGGGTAGTTATAAAAAAACTATTTTTTTCCGAATAAATAATCCTTAATATTTATTCTTTTTATTTATTATAAACTACAAAAATAAATTCTTTAGTCATAAAACAGCGATCATATTAAGTATGTCGAAAAAAAAAAATTCAAATTTGAAATTTTTACTTTTTATTTTACTTTAGGAGCGGAATTCATAGATTTTAGTTTGTTTATTGTTATAATTTTATCACAATTACTAAAACTAAATTCTACGTAAATTAAACTAAATTGTGATAAGATTTTAAAATAAATAAGAAAAAAATTAAGAGAAAAGTATTTAGATTCTAAATTTAAAAAAAAAATAGTTGTCATGTAGGTTGCAGAAATCTTAGACTTTTAAGCTTTTTTTATTTTTATGACTATTAAAATAAATTTTATGAAGCTAATAAAAAGTTTATATGGAAGTAATAAAAAGTTTTTCCAAACTATTTTTCTTGTTTCATTTTTAAAAGAACCTTTGTAAATGAATTTAAAAAAAATAGCTGTTGATCTATTAAAATAAATCAACTAATTGTAAATAGGTAATAAAAATATAAAATAATTTTGACTTAGGTGAAATTTTTTTTTAATTCACTTATCATATTACTTTCCCTTACCTATTATATACGAAGTATATAGTAAGGGGAAGTATTGCGATCGTGAAAATTTTCGAATTCGAGTTTTCAACGGAAATACATGTTTTAAGGTCCCCTGAGTCCAAATGACTAAGTCTCGCAAAATGGTCTCTGTGTGTGTCTGTGTGTCTGTGTGTATGTGATCAGTCTAGCTCAAAAACGGAAAGCTGTACGATACTGAAATTACATATTTAAGGTTAGCACATGCATGTGATGCTACAGCAACATTTTCGTCAAAATCGACTAACCGGAAGTGCCACTTTATATAATCGATTTTACACATTTTTACAATTTTCTCGAAAACGGCTCTAACGATTTTGATTAAACTTGCCTAAATTATTCTTCATAAAGACCTTTAACTTTTCATATATATGGTATATCACCGAGGAATTGCAGGAAAAAAAGTTATGATGAAAAGAATATTTTATTTACGCATAACTTCAAAAGCGGTACTTGTATGAAAGATAATTAAATTATCTAAAAAGCAATAAAAGAATCATCAAAATCGGACCAATAATAGCAAAGATACAGCGCATCGGACTAACCGGAAATAGCTATTATATCATGGATTTTACGCTTTTTTACAATTTTCTCGAAAACGGCTCTAACGATTTTGATGACACTTGCCTAAATTATTCTTCATAAAGGTTTTGAACTTTTCATTTATAAACTAAATCACCGAGGAATTGCAGGGAAAAAAGTTATGATGAAATGAATATTTTATCTGCGCATAGCTTAAAAAGTATGCATTTTACGGTAATTTATCTATAGACTTTTATGAAAGGTAATTAAATCATCTAAAAAAAAAGAATTATCAAAATCGGACAAGTATTAGAAAAGATACAATGTATTTTATGAGGAGCATAAAATAGATGGATAATCAAGCGCATCCGAAAGGAGATAGAAGCGACCGAACCTCCTCCCACCAATCCGTCAATCTGTTGCAAACAATACGCTCTGTAACAAAGTAATTTAAGAATACAAAAACGGAAATTAACTTAATAATTTCTACTTTCACATTATTTAATGGAAAGAAAATGTTTCTATAGAAACTAAACCAGCAACTTTTAAAATATATTTGCAACTTGACAAAGTTAAGATATAGAGGTAGTGTACAGAATTGTTATACTAAAATTGTTTTAAAAACTATTTTATTATACTTAAGTGGGAGAAGAATTGAATGCTGCTGAGTTTATTTCAAGTATTGTTTATGTGAACTCTTTAGAATTATATTAAAAAGATAATTATTATAGGGCGGTAAGAGAAAATTGTGTGATGCGCGCACCGCACCAGATTTTTTTGTTTTGTTTTATAATAATACAGCGTTTTACATAGATAATAGATAAGAAGTATTAAATTTAAATTAATGAACATTGGAGTTACGTGTTTGTTGAAGTCGCACATAATTAATACAAACAATTGTTTTTCTTTTTTATTTATTTATTTTTATTATTGGACCTTAATTATGTAGCTACTTTAGATTTCAGTTCTCTCTCTCTCTCTCTCTCTCTATATATATATATATATATATATATATATATATATATATAGTATATAGTATATATATAAATAAAATATTCGGCTATTCTTTGCCCTACTCGTATTTTCCATTTTTCTTTTGATGTAATGAACTGATAGAGTGCATACAAAAGAAATAAATTCTAGGAGTAAAATCTCCGGCTGAATTGTCGTTTCTTCATGACCTATCGAGGCATAACAGTTTGGAGTCAATTAGCCTTTAGATAGAAGTTGACTTTAAAAAGTTGCGAGCCTCTATGACAGCAGCTGCGGTGGCAAAAAGTCCTCCAGATAGGAAGATGGAAGATGGCGAGATAAAACATTCCCCGGACATCGGGCTTATCGATACACCGATTGGTTTATAAGCAGTGTCCCTCTTCCTACTGCCTATTCCAGCATAGAGTCTTCTCTGGAAGGGTAAGAAAAAAACTGGAAATCGATGGAAGGTTTCCTCCTTAACGGGCAATTCCAGCTCGAGTTTTTGCTTCATATCTATCTATTGGGTGAAGGATGAAGTAAACAAATTCCTTTTATTGACGACTAATCATTGTTCCGAGTAGATTTATTAAGCAAAACTATGTAAAATTATTTCCTTGTTACCTCCTCTCTTTTCAAAAATGATTATGAACTTAAAAAGGGCCAAAAGTTTCAAAAATCCTAATTAGGCAAGTAATCAATGTATACCTTATGCATAGAAACGTACGTACTTTTCCAGTATTAGTGAAACCAACTGAATTTAATGCCTACGATATTTTTTCAATATGAACTATTAAATATTTTACTGGCATCGAAACAAAATATTCATAATCAAATCGAATCTATATTTTAGTTTCTTAAACATGTATTGTTCTATTATTATTTGCCAACTTTAAAAGACTATAAATAGGAGTGATATTCTGTACTTTCCCAATTTTAATAAACCACTCATCTAAAACTTCACCCGCTAGTCAATCGTAACATAGATGGGAATGGACTAAGTCATAAGCTATCATATATAAGATAGTTAGATAAGTTATATAAGATATCGACTGTGCTAACATTAACCATTAACAATACACAACAAAGCATGTTTTATTATAATAATTAAGACTGTTAATATTTCCATTGTAATAAACTTCAGCTTTCTTTATCACATTAATTCAGTGTCTTGTGACATTTGACAGATAAATGACATGGGGCCCATAAAAAAAAAAAAACCTAAGACTAGGACTCATCCTTACGCACCACATATATGGGGGACAGCCAAAAAGACACATATGTGATCTCCAAAATTTTCAATCAATAACTTAATGAGCTATAACCAAATTACAAAGATATTTTAGTTACCAAACCTGTTGATGATTGTTAAGGAGCACTCACGGATTCATTTCAAACGATTCCAAGGACATACTATTTTAAATGTTGCTTCACTCCCTAAACTCCTAGAATGGTGAGAATAAGCTAGTTTAGATTATAGTATTATAGTATTAGATTATAGTATAACTATTGTATCAAGACAGAAAGAGGTGCTGCTGCGTATTATTTTTCCTCATGCCTTTTGTATTAGTGAATTCTAGTACCTTGTAGTAATACTCGCTCCGCGGGTAAATATTGAGACCGTGGAGGCCGAGAGTATTCGGCATCACCAGCTTCGAATCTGAAGCGGCGCCGCAAAATTCTCTATTGAACACTAAACACGACAGGAAAAGCCTTCTTAATTGAGTTCTTGACACAAGTTTTACTGTGAAAGATGTGATGACAATGCTAGATTTTATTAATAAATAAATATACTTATTATTTAATAAATAAATATAAATTATTATAAATATAAACGTGATTGGGACGACTACAGGTCGGCAAGGGAGGCAGGGGCCAAATCGAGGGCCGGGAATTTCCAATTAAGCGACGCCTGTTATGACCGATGATACACCGCCTCGAGCTAGCTGCCGAATCTCCCATCTCTGGGGTTTCTCCTCTCGAAGATGGCTCCGGGCAGGCATTCTTCACCCTCCCCGAGGAGAAACGCTTTAAGTCCTTTTAGGGTCGCCCACTACCGGTAGGTCACCGCTTGATCCAAGAGCTTCCTCTTACTCCCACTTACCAGATTGCTTTTTTGAGGAATGGTTGTAGGAATTGTACTGTGCCGTTTCTCTTGTATTCCCGGTAAGAGGTTTTCAGGAAACAGAAAAGTTGCGGAACGATCCCGAATTCGCTCGCCTAATGACTTGGAATTTACGATTATTATTTTCTTGAAAATGATAGTTACAGTGAGATTAACGTGATACGGAATCCAGCATGAAACTGGTTTCTGTATTCCATTATTAAGTAATAGTTTTCTCAGCATTGTGAAAGTACATACCTAACCGAAGACTGATTCAATTTTTTATATAAATTCTTTTATTATTACTAAAGATGAGATCAGTAGTACGGGTGACATTGTTGTCATGGACCTGGCGTAATCCGGCAAACGAAAATAACGATCAGGTGAAGATCTTAGGGTTTGGGTACCAAAAGTTTTTTTTTGTCCTAGAATAGGTAGAATCATTCGGATACCATCATCATTGATACTATCTTAAATCCAATAGCCGAAGAAACTACAATAATAGAGGAGCTTTTATATAAAAAAATGCACATCTCCATTCCCACTTTTGTTTGCAAAGCATCAATAAAAACTAATTTTTTCACCATTCTGAGCTTCATTTTTGCTTTAAAAAACAAACTTTCCTATGGTAAAAAAAAAAACAACTACATTTGACAGAAGTGGAACTAGCATTAAACGCAGCTTTGGAATACCTACCAGAACTCATCGAAATCTGTTTTGGCCAGTAGTGGAGAGATACCCTTTTGGTATAAAGCTCCTCAATATCTTAAAGATGGAAAGGGATCCACTCATCAGTCATCCATGATACCAGCACCTAATTATTATTCACAACATAAATTATATATACCCTGACCACACCCAAACATTGAAAAATGTATTTATTGATATTTAAAAAATATTAGATAGAAAACAATTATTTTTAAGATATCATTACTATTCATTAATACCAAGTTATCTCCGCATCTATATTTATTCATAGGATTGTGGTAGCTCTGCAACACACTGGACTCCATCATAATCATGAATCATTTCTTGTTCATTCTTAATTTTAATCCATATTAAATAAAGTTTTGATCAGTCGGTTTTATTATTATTTATTCGTATTATTAATATATTATATAATGCGACATCTTAAATGAAGTTAACTTACTCTCGAAAGCTCTAATCGGTGCTGGATTCTGAGAGTCAGCCAGAACCTCTTTCGGAGAGTTGCTCTCGAGATTTCTCCACTCACAAGTACTTTACACTTGACACGTAACTTTATACGGGTACCATATAAAGCATTCGAACTTTAGCTAATATTTCTAGAACTAAATAAATAGTATAATGATTATACTATTTATTTCGTTCTCAATCAATTGTTGATTCTTAAAGAATAATTGTTCTTGAATTGAATGAATGTAATCAGACTCAGGAGTGACCTTAACAAACATCCGCCATATCCGAGAAGAGCCCGAATGCTTCGCTCTGTAATCGACGTTACTTTCACGAGCTTCAATCCAGATGGAATTTCCTTCAGTTGTGGAAGAATTTCGACCGGAATGTGGAGCATTCTAGTTATAAATATGTCTCGCGATTTTAATAATCCATGAAAAAAATAAATCCAATTAACAGTCCCATATTCTATAACTATACGAACATTCCTTGTTAATTAAACTTTTTGTTGGGATATATATTTTTAAGAAATTTTGTTGTAGTTAATTAGGACTTTTTAATTTAATTTTTTTAAAATGTATTTCAAGAAAGACTTGGCCACTATTTACTGTCGATTGGATACGAGACCAATCAATTAGAATTTTAGACATTCACGACTTTAGAAAATGTTCTTCATTGCTACTATTCCGACATCAAGCTCAACAACCATACTATTCAGTTCAGTTATCTTATATGTTTTAGAACATTTTTTATGGAACTGAAGAAATCATTCCCATTGCTCCGAGTTTATCCTTCTGGAATCTACACGGAATAATTGAGGAGCTTATTTTCAAAAGTGCTAATACCCATAAAAAAAAAAAAAAAAAAATCCTGTTTGTTTCACGTTTTTAATTTTTTTTGCTTGCACTGAATCAAACCTCCAATCGAATATAGACATTTTTATTTTTTATGAAATGAAGAGGAATATGAAAAAGTTACAAATTAATCACTATTTTTTAAAAATTCATAGTGAAATAGTCAATAGTAAAATGAACAAAACCAAATTTATTATGAAATTATTGTTTAATCTATTACAAAAATTGTTTTTTAATATTATTTTCAAAACTAAATTTTATTTAGTCATAAAAATGGACTATTGCGAAGAAATGTTTCAGAATTATTGTTTTTCTTTCTTGTATGCCTAATTCCTTTTCATTTTTCTAGTCCTAGTTAAAAAGTTTTTATTAAATAAATTTGTCTTTTTTTTCTAGTTTTTAATTAATTAATATACCTTCACTAAGGGAACAATTATAAATATAGATAATAAAATTATTTATTAACACAAAACCTCGTAAAATAGTGAATAATTGTTAATTATTTACATATTACAAACATGATTGCATTTCAAGATTAAGATAAATAAGAAAAAAGTACATGTTTAAAGAATTATCAAAATAATAAGCAAAATTACAAGTATTTCGAGTAAGCTATGGGACTTTAAAAAGTTGTATAAAAAATAAATGATTTAGACATGATGTTTTCATTATTATTTTTATTCATAATTATATTCGTTACGTTGTGTTTCGTAATTTTACGTATAATTAGATAATTAGTTTATTATGAATAATTTTACTCCTGAGTATTATATGCGTCATTTTATTTATAATTCAGTTAAATTAATTTTTTTTATTATACTATCAATCATTATTAGGATGTCATACACAAGGTTTACAATGTAAGAGAGAAAGAAAATGAGCATACTTTTTTTTTAATAGGTTGTTATTAAAATGTTTTTTTGCCATTTGATTCAGATTTTATCACAATAAAAATAAATAAATTACATTTGCAGAATGTTTATAGTGGTTTGTTTCATTCCAGTTTAAAATCCATAATTGTAAAATTCGGCAGGATGTTGACAAATACGTAATAGTATACTGTTGAGGTAATGACTGGTAAAATTTATTATTCATTTGTTTATTGGAAGTCACCTCATTTATATAAATTAAGTCTGAATATTAATTAAGTAAATGAGACCAGGCTTTTATCGCATGACTCACCGCTATATATTATTGTTTTACATTTGAATTTAAATGTTTATAATGTGTGTGTTGACAAGTGTTCCCTTTATTGAGGGGGGGGGAGAGAGGGGAGGGAGATTGTTGTAAACATAATGAGTAGGACACCCAAGGACGTTATGTAAATTATAAACAAACGGACTCTCAAACACGCTCGGGGCTCCGTCGGGCGAAAAGAAATTGGAGCGCCGTCTTATAAGGTAAACTTCAAATTATACCCGCACGACAAAATGATTAAGAACTTGATTTAGATTAAAGATACGGTTTAGGATTTTAGTTCCTTTCATTAAATTAGCTTCTATCATTCGTAGGGCCACAATCAGGAGTGGCTATCTATTCTGCTATATCGCTCCTGAATTTATGGCATGAGTGAAAAGATGGAATTAGTAATGCATGAAATTATTATAACGGATAAGGAAACTTGTTAATGATAATTGCCGTGATATATTATGAAATCTCTACGATTGAAATTGCCTTTGGTGAAAAACGTATCGTGTGTAAAATACAATAACGATATATCTATTTTTTTTTTCTCATACCCGCTTTTTTTTTCTTCTTGTTTATTAATATATATTTTTATAGGTTTGCCCAGTAATATATCCAGTAATATGGAATACTGTTTATATTTGTCGCTACCAGAAGAAACAAATGATTACATTTTATAGCATCGTATATTTAACTATAGCAAACTTTCAAGTGTTGTTAACATATTTAAATGGACCAAAAAAACAAACTTAGAATGACTCTCATTTCCCACCTGATATTCCGACTTTGCATGCATATTACATGGATATATGAATATTACTAAGAATACAAAAAAGAATATTAAGAAATTTGAAAAAATGCCAAACTTGAACAAGGCAAAAATTGCTTTTTACAATAACAGCTTTATCTAGCATTTGTCTTTGGGGACCTAATTAAAAGTATAAAGTTTTCATATGAAATATAAATTCCATATTACCCGCCGCTCCTATATACGAGTGTATATAGGATAGTGTATTGTATACACATACAATATAAAATGGCGTGCCAGGCATGAAGAACAATTCCAAAGAGATTACAAGAATAGATCTCTCATCCACACCCTTTTCAAACTAGGTGTAGTACGTTCAACCAAATAAGCAAACAAACATATTTATGAAAGTTCTTACAGCACAGACTTGGCTTAAAGCCATCGTATAAATAAATAGGCGGTAGAAAATATACATTGGTATTATAGAATGGTAGGAAATATACATTAATCAGGAAAAAAGCAAAATCATACGGTTAGGACAAAAGATTGAATATGAACAGATAACCTGTTAGGGTTAAACGCTAGATTTGGTTGTGAAGGACCAAGACAGTCTATGTTATGTAATCAATTGCAGTAGCGGAATGCCTCTACTTTCCGAGCAGCCAGAGATAAATGAAAATGCTTTTAACTTATCTATGATATCATCCCGTTAACTGTTTGACCGTATTAAAGATGCAGGGAAGATGGGAGGGAGGAGCTGTGAGTAGAGCTGACAGTAGATATAGGCTGAGCTAATAGACAGAGCAGGCCACTAAAAGCCGATCCGATCTCATGAAGCACATTATTTATGTTGTCAATAATTATTAGTTGGTCGGCGCTATCTCTCTCCTCCATCTCACTTTATAAATATCCTTGCTGAACCTCCTATGCGGGAGCACATCCCTCATAGCTCTTATATACTGCTTGCTATGGGTAACCGATACAGGCTGCTATTTTTTTTAGCCACGCGAATAACGGAACCTATTTTAATATTATGATTTAGTTGGCCAAATGTAAAATTAAAGAATAAAGGAATTATTTGTTGTATTATTTTTAATCTTATGATTCTTTGAATATTCGTTTTATATTTATCTAATCATATGTCTTTCTCTCAGTTCCTTAGGATTTAAAGGAGTGGGGAGTGGTGCCGCTTCAGACCGTTTATTCCTTTGGTATCAGATATCAAATCCTCGGCTTCTTCACTCATACCCAAGTCTTCTGATATATTCGTTGTACATGAGTCTTGGCATGTCTCCAGGTCTCATTCCTTCCGGTTTAGCTTCACCGACCTTTTCCATCATTGGTGCTCTGTAGTTTCTACCGATGGCGTATATATGATTTTGGAGGCTCGTGACAGCCAAGTTTTCATGCCCCCTAAGCTTCTTACTCAATATTTGAAGATGTGGCTGTGTACTCATAATAATAATAGTTATTAATTGTTTTAATGCATATGTTAGAATTTCGTTATTGATAAGAAGTATAAATTCAAGATAAACTCTTTTCTCTTTTTTCAAGTAGATTTTCTTACATGCTACTTATGGAACAGCTATGAAATCAGCGACGTTGATGATATTTATATTGCCACAATCCTCCGGTCTGCTTTATTATTCTTATTAATTAAATTATTGGAAGTTTCTTGGCCTAGGAATATGATATCTCTGTAGGGGAGAGAGGAGAGTTAGAGTGATATTAATTTTATTACTATTTGCCAGACGAAGAAGCTGCAACAAAAATATTTTATTGAATAATATCCCATTAATATTCACTTCTTTACCTTTATAATTATAATATTATTTATTAAATAAACTGTTGATGATTAATGGTAACTGATTTATAGTTAAGAAGAGCTGAATTAATAACACTCTTTACTTATTAAGTGTTATTTTATATTTAAACCCATATCAGATATTATTATCTTATTATTATCTTACAATTATCAATTTATTTGGTATAATATATTAATTTGCTAGACCTTACAGTTAAGTAATAAATAAATCAATTTATAATAATTCTGTTTATTACTATTCAATTTACTTTGATAATGTTTAATTTTATAATGAACAACTCAAATAATATTCTGCAGAATAATAATTAATAAAATATTACTTGGTTTGTCTTCTTCTTTGTTGTGATGTATTCAAGGCTGGAAACTGCAACGTGATTTCTGATAAAAATCCAAATTCTTACAAATGATGTCTGTGTGAGAGTCAGCGACAGAATGCAGATTAGAGAAATAGCTGAGCAGAATAGAAATAGTAGTAGTAGCGAAGTAGAATAGAATGGGGGATAACTTTTTTTTTTCCTATTAGCTCCATGGGATGTGGGGTTGATATTCAGGAGTAAAATTGGGATAGAGAGGGATCTCTTTTACTGCAACGGATGCATTTTAAGAGGGAGATGAGGATAGGAAAAATTATGGGAATGATGTAAATTAGGAATCACTAGCTAGTGACGGGGCTCACTAGTTGTTTTGATTCAGTCAAGTCAGTTAATTTCACTTAGCCTAGTCTGAGGATTTGAAGATATTTTTGCCAGCGCTGTGGCCGTCCTGTTGGTCTGGAATAGTAGGTTTGTACAATATTTGAAGCTATCAAAGAATTTGATATACCTCCGAGAAATGAAATTGGCCACTGTAGGGAGTTTGAGTATAGTATGTAGTAAGTCTGTTTTTGCTCTCTGTAATGAAGTAAAGATCTCTGTAATGTTTTACTATACGCCTTAGCACGCAATTCTGAAACTGTTAGAGTCTCTTTGCCATTGCAGGCGATATGTTTGTTAGCATTGGTGCTCCATAAAGGAGGGCCGGTCTTATAACGCCTTTATAGGTCATTAATTTGAGGCAAAGTGATAAATTTGTTATAAATGTTAGCAGCTGGTTCAGCCTATAAGACATGGTCCTTACCTACTTGTTTTTCTTATGAATCAGTGACGAGATAGTGTCAGATATCTGTCGAGATACCGAGGTACTTGGGTATCTCGACTGCAGTAGCTTGCTGGCCTGTTCTCGATACCAGCTACCTTATAGACCTTTGGTAGAGGCGCTTATTCCTCTGAAATGAGAAATTTAGTGATTTACTCCAGCTTCGCTGTTATTTCCTCACAGGCATTCTCTGCCTGCCGTAGCTCTCTCAGCATTCATTGAGCTACCGTAGATAGCAATGTCTTCGGCCGCTACAGTAGCTCTTTTATACTTTGCTCCAACAGTTTCAGCTGTGTACACTGAGAACAGTACTGGTGATATAACGTACGCTTGGAGTACTCGTTTATTGAACGTTGAAGAAGAAACGACCGCAAGAGAGACGGCCATGGGACACTGAGTCGAATGCAGTCTATGGAGGTCATTGCGGTAACATAATTGTTGATAGTGTTCTGACAAATGCCGACCTGAAAGCCAGTCTGCTCCGGCGGGATAAGGGCTATCTCCGAGCAGTAGGTTTTGAGATAATTAAGAATAATTTTCTCAAAAACCTTGCTCATGTGCGGAATCAAGCTGATTGATCGATAGTTGGCTGGCTGGGGTCTGTAGACAGTTCGTGGTAGATCTGTGCTTTGTAGATCTCCCAGTCTGCCTCTTCATATTTATACTTCGACGGTAGAGGGGCTGGTATTTCTCCATCTATCAGGCAGAGCACAGATCTATGGTCAGATGACATGCTATCCAACGCACCGCAATCGATAAAACGGGGGGCGGGATACCTAGAGATTCTGCCTACTTATATACTCTTCCTCTCTCCTCGTTTTTCCATTATTCTTTTTAATTGGCTTTCAGATTTTGACGGTGTCGTTATCTTATGGAAAACATACTCAACTATGTTTTCCATCGTCGGCAATATCAGACTCTTTTTCTTTATTGTCCTAAAACCTCGGTGTCCTTTGTCACCCTGTCGATACTATAATCCCTTCTCTCAATGTCCGCTTCCGGATTACGCCCTTCAGATGAAATAAAAACTTCCGTTTCACTCCACTCTTATTAAATATTTGCTTTTATAATACTAAGATGTATTTATATTTAACAATTATTTTTAAATAAAGTTCAGATTACCGAAGTCATGTTGAAGAATGTTACAGCCAAGATCTTTAGCTTTAAGATCAACACCAAAACACCGATTCAAATATCAGAGGAGGAAAGGAGGAGGATATCAGATCAGATAGAATGAAGCATTATTGAGAGAAAAAGAGAGTGCAAGGCATCTAAGAAGTGATTGATCTGACGTACCCCAAAGACGGGTGATTCGAAAAAAACAAAAACAAATAAATTCATATTAATTTTTCGAGGAAGGTCGAGGGGGTTTGTCCAAAGTCGGCTTGTCGGATAAAGAATGACGTCCGACTATCCTAAATAGGATTCCAATTTTTTTGTTAGGATGATCAATGTACACATTACACGATTTGCCATTTTCATCCTATATTTAGGACATTGGATCGGATTGGACGGAAAGGTGTGTAAGGACGTTCAGATTAAAAATAGATATTAAAAAACAAAACAATGAATGGTACCACATATCATACCTATTTTAATTTGTTCTTTCTATTGATTAGATCTCGGGATGAAGTTCAAGGATCAAATTATGGCAGGACTAATAAATAAAATATCTGATGTGGACTTCCAGACTAAAAATGGCCAGACTAAAAATTCTGACCATGACTTCCTTCTACACCTGTTAAACTATAAATCGGTGCCTCAAAATGTGACCCTGAATTTGGTTATTAGTTTTCGAGGCGTCGCTACTTCCATCTATTGACAGATACACACACACACAGAGAAGCTCTTGTTTCTGGAGGTCTTATTCCGTTATTATATGTCGTTTTCTTTCTGTAGGTAACAAGTTTCCAAGAGATTTCTTTATGTTCCGTGACAACATTAGAACTGTCTAAGTTACTATGCAAAGCATGGGAAATCGACGGTTCGAGCGGAAGAATCCGCTCAACTTTTATCTTATTCTTCTGCTGCAGACTTCTTCAGCTCTCAAATAGTGAGGAGACACTCAATTTTATCACTTAATACAAGTAATAAAATTGTTTAATCGCGTTTATAACCTTTATCACCGAACCATATGATCTGTTTATTAAATGTCTATATAAATTTTGATGGAAGTTTATTATGACCTTCAAATAAAGTACCCCGTTCGGCTCTTCAATTTCAACCAAAATCTATTGTAATATTTATATTGATATAAAAGTCTAATTTACCAAACATTTTAATATAATTTTTGATGAAAGTCTAATATGACCTTCAGGTAAAGTACTACTTCCAGTTTGCAAATTTTAACTAAAAGGTCATAATTGATTTCCATCAAAAATTATATTAAAATACTATGAGAAACTTCTCAAATTTAGTATTTATAATTTGTATATTGATTTAAACAACA
This sequence comes from Rhaphigaster nebulosa, assembly GCA_948150685.1. Classification (NCBI taxonomy): domain Eukaryota; kingdom Metazoa; phylum Arthropoda; class Insecta; order Hemiptera; family Pentatomidae; genus Rhaphigaster; species Rhaphigaster nebulosa. The sequence goes on along the minus strand of OX411310.1, from coordinate 101,261,359 downwards.
TACTAGATTTTGGTTTGGAAAACTGAAAGCGGTACTTTACTAGATCATATTAGACTTTCTTCAAAAATTATATTAAAATATAATGTGAAACATCTCAAATTTGGTAAGTAGGACTTTTTTATCGATATAAATGTATTTACTAGATTTTGGTTAAAATTCGTGAGCCGAAAAGGGTACTTTACTTAAAGGTGATAATAAGCTTACATCAAAAATTATATTTAAATTAAAAGATAAATCATATGTTTCGGTAATAAAGGTTACAAACGAAATTTGGTTTCCAATCCAATTAAATATTTTTATTACTTGTTTTAAGTATTAAAATTGAGTGTAAAATACTAGTTTTATTGTATATGTGAGATCAACAAGTCTGCAGCATGAGAAGAAGTTATGTGGGTTTTCGGCTTAAAATGTCGAAACAGTCGATTTCCAATGCTTTCTTTATCCAGTGATATTGACAGTTTTATTTTTGTCACGGAACATGAAGAAATATCTTGGAAACTAGTTACCTACTGAAGGAAAACGACATATAATAACGGAATGAGACCTCCACTAACAAGAATGTGTGTGTGTGTGTGTGTGTGTGTGTGTGTGTGTTTGTGTCAATAGATGTATGTCGGGACGCCGAGTGTCAATCTTCGGAAACTAGTAACCAAATTCAGTATCACTTTTTGAGCCACGGATGTATAATTTAATAGCCGTACAAGGAAGTCATGTGTCGCCCACATCAGATTTTTTTAAACTAATAAAGAACTTTGTTTAAAAGAAGACATTTTTTTTTGTTTGGCCGGTGATGATATAGTGATACAGTTCATCGACATATCCAAACAAACTGGGGCTCACCCAGCCTCTATAAAGTGATCGCCTTGCCTTCCTTATTTTGTGGGAGTGTGCAACCATGGTACAATTTTTTTTTTTAATTTACTTATTTTTTATTCAATTTAACTCTTTTAATTTTATGTGTCAACTAAGGATATATAATTACACTTATGGGCATTTACTCATCACTGTCACGTTGTGACTATCGGCAGGAAACTTTCTTTTTTGTGTGAGTGTAATATCATTCCAACTGCTAGGCAGGACAAATTGCCTTGTAATTATACTACCGTCTTCGACTTCCGCCTCATCTTGCCGTTTATTAACTACGTCGTAAAATAATCCTTTAATGAAGAGATTACAACAACTAGGGCTCACCTCGCTACTCAACCTTTTTCATTACCTTCCTGTTAGGTGAAATAATTGCTTAAACGGATGGGTTAAGGCCACCTTCAATTACATTAGCAGTTAAAGTAGGTTTATCATTAACATTCTAAGATAAGAAATGGCCTCTGTTGTAATTCTGGATATAATTTTAATTTTTTTCATGACTTAATTAGAATGTTTGCAAAAACAAAAAAATAAATAAAATACATGTATAATTTATAATTACAAGATGCGTTCTTTATAAAATCATCATCTCCCCCTTTCGTAATAATTTGAAAAAAAAAATTATGATTTAAGAACCTACTTCAAACTGCGCGTGGTAAAACATTTTACTCAAGGAGTCACTAAAATTTAAAACCTTTTAAATTACCCTAAATGCCTTTTAAGTTAAGAAATAGGAATTTTATCGATTGACCATTCTGTTTGAATAGAAAAAAAAATGTCAAACAAAGTTCAAATCCAAAAGAGTAGGAGAAATTAAAATGTTTCATAATATAGTTGACAAAATTAAAATAGTTGAGAAATCCGGTCAAAATTGTCGGAAAATTTTAGATTTGATTTTTTTCTTCTTCTTCTTCTTTAAGAGGGCTTAAACTATCTTCCTACATGACGCCTCTCATCATATCGAAGCTTCCAGACTCCTTGCCGTTAATTCGATGGCGTCTGTAAGTTCCTAAGGGACATTTTTTGCCTCCCTCTCGATTTGGCTCCTCGCAATGAATTGTTGTGGGGTCATTAAGATTTGTTTATGAATTAGTGTTATGTTTTTTTTAAATATGTATTTTTTATCTCAATTAAAATTCACAAGAACAATTAAGTGAGTCCTTTGGACAGAAGCAGTAGCTCTCCGATGTCCATCACGTGCAAGGTTAATGAATTGAACCCTAGAGGACTGGCTATCTGCAGTGGAGGCACGTTCAGCTCACCGTCCCGTGAGCTACAGCCGTTCATTAATTAACTGTTTATTCTATCAATGGTAGATCACTGTAGATTGTCGCCTCTGTCACTCAGAGTGCCCATTCTCCAGCGATAATAGAACTGGAAACACCCAACCAGAAATAGACCGCTTTGAATATTTTCAATATTTTTATGACTCTTGATTACATATTATAACTTCAAAGTTCACCGTTCTGCTTACTTACTTTAATTTTTTATAATATAATTATATTTTTTTTTTACTAATTTATTATATTTATTGCATTGAATTTGTTAAACTATTATTTTTCATTTACTGAAAATAATCTGTGTGATTGACATACATAATGCCAAATGGCATGGAGTGTGTTATCTGTTTGAATATGAGATTCATATACTATTATAGAAAATAAGAGGATGAAAAAAAATCATACGAACAAACTCATTGGTTCAAATATTGTATCTCAGTATCCGTATTCATAATCCTTCCATCCCTAAAATCATAATTTGGCGTTGTGTAGCTACAGATATTCTATAGTTATCTCATTTTTTTTTCGGGCCAAATATTCTATGCAATACTATGTTTTCGAAAACCTTGAGATATTGTCCATCCTTTGACGTATTTAGCCACATTTCGTACCCGTAAACTGTACAGCAGAAAGGATAATATCCTTGTTAATTTTAACTTTCTGGTTTCTAGACAGTAGCTAATCGCCAGCATAAAGTTACTTAAAAAGGAACGAAATTGCATAAACAACGTAATCGTATTCCTAATACAAAGTGAAATACTTTTATAAATTAATAGTAAATACAATTTTTCCCGTCATTTATTGCTTTCTTTTTTTTTTCTTTTATCTATTCACTTTGTTTTGTTTTCATTTTTGTGATTAATTTGTTTTTTTTACATTTTTGTTTGTAAGTACTCAAATGTAAAAAACATTAAAATAAAATATCTTTAAGAAGTCGATAATTAGTCCAAAGTTTCTTTTTATTCTGTTTTTTACTTTATTTTATTTTTGTGATTTTTTAAAAATAAATTTCTGTGAGTATTTAAATATAATGGCGCTTAGCATCTTTTTTATAAATTATAAAAAAGATCTATCTTGTAATTGCACTTAATCGTTTTTAATTTGCAATACTTTACTCTTTTATACTTGTGATTGCAGTATAGGGCGAAAAGCCCTATTAAACACTTATCATTTGAATAAATAAAAAATAAAATGACAAGAATTTTCCTCTTTTTATCTTGTTCTTTTGTCTTCTTAAATTTCGTTTATTTTAGTTATTGTTGAAACTATCAGCGTATTTTATCTATCTATCTATATGATCTATATCGTCGAAACCATAGCATTATAATTGCAGGGTGCTCTTTGAATAAACGAAAATAAATTTAATTCTGGGACTTCCAGTCCCCTTAGAATATCAGAAATGTATTTGTACTATTTGTCTACCTTACAGTGAATATTTAAGAAAAGGTTGAATTATAAAATATTTTGCAATAATTGCAGACCTTTAAATCATAATTAGATATCTATATACACCTATTTACACTAACAAACAATAAACATAATTACAGTGGAGCAATAAACAGTTAAGACGATTATATATATATATATATATATATATATATATATATATATATATATATATATATATATATATATATATATATATATATATAACTATAATACTTACATGAATGCGGAAGATTGATTGTTAAGGAGGAGGAGAAATAATTCATGCTTCAAGGTGGTTAAGGACGAGGATTTGCGAATTAAGATGGGTAAGGTATTATCCGTGCGAATTAATCCAAAATGAAGTACCACGAAAGGTAAAGTATTTTTTGAAGCAGGCAATTCTATGAAAGGGTATATACAAGTTTTTAGGTAGGGGATCTGGTATTTAAAGAGTGTACAGAGAAAAACGGAGTGAACACATTTAGAATATAAGGAGTCTTTTCGGTTTTGAAGGCTCGGAAAAGATAGACAACTAGGAAGTATTGCCGTCGGAAAACAGGGTGAAGTCTATTTAACTTGGAGTACCAACTGGAGACATGAGCGCCTCCTTACGAGCAAAACTCATTTTTTCAGCCTTTAAATTCTTCAAAAACCGGGAATCCTGCTTGAAATTTCGCGTCGAGAAAAATCAGGAATCATATTTGAAAAACATCCATTCATCGGGAATTTTTAGTTTTTCGTGTAATAGTTCATTTTTTTTCCATCGGTACTATGCAACAAGTGAAGATTATTAGTGTATTAAATACTGAGAAGAAGATTGATGTCGTTGTTCCCCTTACCATACATCATTGAAAGTTTGAAAAAGCCCCCTTCCTCTAATATTGTTCATCAGTCCATCTCTCAGAAACACGTTCTCATTCTATATTCTGTCTCACCTTACCGGGTCGCTCTACCTGTCGCTATGTGAATTAGGGATATCATGGATCGTCAAAATAATGTTTTAGGCAGCTCCGAGTTTCAATTTAATCTCATTTACCTTCGTCTCCTTATAATATGTTCGCCGATTTGCCCCTCGCTTTTGAGTCCGAGGGTTGAGTGACCAAGAGGCGATGGGGTTGCCAGGATTCATTTTATTCCTATAATTTTGATTATTTATTTTGATCATGGAAAATAAGTTTGTGAATAAAATTGTCGTGAAATTTATTCCAATATGTGAATTTTATTTATTTACACTTTATTTTTTTATTATTGTATTTACTAGTTGTTTTTATTTTTGGCGATGCGTTGATTCCTCATTGTAAGAAGTTAAGTAACAGTTTTTAATTATCAAACAATAATACAACGTTTATAATTATTCAAATTCATTCTAATGTCCCAATTGTACATTTTATCATAGCCGACCAAATACAAATGTTTATGGTTCCAATTTTTTTTTTCAAATTTAATTCAATAAATTGCCCAAAAGTGCCTTGAATTTACAGTCCACAGTCTTGAAATCCTTAAATTATGCATGGATGTTTTCATGCTAAATTACTGGACATTCTGATTTTATTTTTATCCGGTTGCATTTAAATTTTAGTTGAAGTATTTATTTTTAATATTAAAAATTAAGAAAATTATTAAAACTATTTTAAAATGTCTACTTTCTGTCTTATAATGGACTTTATGGCATACGTTCTATGTATAACGAACAAGAACAACCCAATCATTCCTAGTAGGATCACGTTTATGCACAGGGCAGTTCCAAACTAGCCACGCTTCGACCGATATATAAAATGTTAATACTGCCATTGTCCATGCACGACGTTGAGTGATGTATGCTAGTCACGAAGGCAATGCATCTATTTCTTTATTATTCCGCGAACTTGAGCGTTCTCCGCGGTTGAAAACATCTGGGACAAATAGTTCCAAATCATAGCCGTGTTCCGGATACTTAGTGAGTTTTCCGCGTAAGTACCGCGATTTCATTCTGGAAGGTGTCGGGAATTCGCTTAATGACGTGGAACCGACTGAATAAATTCGTGGATGGGAGTCTAACATAACGAGCCGTTAGTGATAGCCTTAAGGGAACCCCGATTCGGACCGTACAGCGGGAACTTGGAAACGGCCGAGGTTGCTTTAAAAATGCTAACAAGTCTCCTACCCTGAGGCAGATTTACGGTGAGGGGAAGGAACCTTTGGTAATCTGCGGGGGTCAGGGGTACACCTCGGGGTCACACCTGGGCCAGGATTGCTAGTCCTCCGGGAGTTCGCCGCTCTTAGTACGGAATTCTCTTAGATTTAAAGGAAAAACTATTTCCAGGTCTGAGAATTACTAAAATAAAACAACCCATGGCAATATATTCCATTAAATTCTGAGTTCTTAAACTGTTGTTCACGCAACTCTGGTGTGCCGATGGTACGATTTCAAGAAGTCCGTAAAATGATATACTCTCCTAAAGTAAAATATCGAATAAGTTCGACTCATTTCTTAACCATACGTATTTATAAATATATTACACGATACTGTTTTTGAAATAGCATTTTCCTGTTATTTTTTTGGACGGAGAGGCAAATTTCCAAAACAATGTTTTTATCTTTAATTAGATTCCTCTTGTCAAAATATTTTCAACGGCTATTGTGAAATTTTCGAAATATGATTTTTATTAAATAATTCTAATAATGATATTTATTTTACTATAATTATTATTATTCTTAGCATTACAAATCTATTACCCTTCCTGGCTCAAATAATCATGAGTGCACTAGAGAATGCGCTTACACAAAGCGAAACTGCCGAGAAGCTTGCGTCATGTTGTATAGTTGATATTGATCACGAAGTCATATTGATATGCGAAATTGTTGCGCTTCATGATAAACGAATCCGATATTTGTGGTATCCTGCGGATTCCCTAAACATTTTATTATTATTTCTTGTTATGATAAAATAAGTCATATAAACCTGTTTATACTCGTACTTGAAATATTGAATCATACTTGAATCAGTTTTAAGCATTTGTGATTTAATAGAAGCCAAGTCAAATATAATTGGCCTAAATCGATATTATTTCATTGATGGACAGTCTATTATCTAAAACGCGGTATCTGTTCTTTAAATATTGAAAATACATAATTCACCGTTCAACCAAAGGTCATCCATCATCTTATTATTACGACATGAAGCGGACATTACACAAGCTAGAAAAGAAGGTATAGAGGTATTTGACGACGAACTTTATAACCATATTTGGTTTAGGCAAGACAGTATTACAACCTATATCCAGGACCTAGAAAGGAATTGTGTAAGGTATCTCCTTAACTAACTAATTAGAAAAAATTAAATACCAATAATTACTGGTTTCCATCATGCCTCACATCTGATTTTTTTTTTTTTCTGGTAAAGCACTAATTCAGCTAGTTTTGAAAACGATAACATTTATGAATTCGAAAATAGAAATTGGGTGAAATGGGATTATGGGATTATGAATTCATTTGGTATTTACATGGAAAAAGAGATGGTATTCTTCTGTTTTATTTTGAAACCCGGTTCGTGGTTGGTTATATCTAGAACATTAGAAAATAGGGTATGGTGTGTGTATAGTGTGTTTCAGTGTGTCGGCTATCAAGCATCACATAAATAAAGTCATGAAATAGTCTAGAAGCAGTTCTTGGAGTCCCAATATTCCAAATTGTTTTAATAATATCCTCGGAATTTTATTTAAATGTTAGTGCAATAATTAAAATCTTTGAGCGCTCAAATTATGGTTGATATTTTTAGACCAATTTATCTTATGCATTTTTTATGTTCCTGAAAAAAAAAGTAGAGATTTTAATTTATCATTTAAATTTTAAAATTCAACCTACGTGAACTTAATAAGCGTGTTTTATACCTATTTCAGTTGGATTACTAACTCTTAACATCTATGCGCATTGCCGTAAATCAGGACTTCTTTCCTGGACAAGCCAGGAAGTCGTATATACGGGTAAGCTAACAAATTCACACCTTAGCCAGCTGAGATTTTAAAATGTCCTGCGGTATTTCAGTTCGTAGCATCTGTCTAAAAGACCCAAACGACTTTCCTGTCACCAACTATTATTTACAGAGCTATAAATTCAAGCTACATGGGTTAGCTGCACTTTCTCCTCGAAACTTGAGTGCTAAAATTATAATATAAGCTAGGTAACCTTATACATAACAAAGGTGGGGTGAATTACTGCTGTTTTTATTTGGCAATGGGCTCTTAAAATATCAAAAGGTCATATGATCTGTTGGCATCAAAAATCATAGGGAAAGATGTAAGGATTAATGTAGCATTGTATCACTATTACTAATTGTTGGTTATTTCATAAATAAAACTTCTCTCGTTGTCTATTTATTGTAATCAAAATAATTTTACATTCAATTTAAATATCATCCACAATTGTAATATCTAATTATTCACAAAACTAAAGTGTCTATACACTATGATACTATTATCATAATAATTGGTCAAGCATATTTTTTAAGATACTATTTAATTTAACCATATTAAAATGTCAAAAGAAAAAATATATATACCATATATAGAGTCTTTCGTTGTCGTACCCAATTTCTTACCACACCCTTTCCATCAATACTTCTAAATCCTTTTCAATAAATTTTTATAAATTACAAGAAAAAAATTATGGTTGAGATTTAGAATACGAGATTAAAATCATATCGGCGGAAAAATGATCAATGGGCTTAACCTTTAAAAAAATCGAAAATGATTTTTTTTATAAAATGTTTCCTCTCGACGCCCATAATTTTTTCTGTCTAACATTAAAATTAGCTCGTGAAAGTCTCTGGAATATAATTAATAATTTTGTTAGCGTCCCTCGTAAAGTTTTAATTTTGGGGGTTACGGCTTTTTTGGCTTTTTTACCGTCGATTTGTATTACAACAATTGACTGTAACCTCTCAGCCTTTGGAAGCTAACGATAACTCTGGTAGAACAGAGCTAAAATGCCTTAAGTCCAGGTTCGAAGGGATATGCAAAACTCAGGAACTATTAAACGTAGAGATTATTAGAGCTCAAATTTTAGAAAATTTCTCTAAACTTTACTTTAATGAAGGTATTCATACTGTATTATGTGCGACAGGTAGTTTAAAATGAAAAATATATATGAAATAATATATGAAAAATACAATTTCTTTTTCTTAAATAAAATAATAATCCATTGGCGTGCCAAAGTCGAAAATTTGGAACAACATATTAATAAATTGCATTAATGTGCTCTCTCTCTGTCTTTTTTTTCTTAGTTTTCTGGACTACAGTAGCCTTGAGAGTAATCCACTTTAATATCTAATACCTGTTCTAAATGCTCTTGCTGCTCTTACCCTGGAGATGCCTAAAACGTTTGGCGCCCAAAACGTTGGCTTGTATATTAAAAAATAAAAACAGCTTGCTTATTATTCCATTTTTTATATTAAATTTTTACCTTTCTGGTCCTCTTCAACTTATTATTGTGATTACTACCGTAGAGAAACATCCATCACTTTTAAATTAGTATAAAGTGGATTTCAGTTTTATCGAGAAAAAAAGTTTTTAAATTAAAATTACTTTAAGGAATTTTCCAGCAAAATTCATTTTTGTTTTTTGATATTAAAATTAATTGTTTAAAAAACAAAGTTGATGAAAATAAATTATTTTAAAGGCAAGATCATTGGAGTCAGCAGGTCGTAGGAGAAGCACGTTCGTAACATAACATAATGGAGGAACATTCTTCCCCTCGAAAGCCGTAAAATGGAACCGACGTAATGTTTTCTGCTATCCTCCTCCAAGATTGTCAGGAATGAGAACACGTCCGAAGAAGAATTCTTCTTGCATATTTTCCAATAACGACCTAGGAGGCAAAGCACTAATAAACACAGCCGGATTAAATGTGCTTCATTAGGCGAACATTGTAAGTTAGGAAAGGGTTAGCGTTCTGGTTAGTAGTTGCTATCCTCTGGCCGGCATAAACACTTCGAGTTACTGTAATTACAGAATTCAGCCAATTAGAGGGAGTGGAGGGTGGCAGGCTATCCGCTCTAACTAATATCTTCGGCTTCAGAAGGTGGTTATAAACTCTTCGCCTCTACTAATATATCAGTACTTCTGGAGTAGAGGAACGCTCAGGTTCGAAACTATGCATGTTGAATCCGGCATGCATTAGGTATTCCAATCGTGTTTGCTTTCGTCTGGGATCCTTCGGCATCTGAAATAAACGTTTAAAAACCATAGCAAGTAATTACGCTACTAAAAATTTGTGAAGTAATAACGAAATTGTTACTTTGAAGGAAGAATATTACCTGAAGGTCTTCTAAAATAAAATATTACGTAGTAATAGGCCTGAAGAAGTAATAGGTAATAGAAGTAATAATTAATATAACTTAAGTAGCTGCATCACGAAGGATAAAATGGGTATGTAAAATTGTGAAGTTTAATAACGAATCAATCACTAAAAAGTTGATGAACCGATCGGTAAAAGCACGAGGAAAAGACCGATATGTTCCTAGCAGGATTGTGTTGTCACTTATAGTCCGCGGACGACTTTTTATTATTTTTACTATTTATTATTTTTATAATGCATTGGTGATATCATCTTTCCCAGACCCCTCTCCCTTCCAAACTACCATTATTTCTCAGTGTCCATTCTAAGTAAAAATTCAGACCGTTACATAAATTATTTATTGATAAAACTTATTCATTAACATATAAATTACAATCTACCACAATCTAGGAGAATTGGTAATAGTAATAAATGTGAACATTCCTAAATATATCCAAAATAAAATAAATAATATGTAATGAAAAAAATAGTATGTCAATATATTTTTAAACATGAAAATAATTTTATATATAAAATAAAATATAAATATGTTACTAGGTCTCATCAGACTTTGGCGTGTAGTTTCATGATATCGTCAAAACATATCTTCTTTTTTGGCAGTTAAGAGGGTTTTTTAGCAGAAAGACCTTTGAAGGACCTCAATTCTGATCGTAGCGAATTATTTTTAACGGAGGATATTACAATATATGTGTATAACAGCCGTTCACATCCTCTTTATTCACCTGCACTATGACGTGCGATTCCTAATATACTTTCCAACGGGTATGAAGTTGGATAGTATTAAAATTGGCTTTTCATAACGTAAATATAAATTTAAAAAAAGATAAATAAATATGATTTATTTTTATCGGATTTTTTATTTTTTTTATTACATCCGCCTTCTCTAGCTTTTGGTAACATTAACATAATTACGCTGTTATGTGTATGTTGATGTTAAAAAGTTCTTCAAGGTATAATTCTTTTTGAATGCTTCTTGCTCCAGTTCCACCTGTTGCTAAAGATCGCAAACTACATCGGCCGAGAGTAAGGTAGCCTAAAGTGATAGGAATAATCATGAAATGAAAACACTAAATTACGTCCATACCTCCATACTCGGTCTGAGCACTCCCGAACCCGCTCTTCCTTCTGCCCTGCTTCAATCAGGGCCCAATGCTCTCCCTCACCGCGTCATTGGTACTTAAAGCCAATGGAGGCTGAATGAGAGTCCCTAAAACCAATGAAAGAATGCTAAAGGCTTGATAATTTTACTTCATTAAGTTGAATTTTATTTCAGTTCAGTTTGCGGATCTTGTGTCAGTTAACTTCTCTAAATCTTGCTGAAATATATCCACATCTCCTTTATTATTTATTTATATTGCTGATCATGTTTTGTTTATTTTTTTAAAGCGCTAATTGTTACGCGAGTACAGTTGTTTTCATTGTACGAGTTCGCATTTTGAATAAAGTAATAAATAAGTTGTATCGTTGCGGGATTCACGTATCTTGATCCGACTGAATTGAAGATATTTATCCACAGCTCGCAGATTCGTATTATTGATTTTTTTTTGTAGTCCCGTTTACATCATATTTTTAATTGTTTAATGGGTTGGTTTAACAAATTTAAATTACTTTTCCTCGATTATTTATTTGTATAATTCCATCAATATGACCAAACTATGCACACAGGTTTCAGGAGTAAATTTGACTTATCTGATGAGATATAATATGGATAGGCTCTCAACAAATAAAAATGCGACCTCTCTATTACAATTATTCTTGAAAATGAAGCACCCAGTCCAATTCTCGGCATGAGGTTCTTATTGTTGCCATATAAACCCGTATGATGAGCGATAAAAGCATATGACTGGACTATTTGAATAAGCATAATAGAGAATATATGTATATCTAGCATTGATAGGATCGAACTGTCAGATCCGGTCTAACTAAAAGGTCACGAGGCAGATAGATATCACAATACACGATTAAGATTACATATCAAAAGATAAATTCATATAGACTTATAGTATGGTAATGTTCTAGATTCCAATATTCATTTCAGTAGCCAGAAGATTAAATTAATAAAACTTTTAACGCTTTTTTAATACAATATTATACATGAAAAATATTAAGTAAAAGTAAATATTATATTTTATTATGATAATTATTATATTTTTATTTTTTAGTATGAATACTGCAGGACCATCAGGACCATGTCTTATACTTATTTTTAAAAAAAAAGTATTTATTTTTTAAAGAACAATGATCCATGTTATCGGGATTAGACGTACGGATGTCTATTACCACTCAAATTGTAGCTAGTTAGATACTCCACAAAGTAGTTTATAATGGTTATCTTCGTAGGAAAAGAATTTCCATTATATTAGCTAAAATAAATTCACAAAATAATGATTTCAAATTTTTTGGAAAAAACAATTGTTTTTTCGAAATATTGTATATCGGGAACTTGTGAACGTAAAGAGAACTATTAGGGCTCAAATTTTATTAAATTTAATTTCCTTTAAAAAAGACATTTATTATGTTTTTGTGGTTGGTAGTCTTAAAGATATTGAGCATGAAATGAAAAATGAGCGAACATTTTAGAATTTTTTTTCAATTTCAATTTCAATTCAATTTTTCTTCGCCATTTCTGAAGTTTTCGGCTTCAAGACTTATTTTACTTAGAATGTCCTACACTTTCATAATTCACATTTAAACCTTTTCCTGAAATGAACACCTTATTTTGCCCCTGGTTCCAGGGCTATTCGCGTTACTTAACTTTATTTCATACATTTGGAATAATGATATATAATAATAGTTAAATACTAAAAACCCCTTCTCTATTCAAACTTTAAACTTTTTAATCATTCATTGACCATGTATCGTTAAAGTAGTACTTAAGTGATACACCCAACATTTTGGGATATTGTTTATATAAGAAATTTATTAAATTGTTTTTAGATTTTATAAATTGACTGATTCTGCAGAACTTTTTGTAAAAATAATGTATTGTAGATTTAAATAAGAAATTGTGATAATTTATTAAGTTTATCGTAGATACTGAAGAGGAGGGACAAAGCATCTCCGAAAAGTCTAAAAAATAAATACAAAAAACCTACTGGGTTTTTAATGGACCTCAAGGCAAATTTATTGAAGATAACCACAGAATAGAGTTTATTTAACAAAGAATAACAATTCTGTTCGACCTGCTGGCAATATCTATCAGTCGATGCCAAGATTATCCCATAAAAAATTACAAAAATATAACAGTATTTTTTTTAAACAATATTAATTAGTTGGGTGATGTGGAGAATGCAAAGTTAATAGGATCAACACAATTTGAAAGTTATAGCCTATAGATTAAGCACATGAGAGTTGTTAAATATACGATAGTACCAAACTACCAAGGTGCTTGGTCAATCTCGTAAATTAGCACTTAATTACTGATAAGAATATAATTTATAATATAATATAAGAATACTAATTTAGAGTAATACAAAAATAATAAGACGGCACTATCAGAGTATTATGGAATAACATAAATTACACTGAAAAAATACAATATAAATAAATAAACTAAAATAAAATAATAATGCATGATTAATTAGTAGAAAAATAATATATTTTATTTAATATGCTTCAGGACATAATAATACTACATACTACGTAAGACACAGAGGATAATAATTATGGAGTTGCTAGAAAATAAGAATATAATATAATTAAAGAACTACATGCATCTAAGTATGTAACTATGTTATGTGTAACAAGATCGTTTGGATTTTGATGAAGCCAAAATTATTAAAGTAGGGAAAGGGAAAAATTATATGCTTGGTCAATACTGTTAGCATAATAACCGCTGACTGTATTGACCAATGTTCAGAATAATAAGAAAATATTCAATCAAAGATTCCTTTAATAGTCTTTCTTCTATTTTCATATTTACCCCAGCCCACTTTAATTCTTCCTAACGAGATCTTCCATTATCTTCTATTATTTTTACATTTTTGATCCGTATTTTAGGCTTATTTTGAAAAGATTATGTGGCAATCTTAATATAGAAGGACGAAGAATTAAAGTGAATGGTCGATATCTAAATAAGCTATGATTTGCCAGCTACAGATAGTGGCTATCATTAATAAAGAACAACGGAATTTCATATCTTATACTAAATATTCTTTTCTAAAATGTTTTATGGTGCTCTGTCATTGTTTAACGAGGCACAATTTCTCTGACAGTGATATATCTAAAATATCTAACATATCGTGCCATTAACCCTAAACGACGCCGTATATAAGATATTTCCTTTTTAATTCTTTTCATTTTGAGAGAGTAATTATAACAATTATGGAAGGGGAGGGTGTAGCCTGATGCCAATGACTGCCAGGTAGAGGAGTTTGACCATTAAGGAGTTACTGATGAGGAGGACGATTAGCTAACCACCGCGGCACCTTTGCCTCCGTCGGGTGATGGATACCGTCCTCTCATCTTCCTTATGGCTGCAATTCTTCTTGTAGGCGACATCACCAATGTGGGGACTTACCTGACTTGCTGTGTCTCAGGGGTGAACAGCACCGTTCGATGGAGAAGTTCTAAAGGAAAGAGTTGGTAGATGGATAAGGCATCCGCAGAATTAGGATCATGGCCACTAGAAACTACAGATGCAAATATAATTCTAATTACAATCTATATCTTGTATAAAAGACAAGAATTCAGATGACATGTGTCACAGCAATAAAATAAAATATGATGTTCATTAGGCTTGACATCTTAACGTGTTCCAATTAGAGTAAAAGTACGTATTTCAGAGAGTTAAGAACGCACTACTATAAAGCAAGGAGAATGTATTAATTTCATATAATAATGTTGATGATAAATAATAACAATTAATTAATGAGAGTTCTTTCTTAAAAAAATGCTGAAAATTATTACACAATTATTTCCAAATAGTAATATTTGAAAAATATCTGGTCTGTCTATATACAGGACTTTTCGAATTTCTTTGGTTTACAGTTCAGATAATTGGATTATTTTTCAAATGAGCATTTGGAGTGTTTCCTTGTTTTGGCTAAATAATGAACCAGTCGACTTTTACCCGATTGAGGTACCTTCAGGACTGAAAAACACAAAATCACAATTAATGCCAGATATAATAGCACTTCTGACTTCAGAAATTGAGTCTGTATTGAACTCAGGATTCCAAAATAACTGTGCACTTTTATTTTGAAAAAGTTCTTGCTCCAAATTAAACTTTTTCTTAGGAACTTTTTTGAAATAGTCCATACAAAAATTTTTATGTTATATGAAGTACTTACAACTTTTTGGTCAGAACTTACATAGTTGAAAGTTCTTTCAGAATTAATATCAATAGACGATTTGTTTTTAAGATTTCCAATTTCTTTTCGATATATCGTGAGCGGGAATCGATAGAGGTAGATCATCCTAAATTTTGAATTTTTGACGCTTAAGCCTTTTTAAAAAAAAAAAACGACGCCGATTTGTTCTTCCATTTCGAATTCTTCTTATTATCTATTATCTATAAGATTTTTTAATTTTTTTTTAACAATACTACTGTCTCCCGAGGTTTATCCCACAACCAGAATCCCAGATCCACCATAAACCAGATCCCTCTCAATCTTTGCCCGATAAGTATATGAAAGCTTATATTTGAGAACTTATATTTAAAATGTTCTAGTAGGATCTTCTATTAACAGAATTTTTTAAAAAAAGTTCTGGCAAGTTGTGTAGAATGTTTATGTTAATACTTTAATTGTAAAAGTTCTTGTGAAACAGTTAAACTGAAACTTTTTGAAAAAGTTCAATAGCTGTTTCGATCCCCGGTTGAACTGTTTCATGATATAGGCCATAGAATAATGTATCTTTTGAATTATATCTTGAACTGATTAACTCCTATTGAAACGCTGCATTCGATTCAGCGTTAGTACATTAAATAAGCCTCTTGCAGTGTTTTGACCACTTGTAGTGCTTCGACCACTGTGCGGTGCCCCGATGCGGTGCCCCGAACCGGATAGGGCCGGCACTGGCTTAATGGGCACAGCACTTCCTTCCCGGAATGAAACTACATAACCTTCCCTCTTGATTTCAAATGGTAGGCTTCGTTACAATTAAGGATCTTGGTTTGACCGACGCCTTCTGAGCCCATTCAGACCTCAATTGAGTGCCTGGCATTGGTAAGGGGATAACCCAGGAGATTGCTACATTATGTTGACCACACTCAAAAGGACACGATCAAGATCAAACACTAGCTCACTCACTCTCCCCTCTCCACTCCTCCGAGAAACTTCAATGACCGTGGCTGATGTTATTTATGTTAATAATACTGCATTATGTATATTATTGTTTGTATATCATATTTTCCCAATAAGCGTTGGCATGTAATAGTTCCAAGCGGTGAAGATGAGCCGTAGAGAAAATTAATGATTTTTCCCAAACAAGGTTCAAATTTCGCACAAGGCAGCCATATGGCGCTCACATACCTTTGGAGTCGTAAAATATTAGCTTCATGAAAATGGTTCTGATATTTTTGCTCGATCTGAGATTTCTCCTTACCTTAATATTATTTGAAATGCTTATGGAACGCTATTCAATGATTATGTGGAACATATATCAATGCTGTATCTCTGGGCAATCAAAATCTGGCATTCTAATGTAGAAAGCTGATCCACCCCCATTTTGGTTGGCGGTATATTTGATTCAAGCCGATATTTGGGGTTCAGTGTCCCAAAATAAGTAAGTTAATACGTGTTCAGTTCTTTTTTTAAACAGATTGGTCGTTTTAATTAGGTATTTGGATTTCACATATTTACTTGTTTATATATTAATTTTCTTTGCGCAGGATAAAATGAAGAAGTAAAATTGTTGGTATAATGATATAAAATGATAAATGGTACTTAGAAATAAAATTTAAATTAAGGTCCGCCATTTTTTTTTTCCAGTCAGTGTTTTTGATTTGACATTGCCACTTTTGGGCGAAAATATTTGAGGATATATTCAATAAATGAAATAAAAATCGTTCTCATTTTTAATTGACAGTATAATTTATTTGGAATTCCTATTAAGAATATACGATCGCCGAAGTTTGGCCTTAATTTGAAGTGACTGTTAAAATTCCTTAAATATCTGAAACCAATGCCTCATCAATTTGATGATAATTGATCAAAACTCCACGTGTGGAAAAGTGTAAAATTAAAATTGCTTTAGGAGAGTGATTCGGCACCTAACAATGGCCTGGAAATGGTGAGAGAAAACTTAAACACCAGGAGAATTTTTTTTCCCTCATTAATAGAACAACTGAAACTTCTTCAAGATATATTTTCATAGTTTATTGCCAACTTAACTTATTGAGCAAAAAAAAAAAAAAAGAAAAGAAAAATATAGTCGTAAAGAAAATAGTTTTTAAAATGCATTTAAATTAACTTTTTTTGTTGTAAATAATCCGGCCTAGGGTTTTTTTAATGAATAGATCAATTTTTTGTCATTACTTGCCTGTAAAACCGGAACGTATTTTAAAAATAACTAAATTTAACTTCTCAGTCCTTTTTTATTTATTATTATTTTTTTTATGAAGTGGTTAACAAGGGGCTCATTAGCGCTCATGGAGAGAGCTTGTCGTATTTCATATTACCCTGGCGTTTATTATACATTTGCAATATATAGCCACTATTTAATTGTTAATGTCCTTTTAAGGGTCCTAGGAATCCAAGAAAAGCATTAATTAACTGCTTTTGGCATGCTGCAAATAAACACTTATTTCTTTTCCCTCTTTTCATATTTTATCATAGATAGTACAAAAACCAATATAACGAGGATTAAATGAGAGAATGTGATCAGATGTCGGCTATATATTTGTTTGAACTATTATTCCTTTTTAACGACAAATATAAAATAGAACTGTTTTGCTCAAAAGGTTCCACAATATTTTAGTAAAAACAAAAATTAACAGTATAATTGATCTCATACATTTCCCCCCTATTAACATAATAATTAAATAGTTTATATATTTCTAAAATATAAATCACGAAATCTTAAAAATTATTCCTCGAATTTTCTTTGAATCCGAGCTCATTACTTTTGAAAAACAATAACCAAAAAAAAAAAAAAGATGTTCTGAGACAGCAATCCGCAGGGACTAGTCAAAGTGCCAGACCAGTGGGGAATAACGCTCCACCGGGCTCCTGAGTTCAGTACACGGCACTCTCACATAACAGAACAGCACACTTTACACTTACTCATACACAAGGTCATATACAGTACACACCTCAGGGCCACCTTCCCTGGGAAGACCCATGGTCGGGTGGGTATAACCAAACCACCAGTTGTCCCGAGGATACGGGGCAATCTAGCACTGGGCCAATCATCCGTCTGGAGTATAGCAGATTCAGAGAAACCAACCTAGCCTCGGATGTGGACAGTCTTCACGGAATCGACTCGGCGCGCTTAAGGATATACGAATGGGAACGTGGAACATAAAAACTTTGACAGGGAAGGAGATCGAGTTGGTGGAGGAATTGAGGACCTACAAAGTAGAAATTCCCGGCATAAGTGAAGTGAAGAGGAAGGGCAGTGGAGAAATGAAATTGGCTAATAATTACTCCCTAATTTATGCTGGAGTACCTAGAGGGGTTTTTGCCAGAGTGGGTTTTTGCTAGGGGTGGGCCTAGTAATGTCGCCAAATATGTATGAGCATTTAGAGAACTGGGAACCAATATCTCCAAGAATGATTGTAGCAGATTTTAAGATGACCATAGGTAAGATCTCCATAATCCAGGTGTATGCACCAACGGAAGATGCTAGTGTTGCAGACAAGGAGGCATTCTACTCGGATTTGCAAAAAATAGTGGATAAAGCTAAAGGAAAAGGAAGGTCAGTAATCCTGAGTGGGGACTTCAATGCCAGAACAGGAAATGATGAAAGATCTGGATATGGAGTTCTAGGGCTACATGGAGGTGAGAATGTGAGGAGTAGTAATGGACTGCGGCTAATAGACTTTTGTGTCCATAATGACTTCCTCATAGGAAATTCTTTCTATCCACACAAGAGGATCCACAAAATCACTTTCTCATGCATGGAACGAAATAGTGTAATTGACTATTTCATATATGATAGGAACGTAAGACAGTATTTCGCTGATATAAAAGTAGTAAGAGGAGCGGAGATAGGCAGCGACCACCTTTTACTTGTGTCTGATACAAAGATCATCCCAGAGTATAAAAGGAAAATAAAAGCAAAATAGAAAATGCAATCCGTAAGCTAAAAAGAGGTAAAGCATCAGGAAGGGATGGAATTGCACCAGAATATTTGAAATATGGTGGTCAAGAACTTCTTAAAGCACTTCAATCGCTGTTCCAAGAAGTGTATGACAGAAAGAAAATTCCCAGGGACTGGAAATATTGTATTATCCTCCCTATTTATAAAAAAGGATGCACAACAGACTGCAAAAATTATAGACCCATTAGTTTGCTTTCCGTAATCTATAAACTTTACACTTCTATCCTAGAAAAGAGACTCCGGCGGATTGTAGAAGGGCAATTAGAAGCGGAACAGGCTGGTTTTCGTCCAGGCCGACAGACGCAGGATCATATCTTTGTTCTCAGAAATATTGCTGAAAAAGCTTGGGACAGAGATAAGAATCTATATCTTGCATTTCTTGAACTGAAGGCAGCGTTTGATGTGATCCCAAGAAAAGAAATCTGGAATGCACTAATAGCCAAGGGTGTACCTGGAGACTTGCTGGCAGCCATACAGTCAGCCTACCAAGGTGCCATGGCAGTGGTAAGAATAAATGGTATGGAATCGGAACCTTTTCCAATTGCGAGAGGAGTTAGACAGGGAGATAGCTTAAGTCCCCTTCTATTTATAAACGTAATGGACGAAATCCACAAAATCTGCAAGCGCCGAACTG
The DNA here is from genome assembly GCA_948150685.1 of Rhaphigaster nebulosa. NCBI lineage: Eukaryota > Metazoa > Arthropoda > Insecta > Hemiptera > Pentatomidae > Rhaphigaster > Rhaphigaster nebulosa. Next base: position 101,241,556 of record OX411310.1, on the reverse strand, counting down.
CATGGACAACAATCGGGAAATGGAATATGGGAACTGTCCTCGTTCAAAGCCTTTTATACGCGGATGACATAGTCCTAATGGCCGACACCAGGACCAAACTACAACAAGCTCTGGTAGAATGGGAAGAAGAGTTGCTCAGGAAAGGGATGCAAATTAACACATTCAAGAGTAAAGTGCTGGTTATGGCGAGGGAAGAACAGGAAGATGTCCAAATCATCTGCAATGGCGAGACACTTGAGGTAGTGAAGGAATATACCTACTTAGGGACCGTAATTAGTAGCTCGGGTAAGATAGACGCCGAAATATCAAACAGAATAAGTAAGGCGAATCAAGTGTATTACCAGATTACTAATAGCATTATTGGCCAACGAGAAGTAGATAAGAAGACCAAAATGCATGTATATAAGTCTGTTTACCTACCTACACTCACCTATGGCGGAGAAAGCTGGACAACACTGGACAGGCACTGTAGTCGCATAACGGCAGCGGAAATGAGGTTCCTTCGCAGATCTGTTGGGAGAACTAGAAGGGATCGCATTAGGAACGAAAGCATTAGAGAGCAAACTAGACGTTACAGAGCTTAAAACCACTCTAGAAAGACGGCAACTCCAGTGGTTTGGTCATGTCTGCCGGATGAACGAGGACACGAATCCTATAAAGGTATTAGAGGCTCGACCCACAGGAAAGAGACCACGCGGACGCCCCAGAATTACGTACCAAGAATATATCCAAAGAATTGGAAGTAAAAGAGGCAAATCGCTCAATGAGATGAAGCGGCTAAGCAGGGACCGAGAGGAGTGGTTACGCTGGATAGAGGCTCCTCGACGCTAGCTAATGGCATTAAGAGGAAGATAAAGAAGAAGAGAAGAAGAGACAGCAATTGCCTTAAAAATAGAAAAGTATCTGTTTATGTTTGTCATGATTTGAAGTACTGGTTTTCCACGTTGAATCTGCCAAAACTCATGCAAGAATAAGTGAAAATTTGCTGTTTAATTTTAATTTGCATTTTAGTTTATATCTTTACGAGGATTCAACTGAAAGTAACTAAAAATTATCAGTTCATCTATAAGCAAAACATACATTACAAGATTCTGTTATGATCGATTTTATTTAAGATATTGCTTAATTCGGCTGAGAGAGAAGCGCTGGGATCTCTTGGAGTGTCCACACGTGGGGGTAAACCTTGGTTCGAAGTTCTCTAGGCTGAGCGTAAATGTACATAAGTATGAATACGTTTAAGATAATTTATTGCATTTAAACTGTGACTTTAATCTTCTTTGTCTTAATTATTTACTCATTTTCTTTTCTTTTTTTTTTTTTTTTTTTTTTATTTATTTATTTTTGTTATCTGTAAAGATGGTATGCTAATTATATTGCTCTACATAATTTCTATATCACAGATAGCTTTGCTAATAACATTTGTTATTAACATGCTAATAACATCTACTGATAATATTTTTGCTAATAATATTTGATTTCGTTAAAACTGATTCCTTGAAAATGCTAATAACATTTGCTGACAACATTTTTGTTAATAGCATCTGATGATTTCGTTTACGCCGATTTCCTAAAATTTTAACATTTCGCTATTGACGATATGAACAGTAGGTATCAAAATGTTATTAACTGTGAGAAGCATTTTTGCTAAAAACATTATTATTAGCAAAGCTAATAACATTTTTCTATTGACCGGTGTAGGCATTAAAATCTTAATTACAAAAAAGGTTATTAAAATTTGGCTAACATTTCGTTAACAAAACGCGCCTTAAGTGTGGCAGTTTGTAGAATTTGAAAATAAAATAGGATTTCTCTCTCTCACTCTCAAGTCAAGTGAAATTTCGAAAAAATAAAAAAAAAATAACCTATCTGCATACTTACTTTACCCCTTATTCAAAATACGAAGTAAATAAGGTAATGAAAAAGAGACCTGTGGGACTTTTTGTCACAAAGAAAAGATCAGTCGTCATAAGAAGTACTTTTTAATCACACACCATCGTGAAACATTATTTAAAGAATGCGGTTTTCAACTTGTTTTATTTTATTTTTTTTATGTTCAGGCTGCTGTACTCGTAAGACAGCTCAATTATTCTGTCGTATATGGTTTGCGAAAAATCAAGAATGAAATAATATACGAATCTCTGAATAGATATTCGTAAAACTTTATGTAGTTAGAGGAACATCTTAAAAAATGCACTACCAGATTTTTTTGTGTTATATTTACTACAAAATATTGGGACAACCAGCAGACATAAAAAAATACTGGCAAAAAAAAAATATCTTGAAATGGCTTGGAAGGCATGAGTAACTAGGATCTTTCAGTGGGGATTCTTCTGGGCTTGATATATTGAATGATGATGGGTTCGGAGTTTGTACCCTTAAGATGCTTTTTTCTACCGTCTACTCCAGACTAGCGGCGAAGTGGGTCCATCCCGATTATTAGTGCTTACAGATTCCTACCATGGGGGTTTCCGGAGAAGCTGCCGAAAATGTCAAGAATAGCGATACCAGTGCCCCACCTGCGGTGTGTCTGATACTTCCGAGCACGCAGCAATATCCTGTGCCGCCATGGATGGACATCGAGCCTGGCTATCCAGGAAACCCGGACTGCACGCCTTTGACGAGGCCGATTTCCCGATGTTGGGAGGGATAATTACCCCTTCTTCGTGGAATATATAGGAAGGTGGAGGTATAGGAAGTCGTGGGCCCACACTTTTCACTCTTGGTAGGGGCCGTCCACCCGAAGAAGAGAAGGCTGCCACCGCTGAGACAGCCTGAGAAGGAACCGCAGAATGAAGCTGAAGTCTAGTGGCAGTCCTGGCCAGTGCAGAGAGGAGGCTGAGGGTGGCAAGTCAAAGGCAGCCCTGACTACACGAATCAAGAAGGAAGGACACAAAGGTGCAATCAGTGCATCGGGCTGCACCATAGAATACCCAAATATTGTTCCCATAATTAAAGATACCCTTAAATTATGTATGACAATGATAAAGAATAAATAAATAAAGCTGAGTTTTATTGGCGGTAGTGGCATACATATATCTCATGACATTGGCAATTTTTTACAAAAAAATATTAGGAACCGATCAGGAACAAATAATTTCAATGAAAAGTACAGTATATTTTGCACTGAAGTAGAAAAAATGATATTTGAACATGAAAACAACAGCTTATTCACTTATGTCATTTCAATGTATCGACAAGGAGTGAATAAGAAAAAAAGCTGTTGACTTTATTAAAATTCTATTTTTATTGGCAAAAATATTTGAGATGCTTTTTATTATTATTTTTAATAATATTAAATAATCAAAATTGCTTTAAACGTAAATTTAAATCACATACAGCGTAATATTAAATCCATTAATCTTTCCTTAAAATGAAGTGCAAAGTGAAAGAAAATAAGTGAAATTATATTAGTATCTATCTAGTAGCTTACGAAAAAACAATCTATGTTTATGTTATAAAAGCCGTAAGAGACAAAACATTTAATTTCAATTATAATTATAAAAAATTGATTACCTTTAGTCACTTTATAAATTAAAATTTGTTATATTTCAGATTTCCTTGAGGGAGATTCCATTTAAACCTGCTCTTAGATAAGCCTGTCCCTTGCAGTGAACGACCCAATTAAAAATGTTTTTAATTAATTAAAAGTGATTTAAAGGAAAAATAACTGCTATCCGGCGTTTTATCATAAAATAAGCCCTGAGCATTTTTCAAAATTAATTTTTCTCAAGAAGGCAGTGGTTATATCGACATGATCGCTCGATGCACGTTGCAATTTGACGTCTCCCCTAGCGACATAAATTCCACTCCTGGTAAACTGATTTAGGAATAGACGTTTATGGAAGGGATAAAAATACTTGGCAGCGGTACTGCTTTAACACCAGAGATATAATGGGACTAATTTTGCAGCTATGGGTCATAAAAAATAATTAGGACCCTCGTGGCTCACAGTGGCTTGCGCAAGCTTCGTGTAAACCAACATAGCCAATCCCGCCATGGCTGCAGTTAAACAGCTAATGTCTACTAATTCCAGCTTGTTTATAGCTTAGATTATGAGGTCGAAGAGTTCTGGTTGGAAAAAATTTGTGCATTCAATTTTTCAGTTGGAAGCATACTGTTTATTTACAAACAAAGCATCAATGTTAGGCTTAGTGAAGCTCAAATTGATTGTCAAATCCTCTTCAATTCTTAGTGCTTAGTTAGTAGATGCTTATTAGTAAATGCTTAGTAGTAGTTAGTCTTTACTATTGTAAACATCCTGAATTATTTTTATTAATTGCAGATCGTGTTTATTTATCTTACCATCGATACATTCAATAATAATTTTTTAAAAATGTGATCTCTAGTTGTAGGCGTTAAACAGATTATTTTATCCATGACTTTTATTTTCTTGTTTTGTTCTTACTTACTATAATTTGAGAATTTAATTTATTAATAGTAAAGTTTAGTATTACTTTTAACTACTTTAAAATTTTATCAAGAATAAAAAATAAAATTATAGCACTGTGCCAATTGAGGAACTCCTTTTTTTTACGGTCGGCTAAAAATGGGAAGCAATTCTAAAAAAAAAAAAAAAAAAAAAAAAAAAAAAAAAAAAAAAAAAAAAAAAAAAAAAAAAAAGTATTATATGTCTATTGGAGCACCTAACTATTTATTAATAAATGCATGTTTTGCACTATTATTCTTATGCATATCACTTCAAATCTTTAGCAACTTGATTGCCTACTGACATTGATAGGAAAATTGTTTTCTCGTATGCTATTATATATCCGTTTTAATTAAATAAACGTATGTAAATATAAATTACATAAGATATGAGACCTGATATGAGGCAACTTTCAACTTCAGGTAATAGCCTCAACGGAGATAATTGAGGTCTTGTTTAATTTGCAATGCACTCATGGCCACATTTGCCCCTGAGGTTGAACTCTCTCCGAACAACGTTCCAAAGGCCAAGTGTTATGTAAAGCCATCCTCTTTTTTTAAGTAAATTCTCCAAGTTTAATTATTTAATCGTGAACTATTAAAAGAAAATTGTTTAATATAGTCGTCGACTAATTATCTTATTTACTGTTGGGAGATAGGCCATTTAATGGCCTTTGCAATTTGAGAAATATTTAAATTTGCCAGTTAGGACGTATTGCTGAGTTGTAATGTGAATAATTGTTGGAAGGGCAATTAGCTTGGAAAGCGCGTTTAGAAGTTTTAACATAATTATTTCCCATTAAAACGGAATAGTCCGGGAGCCATCTTCCTCGTCTATTATGCATGATTGTTGTAGCATCACTTGCAAGGGTAGCGATTGTGTGTGAGTAACGGTGACAGTTCCGTTTGGCTGTGCCAATTATGCCTAGACCTTATTTATTGTGGCAAAATAATAGTTATGTCTAACATTATGAAGAAATTAATTCAACATTTCGACGTAAATACGCCTAAGAAATTGCTACAGTTATGCAATTAATCCAAATACCTCGATACTTGTACGCATAGCTCGCTGCGAAGGGGAGCACACTGCAATTTCGAGTTCGTTTTGCTTTTATAACTTTCAGATTGTCCAATTTTTGACATAGTGGAGCTACAACGTTCTTTTAACCGAAAGCACTCATCAAAATTTATCGATTTCGTGTATAAAAACGCTAGTTTAATTGGTTACAGTGAATTTAGCTAGAGCTCAACTTAATATTTACCACAACTGATTACAATGTCGGCTGGTCTAACACACGTTGAAAACCCAAGTGGAAATATAAAAATCGCAAACGTTTTTAACGAACAGCTCAAGAGGAATCCAGTGATGCTAACCGAGTCAATTGTTTTTTATAAAAAAAATCGTGATCCTGCCATAAGAAAAGTTTTCCATCTTAAATAAAACATAATCATCCGGAGGAATTCTTAGTGTTAAAGAATGACTATCACACACTCTCTTCTAAGATTATTAATTATTATTATTTTTTATTGGTATTATTGATGATTGCCGAAATTATTATTGGGTATAGGTAGATCATGGCTGTCGGCTTCCACTTGCTCTGGAGAGCGGCAGTCCTACACCGATGTGTAAATATGAAACCGCATTATTGGCGCCATTTTGTTTATTCGACAGCCGACAAAGATTTTCAACTCACAATAATACAAGTTTCATACAAGAGCATTCTTTTAATAGTGTTGAATATGCCAAGTTTGGAGCCTACAAACTACGATTTGCGGACATCATTAGTTTTCAGTTACTAATTAAAAACAACTGTCGCAGAATCGCATCGAATGCTTGTCGAAGCTTACAGCGAGCGTACTCTTGGCAAATCACAGTGCTTTGAGTGGTTTCAAAAATTCAAAGGCAATTTTGACGTGAGAAATGAAGAACGTGGAAGAAGTGTGCGATCTATTATGAGCTGCTAAAACCGTTAATATCGAACGCTATCCACAATATATGGACATATTTTGGTAACTCTGAATACTGGTGACAACCTCTTTATGCAATTTTTAAGGTTTCTCCAAATTGGTATAAGCTTTTCATTTTTATACTTAGGTAACATTATTTTAAGTTGAAAGGGGTATTTCAAATTTCCGTTTCATACGTCACATTGTTTCAATGTTTTTGGTATTATTTATTTATTCGGCTTAAAATAATATCAATGAGATTGATAGTCGAACGATACTTTAGTATCTCATTCTCGCCTTCCGAAAAAGCTAAATCTCTTCGGATTTTTTTTCTTTCACTCTGTCGGACTTCGCTTCATTGATTTCTTCAGTTATATGCTAAAAACTGTAAATTACTAAAATATTCCTAACTCGAACTCGATCAAATATTTTCAAGGATAGTGTTCAATAAACCAAAAAAATACAAACTGGTAAATTAATTTTTTTATGATAGATTTGACAACTTTTACTTTTCAAAAAAATATTATTGTTGAAGCAACCGCAAAAATGACCAGGTCTTTTGAATGAGGCGCCAAAGAAAAATAAAGTAGCTATCCTATTTTGAAAAATTTACTATTCAAAATATATAATAAAACTGAAGATATATGAATAAATGTCTGAATACAAATAACAAATGACAGGCCTTTGGATAAAAATAAAATTAACAAAATCGACAGAAGAAAATAATAGATAAATTAACAGACAAGATAGCTCAATTGTGATTGTAAAATGAATATTGAACATGATAAAATGATGGTACTTGATTATGGCGACTCCAATGGGTCAGCGGCTCAACGAGGGAATCTTGAAGAGAAGGGATGCTGCTCCGATAGGTCAAAGGCAGAATGCAGTTCTCACTGCAATATCATTGCAGGCTGTTGCTACGATGTTGTAGACGCCGCAGTAACTCCCGAAAGGTCGAAATGTTGGTAGGCCCACGCAGGACCGGATCTATGGAAGAGCAAAGAGGGGCACATTCCAAAAAGAATTTATTGGAAGGCAAATTTTGAACGAAATTTTACTTTTAGGTTAATAAAAGTACTCAGCCAAATTTCCAACAAACAATAGCCAAACCGGCAATCACGATGTGCCTATGTACTGAAAATTCCCTTATCTCTCCTTCATATCCAGTAGCCACTTTTGTACTCTAAACACGCGAGAACTATATGAGTAAATTTACAACCCGTCGCCATTCTAATTGACCTACACACATTTATAATGAAAACAATTTATTAAAATTTACATCATAACATCGTATCTCAGATAAGGTAAACAACATGGCCTCTTGCTTCACCAATCACTCTTGCCATTGATCCCTACAAATCATTATACTTGATTGTGGTGACACCGATATAGCTCTCACTGCAATAGCATTGCAGGATGTTGATGCGATGAAGACGTCGGAGTAACTTTCGAAAGGTCGCAAAGTTGGAAGGCCTACGTCTACACTAACTCACAATACAAAGCCATATTTCCAACAAACAACATGGCACTCACGATACCACAGGCGTTGATGACCTAGCGGTTTTACGCCTTAAAACCCAAACAAACTCACGATACCACAGATGGATGCATGGAATTATGTACAACTAATCAGAAAAAAGTACATGAGAGTTGGCCAGAATGACAGAAATACGTCAAAAGAACTCTTGGTTATTGGTTCGTTCAGCTTCCAGAGCGTAGACCAGTTCAAATACTTAGGATCAGTTGTTTGCTCTACAAATAAGATTATGATGGAAACAAGCCAGAGACTGATGATGGCTAACAGATGATATTTTGGCTTAAGGAATCATCTTGGTAAGCCCATAATCTCTCGACGAACCAAGTGCCTAATTTACAAAACGCTCATCAGGCCGGTCCTTACTTATGGATCCGAAACAGGCACTTTGACAGCCAAAGAAGAAAAAGAAATCCTTATTTTCGAAAGAAAAATATTACGGAGGATTTTTGGGCCTATTAGACAAGGGGACCAGTGGAGAAGACGGCATAATAATGAATTATACGAGCTCTACAGTGAAGCAAACGTCCTACGGGCCATCAAGTTAGGAAGAGGTCGCCGGAGGTTAGGAGGTGGGCCGGCCATGTCGCCAGAATGAGGGATGTCCAGATTCTGAAGAAGGTATTGGAGGGGAGGCTGGACTGCTCCAGAGGTAGAGGCATACCAAGACTCAGATGGGAGGACGCTGTTGCTAAGGACGCTTTGACCCTACTGAATGTACGAAACTGGAAAACAGCCGCACAAGATGGAGCCAGCTGACGAAGACTCATTGAGGAGGTCAGGGATCACACCGGTCTGTAGCGCCACGGAAGAAGAAGAATCAGAAAAAAGTAAATCCCCGGTACATTGCTACGCAGAGAAGTCATTCTTGTCGTAACAAGAAGTTACTAGGCAATGTCGGTCTAATCAGCTCTTATTTAATGCAATTACATTTAATCGCGCCTAACCAATATTAAAATAAAACAGTAAATTAATTTCCTCTGAAATGAGTAAACTATCTTACAAAAAATTAAAATAAATCTAATAAAATGACTTAATAAAACTATGTATTACATATATACAAATACATTATTATAATCTGGCATTAACATTTATAGTTACTCATTCTATTGTCTTCCGTGGACATTACTAAAGTAACACTATTGTGGAAACCTAAGAATTCTTAGGGTTGATTTGGATTACGATTTCTTATATTGGATGATTAAATATGGCGTTGCTTATCTTAAATATCTGATATGGACAACGTATGACCTACTTGACAGTCTATTAAACTATAAATCGGTGGCTTAAAAAGTGATCCTGAATTTGGTTATTAGTTTCCGAAGATTGCAGTATCTCAAAAACAAAACTCGGCGTCGCGACATCCATTTATTGACACACACACACACACACACACACACACACACACACACACACACACACACACACATACTCTTGTTTCTGGAGGTCTCATTCCGTTATTATATGTCGTTTTCTTTCAGTAAGTAACTAGTTTTCAAGAGATTTTTTCGTGTTCCGTGACAACAATAAAACTGTCAATATCACTGGATAAAGCATTAGAAATGGACAGTTTCGACATTTTAAGCGGAAAAACCCACTTAACTTATATCTTACTATACTGCCGCAGACTTGTTCATCTCACAAATGGAGAGGAAAACCAGTATTTTACTCTCAATTTTAACACTTAAAACGTATAATAATCTTTTTTAATTGGATTCGAAACAAAATAGCATTAGTTACCTTTATTATCGAACCATATGATTACTGTATTTAATTTTAATATAATTTTTGATGTAAGTTTATTATGATCTTTAAGTAAAGTACCGTTTTCGGCTCACCAATTTTAACTAAAATCTACTGTATTATTTATATTGATATAAAAGTCCTATTTATTAAATTTGAGATATTTTACATTATATTTTAATACAAATTTTGATGAAAGTCTAATATCACCTTCAAGTAACCCATCACTTCCGGTCTGCAAATGTTAGCCAACATTTATTATATTATTTATATTAATATGAAAGTCTTATATACCTAATTTGAGAAGTTTTGCATTATATTGTAATATAATTTTTTATGGAAATCAATGACCTTCAATTAAAGTACCACTTTCCGGTAATCACGTTGTGACAAAAAAGGGATGCTCACAACTAGATTATTCAACAATCGTAAATACAAAATTTTAACTTTCTACGGCTAACTGTTTTGAGTTATGCGAGATTCGCACGTAAGTACGAATGTACGTACAGACGTCACGACGAAACTAGTCAAAATGAATTCAGGAATGGTCAGGGTGGATATTACCGTTGAAATCTGAAAACTGAAAATTTCGCGATTACAACACTTGCTTTACTTCGTATATGGAAGTAAAAAAAGAGGTAAAAATAATTTCTTAATTTAAAATTCCAAATATCTAAAATATGAATCGAATATATCAATATTTGTGCAGGTAGTTGTATATAGCAGACCAGAGTACTGAATGATTATTCTTATCATTATTATTATTATTATTAACTTTTAATCATCTATTATTTTTTCCCAAAGATCAATAATTTTATTTCATTACTAATTCTTTTTAAATAATACTAAATTATTCAACTGTATAAAAAAAAAAAAAATCCACACCACATGTTTAATTAAATAAAATGAAAACATTTGATTTATACACCAAGCCATTTAGCATGTGAAGCCTGACCAAGGCGCTTGACATGATAAAACTGGATTGAAAATAGAAGACAAAAATATCTTGGATTGAAATGCAGGTACTATACACATTATAATTAGTAAACGAATAAATTGTAACTATATAACTACTTTACATTTGGTACTTTGTACTTTTATGATGAACTTAATTGAACTCGTTGCATGCTGGAGTAATTGCCAGAGTTATTCATTAGTTCAAATAATTTTGAGTTTATTTAATTTTCATTCACATTATCTTTATAACTCGAGATTATTAGTTCATTTCGGATATGTACTAATAATCATGAGGTATGATTTTATTTGTTAAACGTTTCTTCTTTTCCTGATATTTTCAATGATTTTCTATCATCTTTCTGTCTGATTACAAAGGGCGAAATTATTAGAACGTTAGATAATTTTTATTTAACGATATTAGTTCCCATTGGTGATAGAAGCCATTTTATCCCAAGTATAAAAACACGTTTTCGATGGGCTATATTTATTTTCAACGTTATTCCACACACGCAAAAGAATCATATGAAATATATTTATTTCTGCAATTTTTTAAAAACTGCTTTAAAAACTAAAAAAATTAAATGATTAATAAGTGAAATGGTAAAAAACTGTAAAAAATCAAATTATTTTTTAATTTTATTTATCAATTATTTATGTTTTTAAGTGAAACTGTCTATTTATGTAAAGCAGCAATTCATTCAATGAGTGCTTTTTTTTAGGCCACGCCTGTAATTCCAGGTCCATTTAAAATATTTGGTTTGTGTAAAATAAGTTTTACCATTTGCATGATGTTATTTTAAAAAACAAAATATATTTCAAAAATATCGGACAAACACCGATGAATGAAAATTATTTTCGGAAGATTTATAAATAAATAAATCGCTTAGTGTTGAAGAGCATTAAATGACATTTTTGAATTTGAGAATGTGGCTCCATCAAACTTCGTATAAGATTAGTTCTGGCCTAAGCCCTCACTAACATACCTACAACAATACATCTCTTTAGTCTCGGAATAGTCAGGTCCTGCAGTAGGGTAGGTTATGTTAAAGACAGGATTACAATAACCCATTATATTATTAGTGTCGGAGTTACATACTTCTGTGCCAGTATTATCTTAGAGCTAATTTTCTGGAATCAATTTGATCCAAGAATAATCTTTAGGCTAAGAAAGGCTTTGTCATAAGCCTAACTCCACAACCAGGTACTTGTCCTAAATGACCTCTATGCTGTTGTACCAGTATAAGGTTGTTGTTTTGCACAATATATATGGTTGTTGTTATATCCAATTTTTGAAAATTCCTATAATTTCATATAAAATGATATTTCATGTTTCAGCGCACCTTACCGATGATGGGAGCCTTGGAGAAGCGGTCGATTCTAAGCCAATCGAAATTGCTCACTTCGTTCTCCAGAGGCGTAAAGAGCAACGCCATCGGTTGCAACGAGCTTGAAGAAACCTCAAAAAAAACCATCAGCTGCAGGCGGCCAGATCTTAGGCTCAAACCACCAGCTTGCTATAGGTGAGGGCTTTGTTTTATGTTTTTTATCGTACATCTAGCAGTGTTGAATTATTATTATTGAATTACTATTATATTGGATTGAATTATTATTATATTGGATTGAATTATTATTATTGAATTAAGTAGAGACCTATCCTAAAATCTGCCGTGTATTTTGACAGATTACATCTGGAGGTTAAAGATAACGCGACTTTGATTTGGATACTTTTCTATCTTAATGTTTTATTTTTTTTTTTTAAACTTATTAATATTCAATAATATTGAATATTAATAGGTTTAAAAAAAAAATTCAATCAATTACAAAATATTTTTTGTAACAAAGTCGTAACTGCTGAACAGAATTAGGAGATGATCTTTGGATCATTTTCAATTCAGTATGAAATAAACGTTTGTATAAATAAAAATATTTTAAATGTTTGCCTAAAACTTAAAAATAATATATCTGTTTCATACAAACTTTTTAATACGGAATTTTTTACTATTTTGGAAAATTTAAAACAAAGAAAATAAATAAAAAATAAAACAAATTGAAATTAATGATAATTCAAATTTATTCACAAGTTGTACAAAATGGTATGTGTTTTTATAGATACTGCGATTTAAAATAATGACTGATTCCTGGGTAGGGTTTTAATTATAATTTTATATACGACTATATTATATATAGGCTAACTGCATTATCTACATTTCACTCCTATGTTGAGTAGAATTGCAGAATAAAATCAAAAAAACTTCCATACAAATCTCCTTACATATAGGAAAAGTGATTGTTAACCATTAGGTTTCATTTACCAGTGGTAGACAGTTTAAAAAAAATAAAAAATAAAATTCATACTAATATAACAGCGTCCGTCAATGAAATTTAAAAAAATAAATAATTTTTCATGATAGGTATTAGGACATTTATTTGGCTTATAGTAAATATATATATATATATATATATATATATATATATATATATATATATATATATATATATATATATATATATATACTTCATACTTTATGCTTTCGCTAAATGGCTAACATGGTTCTGGCTGTGTAACAGGATGATTTGAGATAGGGTTGAGAACTTGCTAGATGGTAGTGGGGCAACGGCGAAGGGGAATGAATGCTGTGAATGCTTTGTTCCCGGACCGCGTCGTTTCTCGCAACAGGGATTTTCCTTGGCCTCTTCGCCATTCAAACTCAATGCCTAGGGAATTTAAAAAAAATTTCGAGACCGATCAAATTTTGAAGTATCCATGCTCTCAAAAACGCATTTGAGACGAAATTGAAGTAATGTAATACCCATAAATATGCTGTGAGACGTCAGGTACGAGTCCAAGAATGCACGAATTCAATGGAGGGAGGGTATTTGGTAATCGTAGATTTTACAATTTTTTTATTGTACGCTTAGTGGCTGTTCTTGTATTTCATATTTATGTACGTCAGAGGAAAACTATCATTAGTCCACTATTGGCTGATTTTGATTTTATTATCGTATTTGCATTATTCTCTCCTTATCTTCCTCGTATAAGTTGAACAGTTTCTAAGGGGTCCACTACTCAATGCTGCGCGATCAGAAACTTCTTTTTACTCTGCTGTGGAACTTTGAAAATATTACTTAGACAGTTTACCTCTGACGTACAGATTTATAAATTAAAAAAATAATAAGAAATCAATTCTTTAATAACCTATTAAATTTTGAAATCATCCCGTTTTACTGCCAGTGCATATTAAAAAAATCGAGAGTTACATTTTATATGTAACAACATTATGGTTCAACTACTTTAAATTTAAATACTATTTATATATATATATATATATATATATATATATATATATATATATATATATATATATATATTGTGTTCAAAATGTGTCTATAGAGGACATGAAAATTTCTAAGGAAATGAGTAACATCGTCGCCACCACGTATAAATAACGAATGTATATACGAATATAGCTACTTTTCAAGCGACAAAAAAAGATAATTTTTTGTTTATCATTTTCAATAATACTAGCTCCGCAAGTAAACCTATTAGGTCCTTTTTACCAACACCTGAATTAAAAATTATAGATTTAAATATTAAGATTTTTCAAATTTATAATGTAGGAACCAATTTGTTTCCCTAACAAAACGAAAGACAAATGTTGCCACTGGTACGTCTAGTCTATATAACTTTTAATATATTTTGTAAGATTGATGATTGAACGGAATGTCAGGGATATCAAATGATTTTCGTTTCAAATATGCAATTATGAAATCATCTTAATTTTTATTACTCAATTTTAAATTCGTTATGGCTTAAGGTATGGTTTTTGCCGGGAACCTGACCCACCGATGAGGATGAGTTGTCCTCCGAAGGTTAAGAAGCGTGGAAGAGGTCCTTGTTGTCTCGAGACTGAGGATGTGAAAAAGGGTGGCTGCAAAGTAAAGAAGTGAAACTGTCTTAAAAAAAAATAATCAAATTCTAGTGTATCTGAAAATAAATGTTTCACCAACATCTTGTACATTTTTCAAGGAGTACGTATATTTAAATAATAGTAAGAATGAATAATAAGGAGATGAATTAGTCAAATCGTTACGGAGGATCGCTTGATGACCAAACATCAATCCGACAAACTATCAATCGGACTACGAAGTCTTCTTAAGGTAACTAAGGGTAGCTCTTAACTATAGCTTTTATATTTTATGCAATACTTGCCTAAATATCGGAGCAGTTTTTCTTTATAAAATATTTTACTTTCACTTACCTATAAATGAAATATATAGTAATAGTAAGTGTTGCGATCTTGAAAATTTTCGAATCCAAGTTTTCAGCGCAAATATATGTTTCAAGATCTCCTGAGTCCATATAAAGAAGTATTCCAAAATGGTGTGTGTGTCTATGTCTAATGAAAAGTTTTACGAAACTAATAATTTAAGGTAGGTATAAGCCTATGATGTTACAGAAACCTTTTCGCCGAAATCGACTTACCAAAAGTGCCACTTTATTTCATCGATTTTACACTTTTTTTTCTCGATTTTTTCGAAAAAGGCTTTGAACGATTTTTATCAAATTCGTTATATCAATGTACAAGTATACTCGTTGAAATAGTCTCATTGAAAAATCTTTTTTTAAATTATTTATTTATTGAAATTTACAACTGTATTAACTAAAACAAAATCTGTTGCGGTCACACAACTGGGCATCACAAATTTCTCTTACCGTCCTATAATAATTATCTTTTTAATATAATTTTAAAGAGTTCACATAAACAATACTTGAAATAAACTCAGTAGAATTCAATTCTTCACATCTTCGCCCACGTTTGTACAATAAAACAGTTTTTTAAACAATTTTAGTTCAACAGGTCCGTACACAATACATATATTTTAAGTTTGTCAAGTTGAAAATTTATTTTAAAAATTTCGCTTTAGTTTCCATTAAATAATATGAAAGTAGAAAATAATAAATTAATAATTCTGCTATTCTTACATTACATTATTTATTGTACGTATTACGTATTACGTATTGTTTACAACAGATTGGCGAATTGGTGGGAGAAGGTTCAGTCGCATCCGCCTCTTTTCGGATGCGCTCTGTTATCCATCTAGCGTCTTGTAGTCTTATTTAGTTTATTTACCACAAAATACTTATTTTGAATTAAGCACAAATAAAATTTTCTTTTCCCTATAACTTTTATAAATTTTCTTTTCCCTATAACTTTTTCCCCCTGCATTTTCTCGTTGATATACTACATATATGAAAAGTTAGATGGCTTTAAGGAGAAAATAGGCAAGTTTCATCTAAATCTGAGGAAAGGTCATCTAGGGATTTGATTATGACTTGGGAGTAGAAAATGTGGGAGGTGACAAATATATCCAGGATATCCAGGGAAGTAGGCCAATAAGTAGAGTTGTTTATGAGTGAGAGGATAGAATAGTCAGGAGATTGAGGGACGAGAAAGGATGTTACCGCGGGTGTTGGATGTTCAACAACGTTGGTTTTTAGCGTTGTAGTCTGCAATATAGCGCGGTCAGAGGTATCTGAATAAGGAATCAAGGAGATTATAAGAAAGGGTATTACCAGAAGGACAGTATGCAACTGAGAATGTTATATGGAAAGGAAGGTTTGAAATAACAGAGGTTGATTGATTAGCGTTAACTGTGAAGGGATGAGAATTTATGGATTCATGTACAACAACCAGTGAGGGCAGTGTTGTCCGAGTGGTCTGATCTATATGTGATGTAGTCATGTATGTAAAAATGTGACCGTAGAGTGAAGTGAGTTCAGTCAGTAGTGCAATATCTATGAAACAGGACTTAAAGCCGAATTTTCTAAATGGCATCCTCAAAAGTATGTTTAATTGTCGATTATTCGAAATAATTAACCGTCGCTCATTGTTAGCAGTACTTGGAAATGGATAAATATAAACTATGAAGGAATTAGGTAATTATTATAGGAGAAATGTTTTTCCACGCTGAAAAAAAATTGCCGGAAATAATAGTAGTAATATAGATCTGTGATATACCGTTAGAAAGTTAAACTTAAGAAAAATAAAATCTAGCATATGAAGTCGTAGAAGTTTATGGAGAGTGATGAAAACGGATAAACATAAGTGATTGTTGTTGATAATTTCGACTTTGATATTATTAAATGAAAAATAAAAGTTACCCTAGAAACTAATTAGAAATTTTTTTAATTTATTTCAAGTAGCAGTATATTAAGTAGTAGTAAGTGAAATTTGTGTGATGTGCGCACCCACCAATTTTTAAAAATATCATACAGCTAGAACCCGGTTAAGATAAACTGTTTAGGAATGAGAAGAGTAAAATTAATTCATATTGTATAGAATAATTAAGGAATTTTCACTTGAACACTGTTTCCATTTAAACTTAAATAATGCCTTGGAGACGAGACCATTTTTTGGATATTAAAAAAGGTATGCAATGAAATACCTTCTTTCGGTTATCAAATAAAGGAAAGAAAGATATATATTTTTTATCCAGCGATAATATAGCCGTCATAAATTGCGATATTTCAACACTGCCTCCTATCGAATATTTCTTGGAGGAACGAAACAGTTAGGTTTCCAAACCTTTCAATGGCTCCCAATAAAATGGCTATTTTAAAGAGGGGTTTCACCGGCCGAGTTGCCAAGTCCTTTGCTGTATTAAATGTTGCCTAGGGTTGGCTGTCTTATTCAAATCCAGTTGTTTATTGAGAGCCTAGAGTGTCAGGGATGTTGGCCTGTCCGACAGAAGGTCTCGTAAAGGTCGTGACGAAATCTGAACCCGATGCTGATTGTTGTTTATAAGCATTTCATAATACTTTATTTTCGGTTCGGCAAACATTTACCGGTACAGTTCCCCTTACCGGTACTTGTTGGCAGGTGCTAAGTTATGTTGTGCTGGAAATAGCAATAAAATTGCCGTGTTATGTTGCTGTCACAAATTGTTCAAGTGTGTGCGAGAAATAAATAATCAATTATTATTTTTATAAGTGCTATGTATGATATATATAAGTGATTTGTAAAGTATTTAATGCTATAATACAATCTATTTTTTTTTTTTTTTTTTTTTGTATTTTATGACCCGGTTATATTTTATTATTTATTTATCATGAAATAGAAAACTTTCACTTATTTCCTGGTGTTAAAATGTTTTCCTTTACGCCAACACTGTATTATTGTGTGTTATAACAATGTCATGTTGAAGTAAAATTTAGAAAGCAAATAGATTCTAATAAATACAATTTTATTGCTTTACGAATTCCTAATATTTATTAACTTATAAAAATGTACCATTGTAATGCACTATGTACTGTAATGTAAATGTACTATTGTAAATATTTGATAGAGTAATTATCATTATTTAAACCATTCTTGTTATGTTTTATTTAGTTGTTATTATTATTTAGAGTTGTGAGAACTAATTTTATTTAATTAGTCACATATTTGAATATCTATAGTAAAAGTCGATGTTAGTTGCAAATAAATTGCTGTGAGTCAAATCTTTTATAAATCGTGCGCTTTCTCAAGATTTGGCCGAAGAAACAACAAAGCGTTGAATTTATTGACAAAAATGCAACGTGGATTAAGGAGATAATCTATAAAGAAATTCATGGGACATTTAAACCCAATACCATTCGTTTTCAAAGGAAGGATTTTGGCTGCGGTGGTTGTAAAGAAACGTGGAGATGTGATCCGATATCTCGACAACACTAAAGTCTTTTGAGTATAAAATCGATGGCTTGGATTCGATTATGCAAGAAAATTTTTAAAGATAAATAAGTATCGAAAAGATTATATGCCATATACTACTCAGGATTCTTTTTGAAGTCGAACGCACTTAAAAATCGAATTCACGCTAAAACAGCCTGAGAATCTAAATGGCTTGTTAACCCTTTTCTCAGAGCCATTATTTGTACTCTTTTTTTCTGTATCGTGGTTTTTAAACATTTATCTTTTACATTTTTTGATGAAACAGATATTTCTAAGTTTCGATCAAATAATTCCACGCTGCACAGTAATTAATAGGTCTGAACTACCTATAATTAATTATATGATTATAGTTAAATATATAAAGCTATAATCATATAATTATAGTCTAATATTTTCCTGTTTATAGAAAATATACATAACAGGTCCTTTCTAGTCTTCAACTAATTATAAGTTTTGATTTATTTTCATCTTTCCAAATTTAGTAAGAGGTCTGTTATAAGATTCAATTGGTGAGCAAAAAATATCTTTCATTTATATTTAATTATATAATGTAACAATATGTTGACGTAATCCCATTCTCAGAACATATTTCTTGCATATTTCAATAGTATCTCTGTTGCTAATTGCCATAAAATTGAAGGGTCGTGTGAATTAAGATGACGATTGGTGGTGGTAATTTTGCAAAAAATGAATTATTGGTACCGATAAGAGTGTAAAGAAAATATTAAAAATATTTTCTCCTCCCATTCACATAAACCCAATAGTTAGTTCAGAACTGAGTTAATAAAGGTGCCAACTCATATGCCTTATAGTTAATAAAGTTAATTTGAATTCAGTTTTATCAGAAATCGAAAAATGTTACTTATCACCTTCATCCACTTGGCCCTTCAGTTATCCAAGTTACATTATTAAAAACTTTGCCTTTCTTCATTACATTAATGGAAACAATTAACTTGATTTAAGATATGAGGAGCTTGGTACAAAAAGTGGACAACTCTACTTCCAACCGAAACTGAGGTTTCGAGATCTGGTAGTTGCACTTCCGCCAAAATTATTTTTTTCCTTATAGAAAAGTGAATGGAACGATTGATTTTTTTAAGCTAAGTGAACATCTCCGTCGCTTAGCATACAAAAGTGGACGTACGTACATACACTTCGGGTAGAAAGCTCCTGAAATGGTAATAGAATTTTTTTTAAAAACATTACAGTTAATAAATGAACTTTTTCCTAACTCAGCATTTGAGCAAAAAAAAAAAAAAAAAAAAAAATCAAGTAGAATAGATTATGCCAGTGCCAAAAATTGTTGCCAAATATCGTTTTCGGCCTGAAGTGATGCAATAATAAGAAGTACTAGCCAACTTCTATTAAATAATCTCCAACCGAAATATTTTAAAAACTAGATGGATGAGAGGGGAAAGCTGCACTGGCTATGAGACGAGTGACGAAGAAATGGAATACATTTGATGGATGTGGATGGCTATTAGCTAGAGCTGAGGATGGTCGGGAGTGCTACCGGTTCCAGGTGATTGCACATCCGTGACGCAAAGCCTTGGCAAGGACGATCCATAGGCCAATAAGGAAACTTGTTTTGGTTTCACTCTCCCCCACCCCACTCCTTCCTCAGGCACTTCGGGTTTAAAACACCAACCTTATTAGTAATCAAGAGTTTTTCGATGTATGCATATGTATATTAATAGAAATGAGCAAAAACTAAAAAAAGCGACCAAAAAAATATTATTTTTCAATAAAAATGAAAGATTCCAAAAATAATGCCTTAAATATCTCAAATTCCAGTAAACAACTAACTAGTCAACATATCGTCAATTGGAGCATATTTATATTTTATTTTTTGAAGCTTAATGTATAGGTAATTTTTTTTCTTTTCTAACAAACAAAGGCATAGGTATTGCTTTTTAATAAAGTATTTTGCCTTATTTTAAGTATTAACTGATGATCATGATTTTATGTTCTAATATGTAAGTTTTGGCGTGATTTATAATTTATTTAAATGATGGATTTTTTTTTATGCGCTGTTAATTTTATAATATTTAGTAATTTGAGATACAGTTAATTTTTAAGATGACTGGCAAAAATTGTGCTAGCAGCTGCTGTTAAACAATTAGTTATATTTTTTTTTTGAACACATTATTAACATTTAATTTTATTGACTATTAATATATTAATATTTTTAGTTTTAAAGTGAAATTTAAATTTAAATTTATTAGTTTGGTAATTTGAAATTATAAGGAATTCTTTTTAGAGACTAGGTTTAAATACCGTATTATTTTGAATGTAATTTTTTTTTAGTATTATAAGTTTAAGATCTTTAAATAGAAAGAATTTCACGGTACTTTTTGGCCTTTTTAAGGAACCAGTTCTGTAATCGATAAACCACGATAAATCCTACCCTAATTTTTAAGAGTTTGCATATCTCTGTTTGAATTGAATGTTTTATTGAATAGCAATGCTTTGCGGAATAAATGTTCAGTGCACGGCCAATAATATGTTGCATGGAAGTAGGGCTCTTGGAAATGGGCCTTCTCCATAAAAAGGACATATAACTAGTTATGATGTTTCTTTAACCAAATTGGAATAACAATGGTCCCCTTTGCTGCAATTTTTCAGTACTAGTGTACTATATGATTGCTACTTACCGATTGAGGGCAGGCCCGACGAGAGGGAGGGGACAGCCGGGATCCGGTCGACCAGGTTTTAATTTTTACCTTCTAAATTTAACTTATTCGGAGTCCATAGTCAGTGACGGGGCCATTAGGTGGGCTGTCGGGGAGCTCAAGCCGTATAAAGCCCCAGGCACTGACGGTATCCTTCCATGTATGCTCAAAGAGGGCCTCAATGCTCTGCTCCCCCGAATCAGAGCACTTCTAGGAGCCTCTCTAGCCATCGGGTACATTCCAGAATCCTGGAGGAAATCTCTAATAGCTTTTATCCCGAAGAATAGTAAGGAGGATTACAGTGTTGCTAAGGCTTTTCGACCTATCAGCCTATCCTCCTTTCTTTTTAAGATCCTGGAGAAGCTGGTAGCAGTACACCTTACAAGTAAGGTTCTAGATCTCCATCCCCTTCACCCTCAACAGCATGCTTACCTCCAGGGAAAATCAACAGAAACTGCCCTACATTCCCTAGTTGGAAAAATAGAAAAGGCCTTGGTATATAAGGAATCCGCCTTAGGGCTCTTTTTCGATGTTGAAGGGACATTCGACAGGACCAGGCCTGAGGCAGTTTGTAGAGCCTTAAAAGAAATATCTGCCCCACCTGCTATAGCCAGATGGGACGGATTTGTTTTGAAGAACAGAATAATAGTCGTCTCAGAGGAGGGCACCAGACTAGAGGCGCAGGCCTTCACAGGTTGCCCTCAAGGGAGCTGCATCTCCCCACTGCTCTGGTGCCTTGTAATGGACAAGTTGTTAAGAAGACTAGAGGAGGCCGGATTCTCTGCCCAGGCATTTGCAGATGATGGAGTAATCCTCATAACAGGTAAGTTTATTGCCACCATCTTTGAGCGCATGCAGGTTGCTTGCGATATTGTTCAGACTTGGTGTAACGAAGTTAGACTTTCGGTAAATCCAACTAAGACTGAGTTGATTCTCTTTACAAAGAAACGGAAGCTGGACGCTTTTAGGGCTCCTACCTTTTTTGGCAAACAGCTCCAATTATGTCAACAAGTTAAATTCAACAAGTCGGGATTATTTTGGATTCCAAACTAAATTGGGGTTCCCATTTGACTGAAACCAAAAGGAAAGCAATAGCATCCTTTTGGCATGTTAGAGGCGCTGTGGGCACAACCTGGGGCTTTAAGCTTAGGGTCATGCACTGGATATACACAGCGATTATAAGACCTAGAATTCAATATGGAAGCATAGTGTGGTGGACAGCCTTGAATAGGGCCTCCCATGTTCGTACGGTAAGGATGGCATGTATGAGCATTACGGGAGCGTTTCGTACCACACCTACCAAGGCTTTAGAGGTCCTCTTGTATCTAACACCGCTTCACCTATGGCTGAGGGGCGAAGCGGTTATGGCCTATCTAAGAATTAAGGAAAACAGACAGTGGCAAGAGCGAGGCGAACTCACAGGCCACTCAGTTATTGCCAAAGTGGTGGAAAAGGAGATTCCTATCCTCCAATATTGTTGTCCTCAACTTAATAGAAACCTTACTCTAGACTCTAAAGTGAGATACTCTTATCCTACTATATCCGACTGGGAAAGGGATTTAATTGCCACTCAACCAGGCAACTTATCCTGTTTCACGGACGGATCATGGAAGGATTCGACCGGATTAGCAGGAGCGGGCGTCTACATAGAGGATTTAGGCATTAACATAAGTCTACCACTAGGTAAACACTTTACTGTGTTCGAAGCAGAAGTGTTCGCGATACTGTCTGCGGTCACATGTACGGAGGTTATCAGTTGCGACAGGGCTGGAATTACTATCTACTCAGACAGCCAATCGGCTCTCCAAGCCCTGGAATCCTCTAGGGTGACTTCCGTATTGGTAAAAGAGTGCAAACAGGCATTGGATCTACTTGCCTGTTCGAAGAGACTGGAATTAGTTTGGGTTCCTGGACATAAAGGAATCAAAGGCAATGAAATAGCCGACAAGCTTGCAAGAGAAGGTGCTGAGAACCCTATCTTTGGGCCAGAACCTTCAGTAGGCATCTCTAAAAGATATCAGCGGAAGAAGGTCCAGGATTGGACATGGAATATAGCAGGTAAGGAGTGGAGGGGGTGTGCGGGCCTTAGACAGGCTAAGGAACTAATTAAAAAACCCTCTGCTTCTAGAACCAAGTGGCTGCTGGGCCTCAACAGAAAGGAACTCCGATTGCTTATAGGGGTACTTACAGGGCACTGCAGGCTTAAAAGACACTTAAAGATTTGTGGAATAGCAGGGGATGAGACCTGCCACTGCTTTGGGCAGGCACCTGAAACTGCTCTACACTACATAGCCGAATGTGATAGATATGCGTCACTGAGATACAGACTGTTAGGATCTGATAGAATCAGAATACAAGAGGCTCCCTCCATCGAATGGACATCCCTTCTGAATTCCATCAGAAAAACCAGAAGGTTCGATATGGAGGGTTAATAAGCTATTTCTATTGGTAATCCCCCGGGGATGGCAAAAAGGACCATCAGGCCCACTTGCCGGTCTTTGTCCCCCCACCCTTGCCAGTACCAGTACCAGTAAGTTATTTCTAATAGCATTTTGCGAAAACACGTATTCTTATTACCTCTAAGGAGCACAACTTAATATGGTTTTATTTTTTTGATGAATGAAAGAAAAAAAAATTATTCAGGGACTACTACTCTATGGGACAACTCATAGAATAACAAAAAATGCACAGAACCAGTAGCATTTGCCTATCTAGTAATGATTTTTATAAAATAATTAATGTAAAGAATTATAAAATACCATAAATGAATATGCTGCTGCTAGCCAACGCTCGCCCTTGGCAGTTGAGCCATTTAGCGACGCGCCGACCAATAAAACCAGTAAAATAGTGCTTCTCTAAATCCCGGAGTCTCATTCCGTGGGTTGGGACCAAGCAATCCTTCAGATGTTCGACATCCATTTTACCGCAACCATATAGTGGACACTCGGGAGATGACAGAACATTGATGGAGTGGCGGTGGAGGTGGCTAGCGAGTTAGTCATGCCCAGTTTTTAGACGGAAGGCGGATACGCTGACTGCTCATGGGAGGCTGGTGTCGAGGGAGCTTTTTTTACCAGCAGCCACTTCGAAGAGGCGTTATTTGTTCAATCTGCTGATCGCTGCGCTAATTAGTGTCTTGGATGCTTGCAGAGACGTGAAGCAACTAGGTTCAGGTAGGGAAGTTTCCTACTTTTTTAATGCCAATACAATCCTTTGACATATCTATGGCCTATGACCTATGATATATCTATGATGCCTATGACTAGGAAGTACCCTATTGGTTGAAGACATAGGACCTATGAATATATTACATATAATAATTATGTAATACATTCACATAATCTTCTTGCTACATGTATATTATAAAGAACGAGTTTGGATTTCAGGAGAGAATTTAATATTTGACGGGGGCTCGAAAAATTTGTCCATAGCTATTACCTCGGTTTCTTCTACGACCCTGATTACCAATTTGCCTTGAAGAACAAAGTAATATCAGATACACAAATTTTTGATGTGAGAGCCAAATGAAATTAAATAAGACACCAGGTATGTCCACCACTAGGCTTTGAATAAATCGGAAAAATTATCCGAATTAAACTTGTAAAGGTTGAATACATTAATTAACATCGGTGCCAAAAACAAGGTAAGTTGGTACATACATGTTTTTTGCACCAACAGATACCCGAATTTCTATTGGCTGATGACGCAGTCTTTCCCATATTTTTTACTACACGGCGGAGGACTGACGTTACATTTGTCCCCGGTTCTTGAACAAATCGAAACAGCTTTATTGTCCTCAGGCAAAATTTCATTAAAAATAATATTGGAAAATTTGGACTTTCTTGGATCGTGCATAAAGGTCCTAAATTATTTTAAACTGTTGTTTACGAATTACAAGAAATTACATCAAAGTTGATTTCTAGATTAATTTTTATCTATTTTTCTAATAGAAAAGAATATGAGGGTTGAAAAGCCAAGGGGTAAAAAAAGGAAATAGTATCTTTTTACTACTTAAAAGTAACTGTCATTTTAATTATCGTTTAAATTGCTAATTGGCATTAACAGTTCTACCAAACCCTAATCTAAAATTTCCTATAAGCTATTAGCAATAATTTTACATAGCCCTCAACGTATATTAAAGTTTATTACAGTTATTGAGAAGGAAGCATTAGAGACGATCACTAAAAAGATAGTATTTTATAAGTGTCCGCTTAAACGGTAAAGTATTAAAATGAATAAGCCAATTTGAAGCCATAAAACCAAACCAGTATAATTGTTAAATAACATGACATAGCATAATATTAAGGGTAAAAGGTCAACGAATTTTGTCCATAAATACACTCGATAGATTGCCCATTTGTAGATAAGATTTTATGGAGAAACTTTTAAAGTATTTATTCAATATGCTTCAGTGCCACAAATTTATATAAGATGTTGACAAGAATTGAGACAGTGGCTGCAAGAAAGGCACATCAGTGTGTGCCACTAGTGACTTTTGAGATACGAGCTGGCAAAGTTTTTAAATACACTCGAGGTAATAAGAATACGTGTTTTCGCAAAATGCTATTAGAAATAAGTTAAATTTAGAAGGTAAAAATTAAAACCTGGTCGACCGGGTTAGGGTGTCCCCTCCCTCTCGTCAGGCCTGCCCTCAATCGGTAAGTTGCAATCAAAGGATTCTTAGTTCAACCGTCAACCCTCCGATGTAATCAAAAATAATTTGTGTGATATTGATTTTATTAGAATCAAAATTTTATCTCCTATGAGCTGTTAAAAAGCACTAATGCATTAAAAAATCCTATCGCATATCCACACTTACTGCTGTCATAGCCACGTTGTAAATAATATTTTTGACTTTAGCACTTGAATATTTTTACAAAATTATAGTTATTGTAGCTAACTATTTGTATGGGGCATACCCCGAAAGCAAATACAAAATATTCATTCATTCAGTTACTGCTAGAAATTGTCTATGTCACCCTTCCAAGACCGTTTAGACTCGGGTAGTTTCATAGTTATTTAGCTATCACGTTGTAACGTTTATAATTAGTTTTTATGATTACACTCAATAACATTGCTCATAAACCAGTTTTTCGATTGCACTGTAAAATAATGTGTTTGACACAAAGGAGGTTTCACGGTGGCAATGACGATGTGCATGAAATCTAGGCTATCAGCCAAGGTTAGAAACGAAAAAGTAATAACAATTGAATAATAGACTGTTAAAAGCTGTCAGTCCTATTTCTAGAGCTGTTTATTTTACAGTTACCTGTAATTAATTTATTATTTGAAAAAATTGAAACCTAATATTTTTATAGTTGTGGTTTTCCAACCTAAATTGTAATAAATAAGCAATACCTAATAGAATGTTTATTAATTATCAGTATCTTTTACATAATGGTTATGTAGCAAACCTTTGAAAAATTAATCTATTATCCAATGCTTATAGTCTAATACGTGCTGTTTCTTTCTGTGTGTCTACCTGCGAAATGTACATCGAAGTCCCAGGAAAGGATTTTGCTGAACACTTTTAGAATAAGGGTTTATGGGCGCCAGAAATTGACTGGCATAATCCTTTACCGCAGAAAAATTGTTATTTAGTTTTTAAAAAACAAATGTGGAGTTTACTTTCGAAAGGGTACCCATCCAATTTTGAAAATTTAACTTTAGAATATTGTAGTGAATGTGTTTGTCCCTTTATGATATAAATACCCAACTTGAACTTGCAAGAGAAAGAGACAATTGCAAGGATCAGGAATTGGCTATGGAGTAACCAACTCTTAAATATCAGACCTAACCAATAGACACAATAGGTGATCTACCAGCAACGTGTTTTATAGGAAACACCCTAGGGGCTTTTGTGTCTCCGAGCATAAATTGGGCCTCTGGGCATTTTTTTTTTTAAATTAAAAGTGTAATTTTCAAATAGTTTTTTGGAAGATATAAATACTTCAGTTTGGTACAATAATAGTTTCTACTATTGACACCTTATTCATATATAGCTGTACGGTTCTTAAATGGAGGTTTGATAGTATCTTACATAAAAGTAATTTCGCCGTCCTGTAATTAGCCTGCTTTATCAATATCTTAGACCAGAGTTTCCCAAAGGGGTTTTTGAAGTTTTATGGAGTCCGCACGGCACCGAGCTTTGAACATAAAAAAATAATAAAGAAAACTTCGTTACTTGCTTGTATCGTGTATGTGTGATTTTCGTATTTAGGTGAAGTTCCTTTTTCAGCATTTGTAGGCATTAGCTCGAAAAAAAAGGAACTGCCTCTTGGATGTTGAAGCGCATTTCAGATTAAAATTAACAACCAGGGAACCAAATTATCATAATTGATGTGTCGGCTAAACATAAACAATTTCATCCTTCTCATTAATCCTGAGAAATCTTATTTATAATATTATTTTTATTTATGTTTTATCATGAAATCATTTTTTTTTTGTTTATTGTTACTTTTTTATGTAATTTAGTTTGGTAATAATAAATATATTTCGGTTTTTATTAATTTATATGTTTTTTGTTTTTTTTTGACTAGATGTACTTAGTGTTACGAAAATATTCGAAAGGGGTACAGAGATGTCGAAAGTTTGGGAAATACTTTCATTGACTATTGTTTTCCAAGTTTTTCTTTGTAGTTCTAAGTTTCGTTGATCTTCGACTGTATCTATTACCAAATGCTGTTGTATTCATAGTTGTGCGATAAAATCCTGTATAGAGGTACTTTGGGGTACATAGCTTGCCCATCTTAACCTTCATGGATCGTTGATCCAATGAGCCAATCCTGTGCTATTGATGAATCTTAATTAGGATTTTGAATTACGGTATCAACTTAACAGTTTGTTCATACTGCATACTTCTCTCCTATTATCTATCATATATCTCAACTCCGTTGGTGATATTTTATTCGAGCACTAATTGGCAAGAAAGCCTGAGATATTTAACGTGACTCGATCTCTCGGAGGGGAGATGATAAGTAGAGCATCTAGCTTCCTCTAATCAAGCTGATTATAAATCTTAGCCTAATTGGAGGAAATGGGCGCCCAACACGAGGCGCTGGCTAACAGCAGGCCATAACAGTCCTTGATGCGCCCATTGCTCGGCTACGTGCTGGCTGTCTGCTCATCACGCGTGATTCACTCTTCTGTAGGATAATATATATCGTTATTTATTGCAAGATTAAAAAATATTGATGTTGCCGCCAGGAGAGGGGACGATTTGGGGCCAAATTACAGGTCTCATTAAAAGTATCGAGAACAAATCGGGTATAGTTACTTCTGGCTAGTCTCGGCATGTACTTATTGTCATGTCTATAGTAACGAATATTAAGATCATTTTATAATATATTTAAATAAACGTTATTTTTTAAAGACTCCGAGTTACAGTTATCGACTTAACCCGTCAACGTTTCTCCAATTCAATCATGAGAACTACATCACACAACTAAATCACTTTATTCAATAAATACCTTAAGAAATAATTTGTCAGTGCTGGATTCCAAGTGATAGTTAACATAGATATATAATGTAAAGTAATAAAATGAGATTGCACATCTCACATCAAAGAAATTGTTTCGCTACAGTTTGTCGACTACTTTTCAGGAGAACAAAAAACGTATTTTTTTGCGTATAAGGTGGCAAAAATAAAAAATATCGAAGATGCCACTTATACACAGTAGGATACAACGGTTTTTCTGCTCTCTTGAAAATAGTGATTTTCATATTCGTTAGTTGCGCATGGGGACGACGAAATCGTGGATAGTTTGCCATATTGCATGGTATACCTGCTAGTGTTAATCTGAATAAATATTTTCTGAAAAAAATATACCTATATATTATTTTAAGGAAACAATGGGTTACTTAATAATCTATTTAGTTTTTTTTTCGTACCTTCTAAAATATTTACACTCTAAAAATAAAAAAAATAACAAACAAGGGTAAAAACTTCGATAAGAATTAAATTAAATCACCTACGATAAAGAGACTCATATCGATTTTTTTTTTTTGGCTACTCTATAAAAAGAATGTTTATTTAAAAATTTACATGCTGCCTTCACTTTTGTATACTACTTGTCCAAACACAACAGTGAATCTTGATGAAACACCAAAGACTGATTCTTGTGGTTACAAAGAGTCATTTAACATCGACTCACAAAATCATTCACTTTATTACAGTGTGTCACTCGGGTCTCTGATAGTTTGTTATGTGAAAGCTTGGTTTATCAATCTTTCCTAATTTAGTAGGAAGCCTTTAGTTATATTAAGTAGGTAAGCAATAATGATCTTCCATATATTCTTTATTGTCTTTTTTAACAATATGTTGACGCCCGGGATTATAAAAATCAGACAATGAACTTACCCAAAATAACATAATAACATTTATAACTCATTAAGTTTTACTAATAGGTAAAACTAATTACCTTACATATTACAATAATATAATTGTTGTCAATAGAATTCATAAAAAGTATCTAGTCTATTATGACCAAAATTGTAGCCATCAGCTCTACTCGTCAGGCCAAATTCATTTCTGTATTGTCCTATTTTGGATTTTGATTTCTTCGTAAAAATGAAAAGTTAAATCGTATGAAATATACGCAATTTCAAATTGAGTACAAAATGTATTTGGAAAAACTCACTAAGTTTCGACAAAAATCTTATCTTTTGCAGTATGACAAATTTTACGTGATACAAGTTATTCCTAACGGACTTGAAAAATTTGTGAGAAGATAATAATGTACACAACATAACTACACATTATAATGTCGTTCAATTTTATTACATCTAATTGCTAGTAGAAAAAAAATTATGGCATTGAAACCAACAGAATCTTCTTGCAGTTCGGGATCTTAGTGACTCTCACAGTAGAACACATGATGTTAATTCAATTAGATACATGAAAATACCTCAAAAATCTCCCAAGTATCTACTGTTATCCATTTTGTACGTTTTCGCAACAACGAAATTTAACAGTTTCTCTTTTTATCTCAACATCACTTTGCTTCTTGGTAATCTCTCTAATAATGGGTCCAAATAAATTCAAGATGTATTATTAATTAAATAATACTACTCACCACACCAAATCGGCAAAATGCTTTGGACAAAACAAACAACCGAATGGAATAGCTGTAATAAGACTGCTCAATACCTTGGAATGTATATAATTTATAGCGGAAGGAGTCGGAATTAGGTGTTATTACTAATTAAGGATATGGGCTTATAAAAGCCCAGTATAACTTGGATAACAGTGTTCTTGGAGGGATCTACCGTCCGAGGAGATGAAGAGATCAACTCCCAGGGTATGGATAGTTCTCTGGGTGGGTAATGATGGGCCTCCAAAAAGAGAGATCTCCGTCATTGGCTGATGAAGCAATAGATTGGTCCGATATCTTATTGTAGTGCTTAGATGTATAGTGGCCGTTTTTGGTACAGGCTGATTCCTACCTAGTCATTCGTAATTCAATATATTATTTTTATTATAATCGTTAGTTTAATAAGGTCCTAGCCAAAAATCATAAAGAACAGCCTCAAATAAATATATTTTATTTCCATGTTCAATCGTGCCATACATCCTGAAAATCCTCAAGAAACCTTCCATCTATGGGCCCCTGTGGGAAAGTGTTCTGAGGTGGCAAAAGCTTCAAGGAAGTTATACAAGCCGTTATAATCCGTCAGAGATTGACCGTGGAGTAGTCAGTATCCCTGACAATAAGGCATGAAGGCGGAATTGAATGCCAGCAACTTTGAGGATTTTCTTCCGGTCCTTCACCTTGAAATAAAGGAATATTCAAACTAAATGTACCGGTGGTGGACACAGTTAACGAAATTTTCATTGTTTTTTCTCAATCAATAGCTTTTCTAAGTACTATTAAGGTTTAAAACATCCAGTGATTGCACCAGCCATTCTTCATTGAATTCATTAAAAATTTTAATTGTTGATATTTGGTATCTTTTTCATTCTTTTCCTAAACATCATATTCGCACTAGTAGTGGACACTTGGAAGTCACCTCATAGGTGGACAAACGTTTTAACAAAGTTTTCTTAGAATAAATTTAATATAAATTTAAATGTAATCTTGTATTACTTGAAACACATTAATGTAGTTTTTCTCATTTTACTATTCTTGGGGTCTCGTGAATGAAGAATATAGAGAAAAACAAGGAAGGTTGCGTCAAATTAAAAATTTTAACTTCAGGACATAGATACATGTGTTCATAAAACTATTTAAACCACTATTTGACAGTATCAGCTACATTTACTCCAAGTATATTCTAAGTATACATATATAAATATAAGTAAGTATATTATATATTACTAGCCGCCTTATTTTCACAATTTAATTACCCAAGTGGCCACAACTGATGCATTATTCACAAGCGGTACATATGCCTTACTTGGGTCCGCTTTTTACAGATTATGTTACGATATCTTAAACTTAGAACTATATTGTTTACCTCCTTTACATACATTCAACATCAAGGTGTCTGGTGAATAAAGAAAATGGGTTAATACTAGACATGGATTTTGTAAATAAATTATCCGATGTTACACAAGATTTGTTTAGAAATCCAATTGAAGAACTCGATTTTTAATTATTGGTAACATGAGTAAACAATTCGTGGTTAGTTGGGGTTGTTCAGTGGACTTATAACTCTAAGTGGACTTGTTTCGATTCAGACCGTGGCAGATAACTTATTTATTCTGTTAAATCAGCTGTAGATCTACTCTGGTGTCGGGAAGCCCTCCTCCCCCAATGGAGCTCATCCAACCTCTATAAAGTAGCTTCCGGATCCTTCAACGTGTTGCAGAAAAAAAACTGGCGGATGAGCATGATCCTTCTGTCAAGAAAGAGTATATCTTTATCAATTACTGAACCAAAGACTCTTCATGGGTTGTAGTAATACATATTTTTATTTATTTTGTGTTATTTTTTAAATTTTATTATGAGTGTAGAATTAGTAGTGATGGAGACCTACAGTACTAATATTCTAACAACTACCGGACCTCTTAGGAACGGTAATTGGTAGAATATTAAGTTAAATCTTTTCAGTGATGCTTATAGAACATGTTAAGCAAAATTTGTTGATGTTTGGAAATTTTAAATACATTCATTTTTATAGAAAATAAATGAAAAATGAATGAAGGTAATATTAAAATGGATCATCATAGGAACTGACTGGTTGAAGAAGCGCATACGTTGCTCGGTCTAGATTTTATTTTTATACATTTTTTTTTAATCCATAAATTCTATTGTTCGTGATAGTGAAAGTAAGGACATGTATAAAGTTGATTTATTAAGGTCCTGCAAAACCTTTTTGGAGAGCTTGATAATGCCAAATCTTACTTGGATTAGGTTGGCCTTAAGATATGGCTCTGCTAGGACTTGTTCAACACTACTCTCGGTACTGTTCACAGTACCTATATCAGTGTCAGCCACTCTTATCATTATCATCACTGTTATCACTATTTAGAACAGCGGCCAATAAATGATGCAAGTTAAAATCTGTAGAGTATCACTGTATAATTATATATTGTACTGATTAGAATGACTATAGGAGAATAAATAACTCGGAATTGAAAAATCCCAATCTAGCTTAGCCAATTCAATATTGAAAGAATTTTAATATCCTTCCTCTCCTTCCTTGGTAGATAGGAATTTCAAACTAAAGAATCTTTATAAACAGCAAAATAATTATCCGCTTGGCCTGACAGAAAATACCCAGCAAGATGGCTTCGGCAGACAGACAGTTACGAGCAATAAACTTTAAACAATAGATGATCCACCTTTCACACGACCATATATGACGCTCGGTATGAATTATTACCTATTAGGAAGGTTTTAAAATAATTATTTTTTCACTCATTAGTCTTGTAATAGCTTTTTATACTCAGCTCGATGGGACAGGAACTTTATTCTCGGTTAGTATTTCTTCTTTTATGGTGTCCTTTTAGCGCCTGCCCACTGCCAATTAGACTTTCAATAATATATTGCTAGAAATTCCTAGTATTGAATATCTGGTGTATCCACGTACGAGTTTCCTTACCGCTATGGGTACTAATTCCAACACTAAAATGGTTTTCTGTTAAATTTAGGTGTTTTTACCATATTTTGAATGAGAATCTGGAATGCTCCAGGAGATGTAAATTTCATCAGTTATTCTAAAACAAAAAGTTTCATGGAAACTGCTCAGAATTTTAAAAAACGTATAAATACTAGATATTTTCTAATACTGATTCGATCTCGTGTGCTCAATGTCCATTCCTGCAGGACTTAGTATCATGGAACTTTTAAAATGTTTCATCTTCATATTAATAAATTACATTTTTACACGCCGTACGCCGTGCTGGTACAGCTAGCTACTTATACAATCATAGGTTATCATAAAAAAATTTGTTACCAGAACTTTCAACGAAACAACCGGTTACCAACAACAATTTTGGCTATAAATATTCCAAGTGGTGAAAATTGTTCTCGGTATTCGACTGGAGCATAATCAAAATAATAATAAATTTGTCAAAACGGCAATAAAGCTTCACGTTAAATAACTCACAATTTACACATTTTTCCCCCTTAATTTCCGATTTTATTAACAAATTACACTTTCACGCAATAATTTCACTCTTGTTAAAATGTTTTTGTAGTGAACTTATTTCTACGTGAATGAAGTTGGCATGACAAAGATTACAAAATTACCTATAGTTATCCTCATTTCTCCCCTTAAGGGGAACATTACGAAAAATTTAATGCTCGAGTTTTGCGATCACAAACATACGCAGGCTGAATTGTTATATGTATAGCATAGATAGGCAGATGTGGACGACTTCTTCCGAGAGTTTCGATCCCCGTTGCAATTTTGTACCAGCTCACTGACCTTTTATTATTTTGTATTTGTTTATTTGTCTGTTGGTTGAGTCCCTATCACCAGGAGAGAAATTTATAAGATGCTGTCTTATGTGTTCATGTGTGTGCCATTTTTTTTCTCTATTTTCTAAAAAAAATTTCCGTCCTGATGTCTGAACTGGCGAAACTTTGACTGGTATTTGATATTCTTATGACATTAATTTTTGAATCTTTAGTTATTTTTGTCTCTCTTCTTGTTCCCAATTTATTAACCATGTTAAATGAATTAGATCTTAGATTTTCAACTGATATTGTTTAAATTTTCATGCTTGGTTTGTCTTCCTAGGAGCTAATCCTATCTAGTGGTTTTACTTCAAGCTCCCACGAGTCGGGAATGAGGTACGTCATACCCTCGTGAGATTTGGAAATTACGCCATTGCACGTCCCGAAAGCATACAATCTGCAACTCACGCACTGTTGCTGTTACACTCGCCTTGAACTTTTCCAGTTTCACAATTTCAAATTTTGATCTTTTTATGAATTCTTCAGGTCGTTCATTATGACTTCCACTTTCGTCGATTTCTTATAATGAGGTGTTAATAGCGATTACGAGAAATAAATAAAACATTATGTAACGTGCCTGGCATATTAGATGAATGCATAAGTTGCTGGTGAGGCGCGTTCGATCATTGGGGAGTCAGAACTAATGCGTTGAAACGACAGTGTTCGTATTCGCCGAAGATCGATACCAAGGGAGGAAGAAGACAGACGGATGGAGAACTAAAGATACACGACTGGAGAACATCTTAATTCAATTACCGACTGGAAGGGCGGCTGAGTAACGAGGCCGGCGATGATATCGGGCCGGCCAACATGGCCATCTATTATACACTTGATAAATTAGGTTATTAACTTTGATACTTGTCAATTCGTATTAAGTCCGGGACAATCTTCTGTTCGAAACAGTATCCTTCCATCCGGATGCGAAGATCTTTTGGGTGGAGTTTACATTTGTTATTGATAATATTGAAGTTAATAATTTGAATGCTTTGTTATAAAATGTTTTAGAAAACTTATTACCGCAAAAAATTCTCATTTCTATATGTATATCTCGAAGTCATTTTTTGAAAAAGACTTTAGCGTCAAAATTTAGGTTTCATTTTATTATGGGACGTAAACACCACCTCTATCGATCCCTATTCATCGAAAATTAATTGGAAATGGTCTAAAAATAGATTCTTAATGACGTAAGCACCAAATACTGACTACAGTATTGTAATTAATATATTATTACTGCTTTAGTGAACTCCTACTATACACAATAAATAATAAAATTTATTGTATATAGTAGGAGATAAATTTAGAATAAAAATATATTGTGATTTGGGTAAAAAACGTTTTTTTGGTTTCCTGTAAACTTGCTAAATGGCACTTCCGCTTTTTTTTTAAAACGTCGACATATATATATATCATTCACAACGAATCATATGAATCTTCTCTTGTGCTTATCTGAAGATACCTTAGGGATAGTATACTTCTTACATTAATGCAGCACATTAATTCCTTAGTGTTAGATTCAGTAATATCTTCATAGTTTCATTATTCCTTGTTTTAAATGTTGGAGTCTGTAGAAGGCAAGGGCTTCATATTGACGTAGAATCCCCTCAACCTTTTCTTCATCCTCTAGACAGGTGGAATCTTCCACTAGTTTTTTTTTTTTTTTTTTTTTTTTTTTGAGATGAAATTTCAACGGACTATGCACCCGTGAGGAGATCCGTTATCGTTTTCTGCTCATTCTTTGTCAGGGCTAGGTAAAATTTAGTATTTTCCTTAGATAAGTTGATGAAGAGTTTGGATTGTTTCATACCAGGCTTTGAAATCCTGTATGTTTCCACTTTTCTTTGTTTCTCAGGATTCAATTTCATTCCTTGTTAAACTAGTAGATATGCTCCGGTATGGTTAAGGCCTAATCAGCATTGTTTCTGAGCCATCCTTGATAGGGATTGAGCTATCTCTACTGTACTAAACTAAGTTTGCTCCTACTCTCCATAAACCCTTGTGTTATTTAAGAGTATGAAACCTGGCCGCCTTACGTTAAATGATGATCACCCTTAATGCTTTCGAAAATAAAGTATGGCGTAGTAGAATATTTGTTTCGAAGTAGGATAAGTCGATCGGAAAATTTGGATGGATACTAAACGCTGAATTGTGCTACCTGTATTAACAGGGTGTCCAGCAGCTTTGAATTCCATGATGATCGGGAATTCTGCTTGAATTTTTAGCGTCGGGAAAAAATCGGAATTATGTTTGAAAAAAGGTGAGTCATCGGGAATTTTTAGTTTTTAGTCCCACAAATCTGTTTTCCTATTTGTACTTGGCAACAAGTGTATAAAATGTTGAGAAGGATTAATATCGTAGCCGTTTATATTAATTCCTAGAAAGTTAGAAAAAACCTTCTTCCACTTTCAGTTGACATCCTTCCATTTTTTTTGTCTTTTAGTCCGTTTTATTTTCTGTCTTACTTTACACGTTTCACTCTACCTGTCGCTAAGTGATCTAGAGATGTTATGGAATGGTAAAATAACCTACTAGTTCCATCTATTCCAGCTCCAAACAACTCCGAGTTTCAATTTTAACCGATTTACACTAGTCTTTTTATATTAAGTTCGCCCCTTGCTATTAGTATTGATAAGGGATTGTCATGATTCATTTTATTCCCATAATTATGCATGAAGTTTTTAATCTTGAAAAAGACGCAAACCAAGCAAAATAAAATGAAAAATATTCTGTCAGCTATATAATATTACTCATATTTAATTCTATTTACAGTGAAACCTCTCCTAACGGACCCATCTCTTCTACGGACTCACCTTTCTATGGACAATTTATTAATGTCCCGGCCTGAAAGTGCATATGTATATATGCATATATTTTATTATTTTTCTTTTGTTTACATTATAATTAATCAATCCCATTAATTAATAAATGATAATTTGTCTAAAAAGACGTTTCCATGTTTATATGGAACTATACTCGTATGCAATAAATTATAAGAAACTAAAATGTGTATTTTATTTTATGAATATGTTTGTAAAAAAAATTGTGGTTAAATGTTTTACAATATATTTACACTTCAAATCATTGTTTCTATGCCGTATTTTCGAATTGTTTTTATTTTTTTGCGATGCGATGAGTTCTATATTTAAGAAATAAGGTAAACAATTTTTCATTATCTAACAGAGATACAATCTTTATAAGTATTAAAATTCATTCTTATGTCCTAATTGTCATTATATCAGGCGACGATCAAATACTACGTTTTATGGTTCCGATTTTATTTTAAATTTAATTCACTAAATTTCAAATTTAAAATTTAAAATTAAACAAGTGCCTTGAATTTTAAAATTCACAGCTTTGAAATTCTTGGATTATGCTTGAATTTTTTCCTGCCTTATCGCTGGGCACTCTGATCCAGTATAATTGTAGGCATATAGCATCATTGCGATTGGAATGGGCGTGTTAAGTCGTATGGAAGGGCGACGAACGAATCGCTAAATATCAGCGGTCTTTGCTGTTTTTGCTTCCTAATGAAAAAAAGGTAATCTTTCAAAGTTACATTCGGTTTGAAGGGAAATTTTTTTTTCATTTTGTGATAGTACTAACTTCACACTTTGTTTCTTTAAATGTATACTGCTTCGAATTATGTAAATTTTTAATAGTTCGCATTAATAATAAATATTGCTAACCTGGAAATAATTTTAGAAACGCGTCCAGGTGTTCGATGCGTTCCAGTCTACATCGGGGAATTTGTCATCTTAGGATCATTTATGGCTTGTGAAGAATTTTAGAACCTTTCTAATTTTTACGGGTTCTGATTTATGCTTCAATTAGTTCAACCCATATTTTAAGATTGACACTTGGATCCTAGAGTATTTTTTACCGACCCATGGTCTTAAAAATCACTAATGAACCGAAAGCTGATTGATGACATTACTATTCTATGACCCAAATATTTGTGTTTTCTACTTTATTTTATAGATTTCAATGTGTATTGTCGGATTTAAAATCCTCTTTGCTGAGATATTTAAAAAGAAAAGGCAATTATTTACTTTTTAGCTGTATTTTCTATGCACTGTTTAGAAGGTAGTCTGAGAGGGGTTGGGTTGCATTTTATATCCGTTTCATAACCCCCAGATCACGATTATGGAATTAACACGTCATTTTATTGAACATAAATTTTTCTTAAGATCATCATAATTATATTTTATTAAAAATATATAAGCAACATTTAATGTTGCTTATATATAAAATAAAAATTAACACCTTTTAACCATAAAATAAAAATTCTCCATTATATAACGCAATAGGAATGAATATTAACTAAAATAATAAAATGATTTGAAAAAAATTTAGTATACACAGTATACATTTTTATAGATACAGAACATTAAAAGTAATAGTCTTAAATCATTAAAAAAGTATATACCTACAATTGTATTTAAACGATGAAGTAATAAATAATACTCCTTTTAACTGAGCTATTAAAACGGCTTACTTTGGTAATTTGTTTAATATTATTCTTAATCAAGTTGATGAAATTTTAAAGGAATGCATTGATTTTTTTTTCTTCAGCGAAATATTTTTTAATTGGCATTATAAATTAAGGTTATTTTGCCGTTTTAGAAACTGCTGGTTAGAAGCATGAATTTGGTATTATAAATAATTTGTTCTGAAATAACTCTAAATTAGGGAGTGACCTTTAATCGTTATGGGCCAGCCCAATTTCATGCAATAAACAGAGGTGTGAAACATGCCTCCAAATTGGATATAATCTTCTTTTTTTTCTTCTTTTTTTTTTTTTGTTGTTGAATATTTAAGTTTTAAAAGTGTGTTGGAAGAATTTTACATTGCCCTAAATAGTAACCGATTTTCTAAAAGGTTTAAAAAAATATATATACAAAACTGGACAGTATTTCGTGCTTATAAGTAGTACAAATAAGTTTACATAATTATAATAAAAATGAACTTTATTTGCTTTATGGATTACTGCCTGTTTTAGTCAACAGGTTGATATAAATATGTAATCTAAATTACTTAATATTGAAAAAGAAAAAACAAAACACATAAATTGACAAAAGCCTAAATAGCTATTTCGAATTATCATCAGGTGACTTTTTCTCAAAGAATGCGGTAACGGATAGTTAATGCATACTAAATGTTTTTTAAATTTAATATTGCTCAATATTCAATGGAAATGCGGTCGAGCCATAACAAAGGATTTCAAAACGCTTAAGGTTGGGTAGTTCTCATTTTTTTTAAATATGGTTCAGGTATGAATCGACATTATAAATCTAAATTTGCGACCTAGGCAGACGACCGGAAGTTTATTTTATTCAAGAAAAACTCCGTGATTTTCGTTAATTTTTCATTCAATGTTCTATATCTTGGAAATTATCTACCGCTCGAAAAACATCAATATATTTTTAAAGATGAAATAATTTGCTAAAATTGAGCCCGAGATTCAGATTTTCAATAACCAGCATTTTTTTTTCTTTCTAAAAACGAGAAATCCCCATTTTGTTATTTTATTTCAGCTCTCATGAAAAACTGCTATTTCTACAAAAAAAATCATTATAAACTACTTTAAAGAGAATTTAACTAGCTTCATATTGAAGTCTATTAGTGTTCAATATAATTCTAGTTAAATCCATCTTAAAGCAGTTTATAATGATTTTTTTTTATAAGAATAGAAGTTTCCATGATATTTGCCATAACAAAGCCACAAAAAGGTAATTTGTCGATTTTCGAAAATAAGTGTTGATTTTTAAAAATCTGTATCTCGGGTACTATTTAACGTAAGAGCTCTATTTATTTTCTCATATTTTATCAAATTTTCTGTTGTTTATTAATATTTGCATAATTGTATGCTTAATGTGTTTCGTGCGGTAGATAGTTTACAAAATATTGAGCATTGAATGAAATATAAACTAAAATTTTAGGCGTTTTTTTGAGTACAGTAAACTTTCGGTCTTCTGTCGAAGTCACAAATTAAGACTGACAATGTCGATCCATACCTAAAAAAAACTACCCGAACTAATAAACAAAAATCAGAACTATCCGACCTTTTACGTTTATATGCTTTTTTTTTTGTTGTTTCTTCGTTACTTGGACTATAACAAAGTATGATAGAAACGTTTTATCAAAATGTTTTAACTTTTAATGAATATTCACAAAAATATTAAATTGTCACTTGTTACCCCTTGGCTTATTATTCCCTCATATATAGCGGATAATCAATAACGTGAATCATTTCTACACACTTCTTATTTTAGATCGAATCAGCTACACGGCGGAGTAAAAATAACTGTTACATTTTCAATGTCTTTTTTGGTAATTTTAACAATAGTTTTTTATCCAATTTCCATGTATATCCTTAAAACTCACGCCAAATTTGGCGATTATAGACATTTAGATGATTATGTGCCTTCTTCTTATTAAATACCCATCCTCCCAAAAAAAGTTTTAATCCCCCTCTGAAATAAAATATTACGTACACCTTTGCTCCGAGCTTTATACGTACATGCTGGAGACTACGTTGGATGAAATGGTTTTAAGTTCGATGAAATCTACGCAGAGGATGATCTTTAAATACTATTTTCCAAAGGAATCTAATCATACTGTGAATTTTTTTCGAAGAAAACAAATATTTGTGTCTTTGTTTTTCTAGTTGATATAAATGGCAGTACTGCGTTCTTGAGCTCTAGCACCTTTCTTCAGTTATCCTGATCGGCTTTAGATTGGGACACCAGTCTTCTAGAGATCTTCAGAGATATCTTCAGAGATATCTTTCACACTTCCATGACGCTTCACGCCACCTCAACTTGGTTCAGTGTCCTCAGCAGTACTAATTCTATGAAAAGTCCAACGAATTCCACAGAACTATGTTGTGTTCAATTCTGTTCCTTAATATGTCCTTACTTCTATCCGAAAAAATTATAGCTCAATTTTTATTTACTTCACATGTGGGGCGAATCAGATTAGAATGTTTACTTAATCAACCGAGAAACTTTCATCATCATTAGAATGTATTATTTCTAAGACAACTTAATTATTAAATATTTCAAATTTAGGAAATTTTCAGATCTTATTAGAAAAGTTCTTTGATATATAGATTTGAATTCTTAATTTAATATAAGGGGATAAACAATTAAAAATAAAATTATTAATGGCGAATCGTTTGTTAAGAATATTTCTTTGATTGATATATTATTAAGATATATATTGTTTTTCATTCACGTTTTTATTCTACCGGTTTGCTTATTTTTTTTTTCTACGAGTTTTCCTGGGGTAAAGGATTACGCAAATCGATCTTTGATGACCTAAACCCGTATTCTACAAGTTTAAGGAAAATTCTTCCGCTTCAAGATCCTTTTTGCAGACAGACTGATTGATATCCTTTTGCAGACAGACTGATTGATATCGTTCGTATAGATTAATGGGTTAAAAGAATTATCCACCATCCCTAATTAGTATCACATTTCCATATGTGGGTTGGCGAATTTTAGTTATATCATAAGTCATGACCTTATTCGTTATGTTACCCTATTCGTTGTGTTTCGAAACCTTGTTGTCTTCGGATTTCCTCAACGCACAATCGTGTTACTGTCGTATTGGCTAGCCGCGAATGCATTGTATAAGAAGGGGATATATAGGCACCCTTTGGTTCTCCCTTATAACAAGTCCCCAACGAGGAGGATGCCAATTTCAGTGATATATTCCCTTTGATGAGGACGAAATGAGTACGGGCGATAAGACGGATTCGCGTGTCGGGAGACGAGGCCCTATAAAATACTGCCCACGCGAGACCCTCCGTTTGGTTAATTGGGTAAGCAGCGATAGGATCATCGGTAATAACCGGGCATGTAGGAGTCGCTACTTGTTTTATTCATGGCGACAGGTCGGGTAGGCGTTCCTCGATTAACCCTAACATATTTTATACTTACATTGCAATTGGTCTTTATCCCAAGGAACTTTTATAGGTAACGGTAGCAACTAACGAGCTTAATGTCAGGGGATAATAAAAAAGTCGACACCAAGTAATCAGATTTTAAGTCACAGGATTTAACAGCTTTATTAAGGCATTTTTCCAATGGTTTATTTGTCACGAGAATGGACTGTTTTAAGGAAGTAGTAATATTATCCGAGAATGCCATTACCACATCCATCATCCACTACCACTGCAACCCAGGCAATACGGCGTTCTGTAGCCCCCAATATTCTAACAAATACTTTATTTACACTAAGAAGCTAGCGAATCGCGCACAGAGAAAACTTTAAAGAATAAATTTTATT
This sequence comes from Rhaphigaster nebulosa, assembly GCA_948150685.1. Lineage (NCBI taxonomy): Eukaryota > Metazoa > Arthropoda > Insecta > Hemiptera > Pentatomidae > Rhaphigaster > Rhaphigaster nebulosa. The sequence continues at coordinate 101,199,369 of OX411310.1, read as the reverse complement.
ATCTACAGTTATAAAGACATAATCCTTAAATTAAGTTACCAATTCAGTTTTTGGGGTCGACTTTCTGAGTTTCTTCTGCTCTGTTTCTGTAGGAAGATAGGAGGAGATGGGTTTTAATTGGAATAGTATTTTATATGATTGGAGATATTGTTATCCCTTGAATACGAGTATAATGAATATTGATAATATTCACTTGAAATTATTATGAAAAAAGGTCTTTTCCTGAAAGCTGCTATTGTTTTCCTAAGTCGTGTTTATGGGAAAAGTCAATGTATCAAATAATCTATTAATATAATTAATAAAATTTAATGGTTTAAAATAAATTAGAATCTAGTGAATATTTCAACTCAATAAACAATTTTTCATAAAAGAAAAATTCATATATCAATAACAACAAAGGTCTTGAATATGCCAACGAAATTTCAATCAAAGGAAATTCTGAATATTTTAATTTGTTTCAAAAAATGGAGGACATGATCGACTAAGCCTGTTCGAGCAGCACATAAGCATACTGAAACTAGTGGTGGATGCCAGTTCGAACTGGTCTGTCAGGGTTTTCAATTTATATTATAAAACTGGCGAAAAGAATAAAGCTACTGTTGTAATTGACAGTTCCAAGGTCAAGTCCATTTTTAAACTCTTAAAGGTCGAAGCGGCCAAGTTTCGCACCTGTATAGAACAGTAGGAATCTCTAACACCCAATCTCTCAGGTTTTTGAACTGAAGACGCAAACTGGGATTCTCTGTAATTTGACCAACGAGAAATAGGAAGAATTGTCTTTTTTTACCCTACCTTTTATTAGATAATACAGATTTTACGAACAAACTATAATGCATATAATTTCGCATGAAACATCCTTATTAACCTACTATTTTTGGAACTATAAACAAATTTAAGAAAATTATATCATTTTGAATAGTAATAGTCGGAAAAAAAAATCTACACAAAACAAAATAAATAAATTAATGAACAGTATTAACTTCGTTGTAATCACCAATTTTTCGTATTAACGGAGCTGTAGAAGCTATTATTTTCCTAAAATATTTTTTATTTAGTGTAAAGACGAATTGTTAACTTTAAGTTCCAGGTTTTGTTGTGTAGTTGTTTTTGCAAAGTGAGGATACTTATTAATGAGTATCATGGATATGTTTTGTTGTATAAGTTGATCTCCACACAGGTATCATAATTAGTCTGATTTGTTTAGCATAAGTTCGTTTTGTCCAGATTGATTTAGATTTTACTTGTATTTGCTTTTATATATTATTCCCGGATACTTGAACATTTTTTCATATAAGCCAAATATTGTATATACTTATATATATATATATATTTAAAAAAATACTTATTATTTAATCCTTACCTTTGCCCAATCAGCAGTTGAAATGAGTGCAGACTTGAGATGCTGATAACACCTTTGTGTGGACAATATATTGTTTAAACAGAATAATAGAGTAAAAGAAAAAAAAAAATGATTGAGCATTGGTGTTCAATAGTCATCGAGGAAGTCATTTATGGAATATGAGGATACATTGCTGGTCCAAGCCTTCCTCTGACACATCAATCATAGTTTCTCCGAGACCCTGATATGTTTGTTTATATAATGAGGAGTAGGTTTGTTAGCCTGTAACGATAGAAGCCATTAAAATGTGAAACAAATATCAAATACTGATCAAGGCCGGAAGCCAAAGGGTCAACGGAGCGGAATGAGATGTGCGAGGGTATAATCTGATGTAGTAGCGCACCCGGTTAATGAGTAGGACACGGTTAGACCATTACGCTGTTGGGTCGGGTACCTCCTGTGATCCATCAGGCCCAATTATACCGAGCACGCTCTAATCGCTCCACGATTTGTTCCTGCTAATTTACAAAAGATGGAACGAGGGCCCTCTGGGAGGAGAGTTGACGGATTCGCGGCGCCCGGACGCCGCACGCTACCGCTCCGGATATTATGCAAATGCCCCGGGGTAGTGCCTTAATTAAAACTAAACAGGGCGGTAATAAATGGCTTGTCGGGAGACGGCTTCATTAGTTCTGTCTAAAAACTGCCAGCTGACCGTCGTCTCACTGTCCGATCTCTAACTGAAATTAATGGATTCGATTGGATGGGATATTTCAGGCAGGTTGATTGTCTATAACGGTCAGCGCGCACGTCAGGAGACGGACTCTTCTCCAGTGACACCGCCGCTAACAATTTGATAGGAACCTCTCCGGACGGACGGATCCGCGGTATGAATACAAATGAGCTAGCCGGGAGCAGGGAGCAGGGCTCGCTGCCGGATAATGAGATTACTTTAATCGAAATAATCGCACCTGACGCTAATGAGGTCTCTCATATTCACATTCAGGCTCCTGGCTCGAAATTAAAGGCTTCTGCGTTGGTAGTATTGGCTAGAGCAGTTCTGCTTGTTTACATCTTATGTAGCGCTTTGGAAGGACAGTCAAGGACAATTAAAGAAAGGTATAACCTCTGTACGGCGGAACATTTTCTCAAAACCCACTTGATCAATAACTTTTAAATTTTTTGTTACTAATATTGACTTTTGGTACATATCCTGAGATGTTTTTAAGCACCTCTATCAAAAAGATCTATAGTAAAAAAAATTCTCCTAAGTCATCTCTGAAGCTTAAAATATTTAACGTTTTTAAAATTTTTTTTAAAGTATACACATATCAGAATATTATTTTTTAATATAAAACTCTGTATATGAAATGAAAACAAATTTAAATTTGGGTTAATATATCTTCACTTTTATTCTAAAACCTCGTAACTCCATATAAGTGAACCTGGAGTTACGAGGTTTTATAATTGCGATGATGATATGACAATGTAAACGTTTCAACAAATTCAGACAATTACTTGCTGAGAAAATTATCCTTATTTGGCAAAATTGATAACTTTCCTTAAACGGAAAAAGGGAAAAAAAATCAGGTTTACATCTTACAAATTAGAAATTTTTTTAAACAGTAAATTTGGGTCAGAAACGTCTTTATAAATTGGTTAAATAGCTTCGGGAATACTGTTATGTAAACATATTTGTACTCTACTATTATTATGTAAAAATATTCTTACTAAATCTGTAAATTATCTTGAAATGTTAGTGCAGAGATACTTATATTATCATTATTTTACTTTTAATAACGAAATAAATACAAATACTTATATAAATTAGGCATATTACTTGTCGTAATTATTATTTTTTATTTAAAATTATATAAACAACAGGAGGGAGAGGGGATTTCAGCTATTAATTGATGTTTCATTTGGTTTTCGAAATTGCTACTGTCAAATTTACTACCGAAATTTAGTTCGACCACGAACATTTCGACTTAATTATTAGTTTTCAAAATTCTTCGGTATAGGTATCGTTTAATAGGTTTTAAAGAGTGCTAATTCCGAATTTACTATCGGCTTTTCGAAGTTTACTACTTCAACAGTAACGAAAAAGCGAAATGCGCATGCACAGTCAAAAATCAAATTCAAGAAATACAATTGGAACCCCCGAAAACAATCCCTTTATCATAGAGAACATTAACAGCAACAGAAAATCGAAATGCGCATGCGCGATAGAAAAAACGTTAGTAAATTGGGAAATAGCGCTCTTGAAAACCTAGTTAACAATACCTACACCAAAGAATTTTGAAAACTAATAATTAAGTAGAAATGTTCTTAGCCGAACGAAATTTCGGTGATGTTAACAACTTCAAAAACCCAATGAAGGATCAACAAATAGCTGAAATCCTCTCTCCTCCCTTCCAAATAAATAAAAAATAATAATTATTTAAAAATATATAAGCAACAATTTCAAAAATTTAAACTACTTGAAATTAGTACTTCAATTAGCAATTATCTGATAAAAGAAAAAAAAATGTCGGAAATATATGCCAAAATTATTTCAAAAGTCATTATTCTAATCAAATTAATTATTTTTCAATAATAAAATAAATAAAATACAATTTATTCATATCCGGTTGTGTTACAATTGAAATGGAAAAAAGTTACCATTGCAATGGTATAGTTACAATTGAATTGGAAATTTTTTTCAATTGAAATGGAAAAGATGACAATTAAATTGGAAAAGTTTACAATTGACTTGGAAACGCTATATATGAATTATAAATAATTGTTACAAGCATTAAATATTCGTTTAAACATAAGTCAATATTAAATTGAAGATGAAGTATTTGAAGAAATGAGTGATGTTTAAAGGATTTGGTATTTATAGAATGGACAGAGGAAACGGATTGGATATATTGAGTTATATTGGGAGACTTTTTGGTTTTAAGGGATTGGAAAAGGTAGGCCTTCGGAAAACAGGAGAAGTAACCTTATCTCGGAATGCCAAGTGGATGAATGGGAAATCCAAAGATAATTGTAATGAAATAATTCATTATCAGAGGCTCCATTGTTGATTAAAAACCCTGATTATGCTCCATTTGTTTCCCCTTATACGGCAATATATTAAAAGGAACGTCTATTTATTTATCTAGGGTGAGGTATATTATAAAGGGCAGTAAAAAACAAACCAGTGTCTCTAGAAAAAAACTGTTTTTCTTTTTGTAAATTGCATTGGAAATAGTTTTATTTCAGTGGATTTTCTAAATTACATCTTCTAAATGTCGACCGTTACTGACGTCCCCAAAAGCATTACCTCACCCTTCGGGTAGAATAACATTGATTTATTTTCCGATTCTCTGCTTTAAATCATCCAGGGAAGGAGTTCGGTGTTTAAACATAGTCTCTAGGACGTAGGATGGTCCCCATCCAACATGTGCACGTTACGGTTCGAGTTCACAGTTACCGTTACACCCCCGTCCTCTAAATAAGTACGGGCCGGTAACACAGAAGTCACCAAAGCCGCCCACAGTGCCCTCTCGAAATGTGTCAGTTATTCCATTACGCTCAAGGGTAATCAAGGGTAATGGAAAATGTTTGGAAACCTCTTCGATCGACATTTGGAAGATGTAATTTTTAAAACCCAATGAAATAAAACTATTTTCAATGCGCTTTATGAAAATAAAACCGTTTTTTTCTAGAGACATGGTTTGTTTTTTACAGTGCTTCAAAATTTTTCAGTTATTTCTGTCCCACTTTATGTATACGTCATCCATGCTTAAACTATAAAACACGTATCAAAATGGATAGAAACATTTTGAAAATGTTCTGTCTGAAATTTTAAAATTAAATTAACTTGAGAAATTATATTAAAAAAATAAATAAATAAACAGTAGTAGAATTTTAAAACGTTTCTTGTTCATTTTTTTTGTTTATTTAATTTTTTTATCGTTTTTTAAGTTATTTCAATGGTTTCGATTTAATTTATAGCTTTTCAAACTGAACATCTTTGCTAAAGATTTTTAGTAATTTTACATGTTTAAAATATGGACAGAAGATGTTTTTAAATTCGCCTACTCAAGCAATGAATTAACTATTAACTGATGAAATCTTCATAATAAAACAGTTATAAAATAAAACCAAGGAGCAAACATCGAAACGTCGAGCTCAACATAGGAGTTGAAGGTCAGCTTCTAGGATGAGTGCTGTGTTATATAGCTTGTTTGCTTGTGTTATATATAGTGCTGTGTTGATAGCTTCCAGTATGTTAATTAAGTTAATATTAATAAGTTGTATGTTAATTATATTGTTACATATTAATATGATAATTAATTTACATTATAGTTTACACATTTACCGATTGCTAAGCAGGTATCACTAGATTTCTCATTGCTGATTTCATAGGTTTTTACATGGATCTGAAGGAAATTGATTTTATTTAATGAGAAATTTTGTTTCTAAGTTATGGTAAGTGATAGCGGGTTAGCGGTAAAACATGGCCGCCCGACGCAGTCTGTTTCGTAGTTTTTAGGAACTTGGATTAATATTAGTAATAGTTCTGAGGACAGCCCTTTTTGTTATCGCAAAGATGAATTCCTGGAATAAGTAACAAATCGCTTCCTAATTACTCCTAAAAATGGTACGAAAAGATGTCATTACTTCTTAAGGTGCTTTGAAATAAAACATGGTACTACAGTAAGTAAACATGCTTTATATTCACTATGTTACTTGTAATCATTATATATAAGTATATAGTATATATATTATAGATAAGTATATAGTAATGTACCAGGTTACTTATATGCCCACATAGGCTTTTATATGCCATTATAATTATATGCCACATACTTATATTATTGGGAAGAGGATAATGCTAGGAGGGAAAATTCCTCAATGTGTATAGAATGCTGCAGGAAGATTTCTTTTAAGTTTTTTCACTGAAAGCATTTTTTAGAGCACTTAACAAGACAACAGGAAATCACAGTTTCCCATGAAAAACATGGTATTTGCTTGTACCCTACCTCTGTTATCAGTTAAAAAATTATTTTTCAACAGACACAAAATACTTAATTAGTGCAACATAATTATGTGTTTTTTTTAAAGAGGAAAGTGATGAATATTATCCTCAAAATTTAACAATCGATTTCCCAAAAGTTTTCATTTTATTAGTTAGAATGTTTTACGTCCGAGTGTCTCAAATACTAAAAATCTTTTTGACAACCTAAAAACTTTGAGCTATATTTGATATTTTTTATAGAATATATATCACTTTAGTGCATGCATTTGTTACTATTTTTAATATAATCGTTTACCCAATAATCTCTTATTTAAAATAAATGTACTATTGATAGTGATAAGTGATAGTAACCAGTTCTTTAATTTCTTGCTAAATATTTTTTTAAATTTCCTTTTCGTGTTTCTTTGACTGTCGAATATTTTACAGTCAAAAAGAATGTTATGAAATGCTTTTGGTGTCTGTCCATTGTAGTGGCATGTATCAGAAACTCGCTTTTCCTTGTTCTGTTAATTATAGTATCAGTTTGTAATCAATTTTAATTTCGACTTACTTATGATTATTTTAATTCATCTTGTTAATTATTTCTCCCATATAAGAAATACACTAGTGTAAATTCATGTAAATAAGCACTAATGTCATGATATATCACCTTAATTATTCAGTTATTGTAGTACACGGAGAGTTTTTTTTAACTCGAAGATTAAGTCTCTTGTAGAGCCTTTCAATGAGTCAGGATAAAGAAACTCGAAGAACTTGAAATCCTTTAAATCTGTGGTGGATGTATATACTGTAGTCGATCATACATAATGAAAAACGTTTCGTCAGTAGGATAAAATGAACTTGTTAAATAAAAGAAAATATTCAAAAGTGCTACTGGTTTACTGAGTGTATAAAACTTGTTTTATCATTACCTCCTTCACCATTGTCGACCATTTCGAACAGCTAATATATTGGAAGATTGATTTAACGCGATTGGATTTGAAGCCGCGTGGCTGTTTGTATGGATGAAATATACTTGACTTGGACTTGATATGGCAAGATTGAGTAATAAAACAAGTATACCTTCGACAGCAATGCATATAAACGTTGTGATAGTGCTGGTGAGGCAAATTCTCAGCTGAAGTTCACCAGTGGAAATTATAAACTATCCGTGTAAATAAATTAAATAATAAAAATAAATTATAAGTATAAATATTATGGATACCTATGTTTAAATGTTGAAATAATAAAACATTGAAATAATAAAATAAATAACGATGGCTTTTATGATATTTTTATTTTCTTACTTTAAATCGCAACAAGAAATAGCAAATTCCTAGTAAATTAATTTATTTACTAGCTGACCCGGCAAATTCTTCGCTATTACTTTATTTGAGTGTGTGTGCGTGCCTGAGCGTTTGCGTGTATATATATATATATATATATATATATATATATATATATATATATATATAGAGAGAGAGAGAGAGAGAGAGAGAGTGAGAGAAAGAAAGAGAGATTGATCGATTGATCTTTTATATTGTCTGGGCGCCTGTGGTCCTTTCTTACAGACAAATCAGACAAATGTATTAGCTTAGAAATCTACTTAAAACAATCTATTTGAATATCAGATACATTTCAACAATGATATTTTACAATCCAAATATATATTTTAAGAAAGAAATAAAATAAAGAAGATAGGATAAAAAAAAGAAAATAAATAAATACAAATTAAATTAATAATAATAATAATAATATAATAAATAAACAAATCGTAGGGGAGAGGAAGGAAGAGGGCGGTTATGGAAGGGAAAGAATAGGGGAGCAACTAATTGTATTTTGAAAGATTCAATGAACACTCGCCAGGTCTGCATCCTGGAATCGTCGAAGGCAAGCCTTGCGGAAGATCTGATCTCTACCGAAAGCTGGTTGAGCTCTCTCGTTGCCGCAACGTGGAAAGCATTCCTTAAAGAATTGATCCTTTTCTTAGATCCTCAGGAACCCCCGAGAATTATAAACTGTATTTGTTTAAAAATAAAACAAGTAAATGTGAATGAACTATGATATAATGACATGACACAGACATGTAGGGAAACTACCCATTAGTAGCACTCCAATAACAATTCTAAACTCTCGAGGTCATCTTCTTTTCAGACGTCTCGGAGGATTATCGGAAATCGAAGAGGAAGCAAGGTTTGAAACTAGTTGGTTTGAGGAGGAATGGAGTTTATCCTAAAAGGATGAATACCGAATTCGGGCCAAATCGGCAACAATTGGGATATTAAGGTCTTTATGAATGATTGTATTCCTGAAAAAGTAAGGATTGAAAATGAGTGGAATTCGATTGTTTAGTGGAGTCCCAAAGCTCACCTCCGTAAATCCAAATGTAAACAAAGTCATGCAAACGAGCCTTTAGTAATTGTTCGGAAGCTTAGATAATTTGCCTTGTGTTGAAGTAGTCGAAAATGGAGAGCAGTACTGAGTACTGCAAGTTATATGTTTGTCAAGATGGACTCCTAAGTAGAGAAACTGTTCAACATGAATAAGTAGAATATTATTAAAGCATACTGTTGGACAGGAAGGCATAAGTTTACGACGAAGGGTAATGGTTATTTGATGGTATTTGTTGGAATTCATTTTAATTCTACAGTTATGACACCATTCTTCAAGGTCTGTGACATGTGATTAAAGAGTTTCGGATGCAATAAATGGGTCGTTATTGACTGATAGCACAGATATGTCATCAGCATATGTTGTGAGGTCAGTGTTAGGATGAGTTGGGATGTCAACTAAGGATGGGACCGAAGATACTGTCTTGAGGACCATCAGCAGACTTAGAGAAGAGGGATGAATAGGCATTATTGTGATTTACTCTGAAGAATCTATCAGTGAGGTAGAGGCGGTTGATGAGAAAGTATGCAGAGGATTGAAATTTACGGAGTTTATTCGGAATTCAAACTGGTAATCTGGGATTATATTATTAGAATCTAGGATAGTGTACAGGTGTTTAAGAATGATTTTGCTTTGATGTATATTTCCAGAATTTTGCCCATAATGGCTAAAACAGATATAGGACGGTAGGAGGATGGATATTATGGTGGCTTTATGTAATATTAAATTTGAATGAATTGAAGTTCAAAATAGAATTTGTTCCCCCGTTCAAGAAATAATCGTGATACAAGGGGACACTTTTTTTTTTTACTTTTTTTTGGAACCCGGAGTTCTGCAACTCGTAAAAACCGGAGAAAACTGTGCATCGAAAATCTGACACATTGGAAAAAAAAACGTTCATATTATAAAAATAAAGATATATTAAGGGAAGTTGTGTTTGTTTAAAAAAAAAAAAAAAAAAAAAAAAAAAAAAAAAAAAAAATATAATTTAGTGCCAAAGGAAAATATTTAAAGCCCAATTATCACGAAATACATGCATTTATTTTTATGTCATGTTTATGATCATAATTAACATGAAAATTTCTCCACCAAATTCTATTGCATTAACTCATTAGCATAACCTCGCGAACAAACCGCTTAGTAGCTTTACACGGATGCATTAGTGAAATTTCAATGTATCGGGGTAGTGGAATGTGAAATGTGTCATTTGTCGCTGATATCAAGTAAATGTCACAGAATCCATTATGTTGCCTAAGATTTTTGCAATGCAAGAGTCTCTTGGTCAAGAGTTCCGATCGCTACATGGGGAATGGAATGGGAGGTTTGCAACGGCTCTGGAGTTGTTACTTTAATCTTTCAGAATTATGAATGAGTGATAGCCAATTTTTATAAAATAATTAAAGAAACAACTATACCTGGCTGGGCCTATAAAAAATCAATAGAATTACAATTAATCTAAGACATTATTTTAAAAATCTGAATAGCTACACAACTGTCTACTTTATCATTTTTTCAATATTATGAAGTTTATATGTTTGGAATACAAGTTATCATGCCAAAAAGGCCAGTCAATGAAGGGTTGTAGACGGAAACGATGGGACGGCCTAAATTGACTTCAGGGCTTTGTTTGGACTAGTTTAGAGATAGTCATAACTGAGATCTAGGAGCAGAAACAAAGGTGGGGGCGGAGAAGGTCATGTTTTTCGGTTTTTCGTTTATATCTCGAAAACGGTTGGTACCGCCTTAAAAAATTGAAGATAGTTAAATATCTCACAGGAATGTTCCTATTAATGTTTTTAGGCATCTTTTATAGTTTAAGAAGTATATGCTCTTCAAAGCAACAAATTTGAAGAAAAAAAATTAACTAAACTGGCTCTATACTAAACTGGACTATACTTTTCCTTTTATCAAGTTTACGGTTTGTTACTTTGAAAAGCGCATATTTCTTAAACTACAGGAGATACGAAAAAGTATACTAAGAACATTCTTTAATGATCTTCAATATTGTATATATACTAATTTAAGCTAAAACTGTTTCGAGATATAAACGAAAAACATGGCCTTCTCCCACTCCTCTCTTTACCTCTGCTCCTAGATCCCAGTAATTTTAGTATGTTTACCTGTTAACTATTCCAAACAAAGTCCTGAAATCAATTTTGGCCTTCCCGCCAATTCCGTCCCTTTTGAGCACTCTGACTGATACAGAACATAACTTGAAATTTTAAAAATTGAGTTAGCTTGGGGATAATTTTGTGTCTTGTAGATATTAAAAAAGTAAACAATTTGTGTTTTCTGTAAAAGGTTTTTGACCGAATTGAGAGGATCAAACTTTCAGAGTTACCAAATAATGCCTTGTATCATATGCAAAGTCGTCTAAAACAAAAACGTTTTAATTGGGCTTGGAATAATATGTGCAACTTGTTTAATGGTTATGAGGAATAGAGCACCGTTCACCACTCTTCCTTGAGCTGCCATTCATAGATTTTAGTAGTTTGAAAAAAAATTATGAAATCATATGTTGTTTAACAATAACACGTTTTGTCGCAACTATTAAACTGAATCCGACAAGTTTAGTTAAGGTTAATTTAATTAATGCATAAAAAAGTTATTTTCTTATTTCCCTTAATTTACAGAAATTTCAGAGTCCATTTTAAAACATCATAAAAAAAAAATCTCGTATTTTTAAATTAATAATGATAATAACAAAATGCTGATACCACCAATCGCTATCTACAAACCTCGATCCACCGATTACCCTCCAAATCCAAATTCGTAAGATCAATCTTAACGTAATCCTCCAAACTACGTTTCGGTCTAGCCCCCGGACGTTTGTCAGCCCGCTTTTTAGTTTATTAACTGTTTTACTTTTTTTTTGTTAACTTTAAGGAATTCGTTCCTTACTGAGCCCAGCAACTTTACTAGACCATTTCAACCGTCGCGATGATACTTCGATTATATTAACAGAATGCATGCTCCGCAATACCGCGTTGTGTAACCTCCTAAAATTACCTGTTGACTCATCCTTTTTCGGACCAAATATTTAACGCAATACCTTATTCTCGAGTACCTTTAGGCGTTGTTCGTCCTTCAAGATTAGCGGCCACGTTTCACACCCGTACAGAATAGTAGAAAGAATGATAGTTTTTAAATTTTAACTTTTAAGCTTCTGTACAAAATGCGTGACCTAAATAATTTTGATACCGAAAAATACCAAGCGTTTCTCGCCTTTATTTCCTCTTGAATTTCATTTTTTCTAGTAGTCACAGACCCCAAACACTTAAATTTCTCAATGTTTTCAAACCTAATCCCCCCTTATTTTTATATCATCGAAATCACCTCTGTTTCTGTTGCTAACCTATATATCTTCTTATCCGTATTTATTTCAACCTCTTTACCGGCTTTCATAAACGTAGCTGTATTCAGTTTTATAGTTTCCGTGTCCTCACTTAACAATACCAAATCATCCGCAAACCCAAGCACTGATATTTTACCGCCCTGACCTTTCGGTACGCACCACCTTTCCAATGGCGTATTCTAGTGCTAAATTGAATAGGACAGGTGAAAGGGAATCATCTTGTTTTAAATCATAGCGAACTTCAAATTTATCCGAAAAATAATTACTGATTCTAGCTTTATCGAATTCTTCGGTCATGCACATCCCTACTAGATTTAAAAACTTCTTCGGCATTCCATGCTCAACCAAAATATTATACAGTCTCTGGTAATCAATGGAATCATAAGCCGTTTTGAAATTGACAATAAATTGATGAATTACAGCGTCGTATTCTAATTTTTTTTTCTAACATTCGCCGTAAGGAAAATATTTGATCGACAATTGACTGGTTCCGTCTAAAACCACATTCGTAGTATCCGATAATTTCCTCGGCGTATTCTGTGATTCGCCTAGTTAAGACCAACGAGAATATTTTATAACTTGGAGTGATATTCCGCGATAGTTTAGATAGATTACAACCCGTCCTCAGTTTCTTTTTGTGAATCAGAATAACTATGGATTCTTTCCATTCTTCGGGCATTTTTTTCATTTTCCCAGATCCTTTTAACCAAAAGATGTATTTTAGAAACTCCAACTTCACCGCACGCTTTTATTAATAATCTCGGAATGCTGTCGATTCCCACTGCTTTATGAGATTTTAATTTTCCTATGGCTATTTCGACTTCCTCCTTTCTCGGTTCTTCTATTAATGGTTCAGCACTTTGATATTCAGAAGGAGGAGATTGGTTATTATTTTCCGAATTCAAAATACTTTCAAAGAGTTTTTTAAATTTATTCAAAATGTCCATCGGATCGGTTAAGATATTGTTATTTTCCAAGACACAAATTACCGGCCTCTTTAATATTATCCCTAATTCCGACCCATAACTTGTCTATATCTTGACGATCCTCGTTTAAAGATTATAAGGCTTCAAACCTATTCTTGACATCTACCACGAATTGGTTTCTAATTGAAGGGTTTTTCAATTTATCTAGATCAAAATTTTCAGAAGAAATACGGCTTTCTCTTCAGTTTTTTATATTAAGTTTTTGTTGAGGATTCGCGATTACTAATTCATGATCCGACTCACATTCTGCCCCACGACATGATCAATTTGATTTCGTGTTTGCGAATTAGCGATGTTCATATATACTTATGCATATCCTTATTTTTAAACGTAGTACTTTTGATTGTTAGGTTTTTCGAGATAGCAAAGTTTATTAGTCGGATTTCATTATTATTACTGTGTTCGTGAAAAACTTTCTTTAGCGATCGTTGGATAATATACTTCTTCCCTTCCCACCTTTGCCTTCGCATCTCCTAATATTATTTTCTTGCAATTTCGCGGTAGTTTATCATAAACCTACTTCATCATCACTGTCTTCGGTAGGAGAATGTATGTTTATCAATACGATTTCAAGCCACTCCCCCTGAAATATGGCCAGTAATATCCTATCACTAAAATAATGTACGTCCCTCAACGCGCACAGCAATCAGAAACATAGCACCCAAACAATAATTATCGCTCCCACCGTGCCAAATAGTATCATTCCCTTCTGTCCCCCTGGCTAGCGAACCTCTTGCAGTGCCACAATATCTAAATTATATCCTTTAATCTCGTTTGCCACCGATTTTAACCCACTTCTTATATGTTCCACGCCCCTATACCTAAATCTTTAATTTTCAACTTGCGCCATGAATCCCCTGAAGTAGTCCCCACGCGGAGACCCGAACGGGGTCTTTCCATCTTTCGATTTCGCCCCTTCACAAAAAAATCAGACCAGTATCACCATAGATGAAGCCTATCTTAAAAGAACCAGAAGAGCCCAGAAGGAAATCTGAGCGCGTCCGAAAGACGACGGATGCGACCGAACTTCCTCTGAGAGGTCACCAAGCCACCAACCTGTTGTCAATAATAAGTTCTGTAATAATGTAATGTCATAATATAAAATGTCATAATAATTTATACTTAGTAATTGTCGTACAAAATTATTTAGAAAGATAATTTATTGTAATCGTGAGAGCATGGTTGACCGTTAAAAATGTGTGCTGATGTTTTGGCCTATGTTTTAGACCTAAAACTTAGACGGAAACGTCGGCACACAATATAATAAGTTTTTTCTTATTTTTGTGCCTATTCCATTGTGCAGTCTATACTGCATCCCAAACCTAGTTTCTCCTACATACTAATTTATTGTACTTTTGTGAGAGAATACGTGAAAAAGGGGACTCTGCTGGGTTTATTTCAAGTAGTGTTTATGTGAACTCTTTAAAATTATGTTAAAAAGATTATTTTTATAGGGGAGGAATGGGTGAGGGAAAGTTGTGTGATGCGCGCACAGCACCAAATTTTTACAATAAAAATTTTTGCTTCGTTTGCTTCGTTTACAACACAAATGAAATTTAAAAAATAATGCATTCGATTGAAAATTATTTATTTTTACTTCCTTGTACGAAGTAAAGGAAGTATTGTAATCGCGAAAATTTTCGGTTTTCAGATTTCGACGGAAATATCCATTTTGACCATCCCTGAATCCATTTTGACTAGTTTCGTCGTGGCTTCTGTACGTAAGTACGTTCGTATTTCGCAAAACTCAAAAACGGTTAGCTGTAGAAAATAGTAATTTTGTATTTAGGATTGTGGTAAAATCTACTGCTTGATTACCGGAAGTGGTACTTTACTTGAAGGTCATCATTTATTTCCATAAAAAAATATACTAAAATACTATACAAAACTTCTCAAATTTAGTATTTATAATTTATATATTGATTTAAATAACATACTAGATTTTGGTCTAAATTGGAAAACCGGATGCGGTACTTTACGTGGAGATCATATTAGACTTTCATAAAAAATTATATTAAAATATAATGTAAATTGCCTAAAATTTAGTAAATAGGACTTTTATATCGATATGAATGTATTTAATTTATTTTGGTTAAAATTGGTGAGCCGATTATATTTAAATTAAATACATAAATCATATGTTTCGGTAATAAAGGTTACAAACGCAATTTGGTTTCCAATCTAATTAAACATTTTTATTCCTTGTTTTAAGTTTAAAAATTGAGTATAAAATACTGGTTTTCCACCCCATTTGTGAGATTAACAAGTCTGCAGCATGAGAATAAGATATACGTTAAGTGGGTTTTTCCGCTTAAAATGTCGAAACTGTCGATTTCCAATGCTTTATCCAGTGATATTGACAGTTTTATTGTTGTCACGGAACATGAAGAAATATCATGGAAACTAGTTACCTACTGAAGGAATAACGGATGTAATAACGGAATGAGACTTCCAGTAACAAGAGTGTGTGCTTATGTGTGTGTGTGTGTGCGTGTCAATAGATGGATGTCGGGACGCCGAGGGTCGTTTTTACTGTAATCTTCGGAAACTAGTAACCAAATTCAGTATCACTTTTTGAGCCACGGATTTATAATTTAATAGGTGTACAAGGAAGTCAGGTGTTGCCCACATCAGATATTTTAAATTAAGAATCCCCCAAAAAATGTCAACCGTATCAAAATCGAAAAGGATAGAAATTATGAATATATACAAAAAAATGACTTAATACTTGTTATTTCGTAATTGTGAAATTTAATCAATGTAATACTATAGACACCTTGATTTTCAAAATTTAAAATTCTACAGCCACCAAACTTGAAAATTGTGGGGGCAGTATTAGGCCGGATATCTTTTCTTTTCCAGTCCTGGGGATTGTGCTCCTGTTTGGTAGCTGAGGAGGATTTACGTCAAATCAATCTCTTCTTAACTTGTCACATCTTAACTACTTCAGGCCATTATAACCCGATTAACTTAGTCATTAATGCGTTTAGGTTGAGGATCATCGGTAATCTAGTAGGCAGTGTTGAGGATCATCGGTAATCTAGTAGGCAGTGTCTGTCTTAAGAAGAATTATCGATATCGTTCTTCATAATTTATGTTTAAGAGGAAAATATGATTGCTTTATCTATTTGTCAGTACAAGAAGAAACAAGAATTTTAGCTTATGGATTTAACTTTTAAGGGTTATTTATACATTATTGGTTTAGATACCGAATTTTCAGTTGAGAAAAAAAAAAAACTGCTTTAGGAAAATATAGACTAGGCGGATGGTATGGAATTGGTTTATAGGAAATAATACTTATTTTCATGAATGACAGAATAGAATAGGATGTAATTATTAAGAAATCTATGAATCATTGCCATAAAAAAATTTATTATCATTATGGAAAAATTAGGGTGAAAAAACAGTTAATTAATCAAGTAAGCTCTAAAGTAATCTTGTACTTATACTTCTAAGTTATAAAGAAAGCAATTGGTTTGCTACGTCCATAGTACCAGCCTCCAAGCACATTGGTACATTGGTAGGTATGTATTTCTTTGGGAGAGGAGAAGTGCGACAAGAATGCAAGTACCAACTTAAATAATTATATAAATAATTTTATCACTATTGGGTATCGTGAGCAACATTGTATTTGCTTTCTATAAGCTCATATCCTTTCCGAAACTATTCTGAACCTTCTCCTAGGACGGGATCTCTTTGCCCGCCAATTGCCAGGTGACCTCTTCACCAATATGTAGTAACGGCTGTCGGGGTTTCTCACGTCGACCAGCGAGCCGATATCACACTTGGGAGGCGTTGGTGGTGGCTCCGTCATCAACGGCATCACGCTCTGAAATATGAGCGTTAGTTTAACATCTATTCCTTATCGGATTAAAGAATAAATAATATAAAAATGGCGTGAAATAGATCATTAGCGGCCTTCTGAATAGTGTTGTAAAAGATCAGAGTCGGAAGACTTTGAGGTTCGAGCCCTAAAGCCCACCTCACACGGTCAATATTATTGAAGCAATGTTATTTAACTTGGTGTATATCTCATTTTATATAAATATTATTGCTACAATCCCTCAGACGGTCAATATATTAACGGAATTCGATATTGACTCAATAATACTGCTCGTGTAATAGTACGGGACCCAGTAGTAATTTTAGGTAACCTATCGAACATTCACCTGAAATTAATTTTAAAAAATAGGTAAGTTATATGTCAACACAAAACTGCGCGTCTGGTTGCAGTAAAGTTGAGCGAACATCCTGAAAATTTAAATTGTATGTTGGTAAATTGTCGTCAAAAATTACCCACCGAACAAACACGTGGAAGTAGTTTTAAAATATATGCGCATCTTACTGATTTTAACTGTAGCGAAATGTGAGCCAGACGCGCCCAGAGTGCGCACTGACAACCTTTAAAATTTACCCATCGAACATACACTTGGAAATGGTCTTATTTCCTTCCAAATATTTTTCTGATTTCAAAATTGCACGTCTGGCTAATTTAAAGTGTAACGAAATCAGTCCCAAACCCTACAATTGGAAATAAAACTTACTTTTCCGTCCAATTTTGAGGTGCCAACTTCTACTAAAAGAATTAAAAATAACTGCTTTTAAATATAAAACAATTTTAATTTATCATTATAATTTGTAATAAACGTGTTAATAACAGTATTATAACATCTCCCACATATATTGCTGATTCTCATACTAGGCCAGTCAGTAGAGGATTTCAACTATGAAAAAGATGGGAAAGAAGCATTTATTTTTTAAATTTTATGTATGGATGCAAACATGTAAAAAAACAAAAACCCCAATACAGGTAACCTCGCGAGAATTTTTTAATAGGTATTAATATAAGGTATTAGTATTTATTAATAGGTAGTCAAAAAAACCTGGAAATTTTTGGACTTTTTTTATGTTGAGGTATAAAAAATTAAAGAATATTGAATTCTGCGTCGAATGAGTACCACATCACAATAATTGGATTGAGTAGTATGGTCAAAAACTACGGTCATAAAAGGGTGATTTTATCCAAATTTTTCAAATACCTGGAGAGAGTACTATATATGATTATGTTGCTTGGAAATAAGTTCTCTTAGAGTAAAACTCATTCGATAAAAGTCGTACAGTACCAAATTCTGCGTCCACCAAGTATAAATCTTTTAAATTCGGTGAAGTACACCCCTCCGAATTCACACTTTCTTTATCTTCGGTTGTCATATAAGTTCATTAGAGATATCAGTTGGATTGCAAAAGTGGATTAAATTTGGTTTTCAGGTATATTGTATATTGTTGTCCCTTTCGTGAAATATCCAAGTTTTAGATCTCCTTACGGTGCGTTTTTCCGCCATCTTGAAAAACCGTTAAGATAATGCACTTTTTGCAGTAATTCGTCACTAACTCACTTCCAGTGCAATTTAACTGAACATGGGTCATTACCAATAACATTAAATTATTATCAAATAATCCTTTCTTTACGATGAATAATTCTTAAGTTAATTCCTCCTATTTAAATTCATTTATTTTTTCATGAAAAGTCTATAAGAGTTATGGAAATATGTCTATAATGAATAATTAATCCTATTTAAATTAATTTATTAATGCACTAGATTAATATATCACTACATAATGAATTAATGATGATATTACATTCAGGAATACTAATTTGAACAGAGGATGATATTTCAGTTTTAGTCCACATTCTTTAAAATTGCTATTTGAATATGCCTTTGCGTCTGGTTAAGAGTAACATTTTATATCAGTTCTGGCGGAAATTTAATCTTCTGCAAGATTGTTTGTTATGCATTTTTCTCTAAACTGCACTGAAAAATAGTTATTAATGCACTGGAAGTGACTTACTGAGGAGTGCTTCATCTCAACGGGTTTTCAAGATGGCGGAAAACGTATCGGAAAGAGGAGTTCTGAAACGATTTTGGTCTAAATTGGCAAACCGGAAGTGTTACTTTACTCGAAGGTCATATTAGAATCTCATCAAAAATTATATTAAAATATAATATAAACATATGAAATTTGGTAAATTACACTATCATTAAGATATAAGTTAAGTGGGTTCTTCCTCTTAAAATGTCGAAACTGTAGATTTTGCTTTATCTAGTGATATTGACAGTTCTAACGTTGTCACGGAACACGAAGAAATCTGTTGGAAAGTAGTTACCTACTGAATGAAAACGACATATAATAACGGAATGTGACCTCTAGAAACAAGAGTGAGTGTGTGTGTGTCTGTCAGTAGATGGATGTCGGGACGCCGAGTGTCGTTTTCACTGCAATCTTCGGAAACTAGTAACCAAATTCAGGATCACCTTTTGAGCCACCGATTTATAGTTTAATAGGCGTACAAGGAAGTCATATGTTGCCCACATCAGATATTTTAAAATTACTTCCAGCTGTTTGTTCGATGGGAAATTTTTGACGACAATTTACCAACTTTCAATTAAATTTTCGGGATGTTCGCTATACTTTACAACACCCAGACGCGCAGTTTTGTGTTGAGACATAACTTACCTTTTTTTTAAAAATTACTTCCAGGTGAATGTTGGATGGTTGTCCTAAATTTGCCACTGGCTATAAGACACTTTAAGTTAGGCTTAATGGCTTAAGCTTTCTCAACTCGAGCCACGAACGCGGGTCTTAAGGGCTCGGAGCTCGAGCCTTGTAAGTTATTTTACCTATTTATTAATCGTTAGGGTAAAAATTAAAAAGTACACAATTAAAATAAAACATTTAAATAATATAAAAGAAAAATGAATATTGTATGTACAATTAGATTTAAAAAAAATGTTTGTGTGCTATTTTTATTTACAGATAGGCAAGATTTGTTGAAATACAGATAGGTTTTTAGTTAAAATATATATCATCGGCTTACTGTCAAATCCTCCGTCCGAAAGTCCGAATTTTCTAGTTTAGGGGGTTTAGATTGACTATGACTATGACCTTTGGTTTCTCATGAGAAAACCAGAGGTGAAGATGCTGTAAATCTAAAGTAGAAAATTCGGACTTTGGTAATGAGTCGACAACATACAATTAAATATAACATTGGTAGTGTAAATAAACAATTAATTAATATCTAATTTTTCAAGCAAAATTTTACCAAAATGTCCAAATCTACTATATTTTAGTGGTTTTTTTTGTTTTGTTTTTTCAAAACTGCTCTTTTCTGAGATAAGATCAGAATTAAAACGATTCACTCTGAGCAAATAATTGTTATTTATTATGAGACAATATTATAATTTCGAAAATTTGGCTGAGGATTTCAGGAATATGAAGGTCATAATGTATAGTGTTGTTAGAAACGTAATCTGCCAAAGGATAAACTTATATATAAGAAGACCTTCGTAGAGTGAGAGGTGAGAGGTCCTGCTTAATATTCTGTTTAGTTGGATAAATCTTCTTTCAAGTTTTTTCTCTTAAGTTTAGCATGTGGATTCCATATGAGTCTTTTTCCTAGAATAATGATAAAGTATCGCATCGTGTCTGATCGCTGTTCCATTGTTATGATCATTACACTATGACCAAATTGCATCCATGACAAGATAACTGGGTTAGGCAAATTTATGTGTTGATTCGTTATTAAAATAAGAAATAAGGTATGTTTTTATTTATTTTATTTCATCTTATAGATAAAATAAACATGTCAATTGTTACATGTCCGCTACACCTTTTTTGGCTGCTTTTCATGGGCAAACTGTTAGACTAATTTAGAACACATTTTTTGCAGTTGTGGTCTAGAGCCTTTAAGAAGGTTTTAATCAATATAAACTTATCCCCATAATGCAAAAATCCGGAGAATCAAAAACTTGCTTTGTTTGCTTTTCATAGAAAAACGGTCAACCAATTTTGACCAAACTTCATATTCCTGTTATCTACATCCTTTTAAAGGTTTTTAGCAACATTAAATTGTTATCCGTAATCGTGAGACAAAGTGGTGAGCCTACTAAAATTTGATTTGATTTTTATTTGATTTTATTTATAAAAAATTCAGATCAATATGCATGGGGTTCTGTCGTTACAAACTTCTCAAGCCTACTACAGCCAACGGATGAAAGTAGTGCTCGCGAGGAAGACTAGCTACGACAATCATAAGGCTCTAGAAGTTTGGCTGTGTTGGCTTATAATAGAGTAATTTTACTTTATCTTTAGTTTCATGCAGAAATCAGCGAGTGAGGCTGCTTCTTGCCCGGCCTTATGTGCATGGTCTGTTCCGGGGTCGGAGGATTATTCTACTACATAAAAAAAATATAAAGAGTAGTTTTGTATGGATCATAAAAGCAATATTGGTGTTTTTCGGGTAACACTGTTCAATGTTATCATTCCTGTATGAAGGAACCTAATGTAATTTAATTTTAAATAAAATAAGATGAAATGTTACCCTGTATGTGCAGGGGATGTCATGGCATTTGCTGGTGGTCGGACTGCAATAACGCAGCCTGGCGAATGCTGTCGGCGCTGGCAAAGAAAAGCACGCTACGTACTCGGTTGTCGAGGGTTCTGTGGTCATGCACTCGTCGCAGGGGTCGTGTCCTACGGGTTGAAATTTCTTCTCGAAGTTGCAGTAGATGTTGTCGGCCCCGGAGAAGGGAGGCTTGGTGGGTCCGCAGGTGACCGGCATCGGGGTCGGTGTGTCAACATTGGGGCAGACCTTCGGTCTCGGGGTCGGCATCTCCGCGCACCATATCTTCTTCTCTTGGCACACCTTGGAGTAGTTCCTCACTGAGAGCGGGTTCCTGTGTAGAACCTTTATTATATTATTAGGTCCCTATCAAATTGAAGCAAGTTTTCAGACATTCTCGAAAATATAAATGCTTTGGTAACTAATAAAGATTTTTTGAAGCGCCTGGTAGCAGTGCGTTCTAAGGACTTTCATTTTAAGTCAAACCTCCACTATAAACGTTGGCACTGGCCTCACAAACATCAACATTAGGTCGTATCCGGTCCGTTATTTCATAATTAGAATTTTTGAGCCTGGGAAACTATAATGCACACATATTAACATTTTTAAACTTTAAAAACAATAAAATACAGAGCATATTCAGTCTTTTATATAATTTTTTTTTCAATTTTTTTTTTATTGGCCATCTTTCGTTATGGATGAGGGGAATGGTACTTAGAGTCCCATGTCCTTGGAGAAGGGAGAAGACGGGATATGTGCATTCATCTGTCAGTCGGGTCGGATCCGACCGATACGTTTGTAGATAAGGATTAAATATGTAGCATATAACTGGAATTCTAATAATATTATAATTAATGAGAGTTAAAATTCAAAAGAAAAAGAGACAATTATTTTATAATATCACAGGAAGATTCTAAAACAAAGACATAAGCCTCTCAAATATCAATAAATAAATAACCAGTCATCGGTTCTGCCAGATGTAGGCACATCTCACTTCAACGGTTTAAAGTAGATATGCGACTAGAAGTCCAGGCGCGAAAGGGAAAAAATATTCAATTTTTTAAAATAAATTTTCAATGGACTATCTCAACGTGATATTTAGGAAAAAATAGTATATACAAATTGTACATTCTTTTGATAAAATCGGTGTGTAGCGACCTGATGAAAAAAAAAATTCATAAACTTGGTAAAAAATTGTTTTTTCAATTTTAAGATGTAAAAAAAAATGTTATTTGAGAATAATAAAAAAAGATGTTTTAAACAATTAAAATCGTTCTGCAACTTTTCGCAAAAAATTAAAAACCGCGAAATATGGCCATTAATTGAGGAGTTTTCTGTCATAAGTTAATATATCCACTTTTGAAAAACAAAGAATCTTTTTGAAGAATTAATATTCTACACCAAAAAGATTTTCAGTTTATTAAATCTTAAATTTTCTCCTGTCAAATAGGTGTTACATATCAACATTTTCTATTAAAAAAATGCCTTATCTCCATGAGATGCCCCCCTGATAATTTTCCAAAAGTGGATATTCATTTCACAGTTCCATTCATGTTTTGTCGAGGCAACTAAAGACTAGCGAATCAAAACATTTTTTTTACATACATTTATTCAATTATATTCTATAACCCAATGTCGCAAATTAATGTACATTGTAAAATACGAATCTCAGACAAGCTTTAACTTTTTTGATTACTACACCAGGATCCTCCGGAAAACGACTGTTTTGCACTTGCCCCTCCTTGCTCCTTCTTGAATAATTAGTATTTCAGGTACCCACATTAAGGCCGGGGCAAGTGCGTACTATGTACTATTTAATTAAATTATCAATCTCATCAAAATGAACGTGGATGAAACTTAGGTTTGAATGTTCAAAAATAAATTTTTTTACAGTACTGTAAAGTCAAACTTTGTAAAATTTAGTGAGCATTTGCCACGCGCAATACTCCATGTAGATATACCGTTTTATGAAAAATATGCGCATGGAAAATTTAGTTTGTTCTGTAATCGCATGTTTGTAACATGGTTGTCTTGTAACATGTTTCCGTTTTGTAATCAATTATACAAGCAGTGCTGAATAGGATAGAATAATTTTATAAAACGAGTTTCTAGTAATTATAGAGTTACTCGATAGAGTAATTTTGGTAGGATTCTGTTCCCATATTAAAACGAACAAGTGTACCTTGGTATGACTGGATTGACTCTTAGGGCGAAAGCCGCTTCATTTTCCCTGTCGATCTGCCTTTTCCTAGCTGACTCGTTGATTCGCAACCCTTGGTCGCTGAGCTTCCTCGAATTCGAGATGGCGGAGAGGATGTCCTTCAGTCCAGGATAGTCGAAGTATTCCGGTTTGAACTGCAGCACTGCAGAGGGTTTCGACCTTTTACTCTCCCTCCACCCAATTGGTAATTTTCGATTTCCCTCTTGCTCGTCTGTTAAAACTTAAAAAAAATAAATAAATAAAAGTAACAAATAACAGAAAGTGAGATATAAAATAAATATTATTAATAAAATATAGTAAAGATGTGCTTGTATGTCTTACTGGTAGACTGAAACTGTTTCGTAGTCAGATAGTCTTCGTGCCGACTTAACAATATCAAACTGAAACGTTTGTAGAATTTCATAGTACCAATAGCGCTGGAGTCAGAGCTGGAAAAGGATACTCATTCCAAGCGCAGTGTTATATGTTAATTACGAAAGCGTAGAACGTTCTAAGTAAAATAAACTTTTTTTGTCATTACAAATACTTCACTAGATAATGTTTTTCAAAAAATCCATTGAACGCGATTTTGACTGAGCCATATCTTAAGAAAATTTAGATATCTCAGGAACTATTAGACGTACAGATATTTATTACCACTCTAATTGGAGCTAGTTAAATGCAGTAGTTACATCTTTGCAGGAAATATAGTTTCCTTGATATTTGCCAAAATAAGTTCAAAAAGGGTGGTTTCTCGTTTTTCGGGAAAAAATTTCATCCAAGAATCTGCTAGAAACCCATCCGCACCGAGTATGTAAGGGAGCTCTCTCTAAATATAATATTTTCTATGCCTAGGTATATTATTTATAAAATAAAATTCAAACTGTTTTATACAATTTTTGTTTAAAGATAAGAATAGGTAAAAGTATTTTGGTATTTCAGAGGGAGGGGGAGTCCGGACCCCCGGATGCTCCCTTTGGCTACGCCACTGTACTCGGTGGTGAGTGGATTTTCAATATTCACGTATTTTTAAAAAATACAATTAAACAATATGAATATAAAGTATTTCTTTCATTTTACATTAATTTTTAGGACTTGGCTTGAAGTTAAAATAGAAAGAGGAAATTTATAGAATATATTTGTGGGTCATTGCAGATATTTCGGATGGTAACTTAAGTTCGACTTGCAAAACTAATTACAAAAATCTTGAAAGAATTCAAAATATATTTATGAAGATCATTAATTAAAGTTGAATTCGTCCAGTTACAATTGCATCGGTTTTACCTCATTCAATGTAATTAGGAAGAAGAGCCCTAAATTATTTCAGAGTTCAATACGATTTATTATTGACATTATATTTATTCAATTTTCGTTATTTTTGGCACTGTGTTAATATTACACGTGCATATTAATTTTTTGGTGACCTTTGTAGGCGTATTAAAATAGTTTTTATTTTTATGTTACACAAATAGAACCCAGAACCAATCACTGGCGGTTGTGAAAAAATAAGTAAGTCAAACCAGACGAATAAATAAAATCAAGACGTGGTTGAAAGAATGAAAACATTTTTAAAAATGAGCATAGAAGTAAATTCCAGGATTTTTGGCATGACGCAGAACCTTATAAAAGTTATCCGGGAAAATAATTTATTTTTACTTACCTGTTCTTTCATGTTCGCCACAGATATATATTTTATTGCTGAGTTTTCATAAACATTAATCACTTAAAATACTAATGACACATAAGAGAGGTTAGTCAGAATCTGACACAATAAAATCAATCACCTTCATAAATACAATCGTTTGATATGATTTCGAACTGACACCAAAGGAAACATTATTACAACCTTTCACCAGACGCGTTGCCAACGTTTGTACTTACCTAAGCTAGAAACTGTGTCGAAAACATGTACACTGGAAATGAAGAAAAGGAAACTATAGAGCATCTCGAGGTCATCTTAACTTGTCATTATGATTTATTATGAGTTAGTGTTAAAATATAAAGTATTTAATATACATCCAATACATTCCAACTGCTAACACATGTCACATGGCTTGGCACATGTGATTTATAGAAGATTCATCAGAATCCTGGCTAATTACGAAACTATCGGAAAATCATTAGCATTTTATAGCCTAGGATTTGAAGCCGACGGGAATGGCTTAGAGCCTATTATGAAACATTGAACTATCTTTTTAATAATACGATTTGTTTGTATTTTTCTTAAAAGTTTTTATTTTATTTTTTATTTTCAATGTCTTCTTTCCTGTTGGCTGTCTGGACAACGAAGATCTTTTGTTGTCTTGAAAAACCTATTCCTCTTCCCCCTATCTTATGCATTTTATGCAATTTTCTTACTTTAACCCAACTTCTATCTTTGTTAATTATATCTATTCGTCTTTTATAGGTCTCCGACCGAGCCTTTATTGTATAATAATGTACGAGTACAAGTGGAAAGATTCGTTTTTAGAGATTATAGGCCACTTATCGTCATAAGATAATAATCATTTTTTTTCTTCAATTTACTGTGCTTTGATATAACTATTTTAAATGTTATCGTGCTTCACGGTGTAAGTCATAGGACAACTTGTACTTGTGCTTTTGTACTTTATTATGAAACAGGGTGTGCCTATAAAGTACAAGTTGTTATACATTGTTAAAATGTTGAAACACGATAACATTTAAATTAGTTATATTAAAAAACAAGTAAATTAAAAAAAATGAATAATATTAGTATTATCTAATGACGATAAGTAACCTGTAACCTCTATAACCTGAATCTTTCCCCTTCTGCTTTTTCTTCTTGTACTTGTACGTTCGTATTTTATTATGAAATAGAGCCCTGGACTCTTCCAACTTAACCAATCGTGTGTATGTTGAGACGCTCTTGTGATCTGCATCCAGCTTCATGCCCTGACTTTCATATCCTGGGACTCCGGTAAGTTTTCTTAAGTAATTTCAATTTTTCTTGTTCTATCAGATTCTCAAACTTTCAGCCCAACACTAAAGTATACCAATCAAAAAATTTAATTTTGAATATGTCCTCGCCACCACGTTCAAGTAACGAATGTGAATATTGCCAATTTTCAAAAAAGGAATATCCACATTTCGAATATTTTTATCTTTGGGCTTATTTTCTTCTTTGAGCCCTGGATTTATGTTTGTAAGATTTTATTTTGCTAATATGCTCCTGAGAAATTAATAAAACCAAGATATTCGAAAAATAAAATTTTTCGCATTCGTTACTTCATACGTAATATAACAAAAATCGGTTGTGACTTTAATAGTTCCAAAATATTTGCACCGTGTTGCTTTGTTATTTTATAGAGAAATTAAACACAATAATATAGTCGAAAGCCTTTCGAATACGGTATATGATTTCAATTATTTCAAAGTTTTTAGGTTAAGACATCGATATAAATCAGGCATCATAAATCATTCTACACCTCCGCTAAGAGATGCTATAATTGTATCTATTGTATGCTTGAATGAATAAAATAAACAAGAAAGGAGGGGGGGGGGGAGGAGGAGGAGTAAACGCAAAGGAGCTTCAGCCTAGCGGGCCATATTGTAACGGGCTGACAAATTTACGGTTTCAAATTTATTCCGTGGCATTTGTAAAGCGGTCCAGTTTGACGGAGCCCAGCTGGGCTACTGAATCAGCTTGAAAACTGCGCTTAGTATTCCATTGTATATATCACATGTTACTATAAATTCTTCACGCCCATGTTTATAAGAAACAGATTGCTTTTATAACGTAGCAACTGTCGCCCTCTGGGAACTCTATTCATGAGGGTACATTACAGCGCTCCAGAACAGGGCGGGTAACACAGCCAATTTATTACTTACTATATTAACTCCCTGGTTGTAAAACATCCTTGTAACAAACCTAACCTTATACTTGTCAAACCCCGAATCGGAATTCCAAATTTCCTTTTATGTTTCTTGTTTATATTTATATTATTTTTTGCCGTTTCTGGATGGATATTTTTGAATTCTTTTCTCTTGGTCATAAACTTTCGCCACTTTCCTCCCTTCCCGTTCCCTTTGCTAATGCTCCACTTGACCCCATACAGATCCATAACTTGGGATTTCATATGGACTAGCCACTTCATCGAATCCTTTATGCAAGACTTTACCTACAGGAAACTGTTACTCCATCACGAATTTATGTACAATTAAACAAATGGTGTTGACTCCTTGTTTGTTCTAAAACTCATTTATCTTCCTTTTTTTTCCTTTTTTTTTTTATGCGTTTCCATGGATTATTATAAAACTCATAACGTTATATTTACATTAATTTCTATCAGTTTATGATTATATATTTTGAATTTAATATTCAAAGTTAATTTCTGACCTGAAGCATTAATCTCTGAAAAAATTATTGAAAACGTCACCTATTTAATTATAGATTCAGGGAAGGAAATAAGTTTTCTTTGGAGGCATGCTATGTAGAATAACGTATAAAGATAAACGAATTGTTCTGGAGTATAACTCTGTGTTCGAGTAGCGAAGCTATCTAATTTTCATTGTCTCACTCTAACTAGAATTGGTTGTTAATACCTACCTAGAGTTTGTAATCTGTAAAATGATTCTGTGCTCAGATGTTAAAGAACTCCAGTTAGGTAGTTACAACTAATTCTAGTCACAGTGAGACAGTGAAAATTAAATAGTTTTTTTTTTTAATTTTCATAACCTAGAGCAATTAGCTTATCTTTATACTTTCTTCTATATAATATGCCTCCTAAGAAATTTCTTTTCCTTCCTTGAATCTATAATTAAACGTGGGAAGTGTTCAATAAATTTATCGGAGATTAGAATTTCAGGTCAGAAATTAGCTTTGAATATTAAATTCGAAATGTATAAAATAAAAATTTCTTAGAGGTTAGCTATGTGGTAAGTTTGAAAAGGCATCCTGAACTGATTCCATTGATCCACTAATTTAACACTCTCAGTGCGGATGATTTTGTGAAAATATCGACCGTCCTGATACATATTTTCTTAAGATTTCACATTGATGTGATTAATTGTTTAATGTTACATTTTTTGAGCATTTGTTTTGAGAAAAAATAACCTGAAGTGATTTCCGCAAGGCCCTAACACCTGGCCCTACTCCACTCACTACAAAGCTAATAAAGTTAACCCGTTCGTGTCATGTCCAAGCTCTGCTAAACCCGCAATTTATTTCATTTCCTGCTCTATTTTCTTCGGAATTACAAAGTATTTTTTGATTTAATTTATAAAAGTATGAAAAAAAATATATAAAAAACTTTTTTGCTACTCAAATTATAATTTGAAAAAAAAAAACACTCTGTACACCTTTTTTGTAATTATTTATCACATTTTTTGTTTATATTCTTTCTTTATGTTGATTTTGTCTCAAATTTAAATTAAAACTCTGACCAAATATTGATTGATATCACCATTATTCTACTTCGTGTAATCCTTAATAAATCCTTACAAGTTTACAGTTTTTTTATTATTCGGAAGCAACGATAGTGTCACAAATAAAAAATGTAGTTATATAACAAATGAAATCGTAACATAAAAGATGAAACCAAGATGCCTTCTTCTTTGAATATCTGTAAAAAAAAATAAATAATAATAATAATTAAAGTTAATAAAACATACTATTTAATAATATTCCTTACGAAATTCCATATTCGATGTTTGAATTGTAATTAAATATTTACCTTTAACAAAAATATTCAAAAATGAATAACAAGTAAAGTACACTACTTGAAGGCTATAAATCTTCTGAAGCCAACTACTATCTCTAGTAGAAACAAATATACATAACACCTCTAACAAACACCTCACAAGAAGACCCTCCGCACAGAGTGTTTTAAAAAAAAATCATTATTACGAATCTAGTCTGGAAGCGAAACTGAGTGATAATAATTTGTAAGCAGACAATAATATTTAATGAAGCAGTATTAAAAAAATAAAATTCCTTAAAAATGAAAAAAAAAGTTAGTTACAATTATGTTTTTAATGCAGCAGAATAATTTGATAAATATTTTTTAAAAGTTACACGTTATTTATGTTCTCAAGTGATTTAGGAAAAACTGAGAAGTATTTTTTTACTTTTTATGATCAGACATCTTGTCGGGAATAACTAAATAACATTTTTAAAAATAGGCTCTGTTGTAGTTTCCTTTTTTTATGATGAAATAAATCATTTTTAAGTAATTTGTCAACGCACTAAGTTGATATTAACTAATTTGCCCGATATCCAAAAAATATCCGATGAAAAAAAATATATAAAATTGATTTATGTAGAGGCAGATAAATTAGGTTCAGGAGCGCACGTTAACCTCGAATGGGCTTTAAGCTATACGGTTATTAAAAACTTTTTTATTTTTTATTTGATGAATGGGTTGGTTGCCTTTGATGATGATAAAATGGACTGGGAGAAAAATTACCAGTAATTACCAGTTGGAACGGAAAACTTAGAAAAATGGCGCCTTATCATTTACACTGACTTTCTATTAATAACATAATTATAAGTAAATATTCTCGAGCTGTCCTGACTGGTTCCGATCTGTTCGATTACCGTACAACAGCGGGAAACTTAGAACGGAGGGGATTGCAAAGAATGTATTCGTTACAGTTAAGGCGGCGTTATATAAATCGTAGGCCGCGTTTTATGTGATTATGTATATTGCACTCTAAGTTTAATGTTTTCAGTAGTATGTGTTGGCGTACTTAAGTATCCGTGAAGCTGTTACAACGATGCATAAGTTGTATTCACTATATGTATGCGTGGTGGCACGCATGCGTATCGCTTGAGTCTTGCACGGAAAAATGGATTTATATATTACTCATTCTGTAGATCCAGCGCTAGATTGAAGTTCGGAGGATATATTATTATTAATATTTTTATGCTATATTTTTCTTTCACGGCTAGATTGTTTTGGTTTCAAGGTGTGAAACCCGTAAGTCCAACGTCTTTTTCATAACAAATAATTTTGGATTTTTTTTTACGATTATTTTTTACTTAATTAATATCGCATACATCAAAATTAAAGCACTTTAATTTCTAATAATACTTAATAATAATAATATTTTAATTACACTTGCTGTGGAATTGCGTCGTTGTCGTCCTGAAAGGCCTAAAACTTAGTCCGAAACCTCAGCTCACATTAATACAAGTTTATACATTAATAGAATTACTTCAAAAAATCATTTGCGAAAGCCAACTTCCATTAATTGATTTATTGAATTAAATAACATTTACCAAAATGTATGAGGTTTCTGGGTACCATCCCCATAACATTTTTAAGTAATATTAAATTTATATTAAATAAATCATAATTTATCCTAAACAGTTTAAAATTCCATATCTTTTAGAATCTTGCATTTTCTGACATAAATATAATTTAAAATTATTAAGTAACTAAATGTGTGGGAGGTAAGAAGATACATCATATAAAACATGACAAATAGAAACAAAGGAGGTTTAGCTCAGCTGTGGGAGGAAACAGGTAGTATAAATAGACATTCCTATATAAAAAATATTGTTATAATTAATTTTAACTAATGAATACGAATATGACAAAATGGTAAAATAGATGTAAGACATATGGGATACAGCAATGAGCATGGATAAAAACTAAATTAAGGTAATAAATTTATAAATGATGTTGAAATTTTAGACCTGTATGTATAAATTATCAAATCTTTAATGTATCATAAAGTTTCATATATATGATTTAATTCAATAAACAATTAATTGAAGTTGATTTTTACTTGTTTCTAAGGGATTCCCAAATGATTAAATTATAAAAATCAAGAATTACGAATCTGGGCCATTTCAGTTCATATTGCAACTTTTGTTACAGTATATCTGGTTGCATATTTTAGAGTTTTTTTACAGAAATATAATCCTATTGCCGGTTATGAAGCACTAGCCAGCAATGGCTTTACGCTTTTTGTAGACAGATTGAGAAGTGTATCCAGGAATTGTGGACCGCAATTACATTTACAGTGGTTCATCAAGCAATTTTATTCATGCAACTCCAAGTTACAATAATTGGTAACAAAATTGATATTGCATTGCATCCAACACTGATCGTAAATAAACAACGGATTATCACGTTGTGAATTTTCGATAATTATGGATTTTCACGGTGGGAATTGTATATCATTCAATGCAGTTATGAAGTCAACATTTCGTCAGTTTATTCTAACAATATTTATTTCACAATTACTTTTCTTTGTAAATCTTCACATGCAGCTAGCGAAATAAAAATCGCAAAGTTCAATCGACTTTTTGTGAAATCAACATTCGTGCCGGGAAATAGCACACCTGTACCGAGCATTGATAATTAACATATGATGGTAAAGATGTATGGACCATAAAGTAAATGAAGGTCATTAAATGTAATTGAAATAGAAATATCTAGCTGTGGCCCTAAAAATGCATCAGATTGATCCTTCATAATCTATACGAAAGACTCACAGACTACGATAAACTAATATTCAGTAAGTCCTTATTAAGTTCTTATTAAGTATTAAAATGTAATTATAATATTTTAGTAGTATTTAGTCCGATCGGCAGTTGAGTAGGAAACCTTTCCTGTCTCAAGAAGTTCTCGGCTCAGCAGATGCATTAATGACGGGTTCAAGTTTGAGCATCGCGACTTGGATGAACTGTGGGGAGTTAATTGAGGTTGGACATCGTACGAAACAAAATTGTTGGTGATTTTGTTATTCCATCGCATGTTTCACTTCTAGTCCAACAGAGTTATTCTTGTAGAGCTTCAATTTAGTCTTGAGTATCGTTATGAAAAAAAATATCTATAAAAATTCCTTAGGAAATTGTGTAGATACTTTGGAGTAGATAGAATCTGCATAGAAATGGATAATAGTCTACAGAGGTTTGACTGAAAGGAGATGACTTGCCTCGGGCCAATGCCACTGTGCCTTACAGCCCCGTTAGCTCCTCGCAGCAGTTTCGATTATTAAATTATCTCATATCCACATCTGTCAGCCTTCTTATCCGCGGATGATGGTTTAGGTATTATTTCGTCAACAGCAGTGAGTCCCTTCTAGATTATTTCTGTGTTTGCTTTCCAAACAGTATTTTAATTTGCTGAACAGGTAGCGGTACATTCCAACGATTATAATTGAAGTTTTTATTGGATTTCAGAAAGTAACATGTATTCTCTTGACTCTTACTCACAAAAAGATAATTACAAGATGCTTCTATGTATTGTCATGCGAAATAACTGTTGCTACGAACGAGGTGTTAGTCTACGCTAATGCTGGTCTATTTTCATCTAATTTTTCTTGGAAATTTTTTTGTTTTAATCTTTACATTTATTATTCAGTCATATTTAAATTTTTACTGATATATATATATATATATATATATATATATATATATATATATATATATATCGGATAGCTCATTTGGATACAGCAAACGACTTATAAATTATGAGATCAAAATGTTCAGAATAACACTATAACTGTTTAAAATAATAAAGTAAGATACTCATATAATACCTTTTTATTTTTTTTAACGTTCATTAAATTATATTATACTGCCAGTCAAATTCGACCAAGTATTAATTTATAAAGTAAAAATAAATGTAAATACAAGTTGTACAACTCAACAGTAGCATTTAATACCATGATCAAGACTGTAGAATATGATATGAAGAATATTCCTACAAAATCTTATTCCAATCAAGAAATAAATGAAGTTACAAGACTTCATGTGTCGATATATGCCTGTCTAGGTGTTGTAAATGCAGCCACCAATTGCCGAGGGATCGTGATAGGAGGTACATATGTATCAGTAGACCTCGAACAATGTGTAACCAGTTAGATAGCTGAAATAAGGGCTTATTAGTCCCTTTTTTTTAAGAACGGTTCAGTATGATATCAAGAATATCCCTACAAAATCTTATTTATAACAAGAAATAATTGAAGTTATTACGACTGTTTTTGTGTCCTTACAGCCTATTGAGGTGTTGTAAATGCAGTCACACAAGACCTCGTACAATGCGTATCCAGTAAGATAGCTGGACGGATCTTGGCGAGGGTTCAGACAGAAAGGTCAGAGGTGTGGAAGGAACAAACAACGAGCCACAAGCGATTAGTGAGCTAAGGGTATTAGCCTTCTGCCCCAGTATAAAGAAATTCTAAGGGTAGAATAAAGGTAAGAGGATGAGCTGATAAATCAAAAATGAGAGGAGGAAGATTCTTAGATTTTTATCAATACATATTTTTTACATGTATGTGCTGTGAACATAATGTATTAAAGATTTTATCAAATAAATCTTGTCACTTGTAATATTTACTCAGGTAGTCATTTATTTAATAAAAAATTATACTGTTACGTTAGAAGTCTTTACTTTTATCTAAACATTTTTCTTTACTTCAAGTGCCTAGTTTTATTTATTATTATATTTCTTTTTAAATCTCGAACTGCAAATATATTTCATTCAACTCAAGCTTGTATTTATTTTTTGAAGCTTAATATATATTTATTTTTATTTTCTAGCAAAGGCATTGGTATTGCTTTTTAATGTAGTGTTTTGCTTTGTTTTAAATATTATCTGCTAACTATGTTTTAATGGAGGAATAAATGTTATATGCAAGGTCAATCTTATTTATGGAAGAAGGGCCCTTGAAAATAGCGCTTTCCATAAAAAGGATATATAAGTAGTTCTGATGTGTCTTTAATAAGCCAACAGTTATTCCAAATTGGAATAACATACAAAAAAAATTGTTTATTATGCGTTACATATTTGTCATTTTTTCCCGTTCTTTCGGCCGCTAATAACGAATATTAAACGAAATTCTACTGGAACTACAGAGAAGTGTTGTTCTTCGAGGTTCCCACTGAAAGAATTATTTTTTTTTTCTATTTTTTTCAATGCGTGTAAGATATTTAATGATTATTAAATTATTTATTATTTAATTAATAACGGATTACAGTATGGGTGTATTCCAGTGGCGCCGCTCTGGGAGCTCGGTAGCCTTCCAGAAGGTAGACATGAGGCGGACCACACAGAGTTGATTAAACACGAGCCGAAGAGCCGCTTCAATTTATTAAAAATTTCCAAGCTCTAGCTAATAGAGTGTGAATGAAACTTAATCCTAATCCATCTCGGCTTTAGGAAATCCAATCCCTCTCGCCCCATCAACCAAGTTCCGTCTTCATCTTCCTACTCCCTTATTATCTTTAACTGCTTACCTCTTATTTAATTAAGACTCATAATTGGATAATAAACTACGCCCGGCCTCGTATTGTATCAATAACCGAGTTTATTGCTCGAGTATCTGGTATAATAGTCAATCAAGGAAGCCGAGAATGAACCAGTACAAACCCCTTCATTGATTCGGGCTTCAGCTTTATCTTGGAAGCTATAAATTATTTCTTGCGTTCCAGCTATGACCTATGATGGGTAATTTTAAATTTCATTGAAATGTATTTTATAAGTTGAGATGTTGCTGATTGTACTGGAATAGAACGAATGAAATCTCAGTTCCTTGGATACAATACAAATGGAAGAAAAAATAAATTTATTATACTAAAGATATTATTTTTATTCAAAATAACTTGCTCTAGCTTCACTACATTTCTCCCAACGCCCAATAAATTTTTTGTATCTCTTACTCGAAGGAACTTTTTGGCTTTGAATCACCAAACCCGAGAAATAAATAATTTACCTCGTTTTCATTTGGGAATATTTGGTTTCTTTAAAGTACTCTAAAAAAATCTTAGTTGCAGACAAGTTAGGTCAATATGGTGAAAGCAACAGAACCTCAATAACTGATCACGTAATTTTTTTTTAAAAGTTAATTGGCAATTATTTTACATCTTTACAGGAGAAAAGTTTGAAGAGATTTTTTCCCTCCGGACATTGGCGGATTTAAGAA
Organism: Rhaphigaster nebulosa; assembly: GCA_948150685.1. NCBI lineage: Eukaryota > Metazoa > Arthropoda > Insecta > Hemiptera > Pentatomidae > Rhaphigaster > Rhaphigaster nebulosa. The sequence goes on along the minus strand of OX411310.1, from coordinate 101,163,809 downwards.
CAGGCAGAAAAATCGCTTCCCGGTGCGGCGATTTTCGAGGAACGACAAAATTTGAGTGATATTTTATTTTTAAATCCAAAAGAATTTGTAAGTAAAAAAAAAAGCACATATAAATATAAAAATTATCTCCATTTAATTGTTGACTGTATATTATTATTATTGTTTTTAAATATATAAAATATAGACGTAGAGATAGGTCTGAAGTGGACGGCGTTATCTGCCTTATCTGTGGGTGGCAGTACAAAAAATTCGCACTTGTTCGTAATGAAAGTTGACTTAGTGTTCTTTTAGGAGCTTGTAACTCTTTATATTTGGTCGTGAGCCTAGTTATCTAAACCTTTGTGTAAAGCAAATGTGTACGCAGCATTATATTTGCAAAATTAAATCTTATAAACACAAATCAAGGGCTCAGAGGAGTTAGCAGACCCAGAGACAAAAACAATATTTGCAAGGGCAAAGTTCTTTATTCGTATCCTAAAATGTAGCTATTCATTAACATCCATTATTTATAGGTTGTGACGATATTATAATTAGTGACTTAAATTGCAGGGATCCTCTAAAATGCAAATAAAAATATATATACTTACTATATGTTCATCACGACAAGCAAAGCTATTTTTATAGTACTAGTTTGATACCATTTGGTTTCATCCCCGAAATGTACCCCACTAATTATGTTCATCGAACATAACTTTGCAATATATTAAGTGAATATAAGAATCAGTTATCCTCGACGCAGTTAAAAATAACTCTCTTTGCTTCTGGAAACCATAAAGCTATGTCCTATTGTGTTACGACCTTCTCGATTTCACAAAAGCGATAACAGAATTGAAAATCGGTAGGGGGAGGAGGGCTGGACCGCCGGATATACGTGGGCGACCCTCGCAGAATGGCCAACATAAACAATCCGGCTTTATTCGTCTCCTCCTTGTCAGGTTGGCATTATTTACTCCAGCGGAAGAATGTTACAATCTACCACCTTACAATCATAAACCATCAGAGCCAATCCACATTATCGTAAATATCGCTCCCCGTAGTCCGCTCTTTTATTTATCGCTGTAATTTATAAATATTATAGTTTAGATGTTTATATCTCTGTGACAATAAGATTAATAGCTGCTGTATAATAAAAGCCAGCCTGGATAGGCCCAAGGAAATCTGCTAGGGATAGGTTTGACTTGTAAAAGGCTATCGATTGAGAATAATAACTCAAGTTAATAGCTATCCATGAATTTTTGAAAAGATTTCCTGTTTTTTTTTTTTTTGTTTTGTTTTTCACAATTTGTTACGGTTATGCCACAAATGTATAGTTCGAAGTTAAGTTGCATATACTTATTTTTATTTAGGAGAAGTGGGACTTGAGAACAATTTTACAAATTCTAGATTTCTTATAAGACTTTCTCATTTTTGATAGCTTAATAAATAGTCTTATATAATATGGATAGGAGCCTCTGGGAATTTGTTTTTCAAAGTTATATCAACAAACAAGTTTTGATGAGAAGAAAATTAAATAGTATTTTTCACATAGATAATAGTGCAGAGAATATTTTGATGAATCATTTAATAACATTTGATGTTATTTATTCTAATTGATTCGTTCATTTCAGAAACACATCTGTCATTTTTACGGGTTTTGAATTTTGAGTGGTCTTTTTCATTTTTTCCCAACACTTACTATTTATATTGCTAAAACTTGGCATTAATAATATAAAGATTGATTATTTACACTACATATTTTTTGTACTTTTTTACCTTTTAGGATTTTAGTACTAAATATTTTTTTAAATTTTTCTCAAAATCGTGAAATTTCCGCCTGTGTCATTTCTGGAACAACCGATTCAATTGTGTTATTTATTTATTTATTCTCAGGTGGTTCATACAAAGAAATAAATATCACTACACGATATAGTACCTAACTTTGTGAATTTCAAATTAAAATATCTGATGTGGACAACACATGACTTCCTTGTACGCCTATTAAACTATAAATCGGTGGCTCAAAAAGTGATCCCCAATTTGGTTACTTAGTTTCCGAAGATTGCAGTATCTAAAAAACGGCACTCGGCGTCGCGACATCCATCTATTGACACATACACAAATGGGAAGGAAAACCAGTATTTTACACTCAATTTTAACACTTAAAACAAGTAATAAAAATGCTTAATTGGATCGGAAACCAAATTGCGTTTGCAACCTTTATTACCGAAACATATGATTTATGTATTTAATTTAAATATAGTTTTTGATGTAAGCTTATTATGACCTTCAAGTGAAGTACTCTTTTCCGCTCACGAATCTAAACCAAAATCTAGTAAATACATTTATATCGATATAAAAGTCATATTTACCAAATTTGAGATGTTGTTTTACATTATATTTTAATATAATTTTTGATATAAGTCTAATATGGCCTTCAAGTAAAGTACTGCTTCCGGTTTTCCAATTTAGACCAAAATCTAGTAGGTTATTTAAATCACTATATAAGTTATGAATACTAAATTTGGGAAGTTTTGTATAGAATTTTAATATAATTTTTAATGGAAATCAATTATGATCTTCAAGTAAAGTACCACTTCCGGTGATCAACTTCGTACGTTCGTTCGTATTTCGCATAACTGAAAAACGGTTAGCCGTAGAAAGTTGAAATTTTGTGTTTAGGATTGTTCTAAAATCTAGTTGTGAACCTCCCTTTTTGGTCACTGCTTGATCACCGGAAGTGATACTTTACATGAAGAGCCTTGAAGGTACGCATTTTCGAAGTATAGAATGAGGATGATTCATTCACAACATTGTTATGATTTACCAGTTGAGTGCAAAGACCAAGCTTGAAAAAATATCATGCGAGGAGGAAGAGGGTAGAGAACGTTATTCTCTCACTCACACTTGAAGATCGTGATTCTTTTTACTTCCTTGTAAGAAGTAAATGAAGTATTGTAATCGCGAAAATTTTGGTTTTCAGATTTTGACTGAAATATCCATTTTGACCATCCCTGAATCCATTTTGACTAGTTTCGTCGTGGCGTATGTACGTACGTTCATATTTCGCATAACTCAAAAACAGTTAGCCGTAGAAAGTTGAAATGTTGTATTTAGAATTATTGTAAAATGTAGTTGTGAACCTCCCTTTTTGGTCACTGCTTGATCACCGGAAGTGGTACTTTACTTAAAAGTCGTAATTGATTTTCATCAAAAATTATATTAAAATACTATGCAAAACTTCTCAAATTTAGTATTTATAATTTATATATTGATTTAAATAGCATACTAGATTTTGGTCTAAATTGGAAAACCGGAAGTGGTACTTTACTTGGAGGTCATATGAGACTTTCGTCAAAAAATATATTAAAATATAATGTAAAACATCACAAATTTGGTAAATAGGACTTTTATATCGATATAAATGTATTTACTAGATTTTGGTTTAGATTCGTGAACGGAAAAGAGTACTTTACTTGAAGGTCATAATAAGCTTACATCAAAGACTATATTTAAATTAAAAGAGAAATCATATGTTTCGGTAATAAAGGTTACAAACGCAATTTGGTTTCCAATCCAATTAAACATATTTATTACTTGTTTTAAGTGTTAAAATTGAGTCTAAAATACTGGTTTTCCTCCCCATTTGTGAGATCAATAAGTCATCGTGAGAATAAGATATTAGTTAAGTGGGTTTTTCCGCTTAAAATGTCGAAACTGTCCATTTCTAATGCTTTATCCAGTAATATTGACAGTTTTATTGTTGTCATGGAACATGAAGAAATATCTTGGAAACTAGTTACCTACTGAAGGAAAACGACATATAATAACGGAATGAGACCTCCAGTGACAAGAGTGTGTGTTGTGTGTGTGTGTGTGCGTGTGTGTGTGTGTGTGTGTGTGTGTGTGTGTGTGTGTGTGTGTCGTACACACATAGACATACAAGGAAGTCATGTGTTGCCCACATCAGATATTTTCTGATTACTAAAAATGTGATGAGTGGAGATCAGTTAACTGAGCTTTTTTACCTAATCACATGATCGCTCACTCCGTAAAGAGAACTAGTAATTCCCTGATCTGGTATTGTTCTATAAAACCTGTCTTAATTTTGTTTTGGTATGTTTTGTTTTGTCTGTTCCTATCTCTTGATTGATTTTTTATGAAAATGCAGTCGAATATAGAGTTGAAAGTCAAAGTTCAATTTGACTGTATTTATCAGGCCTGTCACTAACCTGTAACATCTCTTCTAAATGCTCATTATTTCTTTCTTCTGCGAGTCTTGATATGAAAGACTTGATATTGTACCTTGACGCGTCGCTAGCCGAAGTGCCCTCATTTCCGTTAGCGGCCCACGTTCCATACACAGACTAGTTAGCGCTTTACTCTAGGGCTGGAACATCTATTAATTATGGTTTCGGAATTAAATATTGCCTATTCTTTTACTGGTAAAATTGTAGAATCGTGACTCTAACATGGCGGACGTCTAGATTTTTAAGTTGAGTTGCGCATGCCTACAACGAATACAATCAAACCAAGGGATCCTTATCAGTTGTAGTCGGGGCCTTGCTGTGATTTAAATTATTACTGCTTATTTAATTAGATTACAGCTGTAGACTTCCGCTCGCTACGCTCGCTCAAGAAATAAACAAGCCTCCCTCCCCTCCCAATGGAAGTATATTAACAGATACTAACATAATTAAAAAAGATAACCCTCAATAAATATAACCATGCTGAATTATAGACAAAAAATTAATTAACAAAAATCGCGTCTGGTAGATTTATTGAGTAAATAATTATTTGACTATTTGTTGTGGGTATGCGTAGTTTTAGTGTAGTCAGGTCTTAAACCATTTTAGAACTAATCGTCGGCACATCAATTTATTCTTCATCTTCTTTTTCAAAGTGATTCAAAATTTTTTCGTCAGGATCCTAGCTACGGCTAAACCTTCGTCAAAATATGCGAAATCTCGGAAAGTTTTGATAGTTTCTCCATTTTGAGGTAGATAATTCCCATCCTCGAAGCTCTCAAAGAGTTGCATAACTACTTCCTTGCGTTAAATGTCTTAAATCGTTTAATTATGGCCAATGCCTAGAGACTGAAGCTTAGAGATTGTGTTGGGAGGAAAAAACAGAATATTAACATCGCTGAATGACGGGGTACTGTAGTGGGTCGTGCAATTATCAATTAACAGCTGAAGATTTTCGCTGTTTTTTATTCCATATCTGATTGTACACATTCGTTGAATATTTCGCTTGTGGTCCATGCTTTTGTGTTTGGACGACAGGCTATGGATGGCTTTTTTATTTTAAACTAGTTGGTTTCTCGGACTTTCTAGTAATGAGCGAACTCAATTTTTCTGATCAATCCATGTTGGTGGGAAAAATATGGTTACAGGTTTTTACTTTTTTCCGTTTTAAAAAGACAGATGAATAGAAAATAAAAGCGTAAACAGACCGAAATTCATAAAAACGATTCCCATTTCACTCACTCTCCTCTCCTCTTAAAAGATTAAGAGTTAACCAGATTTTTTATTTGGAAATTCGAATATAAGACGTTTACATTACTTGGAAGACGAAAATAAATAAGAATTATTGAGGGAACCGGATTGTATTGTTTTTATGCTAATTAGGAGATTTTCAAGGGACCTGAGAATCCATACGAATTATCGGGATATACGAATTGTCGGGATATGAAGTATCGAGATTCTAATGTAATATAGTTTTAAATATCGGTATCATCGATAAATCTTTCCAAATATCATTGTATCGGATGTTAAGATATCGATAGAAAATATCGGTTTTTCGAATCCTATATATCTTTTTATTTATATATTATAAATATTTATATATTCATATTTATATAATAAAAATATTTATATATATTTTATAATATATTTATGTGTTTCGATATCCCAACCCTGCTGTGAACTGACAAATGCTAGCGGTACTTGCAGACTATCATTATCGATGGCTTAGTGGAAAATGTCTTAATGACCGCCATTGGCTACCCCTGATTACCACTAAACACCGACAGCGTCCCACGCAGCCCTTGGCCTGGATTACAACATCCACAGATAGTCTCCTTAAACAAATTAATACATAAGGGATATAGCCGCCCCCGCTAGCTCGCTACTAATCTCCATAATGGCTACCTTATTGGCATCTATTTCTTAACATTACGTCTCTCATCAGGGAAGGGCTATACATTAGTGGGATACATCATTCATCATAATCATTTCTGGGTTGATTAGGCTCCTTTAATTGATGGCAGTAGGTGGAATCGGATCAGGCAACATGCACCTTGCAGCTTTTCTACCGCCGTATTCTATCCACTAGACAAAATATCTACATTCACAAAAATATATATACATACATATATATATATATATATATATATATATATATATATATATATATATATATATATATATTTGTTGGAGTGTGTAGTAGCTAGCGGGTACATGGCTCCTAATTACCGGGCCCTGGTTCGATTCCGCCTGAGCAAATTATTTATTTATTTTGTCATACCAGCCGTGGATCGTCCCTCGGGTCAGGAGAACCTTCTGATGCAAACCCCTTTTATAAGTGAAATAAACCAGGTGATTGTGAGTGAATATTGACCATAGCACCTCCTTCTATAACCGTTGGTCAAGAAACAGTTATTCATATATATCCACTAATATATCCACGACCATTAATGGGTTATTGTGATAAAGATATTTAAACGTAGAATTACGAGTTTATGTATCAGATAAACTTATTGATAGCAGCTTCGAAGTTGACACCAATGATATTAATGGAAGATTTTAATTTAGACATCAAACGAAATGAAAATGTTTTTGAATTTCTGAAACATAATTTAAACTGGACATGACACAAAATAACCATCCTAGTACTTCAGGCAATATATTTATAGATTTTGCTTTTACAAGAGCCATCTCGCCAGAATTACTATCATCAGTTTTTGTAGATATTGTACAATTTGTTGTATAGCATTAAACTATTGTACATAAGCTAACTTTCGACTAATATAATTTATTTCAACAGTAACATTAATTTTTTTTTTTCTTACGCCTCAGATAGTAAAAAAAATAGTCGCAAAATCGAGAAGAAATTATACGAGACAAGGTTCTTCTTTTGCCAAAGGCATCTTAAGGACGGCTTTTAGGTCTGCTGTGTGCAGCGTTGCTTTCGGTGGACAGATCTCCGTGGCTATAGAGATAATTTTTAAAACACTAGAGAGAATTTTTTTTGACCCCGAAATAAGATTTATGAGTAATTCTATGCCTTTTAAATCCCATGGGTGAGTGGTAGACCAACCTCAGGCCGATTTTTTTAATTTGCATTTCTTGATTCATAGATTTTAATGTAACACAATCAACTCGAAACAGGTTCCTCGCTTATAAAAGTTGTGTGTACCACACAAAGTTTTATCGATCCCTGGCTTAACCCACATTTAAAAAAAAAATCGACCACAGTCAGAATTGAATTCTAGTTCCTTACTCTATTAATCTTATTATAAAACCGATTTTATTTATGTGATGACGTTATCTTATAATTGAGATGTGCTATGTATATGTAGTAAGTTATATTTGTGTGTGTATTAATGTTCCGTTAAATTCCCATGCTGTCCCATTACCTACGTACTCTTGTCTCCTCTTGAGGATAGTTCTAGGTATACTTAATATCTTAGGTATACTTAAAACACCTGTAATTATTATTTTGCTTTTTAGGCCTTCTAAAATATATAATGAACAGATTAACTGAGAAATACATATTTATAATTTTCGTTAGATTCTACACATTCCTTCGAATATATTTCATAGCAAAAGAAAAGTAATGAAGAGGACGTGAGAAATTTAAAATATTATAAAAATAATAAATGTGTAATTTATTTTTAATCATAAATCCTTCTCCCCTCTGAAACTGTGGAGTGGAGTTTTAATAAATTAAACTCATTAATAAAATTCATAAAGGCGGTTCCCATAATGTCTTCCTGGTTACAGAGCTCCTTTGGTAACGCCTCATCCAATAGCCACCCGCTATTAATTTCTTTTTTTTTCTTCAGAAATTCCTCCGGCGAAACGAATCTTGGGTATACATCCGCACCTTACCCGCCGGCTGCAATTTATCATTTTAACAGTATAATTTTTATTTTTTATTTTACATAATAATCTTGGAAGTTTTTATTTTTTTTACTATCTCGCCTACGAATTATATATGTAGAGAAAGTTTAGACATCTCTGTCCGTTTTTAAAAATTCAGGAATGTTCTATCTGAATGTCTATGTTTCCACCCCATGTGAATTTCTCCTTTTAGTCATTCTTAAATTAACTGTCACTGTGGCCTTGGGCCGTGTATACATGTTATACCAATGTCAAAAAGTGCAAAATCTGACTTGATTTGCAAGTTTACGGTTTTTCGATTTTCTGGATACTTAATATAAAACCCTTTTATGTCACGAGAGTTACGCACTAAAAAATGTTTTTCTTGATTCCCCCTAGTGTTTTGTGTTATTACCTGTTAGGACTAGTTGCCGTTGAGGGATAGACCCCACTAATAAAATATACTTTCTTTTTTTTAAATATTTTCTGTAAAAGTCCGAAATTCACTTCGGATCGAATGTAACTCGCGTGACCTTTTTACAAGAAACTGTTTTACAAACCTTTTATTTTTAAACATTAGATATTTCCAAATGTACTCTGCTTTGAGATGGATTGGATGCTGCTAGGGGGGTTGAAGAAAAAAAGAAAGCCGAAAAATGAAAAATGCCTAACTTCTATAAACCTCAGGACAGCTAATGTAAGCAGTTTATGTGAGAATGGTCGTACAATAACGATAGAGAATAAAATTTTCTAACACTTTCATTGCTTTAGAAAATATATTCTAAGGTGGAAAAATAAATTTATAAAGGCCAAAAAAAACAAACATGAACCGAATAAAAAAATAATACTTTGCAAAAAATTTCTTAAAAGTTCTTATACAAAAATAAGGAATCATATTCTATATTTGGTGAAATATTTGTAATTTTTTTACTAAACATATAAGCCAATTGATGTGCATTGAATTTTTTTCCGCAAGAAGTGAACCCTTAAATTACTCTAAAATTTTATGATTTTATGCGACACGTACAATAAAAATGAGACGACGAAACAAATTTTTACAATGAGGCTTGAAGAATGGAAAATAAAGATTAAATAGATAAATTTCTCCAATATAATTGGTCGCACCGTTCAACCTAACGAAGGAAGCAATTGGACATCCCGATAGGTACGCATACTGCCAATACTAATATTGTGCTATCCATCAAATACTGACTTTTTAAATTAATAATCTGACAGAATCATTAAAATCCTCTACACATTCAAGCAGCCCACCCCAATGAATACTGAGGCGGTAATCGAGAATGGGCTCAATTCCTTTGGTTACTTTAGCTGATAGAGAATTCGCTTTGGAGATCGTAAATTCACTCCGAATGTTACGTTTTACTGTTATTGTAACGATAATAAGCGTCTGAGGAGAAATTAAACTTATTGAAAGGTTTAAAACACTCAAGAGGAATAAGTTTTCAACTATGACATATCTCGTAGATAGGCAATCTTAATCATCCATTTTCAGCTCATATTTCTTTAGTGCGTCTGTCGCTTGGCTCCATAGTGACGTATAAGTTATCCTTCCTCTCCTTTCGTTTATGCCCGCATGGAAGAACGGTTATCTCTGTTTTACAATTTTCTCCTTGAAAACTATTGAGAAGGCTTATCTTTTCTAATTCTCGGTTTCGAAAAATAACAAAACTAGTTGTTTTCACTTCACTTTCATTAGAAATTGATCTGATTTAAATTTGTTTACCATTAATGTTCTGAATTTAAATTCATGCGTCGAGGAAAGTAATTGATATTAGTGCGATAATGTTGCCAAGTAAAGAAGGTCGAATTCAAAGCAACAAATAGGAAAATTCACCGTCGGACTGAACTCATATATTTCTAGAGCTAATGTTTCAGCTATATAGGCCGCTGTTTAAAAAAACATTAAAGAAGGTTCATTGAGAAACTTTCTAAGCGGCCATCATCGTAACGAGTTAGCAAGAACCTGTTGTAATTGAAATATTGGCGGCTAATAGAAAAATTCCTCTGCATCCACTCCGGATCGACGCACGCAACTCCTACACGTGATGTCTTTCTGTCGGGGATATTTTAGTTAATTTCTCAACAGGCGATCTGGAATTACATAATCGTTGCATCATTCTAGTATAGCCGTTTCATTAAATGCATTAATTATGTTCTGAATAGGAAAATAGTTCAATTTAGCGACGATGTTTATGTTTAGGTAATTTTTCAAAATTAGTTTTCTAATTAAAAGCTTCAGGGCTCTACAAATTCTATTTATTGTAAATTGACGAAAATTCAACATTTTTTCTATTAGATTTGTTATTTTATATATTATTTATTTAAAAATGTAATTTTAATACATTCTGTAAATATGCTGAAGTAGATTATAATCGTATGGAGGTGACATATAAAGAATCTACCAGTATGTAATACTGGAATGAACGTACTGTGGGATAAGAACCTGAAAACGGCATATTTTTAAGGATTTGAGATTGTATTGATTGAAATCAGTAGTAATATGATTATTTTGTCTAACCCCCATAGGTCAGCTCACCTCCAAACAGGCCAGATTACAGTCATTCAGAGAAGCTTTTTTTTTTATGATTTGGAAGGTTTGAGAGGTTGTCAAGTGAATGAATAAGTATTTGGAATCGACTCGCAGTAGGTTTGCTAATGGAAAAGAAATTACCATGTCTAACTTTTATATTCTAACCTGTTAGAATGTTTTTGATTACCTATGCACTCTAGAGGAGGAAGAACGGTTTATCCATTGGCTGATACCCTATTCTAGCCAATGTAAGTCTGCTAGAAAATATATTATCGAATGAATCTGCCTGGCCAGAATCGAATAAGTGCCATTCTGGCAACGGTGCTGACTCAACTGTCGTGATGGTTTGACTAAAAATATAATTACTGGGTGCATGATTTCTCAATTCCGCTTTGTGTATCCTCAATTACAAAACAAAAGAAAATTAAAATATTTTTATTTGTCCAACGCTCACTCTTGGCATATTTGCCATTTGGTGTCGTGCAGACCAATAAGTATTGGATATTGATAAATATTGACTGGTTCCTCTTCTGTAAATGCAGCTTGCAAAGCGGTACGGACATTCCTTCTGTTCTGCATCCATATCCTCCTGTCGGCAAGGAGGACGCTTCTGTGAGGCAAGCACTCCAATTCTATGGAGATGGGCCGCCAGGTATCATGTCCTGTAGCCATGCGAAAAAGGGCGACGCCAATGACTAGAGAGGCTATGAGAGATTGAACCCACTGTGATTATATTTTCCCACTTTTTACCTGCGGAAGAGGCCATATGGCAACGCCCTATTCAATCCGGAAAATAAAAATATAGTGACCCATACTTGAGAAAAGTTGACCCATTACTAAAAAATAATGGCATGAAAATTATAGTTTCTTCCTTTTTTGGCATTGCATATTCTAGCATTTAAAAAAAAAATACAGATGAATACTAATTTTAAATATAAGAATATAGGTAATAGTTCTTGTGTACCATGTTTTTTTTTAAATTAAATTATTAATCCTTTGACAAATTTAATTATTTAAAAAGTTAATATTTCAGATGCCGATATTGTTTCCCACAAAAAAAAAGTGTATAAAAATATTTATGTGTTTATGCATACTATTAAGTATAATATGAAGACCTACAACTTAGGCCGAAACGTCACTACACATTTAAACAGTAGTTACATTTGTTTCATTGACCCAGCCGTCTTCTCCTTAATTTATCTTTATATTTTTCAGGGCTACTAGCTATATCAGGACTAATACTTGTTTACCCGTCTGCCTTGGAGTAAAATTCGCCTCGGAATAATTAAGCAGCGGAATAAAATGTACTTAAAACTAGTTTATTCCAATTATTTACGGGAACCTGCAACACCAATTTTATGTCTCGAAATGGTTATGTTCCGGAATAAGTTTGATTAGAGTTAGATTCATAGGCTAAATATACTCTTGGCTTATCGAGCGTCTCTTAGTAGTTGTAATTAATTTTTTTATTGCAAGTCCGATGTCTGGTTTATGTGGTTCTGAAGATCTGATAAAAATGAGGAATAATTTTTTTTATCTACAAAAATTAAATTTGGAAAGCTCCAAGGCTTTTATTTTGAAGTTCTTGTACGAAAGGGGAAAAATAGACAAAAATATACACGGCGCCAGTAATATATATTTTTTTCTATATCGTTTCCCTCAAGCTAATTGGATAGAAATAATCCGCATGAGACCGGAACCACCACAACCTAAAAAAGAAGAATTTTCTCAGGAGCATAACTAGTTAGGATAATTATTATCATCAAGACCTCATTAGGGGAACTCGCCAAAAGCAATGAACGGCTCAAAATATCTTCAAACAGAAATGATATATTTTAATGTTAATTAACTTTGTTAAAACGTTAATGAGAGTCGGTAGCGGACCAAAAAAAAAGGCATTTTATTTTTTTTTCTATGCAGTACATAAAAAAATTTCACCGGCGTAAAACTGGATTATTATTAAAATTGTAGAGAGCGATCGGATCTAAACACGGTTCTCACGGTGGGCTAATAAGTGAGTCCATTGGTCGAGGACAACTGACGAGACCCCACCCGACTCGTGCCTTCACTATGTAAATACCGAGCCTCCTGATTGCCGCTATTTGTATATATAATTAACCTTAAGGATAATAACTTCATCCAGAGGTGTGTGTGTGTGAGGTCTCAGCCATTACTTTATAACGACGTTTCTCTCATGCATATTTCAGGGGCTTCTGTACACGCCAACAAAACGAAATAGTATAACTTAGTGAGGGGGGAGGGGGAAAGAGGAGAGGTAGAGAAGGAAAAAACATAGTTATCTTGTCGGTTATTGGAGCTCATCAAGAGCCAGCAGAAGGCCTACATGGCCTTAATAGCCAGTCGAGTAGTTGTTGCTATAATATTTTACTTTTGTCGATCATGAATGTATTTTTTGTTTTTCCCTTAATGTAACGTTAGTATTGTTAAATCCTACATGTTTATGATCCTGTCCAACCTTACTTGTTACCTATGTATAAGCGTGCGCAGCATCCTTTATTAGAGGGTGCACGAACCATAGTAATGGGGAGTCCTTCCGGGGTTCAGTCGGGTTTGAGGTTGTAGAATATTCTTTACTCCCCTCGAAAATTGTTTAATTAAAATATTGTTTTTTGTTAATTATAATAATTAATAATAATAATTAATAATTAATTTAATTAATTTATAATTAATAATAATAATAATAATAATTATAATTATTTGTTTTTATTAAGTTTTTATATACAAATACCACTCGTTTTTCTTTTCTTGTCTAAAAAGTGGTCTCTTGCCAGCTCCTGTTTTTTATTTTGCTTGAAAGAAAATAAACTTTATTATTTATTACACGATTTTCATTTTATCTCCATAGCTCCAAAATCCATCTTTAGAGCCTATAATTTATTTCCAGATGCTTTAGTCACCGTCTCTGACTTTGACTCGTATAAAGTTATCTCTGTTAGGAAGGAATGGCATATTCTTTATAGATAGCTGTAGCATATCCAGTTGCAGAAGATTACAAATGAGGAAATAAGAAATATAGTGGGGATTGAAGTAAATATCCTCAATGAAATTTGCAAAAGAAGATTGATGTGGTACGGACACCTCATGCGAATGGAAGAAACGCGTTGGCACCTGCGAATCCTTAAGTCTGCCCGGAGAAGAGACGCAGACGGAGAAGACCTTGGAAGACGTGGAAAGAGGACGTCAGGGAAGAAATGACGGCTGGAGGTCAGACAGAAGATGACTGTCCTGACAGAGAACAATGAAGAGATGAGGCAATGGATATCGGAATGTGACATAGTTGCAAGACCCGAAATAAAAATAATCTCCTTATTTTATTTGTTATTTTATTATTATGAATGCCAATCGTTTCTTTAGAGAGGTCATCTAATAGCTGCATTGATTTCTCCTCCACTGATTCATTTGAATTCAGCCGTTTGAGACTCTAAAGGCGTATTCCAATGGTAATAACATTAATCAAACAAATTGATGATTGTCATAACTAGGTAACTCAATTTAAAAATTGATATAAAATATTAATAAGTATATACATTTAATCCAGAAATAGATAATATTTACGTAATATAAAATACATTACCTAAGCTTTTGTATATATTTTTGTGGAAGAGAAAAATTATGGAAACTTTAGGCTCTGGGGAAATCCGGGAAAAAAAGGAAAATTCGTCCGCCCTGAAGGGAAATTTGAAATCTAGGATGGAAAGGCTGCTTAGTACTCAAATTCGCGATTTCATCTCACGTAGTACTCACTCCGGTTGAATTTTTTTTTATCTGGATACTTTAGGTTTTTAGTTGTATAATTATTTCCACTAGACCATTTTTTTTTGGGTAGGGAAGGGGACTAGGGACAGAGATACCTCATAGCAACAAAGAGTCTTCCCCCGAAAAATTGTTGAAGGCAACTGATCAAAACTGCGTTATTTTATATCATTTAAAGATGTGAAATTGAATCACTAGAAATCCAGAAATTTTGAAAAGAAAGTAGTTGGTGGACATCCGCATGATGGTATAGAAGAATCAATCCCTAATAAGAAAGTAATTAGTATCGCCTTGACAAACTTTGGACAAACCCTCTATAAATAGCCAAATTAATAGTTGACTTAATTTGTTTCCTAGCCACCGCCCACTTGTTCTTCTTATATTTGACAATCGTTATTTCCAGAAATGGAAACAGCCTATGGTAAAGGGAAGTCGGAATTAAGGAGGCAGTAAATTCCCGAATTATTTATCGACCGTGTTCCTGGACTCAATAAATCGATTAATTCCGATCCTGAAGAAGAGGACCTGAAGCGGAAGGTCGTAAAACGGTGAAACGGAGGTGATATTTTTATTTTATTTATTTATTTTTTATACGGCCCCACCGATAGTGGCTTTAAACTCGATTAATGGCTATCACTCGGTTCCGAGGGATCGGATTTACAGTAATTATTGACTCAGCTGATATAAACACAGTTTCGAAATGACTATATAATTTATGGAGTTCATTAATTACCTTTAAGTTTATCGCCTTTTTAATATAAACTTGGGATGGAAGTACTTCAATTATAAAAAATAAATAATTAAAACTGGATATTGGGAATCGGAATATTTGAGAAAATAAAAACTAATTGCGGCGTTTGTTGGATTAGCAAAAACTCATGTAATATAATTTAATGAAAATAGTAAATCTATGATTCGAGTTTCAACCTGTGAATTTGTGTAAAAGTTCAATATAAAAATTAAATTTAACCTTTCAAAACCGAATCAAATTATTATATAAGATAATATTGAACGTGCATTTCCAATTGTAGATATTGACTTTTGAATATTCCTGACGTTAATAATAACAAATTATTCAGCTCTGAGATAATTTTCACGACTCAAAAACGTAAACAAATTCAGTGAGAATAATAATGGAGCAAGATAGTCTGGAAGAGTTATCACTGTTATGAATAGAATTATATGTGTTAACGAAATTCAGTTATGAAGACTATACTAGACAGTATAATGATCAAAGACTTTACTATTAACAAAACATTAATTCACTATAAATAAATATGTTTCTATCAGAGACGTGAAGAGCAGGTGGAAAGGTGGCAAATGCCACGGGTTTCGACCCAAGGTTGGCCTCAAATCGGCTTTTATAACAATAAAATACAATGCCAAATTATATTTTATGCAGTAATACTATAAATAACTAACATTGTATGGATAAAGCACAGCCTCATATTTGTGTTTTGAATAAGAATATTTTCTTATTGCGGCTCAAAACTTGGCTGACACGGACCTCCGAAATCACACTTACACCATAAGTATTTGTATACTACAAGCATGCAGAGAATTTATTTTGAATTATCTAGAAAATACACTTTATTTTCATGTTTGCTTATATTCCGTATAATACAATTTCATTGTATATATTCCATTAAAATTGTAACGGGGGCACCAAATTTTGAAAGTGCTAAGGACCTCTCAAGCTCTCAATCCTGTCCCGCCTAGAACATTGAAAGAATGTAGTATCTCGATGTACATATGAATGTATCTCAAGATTCAACAAAGAGAATTTCTCCATGGCCATCGTGCTGAATTATATTGAAAAAAAAATAAAAGAAAGGAAGATTTTTTTTTCTCCCAATTTGACTTAAAAAGAACTTTCTACGAATATGAAAATTAGTACTTTTCAAGAGAATCAAAAACACTGTTGCATTACAGTTCTTCTGTTCCTAATGGGCGTTTTCAAAACTTTATTTTTTTTCTGTTGTTGCTTTTACGAATCGATTAAGTTGAAATTATCGCTCCTTACAAGCCCCTTACAATCAGAAAAATACAATAGTTTTTTTTGCTTTCCTGAAAATTAGTGATTTTCATAATTGTAAGTTAAGCATGGGACCGATGATATTAGTCATGCATTTAATTGTTTTTCTCCCTAGTAACTAGCGATAGCATTAGGAATAGGTTATATTATAGCAATAGTAATTAAAAATACCTGATGTGGACACCCCATGACTTCCTTGTACGTCTATTAAACTATTAATCGGTGACTCAAAAAGTGACCCTGAATTTGGTTACTAGTTTCCGAACATAGCAATACCTCAAAAACGACACTCGGCGTCGCGACGTCCATCTATTGACACTATAGACACACTCAAACAAACACACACACAAACAACACAACTCTTGTTTCTTTAATTCTTATTCCGTTATTACATGTCGTTTTCTTTCAGTTGGTAAAATGTTCCCAAGATATTTCTTCGTGTTCCTTGACAACATTAGAACTGTCTGTCACTAGATAAAGCATTGGAAATCGACAGTTTTAACATTTTAAGAGGAAAAAACCAATGCTTACCAAAACTTTTTATGTTGTATATATTAGTATGCAAGTCTTAAATACCAAATTTCAGAAGTTTCGTATTATATTTTAATATAATTTTTGATGAAAATCGGTAATTGTCTATGTATTTCTGATTAAATTTATTTTTTAAACGAATCATACCACGTTTCTGGCAATAAGAAGAGAAACATGAAATAAAACAATTTTTCACTTACGGAATACGCTAAGAAAAAATCAAATAAAAAAATTATCATAATAATTATATTTTCACCATCTTTTTTTACTAGTTAAAAAAAAATTCATATTAACGCGAAGACTTACTAGAAGTTCTACGTTCACGCTTATTAAGTCCTGAGTAACAAAAAATGTGACAGATATGAAAAGGATTCATGGAAGTTCAAAACTATATTAATGACCGAGTCTTCCGGACGATTTGCTTTATGGAATCAAACTGTTTACAATTATTTAAATTGTCAAAATAATTCTATAAATTTTTAAACACCAATGTTTTGACTGTCTTAGGATTCTTTGAAGCCTAACCGTTAGGATTAGGCAAAAAATGTAGGCGAACTAGTTTTAAATAAAAATAAAAATATTTGATGTGGACAACACATGACTTCCTTGTACGCCCTATAAACTATAAATCGGTGGCTCAAAAAGTGATCCTGAATTTGGTTACTAGTTTCCGAAGATTGCAGTATCTCAAAAACGACACTCGGCGTTGCGACATCCATCTATTAAAACACACACACACACACGCGCGCGCGCGCGCACACACCCACGAACACACAAATAGGGAGGAAAACTTTTACACTTTTTAAAATCTTACACTCAATTTTAACACTTAAAATAGGTAATGTAACCTTTATTATCGAAACATATGAGTTACTGGAGGTCTCATTCCGTTATTATATGTCGTCTTCCTTCAGTAGGTTACTAGTTTCCAAGATATTTCTTCATGTTCATGACAACAATAAAACTGTCAATATCACTGGATAAAGCTTTAGAAATCGACAGTTTCGACATTTTAAGCGGAAAACCCACTTAATCACAAATGGGTAGAAAAACTAGTATTTTACATTCAATTTTAACACTCAAAACAACTAATAAAAATGTTTAATTGGATTGGAAACCAAATTGCGTTTGTAACCCTTATTACCGAAACATATGATTTCTCTTTTAATTTAAATATAATTTTTGATGTAAGCAATATGACTTCAAGTAAAGTACATTTAATTTTTGACTTTCATAAAAAAATATATTAAAATATAATGTAAAACATCTCAAATTTGGTAAATAGGACTTTTATATCGATATGAATGTATTTACTATATTTTGGTTAAAATTGGTGAGCCGAAAAGGGTACTTTACTTGAAGGTCATAATAAGCTTACATCAAATATTATATTTAAATTAAAAGAGAAATCGTATGTTTCGGTAACAAAGGTTACAAACGCAATTTGGTTTCCAATCCAATTAAACATTTTTATTATTTGTTTTAAGTGTTAAAATTGAGTCTAAAATACTGGTTTTCCTCCCCATTTGTGAGATCAACAAGTCTGCAGCATACGAATAAGATAATAGTTAAGTGGGCTTTTCTGCTTAAAATATCGATACTGTCCATTTCTAATGATTTATCCAGTGATATCGACAGTTTTATTGTTGTCATGGAACACGAAGAAATGTCTTGGAAACTAGTTACCTACTGAAGAAAAACGACATATAATAACGGAATGAGACCTCCAGTAACAAGAGTGTGTGTTTGTGTGTGTGTGTCAACAGATGGATGACGGGACGTCGAGTGTCGTTTTTGCTGCAATCTTCAGAAACTAGTAACCAAATTCAGTATCACTTTTTGAGCCACGAATTTATAATTTAATAGGCTTGCAAGGAAGTCATGTGTTGCCCACATCAGATATTTTATTCTAGCTCTTTCATTCCAACTTCTCGATCATCCATTGTAACTTATCGTCTATTATTTATTTTTTTATCTTAATACTTCACAAATAGTAAACTCGAAATGTGAATACAATACTATATTTAGATTTTAATAGTTGCTATGAGTTGGTAACTATGAAAATCATATCGATTAAATCAGTATATTTCTGAATATTTAATCGCATTCAACTTTGTTGTATCATGCTAATCGTCTGTGTAGTTGTAAACATAACCTAGCTTCAGGAACAGTTTCTAATTATTGCAAGATTTCTTTGAATTTTGACTTTATTTAACTTATCATTGGGATTACATAGTTATTATTTTCTCTCAGCTGCAATTGTTAGTCAGAGATGACGGATCTTACGTAAGCATTGACCTTAATTATGTTTTGATAATATCATCTGAAACCTCGGTAAGGTTCCGAATTCACTTCCTTTTTACAATTTTAGCTGTAATAATTATTTTAGACATTGTTTTGCACCTTAAGTCTGATTGGTGTAGGTATGCTATATTCCTATACGTGTGTTGTCATCAGGTATATATTATTTAGATTTTTGATATTTACTTATGTGTTTTGTTTTCTAAATATCTATACAAAAGAAAGGTTGTTTCAACAATTACACATGTGTCACTTTAGGTCATCACTATCACTACTTCACTACTATATATTATTACGGCACAATAGATCCCTTTTCTGGCTCTCAGGAGCGATGGATTTTGATGAATGAGGTATCAGAAGAAAGGGAATTTCATCGAGATGTGACGAATTCCAATTTTGTTTCTTGAATTCTTACTAGTGCTTAAATAAAAATGATGAAAAAACTGGGAGGTTTCAAAGCTGACGACTGAGAGTCGGCGGATTGAGACGGGATGAGTTGGAGGGTTTTAAAGATTTTGAAGCGGGCATCAAGATCACTTTGGCACAGCGTTTTAAAGTAAAAAACCTACCGCTATTGAGATAACGCACGATATAGGTCCGCACGGATAGGTACGCATCTTGCGTACGTGCCGTTGTCATGGCAAACTTTAAACATGTAAAAACAGGTCGAGTCTGTATAAAAACATTTTACTAACTTTTAAATTATTCTGTTAAATTGTTGTTTTTAGGGTTCTATGAATGATTGAGGAGATTAAATATTCTTTCTCGTGTCTAACCGTAAAACACTGTTAAATATGACTAAGCAGTCTTATTGCTTAGTTTACTTATTAAGTAAACCGTTACTTCAGCATGATCATTATAATCTATGCTGCTTTACCAAACGTGATTGTTAAATAAACTTTCATGCTAATATTATATTGTTTCTAACTTGCGAATATATTATATTGTTGCTAACATTATACGAAGAAACATGCTTCTCCAATATAACTAGCTTATACTTCGATTGCATTCGGGAGAAGATAGGTAGATGTCTAATGCAAGAGTTCTCGCTCGGGTATACTAGTTACTTATAATTCTAGGACAAGTTTAGAACTGTACGTTTTTCTGATCACTTGAATGTAGGTAGCAACACTTCTATTATCTGTCCGATGATATTAATTGATCTTTTTTTAGAAATAACACTCTTATTATAATTGCTGAGAAAATTTCTGTTAAAACAAGCTTATAACAGTAATTGAACTTTCGGTTCATTTTATATTTAATATATCAACAATATTGCTGAAAGGTTGACTATTGTAGTCAAAATTCACATTCAAAAAACGACGATTTTGATTTAGTCAAAAACATAGACATAGGCATGATATGAGTCTGCAGCTTGGAATTGAGTATTTTAAGAGAAACAGTCAGAATAAAAGCTATAGAGTATCAAATTGAGCTACCATTTTTTTAATTCGGTCTAGTACGGCTCTAAAGCCCTAAAATTTTGTAGAAAAATTGTTTGACCTCCATTTTGAAATCCGCCCCTCCTAATGTCGGTTGAAACTCTTTTTTAGCAACCTGGGGTGTCTGTAGTGACCAATGCGAAACCACTGGCATATCCAACTTTTTAAATTTTTCGGACATTTTTGTAGATTTGCACAGCCCCGTATCTCAGTGCAGCTTGAATATAGAGGATGGATATATGACCAAAAGTTGTAGGATATAATGCACTTCATTAGTAGCATGAAATTTCTTTGTGACGTCTAGCTAGTTTTTGTGGAATCGTCACAAAAGACCAAATGGCAATAACCATACTTTATCCTTTCGATAATTAGATAATCTTTGTTCATTATAGCACTTATACCTGAATATCATTTGCATCAGATGCAAGTATTGCATTCTTCAGGACAGACAGTTCCATAAAATGTTGCTTCCTCTGTCAAAATTAAAGGAATAAATAAATTAATCCCTTCTAAGCTGTTTTCTTTACAATAATTATCATTTCTATTCCTCTACATTTAAGATATCAGCTCATAAACAGAATCCCTGAAGATCATTGTGGTTCGAATTGATCTTGATTGAGCGAGTGATTGAAAATAATGAGAACTTTAGTCATGAAAACGATGGGTAACTGCAATATTCAGTTGCTTTGTCTTGATTTAAGATGTTACCGAAGCAGACTTATCCGCTTTCTTTTCAGTTCCCTTCTTATAACATATCATCATTTTTATAATTATGAGTTATTCTGCGTATTTAGTTTTAATATCTCTTGTTGCTTGTCCGAACTAATTTAAATAAGTGCGGGTAAGTTACAAAACGTCTGTCTTAGTTTCTTTAAATCTTTGACTTAAAGATTTAATATTACCCTTTAAATGTAGAACCCAAGTCATTCTGCTATCTAGCATTAGCTCTGGCTAGCTAAATTTACCATTCGTCAAACTGTACCATTAAATTTAACATAAGAAAGGCCTAAGATGTGAAAATTTTAAAGGAGCATTAAAACTCTTTGTACTAGTAGATAGTTTGAAGATATAATAAGCTCTAATCCATGTATATGATTAATTTCATTTTCTCTTATTATATTGAAAACTGATGAAGGGCACGGTCAGAGAGTCCGACGCTCTCCAATTGTGCCGAAAAATGGATCAGGATGAACGACATGAACTGCAAAGCGACTGTGAACTGGTATAAGGCCTGCGCAGATCTGGCGAACCAACTGAACGGTGAGAAACGGGAGAGCTACGGCTCGGCGCTGATTGAGAACGTCAAGACTAGTTCGGACAATTACTTCAAGACCAGCAAGAAGCCGCTCTCCACTCTCAGCCTCATCCAGAAGGAGTTGAGTGGCGTCGTCGAGAGGCTCTTGTTCCCACCTGATTTAACCAAGGTACTCCTATGCTTTACGGGACGATAGGTTGAGTTAGGGCCGGTTGCTGAGTCGAGGGTCAATGTAGTCTTGGGTTTTGTCTAACCTAATCTATTTCAGGTCTTGACTATAATGTATTGCCGGTTCCTAATGATATAGATCCGGAGTAATCTAATTCTATATTAATTCAATGATTGAGCCAGCCATTTCGGAATTCAGTTCAGTTTGAGACGAACGGATAGGTTGGGGCAAGAACCCTTAACTCCTGACCCAGCAACCAGCTATATAAATGTCGTATAGTATAAATTAATAACCCGTTTTTATTTTTCAGAATTTTGATGTTAAACCCCAGAGGAATAGCGACTGGTCCAGTTATTATCCGACAAATTGGAATTTAGATTCAGACACGATAATGAAGGCGATATTTTGGTTAGGGGTAATAACGGCGATTCTTACAGTTGTCATATTGGTCATTCTCTTCCTCTACTGTCTTCAGTACAGAAAAATGAAGGAACGTATTTCGAAAAAAGATCCGTAAGTTGTTGGCCTATTTTTCTTCAAACATTATGTTCCCTTCTAACTCTTCTTTTAACGTATAAAGTACTAGCTCAGTTGTAAGGCACTGTGTTACCATGCTCCCGGTCCCGGGTTCGAGACGGGCTGTGGCAGGATAAGTATTGATTCTGTTATCAGCCGTGTATTGATCCTGCGGGATCGGGAGACCCTCCTGGAGATCCAGCCTCTATATAGTGGGTACCCATAATTGGGGTTGTAGTGGTACAGGTTTTTTTTACTTTCCCTTACCTATATACGAAGTATATAGTAAGGGGAAGTATTGCGATCGTGAAAATTTTCGAATTCGAGTTTTCGGCGGAAATACACGTTTTAAGGTCCCCTGAGTTCAAATGACCAAGTCTCGCAAAATGGTCTGTGTGTTTGTCTGTGTGTATGTGATCAGTCTAGCTCAAAAACGAAAAGTTGTACGATACTGCAATTACGCATTTAAGGTTGGTACATGCATGTGATGTTACTGCAACATTTTCGTCAAAATCTACTAACCGGAAGTGCCACTTTATATAATCGATTTTACACTTTTTTACGATTTTCTCGAAAACGGCTCCAACGATTTTGATTAAACTTGGCTAAATTATTCTTCATAAAGGCCTTTAATTTTTCATTTATGTAGTAAATCACCGAGGAATTGCAGAGAAAAAAGCTATGATGAAAATAATACTTTATTTGCTTATAGCTTAAAAAGTATGCATTCTACGGTAAATTATGTGTAGAATTGTATGAAAGGTAATTAAATTATCTAAAAAATAATAAAAGAATCATCAAAATCGGACCAGTATTAGCAAAGATACAGTGTATTTTATGAGGAGCACAAGACCTTAGATGGATAACCAAGCGCATCCGAAACTGCGCGGAACAACGGACGCGACCGAACCTCCTCCCACCAATCCGCCAATCTGTTGTAAATAATACGCTCTGTAATAAAGTAATTTAAGAATACAAAAACGGAAATTAACTTTATAATTTCTACTTTCACATTATTTAGTGAAAAGATAATGTTTCCTTGGAAACTAAATCAGAAACTTTTAAAATATATTTGCAACTTTACAAAGTTAAAATATATAGGTAGTGTACTGGATTGTTGTACTAAAATTGCTTAAAAAACTTTTTTATTGTACTTAAGTGGGAGATGTGTATGTTTTATTAGGTTTATTAGGAGTAGTGTTTATGTGAACTCTTTAAAATTGTATTAAAAAGATAATTATTACAGGGCGGTAAGGGAAAGTTGTGTGATGCGCGCACCGCACCAGATTTTTTTTAAACGTTTAAATAGAAAAAAAATGCCTTATTATCTAAAAAGAGTATTTTGATATAGCGAGAGCTAACTACCTGTCGCTAAAATATAATTGATTTTTGTCAACACCTTGGCCAATGATAAGCAGTAGACAGTTTACAGTTAAAATAAAAAAGATGATCCGTGTCATTTATTTATTTGCACTGCAATAATTTTAACAATATATATTATGCAATTTTACATTATAATCTATATGAGGAGTTTTCTTTTTGACGAAATAATATTCTACACTTAAAAATTATTCAATTTATTTCAACTTTTAAATTTTTCCTTGTCAAATAGATGTTACAAATCAACATTTTCTACAAAAAATTTCCTTACCTCCATGAGATATACCCTAATATTTTTTTTGTAATAATTTCCCTAAAGTTGGTGTATTAACTTTTGATGAAAAACTCCTCCTACGTATGACAGATATGTATCTATAATTAGGTATTCAGAAATTAGTTTAGAGTACTGGAATTTCGGGGAAAAAAACCATCAAGAGAAAAAGGCAGACAGCAGTATCGTTGTCATGGTATGAATGGTTGGCACTGAAAAAAGTTAGGTTCGTGCTAAAAACATTTAGGTTAAAATAATGCAAGACTTCACAGATATAATTTTAGGACGGACGGGATTAAAACCAATGATTTATCTACTAATCACTATTGTTATTGGGGGAAGGGAAATTTTTATTATTTAATATTGAAATGGAAATTGTTCTTATCCAAACTAGATCTAAATGTATTGCCTATTTTTTTAATCAAAAATTATCTACGAAAACAAGCATAGTTTTATTTTTTGTACAGGAAGTTCCGGTCAACTAAAATACTCGGGCCTGTTTATGAAATGATTTGACTTAAAAGACAATTGAATACCAGAGGATATTGTTGAATAAATGCAACCTACGTCATGTGCGCTCACTTCGTCTCGGCTTGATGAACGAAAAATTAAAAAAAGTTCCATTTTTACTGTAATTATCACATCACTATGCAAATATTTCTTAATTTTTCGTTCATCAACCCGAGACGAAGTGAGCGCACATGACGTAGGTTGCATTTATTCAACAATATCCTCTGGTATTCAATTGTCTTTTAAGTCAAATCATTTCATAAACAGGCCCGAGTATTTTAGTTGACCGGAACTCTCTGTACAAACAACAACACTGTGTTTTCGCAAGTATTCCCACATGATTCTTGAATTAAAAATTAGACAATATATTTAGAATATAAATAAATCAGCCAAAAGTCATCCAGTCATGTTCAACAATGTACCTTTTTAAAAATTGATTTTGCGCTATAATTTACTTCAATATACAATCAATCAACAATTTTTTTTTTATAGTTACGTAACTTTAGTAGCTTCCATTTTAGCAGCAAAATTTGTACTCACTGAAGAACAAAAACATAACCAGAGAAGGTAGAAGTTATGTTGTTAGTAGTTTGTTATTGATGTTAGTAGTTATGAGTACGTATAAAATCATTTGGAAGATTATTGAATTCCCTTAAAAAAAAATAAAAATTTTCATAATCAGATAATTGAATAAATTTAAATAAATAAAAGCGTATTATTTAATTAAAATTAAAATTAAAATTAAAAGCGTATGAATAAATTTAAGCGTATTGAATTTTGTAGCTATGTTTATAAAGTATTCTGTGCATGTTCCTATGGAAACCCGTTTACTTTTTTTTTCCAATTACTTGAAAACAATACATCTTTAGAAAAATTCTAATGCTCATTTAAAAGATAATTAAGTGATCTATAATGCTAAATAAAAAAAAAAAATTGTTATGTGACTTATATTAGCAAAAGATGCATCAAACAATTTTTGTATTATACTTCGTACCCAAAGCGGTAAAGAAATTGTAGGTAGACAAGCTAGATATATGAGCCGTTTATTTTGAAAGTGGCCTAAGTCCATTTCTAAAATTTAATATTAAATTTTAAGTTTTATATTTAATTTGTTTAACTGTATTAATTAAATGTACTGATTATTCAACTAATGCAATTGTCCAAAAACTGAAGTTAACTTGTTAAATATTAATTAATTAAACTTATCTTCCTCACTGCCTTCGGACATTATCAATAATTAATATCTTAATTTAAGTATAACTGGACTTTGGCCACTTTCAAAGTAAACGGCTCATTTATATTTTTTTTTCTTACACATAAATCTGATTCTGACGAATGATTTTTCTTAGGTACAGTTTGTTCAATATTTGAAGATTATGTTCATATTAAAGTTATGTAGACAATTCTTTTTAAATTTGTCTATTTTAGCGATAAAGTTTCGCTTCACAAATATCTTTGAGGACTGAAATAAACATACAGTGTAAATCAAAACAATAATTTTAAGAAATTTCGAAAAATATTAATATTTGTTTCTCCTATAACAATTTCGGGCTCTCCTGCTGTGAATTTACTGCATCATCATTACACGTAAATTTATAACAGTATTTATTTATCCTGATATCTTGTTAGAAGCTCCACATTTATCGGTCCTGCATAACCTCTATCTACTTTGCATCTCAATGACTGGCGTTGTATTTTACAATCAGGCCTTTTAGGTTCGCCTATTCTCTCTGCTCCAGCCCAGAATGGTCTAAACGGTTATTTATCATTAATGTTTGCCATAAACAGTTCTTCAAAACAAAATCAGAACAAAGTCTGCCCGGGTCACTGCTCTGGGTCATTCTTAGTCGTTCAAATATCGAAAACACTAATGAAGATCACACATCATTCATTACCCATGATTCATTTCCAACTTGGGATGATAGGAAACAACGGAAGCCAAAGTCAATAAGCTGTTATCGTTAAGAATCATTTATGAGCATGCTATCATTTTTCTCTATATATTATTTATACATTCATGCATGAACATTGGAATACATGATAATAAAAGTTTAATTACACAGTTGCTGTGACATCGGAGAATTCCAGTGCGGACCTTCCGGTTGTGAATGCACCAGAAGGCTCTGGGACACAGGTGAACCAAGAAAGCCAGTCAAACAAACTCCGGTCGTTGAGTGTGATACATCCGACAGTAAATAATTAGCATTAAAGTTAATGATTTATAGATTATCTTAATATTGTAAAGGGTCTTCCCAAGTATTAATACACCTCAATGGGGTGGGGATGATTTAACTCTGAGTGGTGGTGGATTTATCATCAGCACTATTAAAGTGTATTGTTCATTATATGAAGGGATTGGGGCAAGAATGCGACAAGACGCAATTTTGATGTTAGTGAATATTTTATGCAGAATGTTTCTTTGTGTTTGTATATAGCTCTTAGTTATGTTAGTTTGGATTCGTTCCATGTTGCCTATTATCTCATGGAATGAACCCAAACTAACATAATAAAGAGCTATACAGAGAAACAGAGTTACGTTTTGCATAAAACACTCAATAATTTAAAAATTGTGGCTTGTCACATTCCTGCCAAAGTCCTTCAAATGTATCTTGTTGTATACAGTATAGTGCGAAAATTGGTAGAAATTACCACCATAATTACCATAATGAATGGTTTATATAAATAAAAATAATATCTATAATAAAAGTCATCAATGAAATTAAATTAATATTTCTTAGTTTCTCAAGAGCATTCTGCCTATGTAATGAGCTCAGTTTGGTAAATGAGTTTAGTAATTCGGTAACTCTGACATTACAGGGATCGTCAATGGATAGCCTGGGTCCTCAGGAATGTCCAGGTGCATTGGAAATAGTAAATTTCAAGTTTAGAAACACAGTTCATATTTTTAAGCCTCAAATTAAATTCAAATATGATATATGCTGTTGCCGAATATTCTATAACGTAATATTCTTAAAAGGATGCAAAAGATTCAGACAAGGGGTACTTTATTGCTCGAATTGCTTAACATTCAAATCTAAACATATGCAAATCCTGGAATATTTTTTTAAGATAAAACTTTTCTAAGTAGAGCTATTTCTACTTAATAATAGTAATGTATTTTCTATATATAATAGAAATTATTATATAGTAATTATGAATTCAATACAAAATAAATGTTCTCAGAAGATTAAGAAAATTCAACTTTTTTTTAAAATTTGGTTCTGAAAGTAAAAGTAATCTTAAATTATTTTTATAGTGTGTGATAGTGACCAAGAAATAGGCTTGAGATTTACTGTACAAAGTTCCTGCAATGACGATTCATCTTACAAAACGCCTCAGAAGAAATCTCTAGAGCTGCGAAGACATTCGAGGACTAATCAATAAATAACAACCAAAGAGTACTAACATTTGGTTCTTAAACATTATAATAGAATTTTTTTTTTTTTTTTTTTTTTTTTTTTTTTAGTATTTATGATTGCTTTAGAGAAGAACATAATTTCTAATCTAAAATAAAAATTAAGTATATTTTTTTATAGGTGCATTAATTAAACGGTGCAGATTTTGGTTGAATATTTAAACCAATAAGAATCAGCTATATAGGAGTTTGAGTCAGGAATTTTTTTTTCAAGGAAGTATTATAATTGTTGGGAATAATTATAGTCTGTTGGGAGTAATTGCAAATATTTTGTATGGATTTTGCAGGAAATTTCATCCTCTACAAGATTGGTTATTATACATTTTGCACAAATTTGTTATTAAGGCGAAACTGAATATCTAACTTTTTGCATTTTTTGACATTTTGCAGATTTGTATGGCCTCGTATCTCAGTAGCTGTTCCGAATTAAAAAAAAATACTATGTATACAAATTTCA
The DNA here is from genome assembly GCA_948150685.1 of Rhaphigaster nebulosa. Lineage (NCBI taxonomy): Eukaryota > Metazoa > Arthropoda > Insecta > Hemiptera > Pentatomidae > Rhaphigaster > Rhaphigaster nebulosa. Next base: position 101,135,121 of record OX411310.1, on the reverse strand, counting down.
GGAAATTTAATGTTCTTCAAAATTGACGATGCCAAAGTTTTACTTAAAATGCACTAGGGGCGAGTTATTGAGGAAAATCTGAAAAAAGTAAAAAGAAAATGACGAATTCGTTGGCCTATGAAATTTGATGGAAAACCTTCATATTTCCAGTCTATCATGGGAGTACTTTCGGTTCCAAAATTCTCTTGATACCAGACCCTTTTTTTGGCCTCAGCTCCCCGGACTAATAGTAAAGAGACACTGAAGCATTTAATTGATATAAATCTCATCTTCGGAAAAAATGTCAGTTGATCACTTTTACCTCCAAATTTATGATATATTTTAAAAATAAATATTCTACGATATTTGAAGGGGTTACCAATACTTCTTTAAACCCTTCGGAATACTTTCTTCGCGTTAACTAATAAACACCTGAGACCCTTCTAGAACTTTGGCTAGAAATGACGACTATTCATCCTGACGCGAACAATAGATGAAACTATGCTCGTCTTTGAGGCGGATGTTCCACTAGAGCTTTACAAATAATTTTTCTTCTTAAAAACAAACTAACTAAGTCCCCTATCCCCTGGTTAACGATGGGCACTCGTTAAGAAGATATGCGACAGCAAAGGGATACGAATGCACAGTGTGACCTTTGAGAACTGACCAGTTGTGAAACCTTCGGCGAAGATCAAAATGACAACAGGTCCTTCTAATTGGTCCGGACCTCAACCGAACTCCTGAATAAAAAATAAATAAGGAGGCATAAGGGGCAGCAAATAAACCGACACCTTCTTCCTTAATGATGATGACGTAATTTGGGAGTAGGGGGCTTCCGTATATGGCAGTTTAGTTTCCAAGAACGACACCGGTTCTGGTCCTTTTTAAATTAATATCATATTATTTATTCTTGAATTGTTCAATGATAATAAAATATTTTATTCAATTTTTTGATAACATAATATAATAATAAAATGTAATTTAATAATTATTTATTTAAATTATTTAATAATAAAATAATACAATTCAACAATTTTATTATAATTTTATGATATGACACCTGTATTTTCATAGATTCCTAGTAATGCTATTGCTTTTCACAAAGGTCTAATTAGCATCATAGCAGGAAATGAATCGGAAAAGTTGAGCCGCAAACTTTTAATAAAATTCCATAATTTAGTGATAATTCTTAGAAACTAGAGATGAACCAGAATGAAATATTCAAAGATTTTTGGGGAAAAAGAGGTTACAGGGGTTACAAAAGATTTTGGGGATAAATACATAATCAAAAATTAGTGGCATCGATATTAAATCACAGTACATATTCCTTGTTATATGAAATGAATATTACAAATTTTAATAATGAGACTATATAATATTGTTTATTAATATATAATAAATGTAATGATAATAAGATATTTAATGGGTTTTGTTTTCACTAAAGATATTTATAGCATATAAAAAAAATTCTTAGAAGAAGAATAAGTCTGGGTATCAGTTACTGTAAAATAAAATATCTGATGTGAACAACACATTACTTCCTTGCACGTCTATTAAACTATAAATCGGTGGCTCAAGAAGTGATCCTCAATTTGGTTACTAGTTTCCAAAGATTGCATTAAAAACGACATTCGACGTCGCGACATCCATCTATTGGCATACACAGACACATTCTTGTTTCTGGAGGTCTCATTCCGTTATTATATGTCGTTTTCCTTCAGTAGGTAACTAGTTTCCAAGAGATTTCTTCGTGTTACGTGACAACATTAAAGCTGTCAATATCACGAGATAAAGCATTGGAAATCGACAGTTTCGACATTTTAAGCGGAAAAACCCATTTAACTAATATCTTGTTCTCCTGCTGCAAACTTGTTGGTCTCACAAATGGGGAGGAAAACCAGTATTTTACATTCAATTTTAACACTTAAAACAAGTAATAAAAATGTTTAATTGGATTGGAAACCAAATCGCGTTTCTAACCTTTATTACCGAAACATATGATTTATGTATTTAATTTAAATATAATTTTTGATGAAAGCTTATTATGACCTTCAAGTAAAGTATCCTTTTCGGCTCACCAATTTTAACCAAAATATAGCAAATACATTCATATCGATATAAAAGTCCTATTTACCAAATTTGAGATGTTTTGCATTTTATTTTAATATAATTTTTGATGAAAGTCTAATATGACCTTCAAGTAAAGTACTGCTTCCGGTTTTCCAATCTAGACCAAAATCTAGTATGTTATTCAAATCAATATATAAGTTCTGAATACTAAATTTCAGAAGTTTTTCATAGTATTTTAATACAATTTTTAATGGAAATCAATTATGACCTTCAAGTAAAATACCACTTCCGGTGATCAAACAGTGACCAAAAAGAGAGGTTTACAACTAGATTTTACTACAATCGTTTATACAAAATTTCAACTTTCTACGGCAAACCGTTTTTGAGTTATGCGAAATACGAACGTACGCCACGACTAAACTAGTCAAAATGGATTCAGGGATGGCCAAAATGGATATTTCCGTCGAAATCTGAAAACCAAAATTTTCGCGATTACAATACTTCCTTTACTTCGTACAAGGAAGTAAAAAGTAATAATATTTTTTTTGGAGAAATTAGCACACGATTTAGACATTGATAATAGATTAGAACCCGTATTTTGGGATAAACAGTAACTATTTTAATCCTGTTTGTGTATTGCTGTAATTTTTCAAAAAGAAGAATTTAAAGCTGGCGTTCGGCCTAACTACTAGGGACATCTTTAGAGGTAGAACGATGAGCATCAACTTCACCAACTTGAAAACATTAAAATGGTTGAAGTAGCTATTTTAACAACTGCCTTATCCTCTTTACTCCTTCTCTTGTACCTTCATAAATTCCTTCTAAAACGCTGAAACTAACTGAAAACGCTGATATTCAAATAATTTGCCATAAAAACGATAACCTCTAGGCAAAGTCTATTAGACATAGCGTCAGGTAGGAATAATCCTGTAAAGATAAGCGGAATCTTTCGAATTCCGTGGGAGTTACCACCCTCGGCGTATCTAATTCACGAGATTCTCTTTAAGGAAGCCTCAACGCGGTAAAGGATAGTTAGGCCAGCGTGGGAAATCGTAAAGCCCGACTGGACGATTGGGCAATCTATTAGGCTTTTGGTGGATACTGCGCAATACCTCACTCACCTAACCATATTGACCATAAGAAGCTTCGCTCTGTAATTAACTATATGTGCATATATATGGAATGGGACGAGAAAGAAAATGGAAAACTGTGTACCTTACAAATGCGAGAATCGTGGCTAGATGATATCTCTTCTCAGCTGCTAATTCGCCCCTGGTCACGAGTGTATTTGCATATCCAAGCGCTTGGTAATTAACACATGTAGTCGGCACGTGAGCTTCGCTCCTTCTTTTGGACTCGTAACTTCCTCCGAAAATGTTATGTGGAAAGAAGAAGAACTGAATCAAAGAAGTAGAATTAGCTTCTGGTGAATAAAATGAAATGTATTCAGTCAGACTTTATCTCTAAATTTTCTCTTGAAAATTGATGGGTCTAGCCATAGAAAGGTTTTAGTTTAGCCATAGAAAGAAGTTTTCTAAGTTCTTTTCAGTTCTGGAATGACAGCAATGTTGATAATAAATATTGATACCATCATTATCAACTGATAAATATGATTAGTGGTATTAATAATGATGCCAATCGATAGTAGAATGATCTCACACCCTCTGAGTTCCATCATAACCAATACTACCATCATCTAATTAATAGCTATTCTCTTAGCAGTGGTCATGTACATTGGATATAGTAACCGTATTATTTTCGCGATGCAACATAAATTCCATTTTATTGCCTTTTAAGTAGAAAGAAAAGCATTATTCATAATTATTAATTTTTTTGCAAATATTGTTGAAAGTATATACCAATCGAAAATTATGGAAATCTTACTTTCAAAATTGGTATCTTCGTTAATCAATAGATTGTTAACATTTCAGGATATTAATCTGTAAGGGTTGTTAGGATTAGGTTCATTAAATAAGCAAATTACTGAAGGAAAAATCAATATATTTTAAATCTTTAAACCAAAACAACATGCAAATTATAAACATAAATTAAAATAAAAAAATCAAATTAAACATTCTCCTGAATTGGCTATAAAAATTAACTATTTGCGTGCCAAAGAAAACATAAAGAAAATGTACATAAACCTTACTACTCTGTTGCGCAACAAATTCACTAAAATTATAGTAAACAGGCTGTTTTACTATTTTTACATCAACTACAAACTACTACACATACCTAAGGGTTAATTACACAAATATAAACAAATATGTACATAATTGGGCAAGCACATACAACATAGGGTAAACCTTAACATAACCATGGTGATAATCAGTCCCCAGCTGTAATAGTCTTAGATGGTGTTATTACAGGGTGACTGTGGCTAACAAATCCATATCTTCAGAACTAAAATCAACATTGTTTTATAGCATTTAAACTTTGATAAATTACATTAAATTTTAACTCGTCTATAAAAATATAAAAGTTCAGCTTCCATATGTTTATGCTCGCAAAACTCAAGAAGTAGCCGGTCGATTTTAATGCGATTTTCACTATCATTTAGAGAATTTTTTCTGGAAGGTTTAAATCCATTAAATTTTTCGAAATGTTCCCCTTAAGGGGAGAAATGGGGGAAAACTGTTTAAAAAACAAGTAATTTTGTAATGGTTATCATGACGACTTCACATGTGGAAGCAAGTTTACAAAAACATTTTAACAAGAGTGAAATTATTGTATGAAAGCGTCATTTTGATTATGTTCCTAGAAAACGTCTGAATGAAATAGGACGAATTCTAGGTAATGCAGTGGAAATATTAGTTTGACTAAACTCATACCCTAGTGAACAAAGCTAACTTAATATAAAACCCTTATGCGTTCTGAACTTACTTCTTGCTCGGAAGCCTGATCTACTTCACAGGCTGAAGGGAATAACCTTCAGATCTTCCAGAGAAAAGTTATACCAGTTAGAATTATGCTGACTAGTAAACAGCATTATTTTGGAACCGTTAAATCCAATGCAACATACTAAAATAAGTCAGTATGTTGGTGCTAGAACCAAATAATTAGGACCATTTTTGTTTCCCTTACACTTGGTTTATTTTGACAATGCTGTAATTCATTTTCTTGCAGTTCACTATTGTGGATCGAGAACTGCCTGTTATTAAATTAATTTTATCTATATTATTACCATTTGTGCAAATATTTCTCTCAAGATCAGATAAATTGTGTTAAAAAAGATTTACATTAACAATTTTATAATAAATGCGTTTCGCAAACCTATAATTAGTATCACAACAAGAAATCAATCGAAAAAAGTTGAGACAATTATACAGAATAACAATATTCCATTTTGTTCTGTTCTGCCTGTCTATTGTCAATATAATTTAATATCTTGACCTTCAGTTGACTTGGGTCTATTTGAGACTTGTTTATCTCGAATACTGATTTCGGTGGACGCAAAAATTATACAGAAGAGACTCTTCTAGCCCGATGAACAATTCATGTTTTTATTTTTGAGTATTTACATTGATTATTAGATAACGTTTTGTCCAAAACACAGCGTTAACAAACTTCAAACACATCAAAATAAACAGGATAGTATAGTAGAAAGGTGTTAGTATGAGAGTATTCGTATTTTACAATCTACAAAAATGCTAATTGTTGTTTTATTGTTTTCGAGTGCCGTATAACTGTTTAGCGTTCCCTATCCACGAGAAACATTGACCGAAATTCCACTTGTCTTACGTATTTATGGCAGCTCTTAAGAGTCATTAGTACCTTTCATTTGAAGTAATCTTTTGGCTTTTGAAGAGGATAAGGACATAAAATATAAATTGCAACTCCAAAATTTAGTCTGTTTATCGTGTCATCTGAATATCAAAAATGGTATTCTGTTGCAACACAGATGGATGTAACATTATTGCTGATTGAAATTGATCCATTTTATGCTGTTGGCTTCATTTAGAAATTAATTGTTAACCTTATAACCTTATCATTATCACCATTGATTACTAGAGAAAGGATTTTTAAGTACTTATTTATTTATTTTTTATTTTTGGATGCAAATAATCCATTTTTAATTTACATATATGTAAATAAATGCCCATAGTTATTTTATTTTTTTATAGCTATTCATTTAAATTAATTTTATAAATTTATGTATACAGGATGTTCAAGACTCGATTGGTACTACCTTAAAATTCACAAATTTTGAAATATAGGTATGAAACTTGGTGAAGCACAACTCCTTGAAGTTTCCTTTGAGCTCTTATCCAACTCCCTAACTTTCTGCAGTACCTCTCCAGCGCACATAACTTGGGAATTCTCAATGGCATGGGATATATTTTATGATGGATTTATATTGGAAATCAAATTTTAAAGCGATGTTATATCGATCCGACGCTTCGGTAAGGCGCTAATCACAAAAAACCCAACAAATATATTTACATAAATCAGTAATACGTTAAATATTAATACTTTATAAGTCGCAAGATATCAATTTTAAAAAAAAATTTATGTTACGTCATTCATATTTACTTTTTATATTTACAAAAACTGAGAAATAGTATATTTGCATCCTTTTTTAATTGAATTTTTGATCTATCTTCTTTTAGATTTCCTTTTTTTTACACTAAAAAAATAGAAAATAATTTTTTCGTTCAAAAATGCTTCCGTTTTCCTTCGTTCCATGGCATTTTCGTGGCGTTCCACTTTTTTTTGTTTTAATTAAAAGTTAGTTCATAAAAATAAAAAAATAAAAATTAGTAGAACATTTTAAATGTTTGTTTGCGTATCTTGTAAAGTTTTCATTGTGATTTGGCCGAGATCACGCTCAACCGCCAGGTTTTTCCCCCAATTAAGGGTACCCACTTTATAGAGGGCTGGGTGAGCCCCAGGAGGGTCCCCCGATCCCACAGGGTCGATCCGCGACTGAATACAGAATAAATAATTATCTGCCTCAGCCGGTCTCGAACCCGGGACCTTGAGATTAGTAGCGCAGTGATAGATAGGTAGAAATGAATATAAAAAGAAAGGAATATAAAAATCATCATGAAGCAAAATAGGTTCTTACCTAGTTTCAACGAAATTAAATAGTTTTCTTCTTGTTACAAAAGGGTTTCTAAAACTTCTACATAACTCTTGTGTTAATTAATTTTGATCTGATTTTTAAGATGTATTTTTCATTTAAACAAATGTATTTTAATTTTTAAAAGCATGACTTCGAACATGTGAACAAGAGGTTTGAGCTTTTAGTGATTATAAATTATAATACCTTATTCTCTCCACAGTTCTTTATTACAAATCGTAAGCAGATGTAAAAGCCAAAAACTGGTTCCAGGTCGAGTATAATCAATAAAATATAATCAATAATTCAATAGAAAAGAAATTATATTTGACAGAACAAAGACAACCACGCTACAACACACCAAACACAACAGCTGGCGAGAGGTTTCTAATAGATTTGCCACTGAAAGATACGGAAAAACTAACTGTAAAATAATAATATAGAAAATAAATAATAACTGAAAATGAGTATCAAATTAACCTAAAGAAGAAATATTTATACACACACACACACACACACACATATATATATATACCTAAATAAGAAATATTAGAGATCATTGCGACAGTGGCAAATCCATTTTACACAACCCCTTTGCTCCTCGCCAGCCTTTGCAGTTATAACGTTTCATATCTTCACTCCCGTCACAAGCTCTTATCAATAAACTCCAGTGTATTTCCTGCCGTTATTATTCAGATAATTATAAATTAAAGCTGAAATAATTAGAAAGATAATTATCAAACAAAATATAAAAATCACTCTATGCTTATTTTAGCTTTTGGTATTTTAATGAGACAAACGGGTGAGTACCATTCGAGGAGATTCTGATGCGTCACTACTGATTACACGATTTACTCAATTTTTCACTAATCCTTTCTGAAAATTCTTACAAGATCAATTATGATTATGTCGTATACCTTTTAAGGGGCGCAAATAGAATAATAGTCCCTGTGAATTTCTTGAACACTATTTATTTTCTTGTAGGGTTATTCATTGCACAATCTTATGATGTCTCATAATCTTATTAAATTGATTATAGATTTTATCTGAGGTTAAAAAAGCGAGATTGGTGTCGTACAGGGCAATTTCCAACTTGGACTAACTAGCTCTAATAACATGATTGTACGCCATATTCCGATAGAAAACTGTTAGAAGGATGTTTTTCGATAAAATCTAACATTGTGAAGAGACCGAAAAGCGACAAATAATTGCCTTTATGGAGTAATTCTCGAGGCATGGTCCTTCATAAAGCCAACTCGAAAGACCATCATGTCCTGTTAAAAGATTTGGCATAAAACCTGATGCCTCATTTGGCAGAGCACCCTTCGCCGAACACCGATCCTTATCTATGACACTTTGGTTTGTTTATGCTTCGTAATTTTTATAATATGTCTAATCGAAATGGTCAGCGTGATTTACTTGATATCTTAATTGATACAATCAAGGCCGATAAAAGTAATGCATGATAAAAAATATTTGGAGTTAATGCTTTCTCCATATAAAATTATAAATTATAAAATGATTTTTATTCGACATTTTTAGCTGATTTCGTTAGTCTTTAAAATTTTAAATACATTTGTTTAAATATCATCGCCACTACGTTTAAGTAGCAGCTGTGATAAATTTTCCAAATGCCTTTGTTTTATTAATTAATCAGAAGCATAAATGTAAAACGCCAATTTATTGCTCAGAGAGGTTAAAAGGATTTGAGATTAAAAATATCGCAATGGGGAAGGTAAAATTAATGGAAACGTTCTGTTGTGGTCTTCTGAAAAGTAGCTATAAGCAAGTAGTTGAGGATGCAGGTACTTATCTGAGGTTTTTATTTTACAGTGACAGACATACAATAAACATATATCAATGTAATTAAGTCATATACGGTGCAATTACACGTAAATTTTTTGCAAAAAGTATATTCCAACATATTTCTCAGCTTGTAAATTATATTTACTTCTTTTGTATTAATACTTCTTCTTTCCTCTTACATTCAGTCTATCATTAAGTGCTTCAGGGTTCAAAGTAACATGGAACGTTTTTCATGTGTTTAAAAATCTTCGTACTTTCTTTAATCACATGCTTTCTTCCAATTGAATCATTGTTTCTTTTATACTCTCCTCCAATGCCCAAAATATTCTGTTATTGGCAAAAGTACTGGTATTGTATTTATTAATAACGGTATTCTGGTTCGAGTTCGTTAATGGTAAGTCGAAGTTTCCATTACCAACCGTCATATCCGGCGCTCTCCAGTTTTCTACGCTCAGCAGTCTTTGAAAGCACTGTCGGAAACATCGGTTAGGTGTTTGTTACATTACATCGTTGGTAACGAGATGTTGATATTGAAAAGTGATTTTATGTTTTGGCGTATTGCAAGTCGAAAATAGTTATTTTGTAAACTATTATCGGATAAAATTTTTTATTTCAACACATTTTCTTGATCCAATTAGAACAGTGTCTTGACATCGCTGGTACAAGTATGTGGTAGCCCCGCATTCCCGTCAACGTCACAAATTTTGATTTCGATTTTTAAAGAATTCCTTTCCTGATAACTGGCGAAGTCAGTTATCGATTTAAATGGCTTATAACATTATCGGACCAAAATCAAATTTTAGAAACAATTTAAGATCATTCAACCTTAAAAAATCAAAATCCTGAATTTATTAAATCTACTTTCTTTGATGGGAGTTTTCCTCCTACTGATTCACTTCTAAATGATTCTTTTGTGTCCATAAAAATGTTTTTTACATTTTTATACAAAATGTAGTAAACACTGAAAGCTGATTCTGGCACTAATTTCAGCTGGATAAGTTAATGCCCTAGCACATATTACGATGGAGATAATTTGATATTTTTAAATTGAAATTTTCTCTGCGAATCCTCATTAAATCATAGTTGCATTTTATAGCAATGAAAGAATTTTAGTTGGTACCAAGGAAGACACCACTGGATTTACTGTAGCAGTAATATTATCTTCAGATATAACACCGTTTTGATTAGAGTGTGAAATAACAGGGTTATCCCCACGCTATGTGTACCCAGAGCTGCCAGGTCGTGGCTAGTTAACAGAATTAGCGGCACTTATCGCGAGCCATCTCGGGTGTAAACACTGCCGTGTGGTCCTCCCCGTCCCATCACTAACTTGATACTTTTTTATTATTGTGTGGGCGACTTCATCACTTAATAGAACCGAATTGTCGGAGCGATCAGCTCTTCCCACGGGTACGGAAGGTCGTGGTGCTGGGTCCCTAGTCCCTATCTACCAGCGAGATCCTGGGACCTCGTTGCAACTTCATTAGTTCCTCTCCTTCTTTTAGATCTTTATATGGTAAATAATATAATAAAACTATCTTGCGACATTTGTACGGACCAGTGACCAGTTGCCGAATGTTAGAAGTGACATGAAATGAAACTCCTACCGTCGATTTCGGATTACATTCACTGTTTTATTTATCTTACAATCTAACCAGTGTTTGGGCCATTACAAGATTTTATTCGGAATAATGCAACTGGATAACACGAAATTCCGACTAATTGATGAGATGATCCGTAAATTAAAACTCCTTAATATTAATTTTATCTTATGATGAAAACCTGTGACAGTTCGACTGGGCTTTGATTGGTTGCTCACTACAACTAACATAGGAACATAGGACTGATCTACGAAGAATCAGCCACTACTGGAATTCGCAATAGCCGATTCTATTGGACACAAGATTGTTCCCTATCTTATTTGAGGACCTACCGCATGTATTCCATTTCTATTACAGTACAAACCCACTCATTAGGACTGCCAGAATCGAAACCCGGATCGTTTGTATTTGTACTTACGACTATCAATTTCTTTTTAAACTTCCAATTTTTTTGCAGGTTGATTTAAATTTCGTAGAACAGGGCAAGAGGTTATTAATGAAAAACTGACGTTTAGCATTATGGCGAGAAAAAAAACACCTAAATTTCTGATTGCTTATTTTAAATAAATCAAATATTAAAAATTTTCAAATTACGTGCATATGTCCATATACACATACATATGTATTACACACTCATGTAAATAATTATGTATGTTTGCACATTACTTCACTTATTATCATTAATATCCAGGAGTATCAAGGAGTTTTAATTTACGGATAATCCCATCAATTAGTCGGAATTTTGTGTCATCCAGTTGCATTATTCCGGATAAACGGAGTTGTAATATACTTCCATTCGTCTAGAATTGATGTTTCCCTGGCCTCATTCCAATTTTGTGATTTACTTACAGCTACTGATATATGATAAAACATATATTACACATTTCTCAATCTATAGATGTACATTTTATAAGCATAGAAGATGTCATGATTTCAACAGATGTCATAATCATGATTTCAGGAGAGCTGTGATAAAGCATTCTCTATAAACTAGTTTTATTAGGAAAAAAATGAGAGCTAGAAATTGTAAGGCTTAACCAACATTTTTAATGAGAATGACAAATTTTCACCATCTAAAAAATACTTTTGTTAAAAATCTTTTAATGACGATTAGAAATAGATTTTTATATTATGGTCAAAGGTTATTAAAACTACTTCGAAGAGGTTTTAACTTTAATTAAAAATTGTGTGGCTTTCTTTGCCATGAACTAAGATGCACAATAACCAGTAAACTTCTTTAGGAAGAACCTCATCTTGAAAATATCCACTTAAAAACTCAACGCGGAGCCAAACAATTATTAACATACTTTATGGAAAAGGTTTAATAGAAACTCCAAAGTATTTTAGGAGAACTAAAGATTTATACTTAGAAATAGGATTGTACTAGAACCGATAAAGGAAATGAGATGGCAGAACGATTTTTTTCCTATATGAGATTGTTGGATTCAGAGAAACCTATAACCTGTAATTTAGGTAAACATTTGGAAATATTTTTTTCACCGATCACCATACGTTGTAAGGCAGTTTAAATATATCCTTGGTGGTCGCAAAGGTAATGGTTTCATCCAACGAACCATTCTCTGCGTAATCCGTTAAGGTTTACCAGTTTCAGCCATTTAAATTTGAAGTAATCTTTCATAGCATTGTACGATCGCGGCTTATGAGTTAAAATATCATAAATCATTGTAAACCAAACGCCACCAAAACTATACATTTCTTATATTAAGATCAAGAAAAATTAAATAAAAACGACAATAATCACTTTAGATCGATCTTTATCTGGTCGATTTAACTCATCAACTACAACTCAATTTTAACTCTTGCTTACTTTTAAACAATTCTATGTCAGTTCCTAATGAATGCGATACAACTAATTAAGGAATATGGCCGCGGGACAATTTTTTACTAAATCAAATTTTTAAGCACATGGTCGGTCTTCCATCTACTTCAATAGGAGGACTCAATGAAATAAATTAATTCGGTGAAAAATAATTATAAATCCTTAGAGAGATTATATGTTTACTGTCGCTTCATTTATACAATCAATACATGTTGTGTAAAGTTTCTTCTCAAATGCTGAACCAATACAAATCAAACTAAATATATATATTTGTAAAGCTATAAGATGGGGCAAGTACGTTTTCGGGGTATGTGCATTGTCTCGTTAATTCCAAATCCTGAACCGGTAAGAGCTGCCCTTAAACGTGAGTTCGCTATGATTTAGTATAGCGAGTTGTAAAGATGTTAGTTCTCCTCCTGTTGATAAAGTTGTGTCTTTCAACTTTTGCTGTACAGATGCAACGTTGTTTATCTATCAGTAGGCCTTTTTTTTTTTTTGCTGTAAGCGAAACTTACAGAAGCTGTTCTTCATAACACTTTGTGATTGGAATTTCTCCTTGAGGGCAGTCACCCAGCAAAACATGATAGTAGGGACAGGTGCAGTCCACTTCTGTTCAGTCACATTTGTTCAATTCTATTCCACATCCCACTTTCATAATTCAATAAAGATTTTAAAATGTGAATCTTAGATAAGTTTTAACATTTTTTTTTTTGTGATTACATCAGCATAATAATTCTCTGCAAACCGAACTATTTTCCACTTGCCTTAAAACCGCTCTTACTTGAATAATGAGTCTTCCAGATACGTCGCACGCACTTGCACCTTAAGGCAGGGGCAATGTACCTTAGAGCTAGGTACTATTTAATTGAATTATCAATCTCATAGAAATGAACGCGATTTAAACATGGGATTGAATGTAATATTTAAACATAATCTTCAAAGTACCATTTTTAAAAACAGAGGAAAAAACTATCTTCAAAGTTAATTAAAGTCGAACTTTAAAAAATCTAGTGCGCACTTACCCCGCATTACCTCATATTATTTTTACAATTCAGTCACAATTGCTCATCACAACCGACGCGTTTGTGACTAAGGTATTCTTCATTTGCCATAAGCTATAGTTTGAAACCTTCTCTCTTTCATTTGGTTTTTCATCTCTAAATAGTTATTGGCACATCAAGGGCCCTGGATTTTGTAAATTAAGGGTGAAACAGGAATTATTTATTTGACAGCTAACGAATATATTAGAATTTGAGTGCAAAGAATATACTCTCATTTAAATTAAATATGAAGACTGTTGCATTGTGGTTGGATTAAAGTACTACTTACTATCTATTGGCGTCTACCTTACTACTAACCTGCTCCCATACTGCTTACGGACTTACTGCTCGACCCTTGTTAACTCTAAGAGGTTATTTCTGTTAACTCTTTAGGATATACAAGAGGAGGGGATAGAGAAGGCCGCCAGAAAAATGGGATATTGGAAGTAGAATCTGCTCTCATAAAGCCTACAGTAATACACAGATTAGCTGTTTAATTAGGTACTTGTTATAATCATTATAACATAAGTTGCCTTGTGAAGCAAACAAGCAACGTAAGATAAAGAAGCCAAGAGTTTTTGGGGGAGAGGGAGGGAGTGGCTATTGACTTAAAAGTCAAATATTTTAATATATAAAATTATTAATATACAATAAAAACCAAAGGTGCTATTCTGTAACTGACTAATAACCATAGTTTCTATTGTATCTTTCTTTGTTGAAAAAACGAAGGAGCTAGAGCATACCCTATCAATTGTAATTTTAATATTATCATTGATGAAGAGAAATATAATTCGTTGTACATATTCATGTTCTAAAACTAGATCTATATTAGCTTTTCTAGTCTCTTTACTTGTAACCTTGGAAAGGGCATTGTATTTACTGGGTGTACATTGCTTCGACCATTCCTACAGATGTGGCCTGCTTTAAATCGTCAGCGAAAAATCATCCCGATATTTACGTTATTCTATCTTGAATAAAGTAGAATATCTAACCACGAAATATTATTTCGAACTCTTAGAATGTTGTAAATGAAATACTTGAAATACTCTTGTGTAGCAAGAGTCCCCCTTACCGAATGAGGGCTAATGCTAATTCGTTATATATTTCAGGCTGACAGTGGAAATGCGTTACCCCGGCCGGGCTGTGTTGCTTCAGGGCCGCCTACAAGAGAGAAGCCTCGAGATATATCGTAAGAGGCGGAGGATAGAAAGCCCGGTGGTGAGCTATCTGTAGCTCCCGTGCTCTATTGGAAACTCCTGTAGTTCACTCTAATGGCTCCCATTTGTTCTTGAGATAACGAGGACAGGGGACTCGCATTTCGGATCTGCTCTTATCTCGTCCGCTCTTTTGTACCATCTCTGCCCCTTCTTCTGACATTTCTCTCTCCTCATACCTCTATTTTTATATAAGATATATTTTTATAATCTTCATTTATCTTACCCTTACTGGGTTACACTTCGTTCGTTGGGAATGCGATCCGTTACTGGCCGAGAAATTGTTACTATTCATGCATCATCCAATCCTCTTTAATTCCTCTGTGTCCACTGTGAGTATATTTATTACTCCTCAAGAAATATGATTCCTTATGTATAATACAACATCATAGTAAGTTAGTGAATACATTTTATTTGAATCGTTGATTTGAGAAACCCCATAAGTTATTGAGACCAAATTTTTGGAAAACAACAAAAAAAAAACAGTTCATACCAAAGCGGTAATGGTTCAAGGCAACCCCAAAAGACTGTAATGGAAATCCGTTATATTTTATATATCCCCCCATGTATTTGATTTCTTGTCTTAATTGAATTCATAATTCATAAATGTTTTATAATACTGATTTATATTTCATCTAATTTAATATGGATAATAATACCAAACTATATTTTGAATTGCTATTTTGTGTGTGTTTTTAGAACTGAAGATTCGAAGAACATTCGAAACTAGTTTTCAATAAAACAAATTTAAAGAAGTGGCAAATAATTTATCAATCTCTAATTATTTTTTTTTTGAAATATTCTGTCTTCTCAAAAAGCATCAAGCGCTTTAAAAAAATGTTAGTCTCTTGGAGACAAGTCAGATATATATGATGATTGTGGCACTCAGACACGTATTTTTTTAAAAATTAATTGACAAATATTTGATCGGCCAATGTCATGAAGAAGTACAGATGTTTGAAAGTTCATTGTTTTGAAAGTTCTCTACTTTTCTCATGTAATTTGCCTCTACTAAAGCCTTTAATTCATCATCATTGAGCTTAGTTTCTGGCCTTCCACGTAATTAATTCTCGAGATTTGTATTGCCGAATCGAAACCTGGAGATCCACCGATATACAATTCTTTCATTCACTGTACCATCATCAAAAATTATGAAGATGTTTCGAAATGCACCAGAAGCATTATTTACTAAGTTTAAATTCATAAAAGAATACAACGTGTAATTTCTCGGATGCCAGCAATGACAAAAATTACAAACACTTGAACTTTTCACAATAAACTGATAAAAACACACACATATATATATATATATATATATATATATATATATATATATATATATATAAATACACATAAATAATATATTATATTTTTTATAAATTTAAATGTATTTTAGTTATATGGATATGATGTTTTGGTCATAAACCACAGCAAGGATTAAGACTAGAGAACAGCGTTGAGGATGCTTTAATAGAAATAGAAAAGGAATCGTATTTCATTATTGGGTATATTTCAGTATGTGAGAGGGTATAAGAGTTGGTATTAAAGACTTAGAAAAGAAAAACACCAAAGAAGTAGTACCAATGAAAACAGAAAGATACCTTAACTCGGCATATTTATAAGAGGTATGAACATGTTCAATTTATCAAACATATGTGAATTCCACCACAAAACTGTTCACACAGCTGGCAAACGCCATCGAAAGTGCATTAACTCCTGAGGGGAGTAACTTATCTGCTTTTAAAAGGTCTCGAAACCGCCATAAAAGAATTTCAGGCGGGACACCTACAAAAGATAATCGGAATTTTTATTAGATTTGCCTTACCCGCTATCCTGATTCGAAGACCAAAGTAAGAGGGACCTTGCTGGTTCTTCGGTGTACTAGCAGTTATGTATTTTTCTGATCCTCCTTCATCCCTTTAAACGTGAATTTGGCACTTCCTTGAATCATAACTACGTTTGTACGAGTGATTGAAATACTAGTGTGGTAGACTGGTATGCTGATGATTTCGTACTTTTATTTCTTTATATTCTTCTAATAACAAGTTTCATAAAAATTTTTAAATATTTAAAATGTTCTTACGGTGAGATCATCTTTCTCAGACATCTTTCTAAATAAACTTTTAGTCAATACTATTATACCTAAATTTATTGGAGTCTGGTGCTGACGATATATCACGTAATGAACATTAATTAATGAACTATTTTGATACAATTATCGATTAACAGGACCGCAAATTTTTTTTAATAAGGTCTAGAAAGCTGTCTACGTGGTCCCATATGTGAATAGTTGCATGGAAGTAGTAATATCGAAAACCGAAAATTTCAAGTAGTCAGAAATTGATTGTCCATATACACGGCACAAACACGGCGGCAATCGCGGGAATACGGCATTTAGACATGATCCATAATATGCTTATACTGCTTATTTGTAGTTATACCGTTCGTTCTCCTTGCGTCCCAATCGTGATAAATATATCCCGATGCAGTATGCAGATTTCTCCCGAACAAATACTTCTTTCCCAGAATAACGGTCGGTTACAGCTGAAGAGTAAAGAGCGCCACCCTCGAAATGTACTAGCCGGGATGGCTTCCGGGTCGCCGAAAGTGGCTCTGCTCCCGCGAACGCACTTAAAATACCCGAGAGCACTCAGACACCTGCTAATGTTAGGAGCGGTAAAGTTCATTCGAGCGGGTATCGAACCTAATTGAAGTCACCGCTGATAAACGGCGAAATGTTGGGAGCTCGTTCGGATCAGCTCTTACAGAGAATTCCCTTGTAATGGGATCTGTAGCCCGCTTTTAATGAGGGGAGAGCGCATTCTTTCCTCAGCCTCTCAGAAATTCAAATGAAGCCATTAGAATTAGCAGATAAACTCAATAGTCTTAAGTTTTTTTTTCATTTTTGATGTTTAGTTAACAGGTTCTTTTTTGCTTTTATTAACTGGGTATTTGAACAAACAGATGTTTTGCTGAATCCAAAACTACATAAACTCGTCTAACACTACTTCCTTATACTATCTATTAGCTTCCAAATTCATATCGGATAATAGTCTCCTATCTTAGAAAACAAAAAAATGCTATGGATGTTTATAATCGTCCTCAAACCTAAACATGGAATCCATTTACGTACTTCCTGGACAGTAAGACCTGGCGTTTAATGATTTTTCCTAGGCGGAATCGTATCTCGGATTTATACAACTAATGAGAGACTAGGAATAGCTTTACGATCTGCTACCAAGCAGCAATAAATCGGATGCGGGTTCGATCCCGTCTAATTGCAGCGCTAATAGTTGAGTTGTTGTTGTTGTTGTGCCGGCGAGGTGGTCCATAGGTCTGCCTCTGGCCTTGTTAGCCTTCGGCTTTCTTTATTACATCGTCACTGCCTCCTGTTCTGCCGATCGTAAAGCACGGCCTACAAGGGGCTTAATTAAATTGTATTTGCTACTTGATGTACAATAACAGATTGTATTTCGCCGGGTGTGGAATAGTGTTATCGCTGCTGAACGATCTTTACGTTGTTGGCTTGTCCAACTCTGTTGACTTAACAACTGACATAAAATTAGGGACTTGTTAGTCAGTAAAACTAATGTAATCTGCTGGAGTAAGCATTAAAAAACTCAGGATTAACTTATTGGCCAGATTATTCAAAATTTTACTACTCTTTAATATAGTAAAAATCAAAATTTTGTTGTGTGGAAACTTTATGTGTAGGATGACGAAGGCTATATTCTCAACTTTTTTTTTTAATGAGGTAAATATTATTTATATATATATATATATATATATATATATATATATATATATATATATATATATATATATATATATATACATCGTTTATAAAATATGACAGTAATTTCTGAAGAAACTGCCCATTACTAGGTTCTTAAGACTGTTCAGAGGACTATCAGGAATCAAATGGGAAGAAAGGTTAGAAACGATAACTTGGGTCAGAACGATAAATGGGTATCAAATTTATAATGAAATGATAGGTTTCTGTTTCGGGCCAAATTAGCAGTATACGGGACAGAAGGGATTTTACGAAGTATTTTAATTGTAAGAATTGAGTAAATGGAGAAGCCGATGGCTTAGTTGAGCACCAACGTTCAACTCTACGTGTCCAAATAGACCTGATTATATTATTATGATCGAGCCTTTTGTAATTAATTGCAATTAACTAATTTATTAGATCATTTGTATTCTAAATGTAGAAATAGTTGGAAACAACTTCGATTTACTTGTAATTTCAGTCTTTGCGAGGGCTAACAAGACGTTTGTTTAGATGAAGCTCTAGGCAGCGGATCTGTTCAACAGGCAAAGGAGATTATTGATGTTTTTAAGTCTACTGTAGGAATGGAAATCAAAGATATATGACGAAGGTAACAGTGATTTGATAAGACTCATTGGAATTTATTTCAATATTTCAGTTTTGACACCATTGTATGAGGTTTGTGATAAGTGATTGAAGAGTTTTGTGTGCTATAAGTAGGGTCTTAATTCACACGTAACTCATGTGTGTTATCGACATACATGGTTAGCATAGTGTTGAAATGGGTACTGTACAGAAAATGAGTAAGTATAAATATTTAATCTGAAAATATTTCTAGAAGACGACCATTCATATCTGTTGACTACTACGTTAAGGAAGTGCCTGCTGAATCGGCGTTGAGATCAGGCCATATTTAAATTTACGTTCCAGTAAACAATGTTATAAACTAATGCATTACATTATTCCATACCCTAGCGGTTGCATTAGTGGGATCTATAAGACAAGTCACTAAGACCGCACTTACATCCCGAAGTCAACGATAAAATAGAGCATGGGATAATGAAGTAAGCCGCTTCGAGCCGGTGGGTATAACACTAAATTCAAATGAAGCGCATTGGGACTTTTGAATTGTGGGATGGGTAATTCAGTTTGGTGACCGTGGCTGGACAATAAATCAGACGGGATGTGCCCCGCGTGGGAGACAATAACACTAAACCTGGAGCGGTCAAATCGGCGAGGAGTACCCCGGCGTATAGCGGCCGTCAATTTTAAATTCAAATCTCTCCTTTATAGTACTTACTAACCCTCAAATATAATCCAATGTAGAAGTGTAGGCTCCAGAATTTTTTTTTTATCTAGTCTTTCTTAGCAACATGTGGAAATATCTCGCAGATTTGAATAGGGAAATGCCAAGCCTACACGGCCCTGTCGAGTATCTCTTTTTTATATAAATATTTATTTAACTTTACAATTCGAAATAAATAAAAATACCGCCGGTCTGTATTACTTCAGCAGTTCTGTGCTGTTGACTCAACTGCGAAACCTCACGACCCACCTCTTGTACAAATAAAATTACCATAACCGTAGATTTATTCCTTTTTGGTGAAAAGAAATAACCATTTTTTTCCGAGAGCTATGAAATATAATTCAACAAAATGTTTTTGTGATAAAAATATTACTATATCTATGAATAATAAAAGAGCTTTAATGCGGAGACTTTAGGCAAGTTTCATCAAAATCAGTAGAGCCATCTTGGCACACACCCTTTTTTCTGATATTGCGTTGCCGCTGTTGTGCACAGGATGCCCCATTTGGTACACAGGGATCGGTGGTCGAAACCTATTCAAAAAACAAAATCATTTTACCCGTTAGAGATTTTTTTTTTTTAAGGCTTCTGTATATAGATAGATTTCAAAACACTTCCTCTATCGTCATAAATGCGCGAGTTATAGGCATATGAAATTTCGGTTTGGCTGCCATTTTGGAGTTTTTTTGTTAATACTTTAAACAAATATTGCAGTTAGGGAGGGGAGTGTTTGGTTTAAGTTTATTTAGTGTTTTTTTTTTCAATCAGGCTATTTTTGATTTCAAAATTCGTCTAGATTCGGAAAGAAATGAAAAAACTTCTTTAAAAAAATCGATTTATTCCTACCACCAAACGGACTTCACTGTTCGATTCAATACAACGTACATAAAGCATGACACCCACTAAAATTAATATTTGGGAAATATCTCGTGTCAAAAAGCCACAGTGGTCAAAATAAGTAAATGTACACTTATTTTTTCGGATAAATATATGTTTAATAATTTATTGAACATAAATTATTATATGCAAAAATATAATATATGACAAAAAACAACGTTCCGCATTAATTTTTCCAGGTGAGAGAAATCAGAAATCTGTACAACGTAGATAACAACAAATATCGAAGAATTCGTGTGTGACGAGGTTTTTTAATCATTTCGATTTACGGTCCATTTAGGGGGAATTATCGTTCAATTCGGATCATTTGACCCATTTTAGTTTTGTATTTGAATGAGAGATTATGTGTAACGTGAAAAACATGAGCTGAAAACAAAGTAACAAGTTATTATTATTTTATTTTTTTTAAACAAAGTTATTTCACTTTTTGAATGATAAATTTTCAATTAACGCAAAAATAAGTGTACGAATACTTATATTGACTTATTATAATACTCATAATTCGATTTTCGGGCTCTACGTAATATTGAAGTATAAAACTTCATAATTTTTCTTGGTCGATTAGAAAGATTCATTATTGTAAATAATAATACCCAAAATAGTATGTATTAAAAATATATGCATATATTGAATTAAATATGTATATGTGTGCATATATTTTTTTAATGTTTTTTTTTTAGTTACACCGGTCAAATTATATCAACTTGTTTATTTTAAAGTTATTTTAAATATAACACAGAGTATCAATTTCAAACAATTTTTACTAACCTTTCTCCTAGCTTCAAATTGATGGATAATATACAATATATAGATAATAACAATATATCTATATATTTATGGATATAGAATATTATAAACTTCCTGAAATTGATGCTGCATAGTATTCATAAGGAGCTTAAAATACCTGGAAAGTTATGACTGAAGAACAGAAGCCATTTCCAACAATAAACCCTTTTCGGCCCACTGTTTAATATCCAAGTGTCAATATTTATTACGGATTTCGGAATAAATTATGTATAAAAACATTGTATGTGTGGGTTTTTAGTTATAAAAAAATATTAAGCTATGTTTGAATATATAATGTCTCCTACCGGTGTGATTGGAATTGACACAACACTCATATTCGTTATCGATATATTATTTTCGTTCTTAAAAATAAAAAATTCAATCTAAAAGTCAAATTTACCTATGTAAATGCTTATTTCAGTGTAAGGCATGACACTTTGTTCGTGTTCATTATAGAATTTACATCAGGAGCGCCGGAAACGAAATGCACCTGACATTCTGAGGCAATATAATTTCTGTTTTAAATTATTCTTTAACAAAAAAAAAAATAATCTAATTAAATATGCATTGTTTGGCCGAATACCTTGTAGGCCAATAAGAGAACATATTTAACTGTTTGTAACTCAATCCATTGTAGGTGAGTTTTTAAATTCAAATGGTTCCGAACGGTGGGGGTCCATAGGACGAGAATATATAAATTCCTTGGAGTTATCTGGACCGATCTTGGATTGTTGAGCTTGGAGCTTTTATTTTATCATAACTTAATACTTCCCACGTGCTAGGAATCCACCATCCCTGCATCACCCGAGGCCAAATTTCCGTTTTTAAACACCTCCATTCCAATGCCAAGTACCAGACCCGGCAGTTTACTTACTTAAATATGAAGTTGTTCCCTTATAGCTACATGCACTTTGGTCTGCGGAGGGTCGACTAATTTTTTTTATTTTGTAAAGTCAGAAAAATAAATATAAAAGAAGAATACTTGTAGCAGGTAATAATTTGCAGAATACTCAATATTGTTTGAAAATGTTGCAATATGAATATGAAAAAAAATGTTGCATTTTCGACAAAATTAATAATATTAATTATTAATAACAAATTTTTAATTAAACCATAGCAACCGGAGACCGAACCATGCTCGGATATTATTTTATTTAATTAGTTGACGTGAAAACAAAATAAATTATTTTACATTAGAAACAACATTTTATATCTTATGTGCTGGTGAAAAACACTTACGCGTAAAAAAATCTTAACATGATTCTAATTGATCAAAATGAATCCTCCGATTAGTAATGTTTATCGAATTCGCTACCGCTAGATATCACCCATGAGACACTTCCTAGACAGGTTTTAGATAGATGGTTTCACAGTTCTTTGTCTACCATGTTGGAATGTTTATAATTAGTTTATAAAATTATATTTTATAACATTTCTATATTATATATAAATTAATAAATGAAATAAATTCATTTGTACCAATTTTTTTTTTTATTGTAAAACTGCTCTCGCAGTAAAAGACAGTTTTTTTCTTTACAATAGCTTAGTTTACTCATTAGCGTTTTTCATAATTATTATTTTTTTATTGAGGTACTACAGTAGGTTTTTGACGATGGTTTTAGCGTAGGTTAAGTTGCCTCAATTTGAAAATATTTCTTGCTCTCGTTATCCAGTAATGAATCACTTGTTATTCACTACTATTTTTTCTAGTGTGTATCAAGTTTAAATATAATATAATTTATATAAATTATGTAATATAATATAACTACAAACGGATAGCTCAATTTTTGATAAAGATCTTTCCTTTACTTTTCAATTACCAAAATAGCGGAAATTTGGTTTTTAGACATCCAAGTTTCAAAAATTTTCCGGTGAAGGATTACCCTTTTGGTAAGGTCCCACTTTAGTCTCTAGCCGAGAGCACCCAAAGGAGCCCGACCGGGCCTGTCTTACTCTGACAGAATTGAATTGCCAAATGCATCATTTGCATCCCCGGGTGACAAGCTAATGCCCACTTTCCGATTCCAGTGACTAGAAAAGTGAGTACCGTTGCCTTCAATCGGTTCCGATTGCCAAATCATTCGTCGATTAGTTAACAGAAAACTCTGAGGAACACGCTATATATTAATTGGACGAGGACACTCTCACGCATGGCTTTGGGTGGTCCCCGCTCTGCCATGCTAAGTCGCCGGCTAGTTACGTATGCTAAATGCATGTTGTGAAATTACAGATTGTTTCATCCTTATGTCACATAGTATAAACATCTTTGAACCAGACATGAGAGCGCGTTTTTCATAATTAATTAAATTACTGTTATTTGAGTAGATTGGGTAAGTAGATTGGGGGCCCGTTTAAAACAGAATTTGCCTTTATTAATATTAATAATTGCTCTTGACTCGTCTGAAATCGAGGGGAGGCATCTTCTCATTCGCTTGAAAATTTACTGTTTCTTTTTTTTTTCTTTAAATTATAAATAATTCAAGTAATAATAATGATAATATAATGCTTTATTATCATGATAGTACAACTTTGAACGGTTACATCAAAACATGATTAGGGCATTGGTCATTACGACCGTCGGCCTGAGTCAGATGTGTCATAATCTGTTTATTTTTCTATTAATTACACTCATTGTTGTTTCATTGTTGCCTATCTTTTCCATTTCTCAAATCTCTTAAAACAAATTTTGTTACTTACGCACTTCACGGCCGACCATATGTTGAGGTTATAACCTGACACCATAAATGGGTTCATATTTATGAGAATTTAGGCCACGATCTCCACTGAGAAGGATATGCTGGGTGTTTGTTTATCTCTTGAGCGAACGAAGCGAGCGTATGTCGACAGTTGTCATCCAATTAAAGCAGCAATAATAATAGTGTAGTTTATAACTCACAACAATGGTCGTTAAATACGTAAGTATCAAAATTTTATATTAAAAAAGAAAACATATATAAAATATATTCTTCTATATTCAGTAGATATCGACGTATTTTTTGTTTAAAGCGTATAGGAAACACATGAAACGATTTTTCCCCAAATTACAATTTTTCTGTTTTAATTGTATTCTTTATTGTATACGGTAGGAGTTTATTAAGTTGGCATAACCCAAGGCAAGGAACTGGTTGAGGCCAGAGTGACGACTGAGAGTCGTTAGTACTGGGTGCTTACGTCATCAGTAGTCGATTTTTCGACCACTTCCAATTTTTTTTTTCGATACATCGTGAGCAGGAATCGATAGAGGTGGTGTTTACGTCGTATAATAAAATGAAACCTAAATTTCGAATTTTTGGCGTGTAAGCCTTATTCAAAAAACGACATCGATATACACAAAAATTCACAACTGCGAACAATAAAAACCATTACCGGGTTGGTTATTTATCTATTATTTATCTCAATCAATGCATCAGTTATAGTTAAACTCGCTTACTAATCTATCTTTATAATTCCTGGCCAATTTGCAGTATTTTATCAGTGCAGGATAGTTTTTGCCATTTAATTGTTCTATTAATTCTTCGTTGGTTATTCTTTTTTTTTTGTGAAAACATCGTTAAAATAAATAAATAATAAATGAAATACAAATTACTGCTGTTTAAAAACCTGTGCCACGATTTAACAGTGACATAAGCTGGGTTTTTAAAGTAAGGTGCGAGTTATCGAGGCTAATTTACAGAATATAAACTGAGGGTAAGTTCCAAATATGTTCACTATGTAATAGAAATACTTCAAGTAAATAGGATATTTAAAAGAAAATCTTTCTTGTTAAATTTTTTGACAGTTATATTCGCAATTGATCAACATTCTGCAACATTGGCGTGCGCAAGGAAGACACAGATTAGAGGATACAACCCTACTACGTACGAATAGAAATAAATTTTGTATTTTAGGTGATGCTTTTGCTAGTTCTTAACATTGTTTATGCTAAAAGCATTTGGTGATTATAGATATTTATATGATTAGTTGATTTGGATATAGTGATGTTATAGCCCAAAAACTTTACTACGTATGTGCAAGCTTCTTGGTTTTCCATTTTTGATTATAGCCAGTAATTTATTGTTCACTTGTATTTATGGAGGCTTAAATTAAATTGCAGCATGGTAAAAGAATGATTTCTAGGCCAATAATTGTATATGAATGTGCTGTATTGTTAGTGTGCTGTTAGCCACTATGAATTGTTAATACATTGTATGATTTTATTGATGGCGGTTTAAAGTTATTTAGTAAACAAAATTGGTTTTGCTTTTCTGATGTTCAATGACAGATATTGAAACTCGCAAGACTGAGTTTCAAGATTTAAAAAAAAAAGTTAAGTTCTATCAAAGCACACCTATTTTGAATTATTTGTCAGATTGATAAAGAACCACTTAATGTAGTTACTGAATTTTCTTTTAGCGATAAGACGCCGATTGGGGAATATTACATTAGCATTAAAGACGGCATTTAAGGGTCCTCATCTTAATTAAAAATTAGACAGTTTTAATTCCACGCCATCTGATTAGTGAAACAGGAGGAATTCAGGCACTAATTGGCTGTTTTTTTAACATCCCGAGTCACGAAAGCTATTCGCAATACTTTCGTTATATCTGGTGACTTTATAAAAATAAACTTGGATAAAAATTTAATTTCTCTTCTCGTGCTTTTTATGATTAATTTTCCTTATTTACTGTTAACATAGAGAGTAAGGTTTTGCCATGTGTAAGCATATGGTTAGAGAATACCTAACTCCTGATCCTATATTGCATGGAACCTATTGACGACACCGAAACCGTAACACGCCAAAACAAAGTCTATGCGTCCTTATTGAAATGGAAAATTTAGCTCTGATATTTAATCGTCAGGATATAAATGGAAAATTTCACACACGAAGCCTTGAGTTTTCAAAATACCACTAAACAACTAACCTGTCGCCGTTTCGCCACTAAGCCTTAATTTCGAATTTTTGGCGATTACGCCTTTTTCAAAAAACGATGTCGATATATATGAAGACAAAATGAAGCGCATACCACATCAACAGTAAAAAAAAAACATATCAAAAAGAGACCTCATTCCAAGACATCAATATATATACTGAT
Organism: Rhaphigaster nebulosa; assembly: GCA_948150685.1. NCBI lineage: Eukaryota > Metazoa > Arthropoda > Insecta > Hemiptera > Pentatomidae > Rhaphigaster > Rhaphigaster nebulosa. Next base: position 101,108,676 of record OX411310.1, on the reverse strand, counting down.
GAAGAAGGGAGTTTACATAAAAACAGCTGGGAAAAGTTAAATATAAAACAGCTGATCATCAGAAAAGAGAAAATACTAAGCGACCCAAAATTTATAAAATACTATAAAAATAAATCTTTCTACTGTGGGCCTTCCTCTGCTGTTGCAATTTTACTTTCTTATTTCTTTTATATTTATTATTATAGTCTTCTATACATTTTTGGTTGCTTAGTATTTTCTATTTTCTTAGTATTTTCTATTTTCTTAGCCTTTTAAGTAACCTCCCTTCTCCTTCAGTATGTGTGTAAATGTCTTGGAATGAGGTACCGTCTCCAGCTGATATGTCTTTTTAGACTTTGGACGTGAGATGTCCTGAATTTTGTTTTCACACATATGGTCCATTTTTTTTATTATTATTTATTTTATTAAATATTTTATTTATTTATCCATTTTTCTTTTCCGATGATGCCTAAATTGGCGAAACGTCGGCAGATTCGTTGATGGAATCTTTCATTTATACCCCAACAGTTATTTGATGTCTCTTTTTATTTGACGATATTAAAACGGTAGGTAATTAAGATAGGAGTTCCTAATTATGAAAATATGAAAAAAATTAACATTATACTCCCATTACCATCTCAGCCTCTCCTTCGGATGTTTAATCGCCGCTTTAACGCTGGTTAGAGATGAACATTTTTGTTTAATTTATAATATCATGTTTATTGATACTACAAAAATTATGGTTTTTGCAGGTATAAGGTAATATTTATAATACCCAAAAAAATTTGTTTTTAGTGCACGAAAATCCGTTCTCTGTTTGTAAGATCTATATATAAACGACTTTATTACAACACAAGGAGAGTCCTCTTGCTGCCATTGCCTTCGATCCACCTCTTTTTCCAGTCGACCTCTCTTCCTCCTTTCTCGTGGTACATGCTTAGGCATTCTTTTAGGCCATCGCTCGTTCGAAATTCTCATGACGTGCATGCTTTTTTGTCTCAATGGAGTATACGATGTTAAGGAGTTCTTTTACTTTTCCCTGATGGCATTTTTTGGAAGGTGTAGTAGTCTAGATATTCTACAACTACGTTTTCGAAAATCCATCTCCATTGATACAAGTTTTCTTGCTGAGCCTGTTGGAATAGTTCAGATTTATGAGGCATAGAACACAATACATGATGGTAGAGTCTCTTTTTCTTTTGAAGCTTGTTGCTCCCCTTCGAAAGGCACCTACCTACATATTTAAATTGTTCGGCTGAGATCAAATCCCAGTCCCCAACATTTAGTGAGAAGTTTCCACTATTATTAAATACCAAATACTCAGTTTTGCTTTATTGGCTTCCAACAACTTCTTCATCATAAAAGATGAATCTTCTTCGTCATTTGCAATAATGACCTGGTCATCGGCAAATTGTAAATTGTTTTTACGCATTTATCATCTAATTATCTCCATATCATTACACTTTATTTTCCATAAGCTAAGGATACATTCAACATATATATATATATTGAACAGTAGAGGGGACAGCGATCAGCCTTGCTTGAGGCCTTTGGTGATTGGAAATAGTTTTGTTTAGCCATATTTGAGTTTTACCCTTGCTGCCGCACGTGAATATAGTCCCTTTATAGCTTGGATCATATACTGGCTTACACCTTTTTTTCTAAGGCACTCCATAGTTTACTAAGGGACCCTGTATCATATACTTTTTCAGATCAACAAATATTATATTGATCTCTTTATTATGAGCTTTAAATTTTTCTATGAGTTGTGTGAAAGTAAATATATAATCTACACATGACCTACCACTTCTAAATCCAACCTGTTCCTCAGGTATCACATTTTTACCCTCTTCCATTAACCTGTTATTTATTAATCTTCCATATAATCTACTCAACCTACTAGTTTCTGCGATACCTTTGTGATTTGATCATAACTTTTTACTCCCTTTTTTGTAAATAGGAGTGTTACCCTATTAATAGTAATATTAAAATAATTAAAAAAATTATTAATAATAATTAATAAAATTGTAAAATAATTAATATTTAATTATTTAATAAAATAATTATATAGTAATATTATCCTCCGTCTATTCGCTCGGCCAATTTCTATTTAAGTTCAACAGGTCCATTTTTTATTAACTCTATGGGTATGTTTAATCACCTGGTCTTGGTGATTTTTGTTTTTTCATGTTCCTTGATGCACAATCTAATTCATCTATTGAGACTTTTAATGAGAGCGTGCCAGTATGTATAATATTGCATTTCTTCCAACATGGAATCCTTCCGGTCCTCTTTCAAAAGCTTAGAGAAGTACTCTACCCATTGTTTTTCTTGTATGAGACCAACATTAATATTTTCCTGCTATGGATTCTCCATTGATCTCGGGATTTTCCATGCTTCTGCAGACTTTGGTCTCTAACGATCAATATATTCACTGTTCTTATTCCATAACTCATTTATAGCTTTCTTCCTTTTCCGTTTCTCTTCTCTATTGTTTCTTTTATGTTCTTGTAACAAAACGGGTCGTGGTCGGAAAGCCATTTTTTATATAATTCCTTCTTTTCTTTGACTGATACTGCAACTTCTTCATTATACCATTCTTTATAAATGTTCACACGTCTTTCCTGTATTCCCAATGCATCTAAAGCTGCTTGATGAATCGCATACTTAATCTGTTTATATTGATTTTCCATCTCGAAGGAGTTTGTTTGCTACTTTTCTAGCATATTTTTTAATCTATTTTCATAAAGCATCCTGTCTGAATCATGTTTTAAGCTATCAAGTAAATTTTTTTGACATATCCTTTCTGTCCATTCCTTTCTGTATGAAACTTGGGAAAGCATACGTTCTAGCCTTAAAAGTCAGGTGAGTAGGCCACTTCCAAATTCTACACTTCTTATAACTCTAACCTCCTGAGGTTATAGTTATAAGTTATATATTTCGCCTTAAGTTTATATAGTAAATTATATGGTTGGTTGGCACCAAGTGTACTTGTGGATGTCTTTATGTTTAACGAATCCAATCAAGATTCACATGTTCATTTCTTCACACAGGTCTATTAGTCCATTATCGTTTATTTTTTTTTTCTCATATCTACCGACTGTCCTACAATTTTTACTGTTCCCTACTCTTGCATTTAAATCTCCTATCCAAAAGAGATAGGATAATTTATATAAGAAATATAAAAACATTATTTGCGATATAGAAACAGTAAATTTTAGATTTTTTAACGAAATAATTGAATTGTATAGTGATCTGAAGTATCCTCTGAATTATAAGTAATAAAAACAGCATCATCTTGTAATATATGTAGGATATTGGCAAAGAACTGTTGTAAAGGAATACTAATTGAATATACAGCAACCGGAATAGTGAAAATAAAAATAAAATATCTAAAAGTCCTTGTTAGTTTTTCATATTTAAAATAAGTTAATTGTTAGTTCAATTTTAATAATTATTGTAATTACCATCATGAAGTAACTAAGCACCCGTCCATGGATCTGTAGACCTTGGACGCCAATGGGAGACTTTTACATTTACAATAATTAATATAACATGTTGGAGCCAATGAAAGGGCTGGTCAGTTGTCAGTCAGCTGCTAATGGCGTTTCCTCTTCGTCTCTCTTATGTCAATGGATAATTAATTCGTCAATCGTCCTTCCTACATGTTTAACATATTCCCTACACCGTCGTTTACAAGCCATTAATTGACAGTGGTCAAAAATATCTATTAATTTTAAAACATGTATCTGGAAAAAAAATAAATAGAAACACAACATCATAATTTAATTTTAGAGAGCTCAAAGTTTTGTTTTTTCTTGTTACTTCATATTAATTAACTTATCTAGAAGTTTAGTCTTTCCATTTTTTGTGATTGTTATTTATTTATGACTTTTTTTTTTAATGTGCTTCGTTCCAAAAAATAATCTTACTTCATATTACCTTATTTCTTATCTTCCTAAAGCTTTGCCTGTTCGACACTGTTACTTAGGTTAGGCGCATTGGCCCTAATCAGTGTTGATACATATTTTATTAAAAAAAAAAGTAATAAATAATGAAAAGCCCAGTTATTCATTATTCTATTATTCCGTGAATCATAGAATAACGAATGTCTTAATGTTACATCTTCCATCAACTACGTTCTCATCTGATTGACATCACATTATTTTTTCTTACAGTACTAAGGAAAATAATCTTTTGGCCTTCTTTCCCACTTAATTTTCATAATGTGATCTGGACATTTTTTTTTTTTTATATCATTCACCACCTCTTCATTATCATAACCAATAACTAAATATTGATTTTTCTAACTTATGTATAATTGACCATATTTCTCTGATAACTTATTATTTAATTATTCTGTTCCTACAGTGTACGTATAATTTCAGTTTTACTAAGTGAATCATGTCAACTTGTTTTGTCGTTACATTTCTTTTTCTTTTTTATATACAATAATGACAATAGTGAAAAAGTAGTTAAGTCAGATTCAAAATTTTTTTTTAGAAACTTTAATGCTTCAGATCATAAATCCTGTAATTTGGTTTATTTTTGTAATGGCTCTATAAATACGTGTTTATGGACGCCGAAAATTTGTTGCTTTTTAAATCAAATATTCATGTGGATGTTGTTAGATAATTTTTTAATTATTTGACTTATCCAGTTTTTCCAAATTGTCGTAGATCTATTAGCGCAGAGGTATCCACCAACCTTTTGCATACCACGCGTCAATTTTTCAGAGAAGCGTTCAGAAGCTTCATATAATTCGAGCACTTTTTATACCTTCTTACTTTCATTGTTAGGGACTGGAAAATATCGACACTATCCACACTAAATATCGAAAAACGACTGTTTTCTATCCTTAAAGTTGAATTCATAGACTCTTTATTGAAATTATTCAAATAACTTTAATGAAATAATTACCAGTCTCATCTTTTTTCGATACTCAAACAGAATATATGTGTACAAAAATTAAATTGTGATTTTCCAAAAGCTCATAAAATTTCCCTCTTAAACCATGTTTATTTTATTTATTTTTTTTTTCGTTTTCTCGCTTAGTGAAAAGTTTTAGTAGTTTACTCTATGACTTTATTAATTCCTTCTTTTATTATGCTATGTTATTTATTAATTATAAATCATAATAATACTAAATCTTGAATAACAATTTAATATAAATTTATATTGATTCTAAATCATATAAATAAATTTATATAATAAAAAGCTACGTAGATAGGTAGGTGTCTTTGCAAATTCGCAACACACACTTTATTGGGTTAATTTTAGGCTAATACTTATTAAATGAATGTTCTATAAGAAGCATAACAAACGTAGAGACGAAGGGGATTTAGACAAATAAAAATGTTTATTTATTCCTTCTATTCATTTCTCATTTTTTTAGGGGAGAGGAGAGGTAGGGCGAGAAAAAAAAAAGAGAAAAGTTAATAACTTAATTTATTAGATTATTTTGTATTTAATTACGGGTAGGTTTGTGCAGCCATTTGTGGAATAAATGAATAAATATTATGTTTTGTATTTTTCCCAGTGATTAATACCGTCCTTGGTCCCTCCCACTCTTATATAAAAATAGTTCAGAAATTTAATTAATTAACTTTTTAAAAATTAGAAATCATACAAATAAATTTTAAGAGTTTGTTTGTTTAGATCAGACAAAAAAATATTTATTAGTTATTATCTCGTTATATTTCCAGTTTAAAAGGTGAATGCTGTTTTAGTCTTATTTTATTTTTTTGTATAGGCTTCATTTCGTTTATTTTGCTATAATTTTATTTATTTGTTTTCTTCATTATAATTATAGTATGAATAGTTACTTAGATGACTTATTATTACGCTTAAATGCGACAGATTGTAAATATTGGACGATAAAAAAAAAAAAAAGTTCGTCGTTCAGTAAAAATGCATATAGTATTATGTTCTAACAAAGCAGTAACATAATCTTGAGGTTAGCCAAACGGTTCTATAAGTTATCTTTGAAGATCTCCGAAGTTATGTTGTTTATCCCGCCTTTAATGATTAGACCACACCTGGGGCCTACGGCTCCCCGTGATATACAGTTATATGTCCGTCTTTTCCATGTCATCTTAAAGTTTTTTCACCTCAGACGAGGATTTTTACGACAGAAAGCCGGATAAGCTGACAAATAAAAAGTGTAAAAGATGAGGAAGATCCATCCACGTTCTGGTGACCCTTCGCCTATTTACACTACGCCTGGGGTTAATATATACACGGCTTCATACCTTGTTGGGAGTTGGGAGTGTCAATGTAAGGTGCTTGCATTATATTTTCGAATTGATTATTGTATGTTGTAAAATTTAAAATCTGATAAGTTTTTTTTAACATTCAAACATATTTTCAAGCTGACATAACTATTCAATAAATTTTATGGTTTCGGGCAGTAGAATATATATAAATAAAATTAAAAATTTCATTAACAGTTTGTTCACTTCTTGTGAGGTTTATATATAATATTAATACTAATAACAAATTCATTACTCACAGTATTTTCCATCGCTAGCAACTCTTTTTTCCAATCTTTCTGGCATTGCGAATTCCGCGCTCAAAGCACGACTGATCTTTGTTGGCAATCCAACAACCGTTCGATTTTTGTATTTATTGTAAGAATGGAAGTTTGCTTTTTGCGTTGATCGAAACAAGCAGTAGTGGGAAGGAGCGATGTCCATTTCCTTGCTTTTGGTCTGTTCACATTAAGGCTTATTGATATAGCTTGTTCAGTCATCCCTAAATATTCTGCAAGTTCTTCATGTATTTGACACGAATCTTCGATCAATAATGCCTCCAATTCTGTATCTTCAAGCGTTTCTCTCCTTCCTTCACGTTCTCTATCTTTTTTTTCAAAATCGTTACTTTTGAATCGTTTAAATAGGTGCTCACAAGTTGAAATTGATGAAGCATAGTCCCCATAATTCTTACACAGCAACGACCTTCTGCTTTTTTTCGTCAAACGGAAGCCGAAAATTAAATCTCCCCGCTAATTAAGTTTCGTTGAAGCAAAATTCGATATATTTGAAGTAAAAAAAAATATGTTGTTTAATCTTCCACAAATTGGCACGTTTAACACATGAATGTGGTTAGGCTATGGTCCGATTCGATTTAATACTATTAACACCCTTTCTTATACCTAAGTCCTTTAAATGGCTGTTGTGTAAATTCTCTTAATAGCCTACAAAAGAGTCGTGAATTAAAACAAAAAAAAGAATACTTACCCATGCATAAAGCATGTTAATGCTCATTTTCACGATTTTTTACTTTTCATATAATTATATTAAGTAAAAAATTACATTACTAATAAAGGAAAGTAAAATGAGGGAAAAAATAAAAATAAAACAAGCGAATAAGGCAGAAATACTTAAGAAAAAAACAAAGTAAGTAGAAAAAAAAACATTATACACATGTTTTATATTAATAATAAAATAAAATAAAGTAAAAATTACATTGATGAAAAATAAATAAATAAAATTTAAAAGCAGAATGGGTGAACAAATTAAATAAGCAAATTATACTGAAACAAATAAGAAAATAATTTAATAGAAACAAAAGTAATTACAAATTTTTTTTTATAAAAATCTGAATTCATGTCTGCTGTCTTCTTTGGTCTTCGAGAAGTGAAAAATTAAGGCTTTGAACATTTTTTTTTTTCAATTCTATGTTGTAGTTTTTCAAGGTAGTTTTTTTTTTTTTTCAGGAAGTGGCCATTTTTCTTCACGCAGTATAATTGTCATCATTAAATGTAATCCGTCCTCAAGCAGTGGGCACTGTTACAGTATGTGGTTAAATGTTTTTGTTGCCTGCCCGCTAGTAGCATGCATGTTTATATGAAAATCCAAAATAATGTTCGGTATGTTCAAGTTTCGTGAGGTATGGTATGCGTCCATGAAAGAGGATTTGTTTTTTTTTTTTAATTCAGAATAATACATTAATTAATTAAATTCGATAATAAAATATAGGTGACCTTTTGTAGAGATACTGTACTTTAGTACCGTATCTCTCTGTACAGAATCATGTTGTGCACCTTAATCGGGTAAACCCGATTAAGGTGCACAACATGAAGCATTCATATAATATATCTTTATAATGAGTGGGTGATTCTCATTTTACAGGCAAGTTTTATTTCATTTCAAGTTTTGCTCAATGAGTTAATTCTAACCTAATTTTTTTTCCTACTGCTGTATTTATTATGAAATATTAAAAATTATTTTGATTTTATATTACTTAAGGTACTAAAATATCATTACCATGCACTGTCCTACTCTCGATTTTCTATTAAACATTTATTTTTTTTCTTTCCTAACTTACGGTAAATGGAATTCATTTCTACTCGTAAAGGATAACTTAAGCATATTGAATCATACTTTTATTTTTGTTTACAGTGAACTATGCCTATGTATTTTCCAACGATCGTCTCCTCATTTTTCCTATTCAGTATCATTACCATGCAAAAAATAAAATGTCAGAGATAAAGCCTTGAAAAACAGAGAACAGAGGGGAATTTTTTTCAGTGTGTAATGGCAGTCCTGAGCCGAAGGACCGCGAACAACGGACTTTAATTATGGAGCTTAAATCAACGTATTTTCCTCATAAAATAAATCGTATACCTTTATTGCTATCATTACAACGGTCTTTATTATCGCGATACCTTTTCAAATTAATATCTCATTCATTATAATTTAAGTTAGACTACAGTGGGTTATAAGAAAGTTTGCACAAACTATGTTTTTTTCATTTTAGTTTGGCCGAATTAAATGCGTGGAATTGTTTTATCAAGTTGACAACTCGCGTCATTACCATGCCCGAATTATTCGCAAGGTAATGAAGCATTTTCGTATCACTATTACTTAAAATTCGTTTATTGCTCCCCTAAACTTAATGTATTTAATTCTAATTGTCCACTAAGTCTTTTAATTGCTTATTTATTAATACATATGAAAAGTGTGTCTATAAATTTATTTGAATGTGCTAGTTATAAAAGCGTATTATATGCTTTACACTGCTTTGGTTGCTCAAAATATCTGTGAAGTTGTAAACATTTTTTTTCTTTTTCTTGTTGGCACTCTGTACTTTGTACTGTTTTACTTTGTACTCAATTGTTCTTTAAAATCTAACTTTTAGTAAGTTTCTAATTTTAATTTTCTTTGATATAGATATCATTATTCAAAAAAGTTTAATCAAATCTAGCATGTAAGGAAAAAGTGTTGCTCCTTGCAATGTTTTGTGTTTTGTTGTATCATTTTTATATATAATTAATACTTTTCATCTCAATTCATCATTCATTTTACTCACACTTTCATCAATTATCCAGCAAGTTATCTTTGTATACATAAAAGTGTTAATCTAGTCTTAAAATAAAAAGCTGTGGCTAATAGCAATTTTTTTTTATAAAATAATAATAATTATTTTTATAAAATTTATAAATAAAAACATCTTTGTTAAAAATGATTTTTCTATGCATAGAGTGTCGTCGAACATATAGTTCGTCTTCTATAATACCAATCTATCTATCTATAATACCCAATTGCACTTATTTCCTTACATGGAGATATTATTAAAAAAAAAAATAATAATAATAATAAATTCAAGTTGAGTTATCGGGTTTGGAAATTTTAAATTTCCAACAAAAAATTTTTGTTGATCTTGATCATTTACTAAGATTAATAGCTGATCGTCAATAGAAGATAAAATGTTTAAATGTTTTTCTTTAAATGCAGTCAAAATCATTAAAATTGCCCGTAATCTGAGAATCACCCAAATATCAAATAATAAATTGGATGGATAATATTCAGCACTAGACCGCCCAAGATATTTATTAATACTTCGAGCAAAAAAATCATCTTCATGTATATATACTAATATTAAAGTGATGAAGGCTATTTTTTTTAAATTATTGGACAGAGTGACCATTGATGTGTGGAATGTTAATTAATTTGCTTTTTATTGCTAACAATTCATAAAATTTTAATTATTTTTTTTCTTACTAAAATGTTCCTCGCTCTAAGATTCAATATTATAAAACACCACAAATCCTTGGCATTACTGAAACGCCCTACATATCGTCGATACTAACCAGCATTACCCGTAGCTGTTCCCGGACTTCCACGTCTTCGAGTAACTGTACTGTCATCTAAAGGAATAGTTCCTGTCTTTGCTAAAATCCTATCCCAGGCCGTTATATTTAAATAAATTTATTATGGACATTCATTTTTTATAAATTCAATTTCATTATTGATAGAAAAAGATAAGAAAATATATTAGCATCGCTAATATATGTGGGAAGTTACTAGTCACGTTAAATCGCAGTTAGGAAACATCAATGTATAAACACAATCTTAACCCAATAAAACTATGAAACCATTAAAAAAAATGGCAATCATACAAATCCATCCATAACCTTTTTCTTTTTTGAAATTTGAAAACAATTAAAAAAAAATCCACGCAACTGCCAACTTTTCAATGAGAGACAAAAAAATGTTAAAAAAATTAAATTATTTTCATGTTATTGCAACCGTATTCAAGTGTCGTTTAATAATAACAGTAATAAAGTAATTAGATATTACCCTCTTAATAACATAACTAATAAAATTAATAAGTATGATGATATAAAATATAGTTAAGAGCTTTTTCTGAGCTTTCAAGTCTAATCGTGCCATTTTTTTTAAATTTTTATTATAGTTACTCAGAAATTTATAGAGTATCTAAAACTTCAAATGCATCACCCGAAAAATCATCGAATTTTGAATTATGACGTTGTTACAGCAAATGAGCGCAATAGCAAACCAAGACTAATAGTGAAATAGTATAATTATGTATATATAATATTTTATATATATATATATATATATATATATATATATATATATATATATATATTTATTATTTGATGATGATGATGCTCAAAGATGATATTTTAAAATTATAAACTGGTCTCAGTAATTTCCCCCCAAGATTATAATTTGCATATAAACTTCAATTAGAAAGTACAATACGATTTTGTTGTATTTTTCCAAGGAATATGATAGTTCTTTGAATACTATCTGAACGAGGATTTAAATAGACCTATAAAACATTATTTAAGTTAGAAAACTAACTTATAATAAATATCTGGACTGATTGTGAGTAAAAAAAAAAAAAATACGATTTTCAATATGAATTATGTGTAAAAAATCGGAGTTCTAATTTGCAATTTCAAAATTTACAAATCTGACAAAAGCGACCTCACAGCAATCTTACAAGTAATAATAATAATAATAAAGGTTTTATTTACAACTACAAAATGGTTATTTACATGATTTCTGATGCCACATGGTTTTAATAATTTTTTTAGATTCATTTAAATTTAACAAATAAATAAATTTAACATATTATAAATTCAACAATTTTCTTAAAATTAAATAATTACAATAATGAGAGAAATCAAATCTTTTTCTCCTGTTCCTTAATTACCGTTCTTTTATAGCCTATTGGCAATATTTTGTTTTCTAATTATTAGCAATGATTTCCAATATTACATTTAAGAAATTTTATTTTATAATTAAATTAGAAATAGGATAAATTAATGTGTATATTTCTTTTAAAAGATGATATTAACCTATCAATATTCGGATGTATTTAAAACTAATGTTCGTTTTTTCTAGTCGTTATGAATTAAGAATAATGAAGTTTAAACACGATTCAACCCAAAGTATGGCATTACATAAATGGCACAGCTGGACTGCTAAATGCAAACAAAAACAAATGCCTATAATAATAATAATTAATAATATGTTGCAAGATTTTGAGTATCGGTTCTCAATCAATTTGTTAGCCGTCAGTCACTGTCCTCCCCCGTCCACTTACCCACAGGCCATCATTTACATTTATCTCTATATTTTATCCTCATCTGTCTGTCCGGCTCCGATACACTCTTGTCTGTCAGGATGATCTATTGAGTGTTAAATAAATTATCGCAATGTAAGTTGGGAACTGATCTTTAGCAGTGTTGAAAAGTTACTGAGCAATAAAGAGCAAGAGGTCGGGTATCGGATACTGGACTTTCTCATTTTTTGTTTGTTTTTGTCATTTACATTTATCTCTATATTTTATCCTCATCTGTCTGTCCGGCTCCGATACACTCTTGTCTGTCAGGATGATCTATTGAGTGTTAAATAAATTGTCGCAATGTAAGTTGGGAACTGATCTTTAGCAGTGTTGTAAAGTTACTGAGCAATAAAGAGCAAGAGGCCGGGTATCGGATACTGGACTTTCTCATTTTTTGTTTAGGAAAATTGCTATAATCTTTAGTTAAGCGGTTATTAAAATTTACTTTATTAATTTTATTTGAAGGTAGACTTATGACAGTGATAAACGCTCTATTTGAAACACAACTTTTGTCGTGTCCGTATGAATTGACCAGTACTAAATTCGAATCAAATTAAATTGTATTAACTTTTTTTAATTTTGGATAGTAAGCTGTGATGGTGATTCCAAACAGTAATTTTTCGGTTATCAATCAGGTGAGATTACAATAAAAGGAAGATAAAGAAAAATACTTTATTATAACTGAGGTTCTGCCCAATTGTATTGGGTTGCTTACTCACAGCATACTTTAAATCTTATTAGATATTTTTAGAGAACTCATAATAAATATTTAGTATAATTTCGATTATCAATAGAATACCGTAGAAATATATATTTTATGTTGTTTTTAAAGAATAAAATGGTCGGGTGGCGATCGAGAAATGTATCTCAAAAATGAAAGATAAGATGTTTCATCATCTATACGGTCAACCAACAAATATTCAATTTTTTTTTTTTAATTTAGATTTTTTAACTAAATACATTTTATCTATTAACTCCTATAAAACTATCTAATAATTAAAATGCTAAAATATTAAGCAAAATAATCATGAAAAAATAAAAATCTAGAAAGGTATCGTTCATGGCTACCTATATCAAAATTAGATTAAAATTTAGCAAACACACACACACACACACACACACACACACACACACACACACACACACACACACACACACACACACACACACACACACACACATATATATATATATATATATATATATATATATATATATATATATATATATATATATGTGTGTGTGACCGTTATAAATCATATAGAATCACTTTTCACTTAATCAGTTACCATGTGGTGATGGATGATTCCCAGAGAGCTAAGGATTATATTTTTCAGCCAGTATTGCTACTTCCTTAATATCGGCACCAAGATCCTATATGAAGCTCTAACTTGTAGTTGGTAAAAGTAGTTCCACGAGCTCAGAACCAAAGGGCTATCAGGTTGAAGTGTCTTTCTCAGAAACCCTCGCAAAACCACTCCTCAAGGAAAGGGATGCACTTATCATAAATTTTCTTCTTTTCTCTTTTTACCTTATCTTCATGGCCACGGTCATTATTTTCGTATCCAGAATCATAGCTGACTTATCATAGCATAGGAAACGCCACGATGTCAGCATACCGCGCGGTTCCATCAGTATCTATAAGTTCCATCAGTAACAGGCGAAATCTCTGTCACCCTCTAAGGAGCTTCTTACTCTATGCTGACGGAGCGCTTTGTTATGAGGAGAGAGTGTTTCTAACATAGTTTTGGAAACGAGGAGGGAGGTTATTTAGGATAAATTTCATGAATGGTAGGGAAGTGTATTAAAGGACCACTTGAGAATAGTTTTGAATTGATAAGGCAGGCATTAGTTTACAAGGCGTTTGGACGCAACTTATTCTCTTTTGTACAAAATAGTTTAATCTAATATTCACATGTTTTTGTATTGAGTCACAGATATGGTTTATATACTACATCACTTTTTATAATTCGGTCTTTTCATGTGGCCGTTGTAAATTTGGATACTTGTACGGAAATAAAAGAAAATTGTAATCTGTAAAACAGAAGCGTGAATATTCATGGGTTTATGGATATAAACCATAAAATTGTTGGCTCGTCCAAGAGAAAACAGTAGATTTCTCTATAATTTAGGGGGAAAAAAACATATTATATTTTAAATAGCTGTTACTCATTTCTAGCCTTATACTGACAAGAAATAAAAATGGGCAGCAGTGTTGTGAGTGGTGGGTGTCGTTGAGTCCCACCAAACGAATGTGTGGGATGCTGCGTTGATAGCTGTATAAACTTAAATATTTTTTTGGTTCTCCCTTTTTCGTCTTTATAAGTAACCTTAATAACAAATACTTATTACACTTCTCAGATCTTCTTCTTTCCTTATGCATGCCTATATGTATGTTATATTCACTACTTTTTTATATTTCTACAATTTTGTTTTGCTTTGTATTCTTCATAAGTATCTCGACGTCCTGTATCTCTTCAGACTTATTATCGTGTGATAATTATTCTTTGCAATTAATAAATATTGATAATAATATATATAATGAAATAATAATCTATATATAGAAATAATAATAGCCCAGGAGCAAATTAATTAAGTGGGGGATATTTTACCTAAAATGTAGCTCTCTGCCACCAGTCACATCTTCTTATCTCAATTTTCGATGTATAAATTATTAAAAGGTTTTCCAAATAAAGTTGGCAATTTCTCAACTGTAACTGAATATTCCTCAAGTTTGGCACCATTTTTGGAATCTGCGATGAATTTTCAATAAAATAGAAATCAGTTGTTAGAAAAGTATTGCTTAGTCAGGCGATAGCAGACATAGTAAAGTAAACAAGATTAAATGGCTAATTTTTAGAAATACTCGTTAGAAACTTGCGCAATGAATTATCTGTCTACGACCTTGGGTAATTAAAAAAAATAGTGCTTTATTTTGTCAGCTTTTCAATGGTATACCCTACTTTGCGAAACTAGTGTAATTTCGATATTAAGGTTCAAAGGTCATAAAACATTAGATACTTATTACAATATGAGTACCTAGTATGTATTGTGTCCCGGTTTTGTTTTCTCGTATCTAGTTTTTTTGCCCAAACATTTTTCTTCTATATTTCTCCTCTCCCCCCCAAAATGTGGGTTATTACTGCAAGCAAGGTGTTTTTCCTTTTGAATGGTTTTATTTTTTGTCCTATAATTTTACTTTTATGTTGTTTTTTTAGGATTGCGATAAGAAGATTCGGTTGGCGGCACTGAACTATATTTATGATAGACTATCCTTCCCCAATTACTGGCATTTATTCCTGGGACACCTTGTTTATCCATAGGTGTAAATGATAACTATGAGAATCACAGATAACTATATCGTCGATGCAATGCCAAAGCAGCGTACCTGCAAATTTTGCTATTTTTGGATTAGGCTGCATTTTAACGTGTGATTTTCTATTCTCTTCGCAGTGCCAAAAATACTTATCTGAATATGTGGTATCACTAATTAAGGATACGAAATACGATCAATTTAATTGATAAATTAGCTACCTTACTTCTTCATCCATAATTCAAAATCAATGTTCTCAGTTTCACAATTTTTCAGGTATGCCAATGGTATTGCACTATGGCATAGTCATATGGGATTCTAATCTGACTCTCTTGTGTGAGGCCTTTTAGACCAGTGGATGAAACTCACATCGACCGAGCG
Organism: Rhaphigaster nebulosa; assembly: GCA_948150685.1. NCBI lineage: Eukaryota > Metazoa > Arthropoda > Insecta > Hemiptera > Pentatomidae > Rhaphigaster > Rhaphigaster nebulosa. Next base: position 101,093,120 of record OX411310.1, on the reverse strand, counting down.
TTAACGATTTAGCCACATTTATTCTAATCGGCAATCACTAGTTTCAGGACGTGACCAGGTCTATCAACGCTCTTTCTTCAAGATCAGAAGTGCTTGGAGTGCTTGGAACTCGCATTGCTATTATCAATGGATCTAAACTGCTTCATCGTTGCCTTTCAAATCCCGTATTTGAATATAAGTCGAGTAATAAAAAATGATGACCTCTATTTTGAGCAGTGAGCTTAACAGGTGAGCGGATTATAATTTTTTTAATGTTATAGTTGAACTCGTAAGATTTTATTAACACATCGTTGAATATATGTTCCATTCTTGCCTGCTCCTCTATCCTCTGGAATTCCTTTCCTTCTAATATCCGCCATGCTTCTTCTCTATCATCATTGAAATCCCTCCTTTTCCAACACCTTCTTTCTTTCCAAAATGATGCTCTCTAATTACGAAATTGCAATTTAAGATTAACATATAGATCAGAAGCAAATAATAGTTTTTAATGCACTTGCTTCAACTTTGCTAATCAGCCCATTATTCTTGTATTTTTCACATTCTCTCTTCTCCTTTACTTTATTTTTTTTTAACATTAATTATTCTATTCAAGACAAGAATTTATATTGTTTGTTTATTATTTTATCGAAAATATTAATTGATCTTTATTTTATATCTTATGGCCAGATATTGTTTTTGTTTTATTTGTTCGATTGAGTTATTCTTAAGGGACCTAGTCCCAGAATAAAATTATTCTTCTATTCAATATTATTCTATTCAATATCTTTGGGAAAAAAAATATTTGACCGTTCATCTCGTTGAGAAATTTTATACTCCCTTCAACATTATTTATTAAGAAAAAATCTCTTTACCAAACGCGGTAACGGTACTCACATACCAGACGTCAGTTTCCATAAAAGATATCAGATAAATTTTTAAAAAAAGGTACGTCGGATATCTCCACATAGCTGGAGTGTTTGAGGACGGACAGGCGTGCAATACCGAAAGAATCTCGGATGGAAAGATAACTGCAGAAGAAACTGGCGGTGAAGATAAGTGGAACCAGGGGACAGTTAGCAGTTGTCCAACATCAATTTAGCAGCCGTTTAGGGATATTAAAGTGTTACTAATGGCAGCACTGTCCGTTGCAAACTAATTTACAGCATGATGAAAAACACTATTCAGTTAGCTTTTATCGCTACCTCCCTACGGCCAAACACCCGGGCGAATGAGGTAGGGGAAAAAAAACAATAATAACAATAAATAAAAAGTTTAAAGGAGTTATTTAGCTGCCCTTATCCGAGTCCTTTTTTATAAGAGGCACTCTCATTGAGGAGAGATAGGGGCCGCGGATATTATTAGAGTCCCTTCACCATCTATCAAATAATAAACCGCTCTCTTATCTTTCACTCCAGCAGATATATCTTCCTTTCATGGCTTCCGAAACCCACGGCTCTTGTGGATATTTTTTTTTTTTAATGATATGAATGGTTATTAAAAACGATGTCATAACTAAAAATTTTCAGAATTATTTACACAATCCCGAACATAAATCGTATAAACATTTAGGGAACTCTCCTAGTGTCACATTTGACCGATCTATCTGGACGAAATTCGGAAACCGCCCCTTCTTTCTGGAAATTTCACGCTGAATACCCAAGTCTTGAGACTTGCTAATTACATGAAAAGATGTATTTTTTTAAAAATTTACGATACTAACTTCTCGTTTATCTTTCTAGTTGGTCAGATTGCACCATTTTATTTAGCGGGCAAAACTGTCAATCGTAGAAGATTAGATTACCAACTTTTCGCCGAATATGTTATGCCTTTTCCGATCATTTAAGCTACCTAAAACACATGTGTTAGGTGAAATCTCAAAATTTTGCCCCAATCGCATTACAACTTTAATAATGTAAAGAGGAAACCAAGTTCCCAAGACATCCTATTGTAAACCAAACAACCGTAGTCGAAGTGAGAGAAAATGAGCAGAATGAGAATTGAACAGTGCGGTTAGATGGAATTGAACCTTCATATAATCAACGATCAACTGCATATATCTCCAAAATAAATAAAATTCTTTTATTAATTGAATAAAGATGTAATTGAAGGAATTACTTCATAAAAATGTTCATTATTTCAACAAATGATCTCTAGGAAACGACGAAGCTAGGTCCGTATGAGACGCAGCAGCCATGAAGCGTATTCAGGCAGTCTGCTCAAAATGTAAGAAAATGAAGTATCTCATTTTAAACCTATTTCTGAATAATTTTTGAGGAGTGTAAAAAAAAAAATGTTGGCAAAATGTTTAAAGTCACTTCACCACCACTCCCCTCCCCAAAAAAATTCACATTCCTAAGTCTCATTTATTGGTATGCTTATTTTAGTTGAAGAGAAAACAATGGTGGGAAAATATAATAAATCGAAAGAGTGACTTATAATATGTTGCCATCTGACTACAGAAATATCATCTTTATGTAAAACTATTTTCTCATAATTTGGATAACTGGTTTTTGAAGAGGACACCTCAAGTATCTTAGGCCAGGGATTCAGAGACTTTATGTCACTGACACAAGGTACCACTTCCAATTTTCAGATAATTGAGTCAAAATTATGCAAATAAAAGTGTATCCTTCAAAAATAAAAAATTCGAGAATTATGAAGAAAAGCATCCTTTCAGTAGCACGTTACAGTCGTCCTGATCCAGAACTTATTAGGGGTATGTTGTTTCTTGACTAATGCTCACACAAGTAAATTATGTAGTTATCATCTATACTCAACCTCAACATATTTCTTTTATATTATTTATTTCTTCCGTATTTCATAATTATATATATATATATATATATAGCTTTTCTCATTTATTTCTTCAGTATTTTATAATATTTATTTCTTAATTAGTTTATATTATTTAATTTTTCAGTGCATCATATTATATTATGTTTTCCTAGTTTAATGGGAATTCCAATGTTCCAGCAATTTCTTCTAATTTTTAAATATTTTTAATTGACACGAAATAAATTAGTTTTGAATTCCATGGATATTCCTGTAATGAATATAAAAAATTATTCTCATTCGAGTTTTTTCATAAACGTATGAATTTCATTAAATTTACCTAGGACATTTATACATTATGATCTTAATTAGGTATTTGGTTCAAACATGGAGTTGATTAATACGAATGAACATTAGCTATGTCATAACTAGCTATTACTTATTTCTTGGATGGGTCGCCATGACGGGTGCAAACTGGTTTAGTTAACTAGTTTGTTAAAATATTCCGTCTCTGTTTAGTTTTTATGAATCATACTAATTTGACAAGTCTTATCCCTTTCAAGAGATGTCGAGGCACGCTTATTTTATTCTCCAGAAGAAAACACCGAAGAGTATATTTCATTGTACAAATTAATGTAATAACTCTTGAGAATAAATCGGATATAAGTAGTGCCTCTTAAATAGGAAGAACATCAAATGGTTTAATCTCTCCCTCCCTCCCAAAAAAAAAATTAATTAAATTATAAATAGTGAAAATTTTAAGGCTAATAAAAATTATAAATCCATTAAATAAATAAATCCATTTCCTGTTAATTAATGTTTATATTTTTAACATAATTATTAGTAAACAAAAACCTGGTGCGGTGTGCGTGTTATACAACTTTCATTCCTTGAAATTTGTAACTTGGGAAAATATTTTGCCTTTAGTTAATTTTCAAATTCTTCCATAGTTTATATTTATCCATTTTTTTTTCTACTAACAATGAGAGATAGTTAATTATTTCAAATGAACAAAATTAAAGATATTTTAGAGGAAGACATTTTAAAAAATTCGGCACTTAAGCCCTGTCAGACTATTTCAATGAGGATAAGACCTTAAAGATAGAACTGAAGGAAAGCTACACGTTTATCGAACAGCCAGGAATGAATGTAAGGTAGCCATACGCCAGGCCAAGAAAAAGTCATGGGAGGATTTTGGTAAAAGGCTGAGCGAGGACCATCGCGAATCTATAAGAGCATTTTGGCGAAAAGTTAAAACGTTAAGAGGAAAGCAATGCAAGCCCATTAGAAATGTAAAAGGTAGCGATGGAATCGTACTTACAGACAAGGAAAAGATCCTTGGCAGATGGAAGCAATATTTCCAGGAGCAATTCTCCGAAAGCCCAGAAACAGACCATTACCATGAACGAGAGTCCAATATGCAGGAAAGCCTGGAGGTTATAGAGGAAGAAGAAATAGAAAATGCAATCCGTAAGCTAAAAAGAGGCAAATCATCAGGAAGGGATGGAATTGCACCAGAGTATTTGATATATGGTGGTCAAGAACTTCTTAAAGCACTTCAATCGCTGTTCCAAGAAGTGTATGACAGAAAGAAAATTCCCATGGACTGGAAATATTGTATTATCCTCCCTATTTATAAAAAAGGATGCACAACAGACTGCAAAAATTATAGACCCATTAGTTTGCTTTCCGTAGTCTGTAAACTTTACACTTCTATTCTAGAAAAGAGACTCCGGCGGATTGTAGAAGGGCAGCTAGAAGCGGAACAGGCTGGTTTTCGTCCGGGCCGACAGACGCAGGATCATATCTTTGTTCTCAGAAATATTGCTGAAAAAGCTTGGGACAGAGATAGGAATCTATATCTTGCATTTCTTGATCTGAAGGCAGCGTTTGATGTGGTCCCAAGAAAAGAAATTTGGAATGCACTAATAGCCAAGGGTGTACCTGGAGACTTACTGGCAGCCATACAGTCAGCCTACCAAGGTGCCATGGCAGTGGTAAGAATAAATGGTATGGAATCGGAACCTTTTCCAATTGCGAAAGGAGTTAGACAGGGAGATAGCTTAAGTCCCCTTCTATTTATAAACGTAATGGACGAAATCCACAAAATCTGCAAGCGTCGAACTGCATGGACAACAATCGGGAAATGGAATATGAGAACTGTCCTCGTTCAAAGCCTTTTATACGCGGATGACATAGTCCTAATAGCCGACACCAAGACCAAACTACAACAAGCTCTGATAGAATGGGAAGAAGAGTTGCTCAGGAAAGGGATGCAAATTAACACCTTCAAGAGTAAAGTGCTGGTTATGGCGAGGGAAGAACAGGAAGATGTCCAACTCATCTGCAATGGCGAGACACTTGAGGTAGTGAAGGAATATACCTACTTAGGGACCGTAATTAGTAGCTCGGGTAAGATAGACGCCGAAATATCAAACAGAATAAGTAAGGCGAATCAAGTGTATTACCAGATTACTAATAGCATTATCGGCCACCGAGAAGTAGATAAGAAGACCAAAATGCATGTATATAAGTCTGTTTACCTACCTACACTCACCTACGGCGGAGAAAGCTGGACAACACTGGACAGGCACTCTAGTCGCATAACGGCAGCGGAAATGAGGTTCCTTCGCAGATCTGTTGGGAGAACTAGAAGGGATCGCATTAGAAACGAAAGCATTAGAGAGCAACTAGACGTAACAGAGCTTAAAACCACTCTAGAAAGACGGCAACTCCAGTGGTTTGGTCATGTCTGCCGGATGAACGAGGACACGAATCCAATAAAGGTATTAGAGGCTCGACCCACAGGAAAGAGACCACGAGGACGTCCCAGAATTACGTACCAAGAATATATCCAAAGAATTGGAAGTAAAAGAGGCAAATCGCTCAATGAGATGAAGCGGCTAAGCAGGGACCGGGAGGAGTGGTTACGCTGGATTGAGGCTCCTCGACGCTAGCTAATGGCATAAGAGGAAGAAAAAGAAGAAGGAGAAGAGAAGAAAATTTTAAGGCTAATAAAAATTATAAATCCATTAAATAAATAAATCCATTTCCTGTTAATTAATGTTTATATTTTTAACATAATTATTAGTAAACAAAAACCTGGTGCGGTGTGCGTGTTATACAACTTTCATTCCTTGAAATTTGTAACTTGGGAAAATATTTTGCCTTTAGTTAATTTTCAAATTCTTCCATAGTTTATATTTATCCATTTTTTTTTCTACTAACAATGAGAGATAGTTAATTATTTCAAATGAACAAAATTAAAGATATTTTAGAGGAAGACATTTTAAAAAATTCGGCACTTAAGCCCTGTCAGACTATTTCAATGAGGATAAGACCTAACACATATTAAAGAACATTTAATCGTACATTGATATAACGAGTTTGATCAAAATCGTTTGAGCCATTTTCGAGAAAATTGTAAAATTGTATAAAATCGATGATATGAAGTGCCACTTCTGGTAAGTCGCTTTTGCGGAAAAAGTTGCTGTATTATCACAGATTTATACCAACCTTAAATACGTAATTTCAGTTTCGTACAACTTTTCGTTTTTGAGCCAGACTTAACCATATGCACACCCATTTTGTGAGATTTGGACTTTTGGCCGTTTTTTTTATTTTTATTGGACCGTTGAAAACTCAAATTCCACGGTCGCAATACCTTTCTCTTACTATATACTTCATATATTGTTAAGTGAAACTAAAAACAAACAAAATTGTAAGTTATTCATATAAATATTTTTGTAATATATTTTATACAATCAATATGGAAAATTTTATTAACTATACTGTATCTACTGACCAACAATTTTTATTATTATACCTTAAAACTGTGTAGACCATCAGTTTTCACATTCACGAATGATTGGATTTTGGCGTGGTTTGATAGTTTAGGACCAAAGGAATTCCGCTCCGCATCATTTCAAAAAATCCACACAAGTTTTCACACTAACATTCGTTCCACGTTCCATTTGGGAGTTGGAGTATATTGATCGTCAATGACACCCTCAGCGGAATATATTGAACCATTGTGGAGAAATGTACTGCCTCTAGTCTGTTTTAGGCTGTTAATGTGAGCTTACTGTTAATATTTTAGGCTGTGGCTTGCCTTCATGTAATGTTTTTCATTTCTGATCTTGCATAGGCATTTGCGAAACGTTGGCTGTTTAGGTAATTACTTTTAGCATAGAGGCTTTTTTATTAGTCTGCCAATGTTTTATTAATGTATTATATAGTTGTTACTTGCGGTCCTGCGAAATGAATCTCGTTATTACTAGTGTACCACTTCTCGGCACGAAGTGGCATTTATTTAAATTGGATAAATAATTTTCTCTATGAATATGGATGACGATCTAAAAATTATTATACATCAAACTTATATCTCTTAACAAATAATTAATTAGTCGCGTAGTTCCTGGCAGAACTCCATTCCTACAAGCAGGTAGGACCGGCAAATACTCCGTTAGTCGGTTGCAACTGTTCAGTCAAAGTGGAGTGTGAAATTGATTCTCTAGTCGGATTTCGTAATTATAGCATTCATTCATTTTAATGTCTCATGCACGCGCTCTTGAAGGTATCTCTTCCGTTTCTCGCGCTTATTACTTCCCATCAGGCTTAGCTGGAATAAGTTATTAACCCAACCGTGATTGGTCTTTAAATACAATTTGAACAGTATGCTTTCGCTCGTATGCAGGCCCATCAGCAAAGTAGTATGCTATTTATTGATTACAACTCATTCCTTTTCAGAGAAATTTCATCGATTCTTTTAACGTTGTCTTGCGAGTCTTGAAAGCTCTCACTTTAAATGGGTGCTATATTTAAGATTGGCTTATTGAAATGCTTTCTTAGAATAGAAACAAATTGGCCCGCTGCAGCCCATAATGGGCCAAGTGAGCAGACTATGGTAGAAATTACGGTATTCTTGGTAGAGGGTATGGTCAGAACTTTAACCATATGGTGGTATCTAATTTATCAGGCAGAGTACCCTGACTAATGCCGGATTAGTTATAAGTGGACCCAGAGATAGCGTCTATTAAATCGCGGTTTCTACCCTGACATGGTAATCTCTTTAGCAGTTATTTTATTTATAGATTTATTTATTTTCTGCCTATCTATAGATTTGAACTTGGTACGTTCGTCATGAATGACTGAAGGACCCGCTCTTCTACATCATTCTCGAAAAATTATATCCTTAAGAAGAAATAATTATTATTTTAGTACTAATTTTTTTCTTGTAATTAGACAAATAAATATGAAAGGTAATTATCCGTCATACTAAATGTTTAAATTTAAATCTTAGGAAATCAAAGTTAAGCAACGTCGAGCTGAAAGCAATGCTGCCCGGGATTTCGCCGGTATGTGAGTACCATTGTCCTGCTGGAGGTAACTCACTCCGATCGAGCGCAGGAGTGATGACCATGCCTCGTGTAGCTTTCGGGAATCGCGTTTTCCGAGATGTCAAATAGCCGCCCAGAGGTTGGTCATGAAAGGTCTGCTTCGGGAAAAGAAATATAGATTCTTGTGCGCCTGCGACTCTGAACAGTCATAATTCGTGGATATAGGCCGATTACTGACTCCCCTTAAATATATTTATATATATATATATATCTGATATACCGGAGTATTTGAACGTACATCAGTGGAAGGATACAGCTGAATGGGCCCAAAGGTATCTTTTATCAAGTTGTGGAAAGTCCTGCCACTATATGATGGAAACCACGATTTGTATCAACAAGAGATTCGGTGACCCTGGTGTTCGTTTTCTTTTAGGTGTTAATAACAAGCCAATTTTACAATATTAAAAATAATTTTTATTTTAATACATTTATATTTTTTGGAAAATTGTAATGCTGTTTACTTCAACACAAACAGAAGCCGCACCATGACTTGACTAAACTACTTAAATTACCAACGAAGTTCTTCATCTTGTCTATGGTAATTATCCTCTGTATTTCAGCTTTAACTATACTAAATTATTACCCTTTCGTTTTGAAAATGCATACTTTTAAAACACATTTTGCCAAAGAGCGTGGGATTTTATGGCAATGTTCTCCTCAAGGCTCGCCGCTTTTCATGGCGCTATTATAGGGCATGAAGTAGTGACTAGCCTGAGTTCCTATATTTTAAATCCTAAGTATGTTTCCGAAATTATTTTATATTTTAAGTTGTATTAAATAATTACCATTATAAAAGAGTATACATACAAAAATATGTGAAACTATAAAAGTGGAACATTATTGCCGTTTATAGAAATTTATTGTTGATTTGACTCTGTTTCTTAAAAATTCAAGAAATGAGACTGAATGACATTTTATATGTTATTGTTTAATAGGTTATTTTTATATTATGGGGTTATACGGGCTATTTCTGTCTGTATTGTCATAGCATTGAATTATGTTTGTGCAGATACTATTTGCTGCTATCTGTCTCTCAGGTTTTTTACTGAAATTGAGTGCGATAAGCTTTTTTTTTCGAAGTGATTAAAACAGCCTTTTGGGAGAAACGACGAAAAGCTGTAGAAAGAAATGAAAAATATCGTTGAAAATTGTAGAAAAACTGAATATTAGAGGACTTACAGAACTGATAAACGACCAAGAAAAAAGGCTTTTCAAGAAAAATTAAAAAAGAAAAAAGATGGGAGAAAACCTCGGTAAAAAATCAATTAGGGGAAGAAAAACCTTGGAAAGAAACCGGCGCAATAGCGCGTCACTGAGTAATACCTTCAGTCTGAGAATAACCAAGGCTAGGCCGAAACGCGTAGAAATGTTTTTATTTCATGATTCATCCATTATGTTTTTATTTCTTCTCTTCCTCTTACTTTTCTTCACCGCTTTCTACCGCAATAATCCATTTCTCGTATTTCTTAACCCTATGCCCAGTGCAGAATATCTTATTTATTTGACGAAGTGGTTCTTAAAAGTCTTGACTGATATCATCATTTAACAGGCATAAAATATAGTGTTTAATATCCCATTAGGTTGAATGGAGTGTATACATTTATTTCTGCATTTATTTTTGTTTTATACTAAAAAAGAGTTTTTGTAGGGTAAAGTATTACGACAAACAATTTCTGAGACTCAAAAACACCTATTCCAATAGTTCGAACAATATCCTTTAGTGGTATTTCGGGATCCATTTTGAAAAAAAATAGACAGAGTAAATAAATTTCTCTTATTAAAGAATAAGATTTTACTTTTTTAATATGATATTTTAGGTTAATATAGTTGAATATATTTTATTGCTAATTGTTATTACGCCATTATGCAGCCTCTAGGAAAATTATTTCAAGAATATTATTCTCATTATTTTCATCTGGCTATATTAAAACCTCAATATCTTCAGGGATATCCTAATCCATAGGAAAACAATATCAGTAGCAAGAAAATAAAAACAAATTAAATTTTGCAGCTCTGGAGGTGTAATTCTTTTTTTTTTGTTCTTATCGGAAGCAATGATGACATGTATTGAATTTTCGCACGTGTGTAAGAAAGGATAAATGATTCGGCATTAGCCTTTGATGTAAGTTATAAAGTACTCGACGGAGGTATAACATCCTTCGTCGAGAAAATTTATAAGGTCCGGTTTGATAATATCAGTTGGTAGATGAACTATTACTTTTTAATGATCCTTGGGCCACTATCGAAGCGTCATCTCGCTACAAGAAAATTTATAACTAAACTAGCCTCGTTCCGCATGAGCCATGTTCTAAATAAATGGAGAAAGCAAAAGACTATGAGGACCATAAGCGGTCGTAGAAAACTTATAGAAAGTATAGTTTGCATAACACAATCGCTTATATGGATATATTCAATTCAGATTTTCAATTCACTTCTTATTATAACACGACCTTTTTCCAAAATATAATGCGATTAATAAATTTATAGTATGAATATGAATTTATAACTATCTCTCAGAACACTTTCGAGTAAAATTGACTATGTGATTATATATAAAGCATTGAAATATTTCATAAAACTTTGTTATACGTCTACTATGTCTACCAGCGGTTTCTCTCTCTCTCTCCAGCTCTGAAGGATTTCTACTGTAATACAAATTTATAGTTTCAGAAAATGAAAAAGAAGAGGAAAATTTTTCTTTTCGGTTAATATGATCCCTATTATTATTTTATCGTATTTCTGTAGGCTTTATCATTGAACTAAAATCTCAATACCTTCTGTTTATTTTTTCGGTTTTAAATTTACGATAGAGCGAGATTGTGAGACCTAAAGGGCTGGTCTTCAATGCTGAAAGAACCTGAATTAAATCTTTCTTTAGTATGTGTTTTTTGGGTGTGTGTGTGTGTTTCTCACGGAAGAATAATTAACTTTTCACAATGGTTATGTTTAAACATGGTAAACAAACTTTTATCAAAGACGCAGGCAAAATTAAATTAAAACACTTCTTACCCAAAGGCTGAAATGTCCTTCATACGAAGAGATCTCTTTAAAGAACATGAGAAGAAATGGAATTAATGCTTTGATGAAAACTTATTATATCACACAATTACTGACGGAACATGAAAACACCATATATCGTCCCTACCATGTCCAACTATCGAATATACAAATATTCATGATATTCGTCGCTTTGCAACGCTCTAGTTGGGTCACGCATTGTGGCATAGTTTTGAATTCCTAACCTCAGGTGTCGACGCCTTGTGTCTTTTGGAGGTTGGCAATTCAAGACTATGCTACAATTCCTGCCTAGTTACCTCGTGACGTCTGTACATACGTTCTTATGTAGTCTCCCATAACACTAAAACGGTTAGCCGTAGAAAGTTGAAATTTTGTATTAGGGATTGTTGTAAAATCTAGTTGTGCACCTCCCTTTTTGATCGCCGAAAGTAGTACTTTACTTGAAGGTCATAGTAGATTTTCATCAAAAATTATATTAAAATATAATGAAAAACTTTTCGAATTTCGTAAATAAGACTTTTATAACAATATAAATAGTATACTAGATTTTGGTTGAAATCGGTGGGCCGAAAGGTGTGCTTTATACATGGTTCGGTGATAAAGGTTACAAACGCGATTTTTTTTCACTCTAATTTAACAATTTATTACTGGTTTTATTTGTTAAAATTTAGTGTAAAATACTGGTTTTCCTTCCTACTTATGAGCTAAACAAGTCTACAGCAGAAGAATAAGCGGGTTCTCCCGCTTAAAATATAGAAACCGTCGATTTCCAATGTTTATCTAATAGCATAGACAGTTTCAATGTTTTCACGGAACAGGAAGAAATCTTTCGAGAACTTGTTACCTACTGAAAGAAAAAGACATATAATAACGGAAAGAGACTCCGAGAAACAAGAGCTTGTTTATTTGTGTATGTTTCTCTGTGCAATAGATGGACGTCGCTATGCCGAATGTCGTTTTTGTGATACTTCTTCTTCGGAAACTCGTAGCCAAATTCTTGATCACTTTTTGTGCCATCGATTTATAGTTTAATAGGCGGACAAGGAAGTCATGCGGAGTCTTCCTCAGACTTTTGTTCGCGCACCACCAGGGTACATGTATGATCTTGGAACCCCTGCTCTAGAATGTTATCTTTGGGATGTGTATATATATGTTATATGTCAACTTTTTATTTGAAAATGTTACAATCTGCCACTTATGGGCAAAAAATAATATAAAGTGACTACTGATAAAATAATTTTATTTGTTAAAAGTTTCTTTAGAATGTTCGATTTAAATTAAGTTACTAAAACGGGCATTGGATCTATATTTTGATTCAAGCAACTAACATTGACTTAGCTCCTCTGTATATTACAGAGAGCGGGATGGACTTACATGGCCAAGACCTAAGTCCACTACATGGCGGCTTAGCCAACTTAACATCAAGCTATTTATGTCTTGGCCCAGCACACCTCCATCTGATTTATCGTCTTTGCCTTTATTCATTCCTCTTTTTCTTATGACGCAGCTGTTTCGGATCTCTTTCCACCTCTCAAAAATTCAATCAAGAAATAACCATCATCATCATCATCATTCCGGAATGCTCAATATTCTAAGTGTTTTATTTTTGGCCTACCTATTCGGACGTACTTTAGTACCCGACGTAATTCAAAAAATTCAGTAGGATATAAAGGAGTTGTATCCTATGACATTGATGGAATATTATAGAAGGAGATTTAGTTGCCAATTACATCAAGAATGGAATATACCTGGCTCACTGAAAACAAAGCCAAACTAATAAAATGACATACACTGTTTTATTAAATTGGTGGTGTGGAATTTGAAATAAATACATTTCTGGTTGAAACTATTTTTTATTTAATATGTTGATGCTTTTGTGTCTGCTTATTAAGGTGTATCCATCAGTAATTTATTGATTTTTTTTTATTCGTTTTTTTTCTGTCCTTCAGCACACTCGTTGGTTGCCTTTGATCTGAATTCAAATTAATATATATATAAATGTAATTCCTTATTTTAACAAAATATTTAATGTTCCAAAATATACTTAGCAGATATTAAGGTTTTTTTTTTTAACAGCATTTTCAAAACAGCAGGTACTCAGAGTACTCCTAAAAATTAAACTAAAACATTGTAATACTATTTAAATAAATTTGCAATGCATGTCATTGATAAAGAATGATTAACTTTTTTTAATTTAATTTTTTTTTTTACTTTTAATATTTTTTTTTTATTAAAAATGATTCCACGGAATATCGTACGGTTGTGTTGTGGGAAGAAAAAGGTAATTTACAGATGATTTAGAAGTTTTTCGATTGTTTAAATAGTTTTTAACGTATTTTGTTTTACGCAATCTTTATGCGATTTAAATGTTCCCATTTTTTTTTTAAATAAACGCAATGAATATTCATTGGTCACTTGACCGGCTTTGTGGAACAATTAGATGTTAAAAAAATAAATAATACCTTGAATGCAATAGAAAAACATCTGTATATATATATATATATATATATATATATATATATATATATATATATATATATATATATATGAATTATATACGTATATATACACACACATATACATATACATACTTAATAAAAACTTAAAAAAATTAATTAAAATAAATTTTCATTCACTCATAGTGTATTCAATCATGATTGGCTAAAATCCTGCAATTGAAGTTGTTTTTCATTCCGCGGTAATACGGCTGAGCCTTATTGAAAACTGTTAAATAGTTTAAGAGGACCAGATTTCCACAACGGTTTTTTGAACCAAGTTTTGTGAAACTTTAAAACCTTAAGATTTAAGATCTCGGAAACATATTTTGGGCAGTTTTCTTACTTTCTCTATTTTATTTGCAACAGGAAGTATGGCAATATACAAATCCTTCCGGCATGGTAAATTTTTATTACAAGGCGATAAAATTATTAACATCGTCTTGTGAGTAAGAATTTTGTGATCATCATCCACAACATATTTTTTGTTACAGATTATTGGGTGTAATGGCAGGTTTTGTTGAGATATCAGTTCAGATTGGGCATTTCTTCATTGAACAGCTTGGACATGTAAAATAACTAGATTAGGTGTAATTATTTTGGTGATTTAAATGTAAATTTACAATATCGGATGTCCCTATATTTTAATATTCCATAATTGCATTTTTTATAATTCAAAAATTATGGGAGTTTAATTATTTTTAAATTACAAAATCAGGTACTATAATTAAAGTAGTTATAGGTCGTTGTTTAATTAAATATTTGCCTTCTGCATAATTTCGATATTGATGGCAATAATTCAGAGCATTTAGTCGCAGCGAGGTCTATTAAAGGATAAATTAAGGGAAGGATGAGATGACGTATTAGTGGATTATAAAACGAATAAATAACCCAAATAAGATGAGTGAACACGTTTTTTGAAAAATATTTTTTACTATCTTTAATCAATACACGGGACCACCCGCAATTTAGATCCACTAATCGCTGGGACTGGCTCGTTCTAGGGGAACGGGAGAATATTGCTACAAGCGACTCATAGAAGAAATTATAGTGCTGGTAGTAGAAGATGTTTGCTGCAGCATATTTTTTATATTTTGGTTTGGAGATAGGATTCACAAATTTTTTCCTCTAATGTCTTTTTCTGTATAATTAGTGGTTCGGGAAAAGATCGTTCTTATATATTTTAAGGCTAATTTTCGGAGGAAAAAACTCATAACTCAGAGGTAGGCTAGAAGAGGATAACAGGTTAACCTTTCCATACCTTAACTATTATTATATTCATCACGATTATTATTCGCATTTTACATTATTCACATACAATTCTTCAAATTTTGGTTTATAGAATATTTCACTCCACAGATCGTTCTATACTCTGACGTGAGCACATATACACACACGCCTGTGTGTGATAAATACGAGGATGGACATATAAAATTGAATATTGTTTATGGTTTTTTTTTCTACTTTTATAAAAGGCATTGTGTTTAGAGTTTAAATCCAATTAAATTTAGGCTAGAATTTGGAGATCGATGCTCGAAAATTATGATTTGATAAGTCATCTTAGCTAAAAAATAGCTACCAATGCAATAAATAAATATTTTTTTTATATCAATACAATAAAAATGTAATACGAAATTGTCTCTGTCATAGCTGAAAGTTCCGCTTTAGATTTCTTTCAAACCAGATCCAACAGAAAACAAAACATCCTCTGTTCCAAAGATCATTTTATTGTTTCTACATTTTAAATAAAATATTTAAAATTCGTGAATTATACCAAAAGTTTTTTTTTTTAAATGATTAGTTGGTACTTTCTTCATCCTCTCACAAATTCCAATAATTTATTAGTTATTATTATTTTCTTTTAGAATTATAGAAAAATTCCTCGCCGGACTAAAGAGCACCGTGCATCAGGAAGTGTGGAATACAGTACATTTTTCGAACAATTATCATGGATAGCTACAATTTACTTGATGAATCTTTACAACTCTTGTTTAAGGTGTCGTTACTTTCCTGATCCTTGGAAACATGCTGTATTATCCACTTTATTTATGTATTATTCCTTTATTTATGTATTATTGGCCAATAATTTTATAATCTCACATGCCAAAAATGTATGAGTAAATCATCCTCAACTACCTAAGAAGGTATTATATACCTTGAAAGCAGAATGATTTGATTCCTCCAGAACACTCTGGGATTCTAGCTCAAATGTGTACTGAACATTCTTTCACAAAATTACAGAAAGAGTTAATGGACAACTTGAGCCCTAATGAGGCTGCTACTTCCATTTCTGTGGACTACTCTAAGGTATTCGACACCGTTTGTAACAGATAGCTTTGCCAGCGGCTTATCTCGAGTGTGCTTGAATACCTGTCTTCAATACTAATTCTTGAACCGATTATATTTGTTGTTGAAATGATTTCTAAGCCGGCTTTCTTCAGCACTAAAGGTAGGAAGTATGAAATCGAATGCTGAAAACTCACTTTTGTAGTACAGCAAGGAGAAATTTTATTACCAGTTATTTTTACTTTGCTGGTATTAAATTCGGGACAAGTTATTGATTTTGAACAGATCTTTACTTATCAGTTCTCCCGGGGTCAAAAAAAAAATCCTTTTCGTCCGTTGGCCTGCGTTTCCGTGCCACAATTATCTCTTGGACAGGTAGACCGATTTTTATTTTTTTTACATGGTCAGTTTTCGATTCTTCCTAACAATTGGCTAACCCATTGATCGAGAGCCAAAGATTAGCTGACATCTCGAAGAGTTGGCAACAATTATTTTAAGAATATTTTTTTTTAATTTATGAGTAAGTGCTAGAGTGTTAGTTAAACTCCAGGGGTGAGCCCCACCACCAATAATTTCTTAGAAATTAAATTTCACAAAAATTAATCAAGATCAAAGCACCCTTTAAAATGCATTTTAGCGGTATGATGGTTGTATTAATTATTCATTACTATAAATTATAAATATAATATAAATATAAATTATTCATAACTCAAGACAAAAAAAAGGGCTAGGAAAAAAAAAAAAAATTATTTGATTGAAGTCAACATAAAAAATATTTTCCGAATTTTATCTAAGATCAGATTCGTCTGGGCATATAGATAACATGCTTACGTTTTTCTTAGCAAACCTTGTTGATAAAATTCCATACTTTTTTTTTTGTTTTTGTTTTATTTTACTAATATAGTCCTACTAAAGTATCAGGAAAAATAAAAATAAAGATTCGATCAGCTATGAAAATTTGATTTTTTCCTTCAATTTTTGCTGTTTATAACAAGACCAATTTTTGAATTATTTATTATAACAGCTCTGCATCTTCTTGAACTAAAAAAAATAACGAAAATACGATTGTCTGGAATTTCTTATGGATGTTAAGCATAATACTGGTATTCCAACTACCAACATTACGGCAATTCATTTGATAATTTAATGTTGTCTAGAATGATTGTTTATTTTATTTTAATTTATTCTTGTCATTAGCGGATACCTTCCTAAGCTATTAAATCATTCTCGATTAAGAACTATCGAATCTGCAATATGACGATGGTGATACTGAATTGTCCTATTCCTCCCGCTGCCCGAAGTCCCTGAGCCAAGGAGCCTGGGGGCCCGACGAGGAAGGCCGCTTCGGAAACAGGTATGCCAGGTAGTAGAGACTAATTGATCTGACAATTTCCCACGGTCTGCATTTGTCCAGCTCCAGCTCTCTTTTTCCAGCATAACGGGTCCAGTAGCCTTGCAAAAACATATTACGTGATTCAACTGTCGACAGCTGTTTACCTAGTACTGCGATTGCTCCTTCGGTTCTGCCCAAACACGGTCTGTCTTTTCTTAGCAGAAGTCTGCGTACCTAAACCTATCAAAAACATATAATATATTTGTATTTTATGTATCTGTTTGGTATTAATGCATTTGCAACTGTATTGTCTATAACGCTATAAGTAAACATTTCTGGCCCGTAATATAAAGCTTATTGGTTCCACTGTGTGTTGTGCACCCAATAAGCTGTGCAGGATAATGAGAGATGTTTTCTTTAGAGATAAACTGATTTAATTGTTTTATAAAACAATCTTTGACAATTACGGACAACTGGTACTTACTAAAATGGAAATTGTTATTAATGCAAAGTTACACGCCTTTTGTATATTTAAAATTACTATAGCTGTTTTAAATGAGACCTGTTTCAGCCAGGTTTCAGACCTGTTCAAATTCTAACATTTTGCCCGACTTGTTAATTTAAAAAATAATATGGTGTACCAGAGTACATAGGGTTTTGAATTTGGAGGTCAGGTCACTACCGAATGTCTGAAAGGATTATGCATATTTTATGGAGCAATGGATAGCCTGCCACTACACCATGATACCCGTGGTTCGTAGCAACGTGAGGTTGGGTGCTCCCGCAAGCAATAAATGTCTGTAAGAATACCACATCGTGCGGCCAAAGATATCCATGGTCTATAATGCCAACAGAAAAAAATATAGAAGTGTGCATGTGTTTGTGCGCGTGTGGGTGTGAACGAATCTTTGACCTTCAAATATAGGTAATTATTTACGCTATACAAGTGGTGAGGAAGCTATACTGACCTACTTGCTATCCTTTTTTAAAATAAAATAATACCATATTAGAGCGTTAGAAATCAGAAATCCCACGTTCTAAATACTTCTATCACAGTTAGAACTTTCTGATTAAGAAATACAATTTTATGAAAGTAAAAACCAAAATAAGTGATCCAAATTTCTTAGATAAAACATGCGCCGATTCCATTTATAATATGGGAATGACCCATTCGGAGATTTAAGTTGTTTTTATACAGGCATATTGAAAAAAATATATATTCTTGTAAATTAATCCTATCAACATGTCCTTAAATTAATTAATCGGAATATATTAAACCGGAACGCTGGCCAACTTTTTTTTTTCGTTTTTCCTTCTTTTTGTGAAACCCTGACGCGATAAAATTAGCCTAAATGATAATTTACTGAAGGAAAGGCTTGAACTTAGGTCAAATGCCTGAGCGAATCAAATTAAAATGGATATTTGATAATTAAATATAAACCAGTTTTATAACTTTATTATTATTATATGGATATGTTCTGTTGTAAGTATTTTTGAGCAAATATGCAACTTATTTTCTTTGTCTTTGTACTTTAATTGTTGAGAAAGTATGACTTGTGAAAATTTATTACCTATATTTAATATTAAATATTGATATTTTTATTTTAAATATTTATTATTTCTGTTAAAAAACCTAAATATTATTTAATTAAAAAAAAAAAACGGAGTTTGGCTCTGTCAGAGAGACGGCGTTTGATTTAAAAATATTTTATAATAAATAATAATAAATAAATAAATAATTAAAATAATAGATACAATATCATTATTTATTTCTGTATTTTTGTACCAAAAAAAAAAAAATCAATTAGAAATATAGATTTTAAAAAAATATGTTGCGATTGCGCGCATCTTTTCCTCATCGCTATGATGTTAGAAATTAACTATGGAAGACTTCGATAACTAAGAATTGCAAGAAACTGAAATTAATTTTGTTAATTTTCTATTTAGCTATAATTAAATGACATAAAAGTAGGAATTATTAACTGTAACGATCGCTTAAGTTTATGCGTTTTTCCTCAGTCTCTAATACCTTCATCTACATCATATAAAATATTTCTAAAATCTTTATCTTTCCAACGGTATATTATACATCTATGTTATTACTCTTAATTCCGGAAATTTGTTTTCAACTTGGAAAATATTTTTCCTTTTTTCTTCTGTAGTTAATTATCAAACTCTTTCATACTTTATATTTATTCACTTTTTATTACTAATAACAATATGGGACGGTTAATTATTTCAAATAAACAAAATTAAAGGTACTTTAGAGAAAATCATTTTGAAAATTCGGTATTCAAGCCTTGTTAGACTAAATGAGGACATTTAAGGCCTAGCTGATATTTAAGGCCATTTAATTACACATTGATATAAGGAGCATGATCAAAATCGTTTTAGCCGTTATCGATAAAATTGCAAACAAGTGTAAAAATTGATTATTTAAAGTGGCACTTCTGGAAAGTCGATTTAAGCGAAAAATTGCTGTAACACCCCAAGCATACGAGTCTTTACCTCACTATATATTCCATATCCAGGGAAGTGAAAGTTAAAATGTTTTATATATTTATCATAATTAATTTAAACCTCTTTCATGTTCATCGTGAGAACCGATTTTAATAACAGAGGAAAAATTACTATTTAACTTACAAAACTATCAGGCTAGACATTTTATCACCGGTTTTCAAGTACATTTTTACGGTCTAACGTGTTAATGCATGTAATTTCGCCTCAGTATAATAAGTTTATATTAGAAGAAATCGATTACTGGTTAAGAAATGGGCCAATGGGAGAGGAGGGTACAAATGCCCCGGTTCTCACAAGACATGCTTTATAAATCTTACTTGTCCACTCTTGCGTCTCCGGCTCCTTAATTCCCATCTCACTATCCTAATGCAGATTAATATGCCTGAGGCTCCGAGAAATCTGCACCAAGGGTTCGATAACAACCTTTTTTCTTAAACTTTTTTTTATGCTCCATAATCTCTACTCGATTATCCGCACTCAACACTTATGTGCATGATGTTCATATTATCAGTATTATCAAATATTAAAGATTAAAGCTAGTACTTATGTAGCTCATCAATTATATATTTATTTAGTAATAAATGCTTATGAACATTACTCAAGTTGTAGTTACTTATTGGGCAGGAATTAGACTAAATAAACAAAAAAAAAAAATGTTTTTCTTGTTAATGCAGTGGACATATTTTAAGGTGCCTTTACACATTTGCCGAGTCTCGCCAAGTTATACAACTAATATATAAAAGGGCTTTACAAAAGATTAGCAAACTAACCTATCCAATCGCTATTATTGCGGCTATTACAACTTTTGTCAGATGTTAATTTCTGTTTAAAATAGTTTTATTTTATAAAGAATTAATAATATAAAAGAAAAACATATAATTTATATAAATACACAAATATGTGGATGCAACACTAGCGCCAATGTGGCGCTTCCCACAAGAACCGTATCGGATTCAAACACAGGGAGCCAAATTACCAATCCGAGTCAAGCAAATCTACCCCCTCCCCTCCTTTACACATTTTATTTGCCAAATGCATAAAGGCGTCTTTAGGAACTCTCTGATTAAGGGACCCCTCAATTTGCAGGATAATATTGAATGTAATGACATTGGAAATATGAAAAAAAATCATCACATTCAATGTAGAAATATCTTTACGTCGACTGGAAATGTTACACCTTTCGTGTTTGTAGTACCGTTTTTAAAAATGACAAAAATGACATTTTTTTTCGAACAATTTCAGTTTTGTTTAGCAAATCGTCTGAAAATATCGCTTTTTTTCAAAAACTACTTAACAGAATTCGATGAAAGTTAAGAAAAATATTAAAATTCGAAATTCAAAAATGTTTCCTGAATTTTTGGAAGACTATATCTTATAGAAGATTTCCAGTTGTGTTCATTATTATTATTTAGACACATAAGTCCTATTCAAAAATGTAGATCACAATACAATTAATAGTGACATAGTTACTTTTTGAACATTATTGTACATGTGATACGTCATAAGCAATAAAAAACGCAAAATTATTACACAATGGTTTATTATTAATTATTATATGTGTTTCAGAATCATTATACAAGAATTAAAAGGATATTTTTCCTCTAGCTTCATAAATGGATGATGCGAATGGATTTACTAGATTTTGTTTAAAATTGGTGAGCCGAAAAAGGTACTTTACTTGAAGGTCATAAGAAACACATCAAAAATGTATTAAAATTAAATACAGAGATCATACGATTCGGTAAAAAAGGTCAAAAACACGATTTTTTTCCCACTCTAATTAAACATTTTTATTACTCGTTTTAAGTTTTAAAATTGAGCGTAAAATACTTGTTTTTCTCACCATTTGTAAGTTGAACAAGTCTGCAACAGGAGAATAAGATATAAGCTAAGTGGCTTCTGCTTAAAATGTCGAAACCGTCGATTTCCTATACAATATCTAGTGACATTGGCAGTTCTAATGTTGTCCCAGAACACGAAGAAATCTCTTGGAAACTGGTTGCCTACTGAATGAAAATGACATTTAATAATGGAATGAGACTTGCAGGAACAAGAGCTTGTGTGTGTCAATAGATGTATGTCGCGACGCCGAGCGTCGTTTTTACTGCAATCTTCGGAAACTAGTAATCAAATTCAGGATCACTTTTTGAGCCACGGAGTTATAGTTTAATCGTCATACAAGGAAGTCATATGTTGTCCACATCAGATATTTTAATTAATGTACGACTTATGCTAACGATGTAAGATGCAATATCACATATGATTTTATAACATGTAATTCGTAAGAAATAAAAACCGCTACAAATTATTACAAAATGGTTCATTATTAGTTCAATCAATAAATTAATAAATCAATCGGAGAAAAGCAACGGGTGGCAAATAGAAGAATTTTTTTATTTATTCGATTCTTTGTTTCTATGTATTTTGAAAAGGTAAACCTCAAATTTTGAGGGTGGATACATTTTTTTTTCTGGTTCGATTAAAAATTTTCTTTATTGAAAATAATCAGCCAACACGAAATAAATGTGGAATTTGACGAAGTACTATAGAAGTTAAACTTTTTTTAAAATATACTAATAATGACTGGAATAAAACGAGCAGTATTAATCTTACAGTGTAATTCATTTTAGACAAAAACGTAACAATCATTTTTATTTTTAAAATTAATTACCTTTTTACGGATACCACGAGTCTCCATTTTAAATAATAAATAAGTAGAAATAAAATATAGATATTTATTACAGAATATAAAAATTGAAAAATGGAATCTAGATGGCACTATCCGTTCTAAACAACTATGCAGTACCTTGGCAAATGCTGCAGAAACATTAAACGCTCTTATATTTTATACCTGGGAATCTTCTATTAATATTCAGCAGCTCCTCATTGGATGAGGCTACGTTTCGCATAAATTTAATTTAAAAAATAGGCGCATATAAATATACAGATTTTTTTTACTATTTGCATACTACCTGATAAATGTTAATGCATTCTATAATACGTTTTAAATAAAGTCAAACCTAAAGCGGACAGGGAGTAAATTGTTATAGCATATAAATAATAAATATTAGATTTGAATGATTGATGGGAGGCACCTGTAATATCAAACAAATAAATATCATCGCCGGGACAACTTAGAATTCAATTTATATGAACCCTTTGATTAGTTCATCCAAAGATGATTCTTCTGACCTACATGCCTTCAATAAATTTACATTTTTTAAAGATACGTAATCTTTGTTCCATTGCCTAAGAGAAATTCTTAATTTAAGACTTGAATGTTATTTAAATGTCGAATTTAGTTTGGACTTTTTAAAAAAATATTTTCTACTCTATCGCCTGAAATGTTTTTTAACGATTTAGCTCCAGAACGAAGTCCATTTGGAGTCACGAATATAACTCAGATACAACTTGAACTGTACAGTCCTTCTTTTTCTTCTTCTTCATCTTCCTCCTTTGTACCTCTCGGCGTGGAGGGTCCTCAGTCCAAGCCAGCCAGGCATCACGAACCCGAGCCAGTGCTCTCATAGAATTCAGACTCTTTCCCTTTTTCTGTCCTATCCTGGAGATGTGATTGGTCCATAACAGTCTGGGTCTTCCTCGAGGGTGATGTCCAGTAGGCCTGGCTTCCAAAAACTATCGTCGATCCCGGCCTTCATTCATTCCGCACAGATGACCGAACGACATTAGCTTCCTCTTTTCGACAGTGTCCCTCATGTCGGGTATTCCGAGGTCTCCATGTATCCGCTCATTTCTGACCTGATCTCTCCTTGTTCAGCCTGCCACTCTCCGGAGGTACATCATTACAGCGGCTGTACTCCAGTGCTTGTCCAGCGGGACCCTAAAAGGTATTATTACTGTGAAATTTGCAGATTAATCCAGTATAAATATTAAGAATTTTCGAATAATCGTATCTTCTTAAATATGGAAAATTTAAGCTTAACAGTGACCGAATCGAGATTTGTGGCAAAAAATTCCGTTTGATTTTCGTTCATTTGTTTTTGTTTAGTGGCATAAAACTTCGTTTATCATCAACGCCATTTCTTTTGTATTAATTCAGCTTTTGCCATTTTTGTTAATTGGCTTCTGTGCCATTTTTGTTTTTGGTTTATTATTTTCAATAATAGACCTTTGGAATCGACCAAGAAAATTTTTTTTGTAACCCCCCTCAAAATTTGAGGTTTTACGTTTCAAGATACGTAGAATCCAAATATCGAATAAAAAAAAATCCGTCCGTCCGCCGTCGGCGGCTTTTCTCCGAGACTACTGGACCGATTTTCTTGAGATTCGGTACCAAAGTCACAGGTCACCACGGGGTGATCCTCGGAACTCGACATTACAATCCGTCAGTTTGTTTCAAAATGGCGGCCGATTAAATATCTAATAAGACCATAACTCGGCCATTTATAAAGATAGAGAGAAAATGTAAGGTGTTTTGGAATCTGCATAACAAGGCATTAAAATAACAAAAAAGAAAAAAGAAAAAAATCTCTATCTGTAAATGCTTTTGGTTTATTATTTTCAATAGACCTTTGGAATCGACCAAGAAATTTTTTTTTGTAACCCCCCCCCCCTCAAAATTTGAGGTTTTACGTTTCAAGATACGTAGAATCCAAATATCGAATAAAAAAAATCCGTCCGCAAAAGGTTTGGTGCTTTTATTGTATTTAAACGAAAGCTAACGAAAATTCCTACAATACGATCTAGAAATCACCTAAATCGGACCATTATTAGCTGAGATATAGCTTAATGAACTTCGTTTTTACTTTTTCCTAGTGAAGTGCACATCAAATATTTCCTTTGTATCATTTTAAATCACAGCCTACTTGCATTGACGCAGTTTTTTAAATTAACACAGTTCGGCACTCTCACGGCGAACATCTTGCTTCAGATGCTTCAAATTTCTTTTCCTTTGGTACCTGCTGCTTCATATTTTTAACTTTGACAGAATAGATATTTTTGTGAAATAATAAACAAGTGGAATAAATAAGTGGAAATAATAAACCATTGTGTAATAATTTGCAGCGTTTTTAGATTTGGTACCAAAGTCACAGGCCATCTCAGGATTGGAACTCGACATTTTGAAACAAAATGTAGCCCGATTAGTGGTTTCATACATCCATATAATAAAGCATTAAAATATTGCAAAGAAGTTTTTATTTTTTTTTTAATTGTAACTATTTGGAAAATGTATATGTACTTTCGAAGCGAGTACGACTATTTGGAAGTAAGAAACCATTGTGTAATAATTTGCAGCGTTTTAATAGCTCAAATCACTCAGTCGTCTAAGTGATTTGCTTAACTAAAATAGCTCTCATCCTTTCCTACTAACTTAACCAGTAGTGGATCCCCAGGGGAGAAAGTGGAAATTGCCCCTCGCAAAATAACCACTGAGAAAAAAAATACGGATAATAATATATATAATAATTATAATAATATAATATTCAAACCGGTGTGAGACAGGGTGATGGGCTCTCTTCTATTCTGTTCTGTCTAGTCTTGGACAAGATAATCGAGAAATGGGAGAGGGAACTCAAGAAATGGGAGTTCTGGAACTGGAAATGCCGATCCGACTGGGCCTTCCCAAAAACAATCTATATATACCAAACTTCGCATTTGCGGATGATCTAGCGGTATTACCAGTGAATGAGGAAGTTGCCGTCAAACAGATCTAGGTGCTTAAGGAATGTGCAGAAAAAGTGGAACTACAAAGAAAACTAAATTCGTCTGTTCAAAGACAGACATCACAAGCCTGAGAACAAAATACGGTAAAATCGACAGAGAGGTTTTCACATATTAAAATTGACATTACGAAAAGACGAATGAAGTTCTTTGGTCATCTCACTAGAATGCCAGAAAGTCGATTGACAAAAAGGATTCTAGACTATGTAACCTCACTTAAGAACTCAGCACCTTGGATGGAAGAACTTCGAAAGGATATTAAAAACGCAAAAATAGGTGCAACAGACATTCTAGAAAAAAATACCTTCAGATGCAAAGTAAACAAATGGGAAGTTTAGTCAGAGCAACCAAAGCAGAGACAGTACAGACCGAAGTGGTCGGAAGAGCGGAAACGAATCTTCTCGGAAAGAATGAAGGCCTACTAGAGTAATAAAAAGAATCCAAAGAAATTTTGATTGAGTTGTCTGCTTAACGTCTTCCATATTGGGAGAATACGCTAATAATAATATAATATTGACATCAAGAAACAACTTTGGTTCCGTGTCTGTCTGTAGTTAAATCCGCTTGGATGGCTTAACATCTATTATCAACTATTCGAGTTGATTTCTCCCTAAAAGCTGTCTTTGTGTCCGTCCGCCCCTGAATACTCATTCATGAATAGATTGCCCATTAAAGTATACATAAAATAATAATAATAAATATTTAGAGAACGAATAAATCATGATTAGTGATATCACAGTCTTTGGCCTTAACGCTTTATTAATTCTATATAATTATATGGACAATCAATCGGACTAAAAAATAAAATAATAATATATAAGACGACCGGTTTGGAATATTTTTTTAAAAATAAAATATATCTGCTAGTTATGATATGAATAACGATAATACTAACAAGAAGTGGAGAAATGGTTCCCCTTAAGAAGTAAAAGCTATATTTTATCTCTTTAAGAAGACAGATTAGCAATGGCGGCTAGCGGAGTGTGATTAGAGATCTGAATTAAAAAAAAAAAATGAGATTTGTGAGGTAGCGAAGATGTTGGTTTTAATCTCGGAGACTATCTTTGCGCTTTTTATAAACAGTTTCATTTTCGCCTGTCACTGGAGATGATATTTAATACGCTCATTGAAGGTTCACTGTCTTATCAGTTCTCGTTCGTGCTTAGCAACTGTGTTTTATTAAGAGGGAAAGCTGTCTTATTTTTATTTTCAGCCAATAATCTTGTTTTATTACAGATTAAAAGTGGAGTTAAACAAGTTAATAACGGAATGTCATGTTAATTGTTTTTTTATGTTTGTGATAAATGTTTCCTTCTTATTCTTATTTAGTTCCTATAAACAATTAAAAAAAAAAAACAAAAAAAAGGATCCCAAAATAAATACCAAGATAAGTATATACGTAAAACTTAAAATTATGACACAAATACAAACGTACTTAATAGTACGGAATTGAAAACTAAATTCCCAAGCTATTGAATTTGATATATCTATCATAACTATTTCATAACTATGTTAAGTATTCAATTTTCTTAACTATAGTGTAAAATATTTAATTTTTTCCAACTCTTTTGGATATGAACTTTTCACTTACCTTTAGCTTTAGTAGAAAATCTTTCAAGCCAAGGGCTATAACATGTCTATAACATCCACTTCAATACTCTTTTAAATGAAGGTGCAGGAAACCCATACGAGATTATAATTCCAAGTGCTGAACATGATTTGGAACCCTAAGATCCACCAACATGTGAAGATGTAGATGCGGTCATTGGTAGACTGAACAATAACAAATCTCCAGGAGAAGATGGGATTCCGGCTGAACTCCTTAAGCATGATGGTGAGGAGTTTCGGAGTGCCCTCTACAATATCATCCTCACCATCTGTTTTAAAGAGAGGATACCCGATCAGTGCCCAGCCTTTCTGTCTTTCTTTATTTCTTATCCTCTGCAAAAGAAGGGCGACTTCCCAGACTGCTCCAATTACCGTGGGATCTCACTTCTTCAATGTTACTACAAAGTTCTTTCGAAAATCATCTATCTTAAGCATCTCCCGATTGCTGAGAGTGGTAGATGAGATGTCCAGTCTTAGAATGATAGTTCAGAATTCCCAAGAGTACAGGATGACATCTCATCACTTGTGTATTGACTTTCGGAATGCCTACGATATCCTCATAAGATCTAAACTATATCCAGCGTTATGTAAACTAGGAATCCCTCTGAAACTTCCCAAACGGCCCGCCTGATTAGGATGACCATGGTCGCTATGTGCTCCGTTCGAGTAAAGTCGGACTTTGAGTTTGTTTCCACATTAGTCATTATGCAGGGGCTTGTCTGTTTACTGTTTAACTTGGCTCTGGGAAAGGTGATTCAGAAATCCAGACCAATGACACCATTTTTTCAGGTTGGTTCAAATACTTGGTTTTGCAGATGATCTAGACCTAGTTGCGCGATCCTTCGAATCTCTCAAGAATACATTTATAAAATACGCTGAAGCAATGTTATCGATAAAATCGCAATGCCTTAACTTGAAAGATATTGATATTGTTTGTAAATTTCAGTAATCTTTTGAGTAAATTTTTTTACCATGATTTTCGCAATTTGAAGTGCGTTCTCAAATTTTAAAATTCCCAAATTTTTGGGTATACCAATCATTGGGGGAAGGGTGACCCCCCTTCTAGCGTAATTCTCCTGTAACGAATTTTATGATGCGATCTTCCTACTAAAATATTTTATTTTATCTTTATTTCTTCATTCACGGATCAACAAGCCTCTTATAATAAGAAGGTGAAACCCAGATGAAATAATTGGCATGCCAGCCATGAGGTGTGTGCAGCACCCATCAGTATCTACTCTTAGCTAGAACTTTAATAAGATCTTATTCTTGAATATTCCTCAAACCACTCTTTTAGCCTTATTTGGACATCTTCTCGCACGTCTATCTTGGCTATGTTGGCTATGTAAGAGTTACATTTAGTCTTCGTCTGGTTTTTATAGTTGATTGTTTTTGAAGAAGAGAATGCAACATCTGGAGTCTTTAGTTAGGCTCAAACATCCCTGTTTAATATGTTGGGTCTAAATCTTCCTTCTATGGATTGTGTATTTAGTCTGAGTGATTTATTTGAAAATAAAATATAAAAATATTAGTTTTTCTACTACTGTTTCGGTTTAGCAGGAAATAAATGAATTAACAAATAAAAAAAATACAGACCTGAAATAACTAAAATAAAAATAAAACAACAATGGAGATTGAGGTTGACCTTAGACAATAGTTGGGGTGGGCGGTCAAAAATAAAACACACTGTAATGTAATATGTGTGCCGACGTTTCGGCCTAAGTTGTACGCCTTCATCAGATCTAAGAAAATTAGGTATGAGATTAAATATTATAGAATTACGGTAGGAGGAATATGAAAAAAATATTTGAAATAGTAAATAATACTATATGTAAAGAATGGCCAGGAATAAGGAAAATGGAAGGAGTTAGAATTTACTTAACGTAAATTTTTACATTTTTTGTCTTTTTTATATATTTAATTCCCCTTCTTTTTCCTTTCCCTTTACCATTCCAAATGAAATTAAATATGTATGATTGAACAAAATATTACTCATACAGGATAATATTAAATGAGTAACACAGTAAATACTATCTTATAATATTCACACCACCTATTACCTAATTAATTAGTTTAAAAAAATCATTTAATTTTATTTCGTCCTGATCCTAATTCTGTACGTTATGCTCGCTTGTTTTTTTGCTAGAATTAATCTCTATTACTGTTTATCTTCTGGGGACGTAGATGCTCCAGGTAGCGCAGCATCCTTTATCTCCTCGAGATAATGCTAATTGCCGCCGAGATAAGGGATCTTATCTGTACAAGGCTGGGCGTACTCCGAGTGCATTACCCGCGGTTCGCTCCTCTTTATCTTATTTGCTTCCGCGGGGACGAAGCCCGGTGGCGCGACACGACTCGGGCCACTCCTCTGGTGTACAAGGGACTTGAGGTTGTAGCCACAACTCACCGTGTCCCCTTCCAGGGGGGAAATTACAAGGTTTCGAAAATCTTGGGCGCCCCTCTCAGGGAGGAAAGGTCAAAGCTGAAGCAGAGCCGAGAACAAGTCGGCAGTCCCACATCTTGAGGGTGTGATATTTGCATGATTTACCGACCTACTGTACTCTGTTATCTCTCTTGGCTTTATTATTAATGATCTGGTCTGAAGAGAGATGCTACTTTGCATAAATTATTTAATTCCGCCGGCATAAAGCAACGATTGGTGGATCCCGGAGAAAGCAGTAATACAACTGATCATACTTTTCGATAAATGTAAACAACAAAAAAACAAGCCTATGGAGAAAAAAATTATTAGGTTATGATTAGAAATTCACTCGAATCTCTCAGGTTTTAGAAAATAACCAACCAATCAACGTTTCGCTGATTCTGGAGCCATCAAGACTGAAAATCACATTATGGCTTACTAGAGAGATAGCACATCTCACTGAAACAGCCTAATTCATTTGAGATAGTGCATCATTTGTTAACAATTCATACTTTTATTTATTTATTTCATTGTAACCCTAGGCAAGAGGAATCTATTTACAGGTGTGCATAATCCATGAATACTATCATAATACAATATATGTTTGAGATATACGGTTTACATTTTTACTTCCCTTCCGCTATTAGAAAAAGTATTGTAAACAGACGAAGTTTTTTCGATGTGAAGTTTTCAATGAATCTATGCGTTTCAGAGCCACCTGATTCCAAAAAATGCATTTTCGACCATAGGTCTGTCTGTGTGTCTTTCTGTGACACGATTTCTTGAACGAATGGATCGATTTTGTTGCTTATTTTGTGTTTGGTCCACTGATGCCTATGCACCAAATCGGATTCCTGTGTGCAATAGCGACTGTACAATAACCGAAAAACATGTTTTTATACAGGATGTGCCAAAGCGACTCATTGTTTCTCATTAAAACATCCCATTTTAGGACATTATGGCTGACAAAATCAAAATTGAAAATAGGAAAACTGTTTTTTCCTCAGATTCTGAAATTTGGAAAATGTAGCGGGCTGGATCAGGAAAGTTGGAATTATGATCTCGGGGGTTCCGAGATTAATTTCTGATGAATTCTGATGAAAGTAATCATGTGGGTAAGATTGATCATAATTCGAAGACTGGACAGTCTGCTGTAGAAGATGGTGAAAAAATTACTAAGGAAGAACCAGGCGGGAATACATAATAGCACATCCCCCAAGGCCAAATGGCATAGCAGCAATACTTTTTTCCTAGCTGAAGTAGAATGCATACTCGGGCAATCGGTTGATGAATCGACAAGAAATGGCTAGAAAATGGCAGAGGGTGCTGTTATGCTTGTGGGCGACAGAGAAGCAAAACAACACGAAAATGGTGCGAGAAATACGGAAAGCAAATGTGTTATTTCTATTTAAAAAATTTATCTGCAGAATGTTCCAAATTTCCATTATTTTGATGCTATGATCGATTTTTAATAAGTATTTATTTTTCTGAAATTAAATTGTATTTCATTTGTTGCATATAATCGTAAAAAGCTATAAAAATAACTACGTTACAAAAAAATTGAGCACTTATGGACATAATACCGACATAGAAGTGGATGACGTCTGTCCTTCACGCAACCGTTCACGATTCAGCTAAAGAGGCGACCATTCGAGGGTTAAAGCCCTTTAACAATTCATTTATATAGTACATCCCTGAGAAAAAGGTGAAAAAAAATTATGACAAAAAGAAAACTTTATTTTCATTGTTAGTTCAATGCGAGAAGAAACCAGTACAAACTTTTCTGTTTGATTTAATCCATTTATACCTTGAACTGAGGATGAATTTATAACATTCGAAACTAGTTTCCAATAAAACAAATTTATAGAAGTGGCAAATAATTTAAAAATAATCAATCCCTAATAAAAATTTATTTGCGTGGATTAGGATAGAGGTTTTTATTAACAAGGTTCATTGGTGTATTACCTGTAGAGATTAAATTTTCTACCAAAATTTTTTACTTCTTCCCTACTTGGTGTGTTATTAAACTATCTAGAGCTGGGGTAGAAATAATTTTAGAATGACTTTCAGGAGCGGAAATCATTTACGAAGTATTTTCAACTTTTTTTTGGCTGCATTATAAGACATTTTTGACTGTTATTTGCTGAACCTCTTCTTCTTTTAACTGCAGATACCATGCTTAAGAGCATACGGGACGTTGATCAGAGCAGTTGACACATTTTAATGGCGAATCACACTTGTTATCGTGATAATGGAGGCTACATTTACCACAAATTTTTCGTTAATATCTAGCGGAAGTATGATTGAATGTGAAACAATTGAACCATTGGAGCTTACTACTTGGCTGTCAATGTGCTTTAATGTTTAAGAGGTCAACTGTAAGGTTGCCAAGCAACTCGGAGTTTTCGAATGTTAAGATGTAGTTGGGAGCTTCTATACATTCTTCTGACTTCTATGACTCCATCGTATTCAAAAGTTCCTACTTCAGTGAATGCATGATACCTTACCATATCCGGTATTATTTACTTTATGTTAGAAACGAACAACAGAATATGCTTAAACTGCCTATTTCTTCCTTCATTTTTTTTTTTTAGAACTATTTCCCTTCTTCAGAAAACTGCTATAAACTTTTAGTTTAAAAATATTTATTTTTTTAATTAAAAATATTTTATTTAAAGATAATGAGAGTGCTATTAAATGGCAGTTATAACAAGAATTCACTAGAAATAATTAGATACATTAAAACGTTCAAATAAAGAGATAAATGCCGAAATAACATTTCCTTCACCCATTAATTTAAAATTAATTTCATTTTATTTTTTAATATATCTAATGAAATTTTTATATTACCTTAACTAGTTATGAAAGAAAAAAAAAATAAGCACTTGTAAACAGAATATTTTATAAGTGTTAATAACACTATATTTTATATCTTTTAATTACATTTCGTCTCGAAACCCATTACGAGAGAAATAAACAAACATCTTGTATCTTCTATCCTTACAGGATATGCGAATCGAATCAATCTATTCATATTGCACATAATCGACCATAAAAAGCTATTTTCTCTCGCTTATAACAATAATTGAATTCCTGTTTTGATGTATTTACTCAACAAGAAGCAAAAGGCAATTTACGGGGATATTTATCATAGACGCAACTCATCCGAACAGGAGTTGATGTTGGAAGCTGTCTCGGAAGTATTTTATTGTAGCCATTGATGGACGATTATGATCAATTAACAGTTCATATATCCCATTCGATTCGCGCCTTTCTCAATTTAATTCGACTTGGAACCACATTTCGGACTGGCTGAATATTTTATAGTTTTTCCAAGCCTTCAAAAGTGTGACGATATCAGAAGAATTGAAGAGCTTTGTGAACGAACATGATAGATTTAAAAAAAATTGAATCTGAGAAAAATTTAATTTAGTGATGATTATTTTAGACTGTACCACTAAATTTTCAACTTTTGAAAACTACCACCATTTAAGGTTCAAAAAAATTAAACAAGGTGCTATATAAATAAATAAAGGAGTATTTAAAATATTCTTCAAAGCGAAAATCTCTATTTTCCCTACAATTTCATTTAACGTACTATATTTCACTTAGCTCTTCAATTGCTTTCCTTAATTATATTGAAAAAAATATTGCTAATAATTATATCTATAAATTTTGCAAATTGAAATCAAAAAGTATTTTTCTATTTCTCGGAGTTCTAAGTTCGGATCTGACAAGTATTTTGCTTATCTAACACTTATTTCAAAGCCGAAATAAAACTGTTTAATATTAATCCTAAAGTTTTTGGAGAGCTTCACTATACCAAATTTTACAATAATAGGTTACAGCTGAAATGTCTAACGTAGTACTGAAGTTTCGAACATTTTTAGAAATCGTTAATTTAAGAATATAAAATGTTTAATTAATACCAACCCATTTCTTAAATTTTAAATCTATTACAATCTCCAACTTCCCCAGGAGATTTTGAATTTTATTATGAACGAAGTTCGTAAAAATGCGTTCATTGCATGATTAATATCAGACAACTATTTATTTTTTTTATCTGTTATTGTCGAAGGTTATATTATAAATTTATTTTTACTTTATGTTTTTAGAAATCTGAAAATGAGATATTGCACTCCTACTTATTAAAGGATAACGATGTATAAAATATAGCCCACGAATAAATGATTTTGACAAAGGGAGCCTCATCTGTTCTAACTATTTTAAGTATTTTCTTAATTATTTTTTTAATAGACAATTTAATAAAATTTGAATAATTTATAAGGATAGAGTGCCTGAATCTTAAAGAAACGCTGCTAATGTTAGATTATTGGTGAACGAGTCTAAAACAAAGTACATGATTTTTAATCCTAAAAGAGGAGAGTATCTAGGAGAGAGAGTAAAATTCGGAGACTTCAACTTTAACTATGTAGAGATATTTATTAAACTACAGTTGAATTCGACCAATAATATGCAACCGAAGATTCAGCGTCTGATTGTTGGAGCCAATAGAAGCTATTATGAAATTTCAGAAGCATCTAAGAAGCAAATATTTCTCTAGGACAACCAAGATACGAATATATCAGAACCTAAACAGAGCTGTTATCACATATTTGTCGGAATACTGGAAACTGACGAAAGCTTTAGAATCGTCTCTATTGGGATTTGAAAGAAAGATTTTGAGAAGGATTGTGGGGCTTGTGTGTAAAAACGGTGTATGGAGATTGAGGAAAAACGCTGAGCTTATGAACCGCTATAATGACCATGACATCGTACATTTAATGAAGTCTGAACGTCTGAGGTGGGCAGGGCATGTTGCACGACTCAAAGGTAGCGAAGTTTTCTTCCATAGGAAAAAAATTTCAGTCGTAGAAAAACCGGAAGACCACGTCTGCGTTGGGTGGATTGCGTGGAACCCAAAAGATGCTGGGGATTAGAAATTTGAGATTAGCAACATAAAACAGAGAACACTTCATGAGTTATAACGCCATCAAAGTAAGTTCATTACATTCTGGACGTTTACATGCAATTTTGTCAATGCAATAGTATGATTTTTATTTCTATCTGTAAATCCCAAATGTTATATATTTGAGATCTAACGATTCTAATAACTAGAAATGGTAATATATATAAAAATGGGTTAATTTGAGCCATTTTAGTACAATATTTCGTTCGTACTACTTTTAATATTTGAATAAACTATACCAAGTTTAATTTTGAATTGTAACTTTGCTGGAAGTACCAAGAAGAGATATTGTCTCTTAATTCTTGGTTTAGTGTCATACTTGTTGATGTCTAGGCTCCAGGTCTTTCAGAACATAAGTATAGATCAATGTACTACACTGATAGACTGTGGCATTTGTGATTCGTCGTGAAATACTGGAGGAAGTTTCGTGCTCAAGTGTAAATTTTATGTGCAGAGGTCATGATTCAGGTTAATTATTCATAACCTACATCAGCTGTGTAGCATATATGTTCAGTAAGGCCTTTGGTGTTTTGTAATGTATTTTTATTTTCCTACATTATTTTCTCACAATATATGCTAATAGTTGTGCAAGTATTTATCCTTGACGTGAAACAACCTAAAAAATTTCGATATAGTGATTCATATAACAAAGTGAATTCAAAACTGTGTAGGCATCTAAAATTGGATGCTTATAGCACTTTAAGATTATTAAATATTAGACAAAAATCTTTTAAGTACCATCTCCTATTCGTCTTTCTCTCCTCAACGGTGCTCCATTGCTATCTCGCATACCAGAGGATATAAGTAAGAGACTTCAGCAATTTCAGAATTGTATTTTAAAATAACTTAGCTAATTTTGTTAAAATTTTGT
Organism: Rhaphigaster nebulosa; assembly: GCA_948150685.1. Classification (NCBI taxonomy): domain Eukaryota; kingdom Metazoa; phylum Arthropoda; class Insecta; order Hemiptera; family Pentatomidae; genus Rhaphigaster; species Rhaphigaster nebulosa. The sequence continues at coordinate 101,057,766 of OX411310.1, read as the reverse complement.
TAATATTTGTATCTTGTAAATGAAAAGGCAGAAAAGCCTATTGAGTTTACTCAAGATAGATGAATTCATTAACTAAAGAATGATAAAGTTTTATGATTCATTAAAATATCTAACAAAACCTCAATTTGATAGCTTTACGTTTCCGCCGGCACCTCGGCGATGGCAAAATATAGTTATAAGTCTAATTTAAGTGTAGATTAAGAAAAATTTCGAAGTAGTGGTGAGCCTCATCTCGCCATGGCTGACAGAAATTAAAACTTGCTAAAATTATAAAAAAAGAATTAAACCGAAAAACCTTATATTATATCTTTGATACAGTAAAAGGAGATGGATCATATCAAATCTACATTAAAATTGAGGTTATGAAAAGAATAAAAAAAAAAATGTTTTTGATCCTTGACGTAGTCCTGAAATTGATCATATTCAAGATAATTTCGGGCCTGTTGGTCTGACAAAGAAAAGAATTAAAAACAAGTTAAAGATGTTAATTACATTCTCAGGTTTCCAAAAAATTTGACTAATATCTCGATTAAGTTATAAAAGTTATCCGAACAAGATGGTCTACACCTTTGCGGCGATGACGGGGAGCTGTTATTCTTATCGCCGCATCTACGTAACTCTGCCTCGCTGCCGTTTTGTCCGACTCAATCGCTACAAACAGGCAATCAGTTGTTGACTAGGAGGCATGTACCACCATATCAATCAATCTTTATTGGCTGCAATAAAGTGGAGGTGATCAACCTTAGTCGGCTGGCAAAATGTGCTAAGGTGTCGGTCGGCTTTCTTAGTGAGAGAGTCGTTTCTGTGAGGTTTTGTCTAAGATCGTATTAAAGCACTGCTTGAGAAACATGCTGCAAATTATTATTTCTATTAGTTTTATATAATGGTTATAAACAACTGTTTAGATTGAATTTTTTTTTTGTCATAATGATTTTAAAATATTTTTTTATTTTTACTCCATCCTAATAAAAGGCCGAGATATGGGCGTATGAAACCTTTAACCGGCCTCTATTTTTAAACAATGTGGCGGATGGTAATGCTGAGTTCAAGGATCATCCTTTGATGATCTGTGACTTGGTTGCCAAATCTCAAAATAATCGGTCCTGTAAATATACGGATGGCGGATAGACGATTTTTTATTCGAGTTTTGGTTTCTACGTATCTTGAAAAGGAAACGTCAAATTTTGTGGATGGTTAATTTTTTTTTTTCTTGGTCGATTACAAAGTTTTATTATTCAAAATAATCAACTAACACGAAATAAATGTAAAATTTTATGAAGTACCATAAAAATTATTCTTTTTTTAATTATACTAATAATGACTGGAATAAAACGAATAATATTAATCAAGCAGGATATATAATTTTAAACAAAAACGTAGTTTAAAGAAAGCCGTACCGCGAACGAGGGGAGAGGGGTTTTAACATTTTTTTGGTCAATTACAAAGGTTATAAATCATTAAGTAAAAAATAATTAGCTAAAAAAATCTTCTAATCTAGACCGGTATATTAACTGTTTAAGATTGTTCTTACAGTGAAAAACCTGTGCAGGAAAATCGACATTTATATTAAAACCAATTTCGCATATGATGAAAGCAAAATTTTCTCGCAGTGGTTGGTGGGCTGCAATTGTTGCAAATTTTGCTTTTGTATTGATTTTCTGTAATAATAGCAGTTTTTTTTTTCACCCACCTTGCAATGAGCGCAATATATTTCTACGGACATAGGGCGTATTAAAGTAAGATATAAAAGCTTTATAATGTCGTGTAATGCTCAATGTAGAGGTGAGCCCATCACCATGGATGACAGATATGAAAAATTGGTAAGACTAAAATAAAATAATTAATCTGAAAAATCTTAAAATGTATCAATGATATAGTAAAAGGTCCTGCTCCGATTTGTCGATTAAAGGAATAGTTACATATTATCAAAACCATAATAATAGTAGTAATATTTAATATTTAATTAACATTTTTTTTTCTTTCAAGCCCCATTGGGTATTATTTTGAGATGGGATTGTGGAAAAAGAATAGAATCAGGGCCGGATTTACCACTATGATTCGGCCTAGGTACGCAAAATGCCATGGGGCCTACCGTAAAAAATATATTTGTTTAATTCACAAAGAAAATATATTTAATGAGTTAAGAAAAAAGTCTTACGAAGTCATAAGTGATGTTATGCGATCAAATTAAAACTGTCATCATTGATATTATCATGAGGAAAAAACCGCCTCCCTCCGATAGTATGAAGCTCTAGAGGTCTAGAGGCGCCTAAACTTTAAATCCGGGTCTTCATAGGATTGGGTCTCTTTCTGTATTTGTTGCATTTTAAATAACTTAGGAGGAAGATTTGTAAATTAGAAAATCATTTGGTTTCGTAAATCAGCATTTAATAAAAGATCCATTTTTATGCCATAATAAGTTTTCGACATTAGTTTTTTTATAGCTATAAAAATTATGAATTATTGAACCATCATTGCTGATATTTGAAATGGACATCATTGATTTATTTAAAAATTGAAATTAAATGCCAAATCCTGTTTTTCCTTCCTCTGTATTTACTGTTGCATAATACGAACGTTGCAAAACGCAGCCTTATCGTTAAGGAGGAAGGAACTCTAATCCATAAGTCTTGTCCGAAGCACTCAGATACTCCAAAACAGGTGCCTTACCCTTCTTTCGAGTCTGGTGAAATAATTGCAGTTTTTCAAATACGTTTGCCGAAATGGAGGACGATTTGAAAGTTCTTATCTTCCCAAGGTTTTGTGCCGATGCTACCAGTAGCATTTGTTATTCCGTATTTTCAAATGGCATGAATCGAGTGAAATTTTATTTTGTTCCTTCTATTCGTGGCTGGGCAATAAGGAACAGTTATTGGTCATAATTGTGAAGCCAATGGTACTCCTTTTAGCCTATCCGCTCGGTTTTACAGCGAAAAGGTTTTAAGCAAGCTCGTTAGTTTTATAAAAAGGGGAGTTTCAGCGTTTTTTAAAAAAATTTGTTTATTTTTTCATAAAATAAAAAGAAGTTCTATTAGTGACCACCATTCAATTTTCTCTCATAAAATTCCATAGAAGAAAACTATTTCTCAATATCAAGCTTTCAAAAAAATTATACATCGCAGCAAGTGAAATTAACGATATCCATTTTGTTGTGATTTGTCTGTATAAATATAAAAATGAATAAAAAATACAATGAAATATTAATATAAACAATAAAATGTAAATTGAATTGAGATAATAATAAATAGAAATACTTAAAGTAAATAAAATCTGAAATTAAAAATATTGTTGAGAATCATATGAATGAAAAAAAAGGATATAGGCACGTGTTCAGAGGTATGCTCAAGTACAAATTTTTTCCCACTCTAAAGTACTGTATTTATTTTTATTAATTTATACAATATACAGGACACCATGTATTTATAAGTGGGATTTTTTTTTAAAATTTAAACTGTAGTGATAATTTTAAATACAAGTTTAATGTATCCGTAAAAAAATTACTGATATATCTATATATAATAAATATAATAATAAATAATAATAATAATAATAATAATAATAATAAATATATAATAAATATAATAAATACTCTATATAATAAATAATTGTAATTTTAAGAAATTGTATTTTATTATTATGAGGAGGTGGAGCTACTCGAATAAAAAAAATTTCTAATTGAAAAAATTATTAATTTATAGTGCATTCATTTAATTCATAAATAAAATTTTCTTAGAGGTCGTTAAATACAATCCAACCACTTGGGTAGGATTGCCATTTAGCTGTTGAATGTTACCTTACTTATTAAATATTTACAATCTTGCAAATAGTTCTTTTATAACTGACTCCTTTGCTTTGAATTCGGCATTCTTAAAAAATTCAAATTTTTTTTTACAGTTTTATTACAAAATTATTGCACTTTTATCATATTTTAATTATGTTTGTTTTGTTTATAATGGAAAATTTCTCTTTTTACGTTGGGCTTAAATTATTCGCTTTTAATTATATATTCCACCTCATCCACAATATGGTTGAATAATAAAGAACAATTTGTTCATCGGTAAAAGTTTAATACATATAAAAATATTTTTAATGCATACCTGAGTCAAAGAGGCGAAACTTTATTATTATTAGTTTTATACCAATGTTTATAAATATTTGAAATTTATAATATTTAAAAATAATTATATTTTATAGTAAGGAACTGGATAAGACGATTTTTTATTTCAGTTATAACTGTAATAATTTTATTGACTTTTCAAACATGTATATTGCTTCTAAGACTTGCATTTCTGATCAACATTTATGGTTTATTGCACCAATCTAATTTAAATTCCGTCCAGACACCATTAATTCTGTTCCTTTGCGTTTCATTTAGTTTAAACAAAGTTTGGAGCAAAGTTTAAATTAGATTTTTTGCAATTTAAGAAGTACAAAATAAAATTATAAATAAAGAATAAGGCATAGCTCTATTTCCGTATGTAGAAAAAAAATAATTTATTTCGTCTTAATTAATTGTTTTGCATTAAAGCAGTTTGTGATTGGGATTCGATTTAGACCAAATTGTCTAGGCCTAGATTCGTCGTTCTCTCCTACATAGCTAGGATAATAGGACGAAGTATTTAGGGCGAAAGTTGCTCGAAAAATCCTAAATATTTTAGAATAGTTGGTGAATGAAGTGCTAAGTCACGAGAGAATAATGAATTACCATAGGAGATAACCTTGGCGACTGAGCCTATTGCTGGTAGCTTTGTAACAGTTCAACAGCCGCTGTGACATCTCGTGACGCCTGGGGTTTCTGTGACTTATTTGTGTGTAACAGTAAAGTTGAAGCCAGTTATTTTTCAACCAACAGAACTTTAAATTAAACGAACTTAAGTAAGTTAAAACTTTTATAATATTGATAATAAAGGGATTATTGGTAACATTGCGGATTTTGGTTTATTATTTTTAATAACAAACCTATGGAATCGTCCAAAAAATAAATAACATCCCCTAAAAATTTGAGGTTTTACGTTTCAATAAATATAGAATCCTAAAATCGAATAATAAGAAAATCCGTATGTCCGCCTTTTTTTTTACTAATGAGTTACTTTTTTTGAGATTTGATACCTAAGCCACAGGTCGCCTATAGGTGATCCTCGGAACTCGACATTACCATCCAACATTTCGTTTCAGAATGGCGGGGCCAATTAAACTTTTCACACGTCCATATGTAGGCGATTTATTAAGATAGAAGAAAAATATAGTGTCTTGAAATCATTAAACCAAAGTTTAAAAAAAATCAATCCAATTTTTTTTTTTATGTGTAAATTAATATCATGTAAGTATAATAATTTGAAGGTCAATAATAGAATAGTAATACGATTTTTTACATATAAAGCGAATTAAACGTATTTTAATTACACTGCAATAAATGACACTGATTACGATATACATACAATAAATTTTACTATTTTTTTTTTAATTTAACTACCTTGCTTCCGTTATGATATTGAATCGGAAGAAACCTCAAATATTAATCGTAAATTAACTTCAGTTCTCCATGCGCCTGGGGTTCTTGTGCTTTAAGAGATAATGGAATTCTTAAATCAACTAATATTGTGACGTAAATTTGATTTATACTTATTAGCTTGGTAAGTCCAACCTAAATGTACAGTTAGAGCACCGTCATAGCTAATATTATAATTAACCATATTTTATAAACTTAAAGGAGCGAATTGCTTTGAAGTTGATACATTCGTTCAAATGACTTTTAATGGGAACATTTGCAAATCAATTCTACTTTAAACAGGAAAGTGTAGTCACTATATAAAGTAAATATCTTCATATACTAAAAATATTAAAATATAATAACGCAAATTAATATATATGTTTTTTTTTTCTTCAAGTTCTTCGTTATTGGATCGATTATTGTGGATGGTATTTATGAAAATATTATCGGAATTGTGTTAGCGCAATCAATGATCAAGGTTCTTACATTGGATTTATATAGTAGCCTGTAGGCTGTTGAGCCAGAATATGCCACCAGGATTAAACCCCTTCCCCCTTGAGACAGAGTTAGACATTAATTAATTACCTTAATATTTAATTACATCTTCAATTAAAATTACTGTAATTGCATTGCAAGTATTTGCAATTACTCATTTCAATTATTGTAATTGTAGTTGAGGCCCTCAATTACAATTACTTCTTGACGGTAAGTAATTGTAAGTATAATTGCAATTACTTCATGACGGTATGTAATTGCAGCTACAATTACCTCATAATTGCATAATTACCTAAAATTCAAGTCATAACAATATTTATTCTATATTTAATTTTGTCGTAACTTTTGTAAATTTTAATTAGATTCTTTGAAACTCGCCATTTTGAAACATATCTCTTAGCACATTTGTGGAAATAACTTTTTTGTGCCATTTCGGCGTTAAGTAATTTTAGTTATCAATTGCAATTACTAGGAATTGCAGAAAAAAAATTACAATTACAGTTGCATATACATGTAATTGTAATTGAAATTACTTGGGCTCTACTAGTAATTATAATTGCGGTCCAAAATTACAATTACAGTAGATCATTAAGGAATAGCAATTACAATTATTTCTAATCGTAATTTTATTTCTGAAATTCCAAATTACAGTAATGGGTAAGTAATTAAAATTATGTTTTGTCCAATACTGCCCTTCACTCGATTCTGAAAGTTTTTTTTTTACTTTGAAGGTCTCATTTGGGGTCTATTATTAGATCGTAGAGAATTGTAGGATGTTAAAAATAAAAATTACTTTTAATTTTTTTATTTGAATCTCAAGTTATTTTAAATAAGCTGCTTCCAAAATTTTCATATTAATATACGTATAAATCCACTTAAGACAATTTACGAAATTTTACAAATGATAATATCTATTTGTTCTTAAAATTTTTTCTAAAAAATCGATAAAGAATTAGACGAAAAAGTTTCACCACAGTCCTCATCCACGAGTCTTGTTTTATTTAAATGAGAAAGTTGCCATTTGCGTATCTCTCGGATCGAAAATCGAAAATAAATTCGCTACATATTGGGGTATGTCGTTGGTAATCGAAAAATGCAATTTAGAATTTAAGTTAAAGTGGTCCAGCCTTGCTACGTGTTTCGTATATTTGGCGGTGGTTGAATATTTATCAGAAACATCTTTTATTTACATACCGCGTTATTTACTGACGTTTACATAGAAAACTTTATCTCTTATCTTTGAACAGACCTTCAATATCGTGAGGAGGGACTGGCTGAGAAAATGTGTCTTTTTCAATTCTTTGGACGAATTCTTCGGGCGCAGTTAGGATTTGATGAGAAACCAGCTGTTTGGTAAAAGTGAGTATAAAATTACATATATATTTAATTAAAAAGTATAAACTAGGGTTATAAATCATCTTTCTACTACAGTTTCTATATTGGTTCATTATTTTTTTATAATGAACCTTAGTAATCGACTAAGAAAAAACAAATTTTAATCCCCTCAAAATTTGAGGTTTTACTTTTCAAGGGGAGCAGAATCCAAATATCGAATAAAAAAAATCCGTCCGTCAAAAATTTTTTTGGACCAAATATCCATTGTGGTCTGACATTAAATAATTAAATAGTTATAAATATATAAATAAATAGTAAACCTTATTAAACATTTAACTTTACGTGTCATGCAGCGAGTGAAGATGCTTCTCACATGGCCAGCTGTCCGTGGCCTGCTCCCAAGTCAGGGGATCCAACAGTTAGTTTCTTAGTGCGCCAGGAGAAGGGACACCCAACATTGCTTATCACAAACCTCTTCGGTAAAACCTCTCTTAAAAACTTTTTTCTTATGGCTTTTAAAAGAATAATGTGTTGTTATGTTGCAATTAATAGATTTTAAATCAGTATTTAGTACAAAAAAATCAATATTCTACTAAATAAAAGATACTTAAAAGTAAATAATGGTCATAAAAATGATAAAAGCCTTCTTGGTGTTTCTCGGACGCTTGCTTCGTGCTTAATATTTATCATTCGTGTACGGAGAAAGGATTAACAGTTAAAAACTAAATTAAAATGACTCAATACGGTATATGACGCAAAATGTTCCAACATGTAGAAACCTGAAATTGTTTGGCTGAAAAATGTTTAACTCTTTAATTATTTTCGTTTTGGGAAATTTGACAGTGACTGACCAATTTTTGCTCGGTAACAATATTTCTAAAATGCAATACAATGAACTGAAGATAGAATTATTTCTACTATAATTTTCTATCCAGCCTTGCCTCTAGCTCTGTCTTCCAACGTAGTTACGCGTAGTTCAAAATCTGAAAGATAATATTCCGCTATTATCCTTAAAAGGAATTCCAGCTCATATCGGACACCTCTCCCTCAACTTTATGGTTCTGGAAATTTTACCCAATCGTAAATTTATCAACCAGCGACTTTGTAGAAGCCTATAAAACGGTCCAACGGGAACAACCATTATCGTTTCTTGGTTTCTTGCACGCCGGAAAGTATCGTACGCCAATTTCTCATTATAATTGAATAGTATTATATAGCAACAGTAAATTGCAATAATATTTTTATTATTTATATAAAATATAATGATAGTTGTTAAAATAAAAAAAAACTGTAAGAACTATTTTCTCCTTCAGTTATTATTTATTTTATTTTAAACTCACACATTTATAGCCATGAACAATAATAAGTAATGATGTTATCAATAAGTAAGTATACATTATATAATGCATAAAATTGTAATTTTAATGATAATGTAGATAATTTAAATGAGTCAAAAATTCACGCCTAAAAACAAAACAAAGAAATCTGTAGCACGACAACTAATGGATGTTCTTCGGTACTCGATAAAAATGTTTCATGGCCTACGGTTATTCAAGAAGGTTTTTGCTGAACCCAATAAAGGGCCAGGCATCCACTTTGTAGATGGCCATGAGTATATTTTGGTCCTAGAATCGATCCACTGTTGATATAACAGAAATGTACTTTCTACAACAGCCATGCCGATAGAACCTGGATCGTTGTCGAGTTATCGAATGCCGTTAGCTACTCCTTTCCTTAATACAAATAAAGAAACAATTTAAGAAAAAAATAAAGTTTAACTGCCATTTTTGTCGTCCTTTAGGGAATATTAGTCCGTCTTAAATACTAAATTTTTGATGTGGCTTTAGGGCTTATAAATAAGTGTTCGTGGGCAGAATGAACGTAAAAAATCGCTTGAATATTTCTGGATACAATCCGCTTACTCCACTAAATCAATACCAATGTTGAGTGTATTTTACGTTCAAATTACAAATAAACAAACAATCATTCGGAAAAACTAATAATTGAATTATTAGACATGGTACATATCATCCGATAACACTATCAGATAACATGATCTATATGAAAATATGCATTTATATGAATATAAAAATTTTATGGAATACAAAATTGCTGCTGGGAATAGATAAGTAGACCCTCCTTGATAATTACCTATCTTATAATCCTTGGGGAAATTATTTTTCCATCGGCTCGTGTTTGTAACGAGAAATGATGGAATCGGTAATATGGATGACCAGGGGGGCAATTATAAAAACGCGAGGTGTAGAAATTGTTTAAAATTGATTTGATTATATATTATTAACAAACCATGATTATTGTTCTCATTAAACCTTCTTAAAGAATGCATAATTAAAAAGCGGCAAACTGAAAATTAGAAAACAAAATCTGTCTTCGACATCTTAAACATATTTGAATACGGCTAATGTGGAGGTAATTTCGATAATTGACATGAAATTGTGGTGATTTTTACTTCATTTTTCAGTTCAATCAAGGCTCTGTCAATTTTAAAGGATATAAATTATATAGATGCTTCATGAAATTATATTTTTAGAAAACAATCAAGTTTCTCATTTCGACTGCATATAACGTACTTTATAATTACAAAATGTATAAAATTGATATCGTAATATAAACAAAATATCTTTTAATTTAATATCTCCACGAATGAAACGGTACTATATTAAATATATTAATTGTCCTGGATAATAATCCTTTATAAACTCCACTATTTTTTAAAAACTTCTTTATTCTCTTTACATAGGCGACGTTTCAGGCCACTTTGCCTATTCTTAAGCCTGTCATTTATGAACCAAAACATTATTGAACATTATTTTTAAAACACTCGAAATATCATATTAAATTTCCACTGTACTTTTCTAAAAGTTTACGCCTATCACATAATTAATAGTAACAATTCCACTACATAAAACCAACAAAAAACAAATAATAAATGATAATAATTTAGAAAAGGCAAAACAATCATACATCATACAAACTACTTTTTATTAATTATCTTATCTGGTGGTATTAATTATCCCACTCTTTCATAAAATTCATACAGATCTTTATTTTTGGCATAAGAAAGCTCTTAATTGCCATTCAAGTGAAATCTGAAACTGCACTGTGCCCAATGCTATTTTATTCCCAAAGGATTTCTATAATCTATACTACCTAATATACAAGCTGCCTTACACTCCTATTTAAAACATCTTATATATATTTTTATTTCTTATTACCTCTTTTGAAACTTTAATTTATTTAAAATATCCATATAGTTATATAAATACAATAGATTCAATACATTTTCTAATTTTATTATTTTCAGCTACATTAAGTATTTCCATTTTTTTAAAGTTAAAGTTTCAATAATGTTTTGTTTCGTATATGACAGGTTTGAGAATGGGCAAAGTGGCTAGAAACGTCGCCTGTGTAAAGAGAATAAGGAAGTTTAAAAAAAAAAAAAATTGAAGTCTAGGAAGGGATGTTATTCTGAGCAATTAATATATATAATAAATTATCAAACCCTTTTTGGATAAAAAAAATTTTTGTAACAAAAAAAGTTTTTGATATTAAGATAGTTTTTGATATAAGTACTAATTGTATTAAGATTTGATGTTATCATATCGTTGGCTTGGAAGAAGAGCGACACAATATGAAAAAGTGAAATTTTACAAGAAAAGCTTTTGAAGTTTGATTATTTAAGTTTATCACTATACCTATCTCACTTTTTTAACACCAAGTCGAACATTTTCTTAGTCAATACAACTTACTTTTTTTTTTTAGAAATAGTTAATCTTCATTTTTTCATCATTTAAATATGAAGCATGTATTAAATTGTGAAAGCTTTTCATAGTAAACTAAAATAAATTCTATTGCGGTAAATATCAAGAATCAAAATCTGCCTTTTTTTTTTTTTTCTCAAAAAGATATTCATGAATGGCAGCTTTCCAAACAAAAACAAATGTTAGTATTGAGGCACTCTTCTTCCAAGCCAACGACAACGTCGTTGAACTTACGAATAAGAAAATCGATACTTTTTATGATTCCAAAAAAAACTTTGTATCCTTCTGGATATAAGAGGAACCTAGGATAATTTTAATTTTTTCTGTTGTTATTGCATTCATGCTAGTTATTTTCATATCCGTTAGTTTACTATGTCAACGACTAAACGGTATATTATAAAAATCTGGTGCGGTGCGCGCATCACACAACTTTCCCTTACCGCCCTATAATAATTATCTTTTTAATATAATTCTAAAGAGTTCACATAAACAATACTTGAAATAAACTCAGCAGCATTCAATTCTTCTCCCACTTAAATATAATAAAGTAGTTTTTAAAACAATTTTAGTACAATAATTCTGTACACTACCTATATATTTTAACTTTGTCAAGTTGCAAATATATTTTAAAAGTTGCTGCTTTAGTTTCTATGGAAACATTTTCTTTCCATTAAATAATGTGAAAGTAGAAATTATTTAGTTAATTTTCGCTTTTATATTCTTAAATTACTTTATTACAGAGCGTATTGTTTACAACAGATTGGCGGATTGGAGGGAGGAGATTCGGTCGCTTCTATCTCCTTTCGGATGCGCTTGGTTATCCATCTATTTTATGCTCTTCATAAAATACACTATCTTTGCTAATACTTGTCCGATTTTGATGATTTTTTTTTTAGATACTTTAATAACCTATCATATAATTCTGTACATAATTTACTATAAATTGCATATTTTTTAAGCTATACGCAAATAAATTATTCTTTTCATCATAACCTTTTTCCCTGCAATTCCTCGGTGATTAACTACATAAATGAAAAGTTAAAGACCTTTATGAAGAATAATTTTGGCAATTTTCATCAAAATCGCTAGAGCCGTTTTCGAGAAAATTGTAAAAAAGTGTAATATCCCTAATATAATAGCTATTTCCGGTTAGTCCGATGCGCTGTATTTTTGCTATTATTGGTTCGATTTTGATGATTCTTTTATTCTTTTTTTATGATTTAATTGCCTTTCATAAAAGTCTATAGATAAATTACCGTAAAATGCATACTTTTTAAGCTATGCGCAAATAAAATATTCTTTTCATCATAACTTTTTTCCCTGCAATTCCTCGGTGATTTACTTCAGAAATGAAAAGTTAAAGACCTTTATGAAGAATAATTTAGGCAAGTTTCATCAAAATCGTTAGAGCCGTTTTCGAGAAAATTGTAAAAAAGTGTAATATCCATAATATAATAGCTCTTTTCGGTTAGTCTGATGCGCTGTATCTTTGCTAATACTGGTCCGATTTTGATGATTCTTTTATTGTTTTTTACTTAATTTAATTATCTTTCATACAAGTCTATAGATGATTTACCATAAATTGCACGCTTTTGAAGTTATGCATAAATAAAATATTCTTTTCATCATAACTTTTTTCCCTGCAATTCCTCGGTGATGTATCATATACATGAAAAATTAAAGGTCTTTATGAAGAATAATTTAGGCAAGTTTAATCAAAATCGTTAGAGCCGTTTTCGAGAAAATTGTAAAAATGTGTAAAATCGATTATATAAAGTGGCACTTCCGGTTAGTCGATTTTGACGAAAATGTTGCTGTAACATCACATGCCTGTGCTAACCTTAAATATGTAATTTCAGCATCGTACAGCTTTCCGTTTTTGAGCTAGACTGATCACATACACACAGACACACAGACACACGGACACACAGACCATTTTGCGAGACTTGGTCATTTGGACTCAGGGGACCTTAAAATATGTATTTCCGTCGAAAACTCGAATTCGAAAATTTTCACGATCGCAATACTTCCCCTTTTTATATCCTTCGTATATAGGTAAGGGAAAGTAAAAATGCAATGAGATACACCAATATATTGAATTGCTAAATTAAATATGTTATAAAAATTCTAAGCTAAAGGTTTTATACCGATAATTCTAAATGCGCTTTCAAACGGTCTGATAAATTCTGAATAGGATCCGAAATCCGATTTATTGCAACGTTTCGTTGCCTACATTCCTCCCTCCACAGAACTCCATCAAATCTCAAATCTTCAAGACCCGACATATAACTTTCCGGTCGAACCTGGGGCTTTTACCTGTCTGTTTAGCTCTGTCATTGTAGTGATGGTTCATACAATTATAATTCAAAATGTGTTGATGGTTTAAATCAAACCGTAAAATTCTATTTAGCAATGTTCATCCGTTTTTAGGAGAAATATTAAAAAAAAGAAAAGTAATGAGTCAATTGTTAACGTACAAAAAACTGTAATAGAGAGTTTAAATTGTTAATTCAAAAAAAACAAATTATAAATTTAATTTAAAAAACAAAAGCTCTGTAGGAAACTGGTTAAATAGAGAAAATGAGAACAAAATTACGTTAGCTGTGTTTTTTTAAAGAATCAAACATATTGAGTTTGAAATGGCCAATAATTTCAGTGCTTGTTTAGCGCCCTCACTCAGCCTACACTGGCGTTCAATACCATAACATAAGTGCATTTTCAATTTTTAATTATGAAGTATGTATCAAGTATAGGTTCATGTTTGTATTCATTCCTTAATTGATGGTTCGGACAACTATTGATGAAATAAAAACTACTGATAGCTCGACAGTAGTTTTGAATAAAGGTCGTTCCAGCTCTTAAATAGCTTGTTAAGAAGTAAGAAATGCATCCAGTCTTCCATGGATTCCGTTTCTCACATCGCACCAGATGGAATGAGACAAACGAAAGTGAGACCGGGTTCAATGAATATTTAAACATTTAAATCGTGGTAAGTGTGTGCGGTGCCGGTCAGAAAAGGATTAATTCAAGAAGGATTTATAAGGAACTAATTCTACTTCCTCCGTCCGGATCTACATATTCATGTTTGTTCTGTTTTTTCTTGGGTCGGACAATTTGCAATTCAGATTGGTGAGCTGCTGAAGAGGCGCCGCAGCCCCACTAATAACTACCCACAGGCAGGGATTATAATGCCAGTGGTATTTCCAGCCCGGTACTACAACTTAATACAATTGCCGCTATCTTTTATCCATCCCAAGTACTTAAGTACTCTTTTATTCCTTATATCGTCTGTTTCGAATGTTGTATCCGAACCTATTGCACTGTATGTGATTGCTATAGGGCAATTTCTTTTAGTTTTCTATGACACAAATAAATTTTACTCTAAATCGAATAATCTGATCTTTTTTTTTCTTTTTTTTTTAAAGGATTTTCCATTAATGCAGTGGGTTTCCTTAATCTAGACCTAGTATGGCCTCCTTCCAGACTTTTCTATCCAAGGACCATTACTCTCGTAGACCATTTCCTATCAGAGATTCCTCCACTTCATTATCCCAGATTTTTCTTGGTCTACCTCGCCTTCTTGTTCCTCAAGAACTGACAAGACGTCGCTTGTCAGTCTTCCTACAGGTATTCTTTTTAAATGTTCGTACCACTTTAGGCACTATTTATCCAATCTCTTCCAAAATGTTTCTTTCTAAGATCACACTTTATGGTCCCGATGTCTGCTCCATACGTCATTATGCTCCGTATTACACTTTTATAGATGTTTCTTTTGGTTCTAGAGATGATATTCCTTCTCCCTAGTATTGAATTGAGCATAGATATTACCTTTTTTCCATCAGCAATCCTTGTTTTTATTTTCATGCCACAGGAACCATCCTATTCAATTATGGATCCTCTTTTCAGAGCCTTTCCTGGATTTAGTTCTATGTCATCAGTGCTGGATAACATAAACTCCGTCTTCTCAGCATTTATAGCCAGACCGCTTTGTTGATATTCCTCCTTAAACTTTCTCAATCTGAACATAAACTTCGAAAGCATAGTAATTTCTCAGAGATCTAGACATGCAAAAAATTATTGCTGTGTTTTTAAAACAGTTTTTTGAAGGTTCTTTCCAGAGAAATGTAAATGTTCCCATTAAGTTCTTTTGCCCGTCGCTACTGTAATTGCTGAATTAATCCCAGGTTTAATTAGCCACTGCTCAGGTTTATTGCTCGCAATAATCTATCTGAAGAATAAATGGGCATTTTCGACGTTTCGCTGTTAATTTCTGCCATTGTCGACGTTATTCCGAGAACTTGGGTTCACGCAGTTCATGATGCATCTTCATATCTAAAAACTCTTTAATTGCAACTGTATTGTGAGAAATAAAAGTTATTTAATAGAAAACATCACCTAAAAATCATGAAGTGTTAAGGTTACATACGACGACCAGTTTCTTGTCTTTTTAATCTTATGTAAGGATTCCATAACAAGTTTCTTGTTCAGATGAAGATGAGATATTTTGAATTACTACCATTCTACCTTTACCTTGGATAGCTGATATTTAAGACAACATGCGGATTCCTCCCCGATAGGTAAATAAGTGAGGTAGTAGAACAAGTTATTTTCACAACTTTTACTGTATGAATACTTTTTTGAATGATAAATTCACAATTTTTGTTGTTAATTAGGTTAAAAAGTATTTATACAGTAACAGTTGTCGTAAAAATAACTTGTTAATTTGTTCTTAACTCATGGTTTTCACTTAATATATAATCTCTTATTCAAATACAAACACAAAAAGATTCAAATGATCCAAATTGAACGATGATTTCCCTAAAATGGGTCCTAAATTGAAATGATTAAACCTGCAAAGTTGAATTGTTCAATTTGTGTTGTTAATTAAATTGTACGGGTTTTCCTTCACATGTAAAAATTAATACGGAATGTTGTTTTTTTATCATATCCATCAGTTAATTTATGTTCAATAAATTATTATACATATTTTTACCCGGGAAACAAAGTATGAGAATACTTATTTTGACCACTGTCTGTTTTTAATAATAGTAATGATAGGCAGCAATGGGAAATGTGATCTATCAACATAGGCCTGCTCAGATCCCCCGTTATGCAAGAACGCGAGCCAGTGGGGAACGCAGTGGGCACAAGATAGGTGTGATGACAGATACTGGGATGTGGGCAGATGTTGAGTAACGGCCGTGAATTTTAAAAAAGGCAGGGATATTTATTAAGTCGAGGTGAGTAATTTGCTCTGGACTGCAGGGGAAAGGACTTGCTACTACCACTGTTCTTTCCAAACTTAACCCCACAAATACAGTGGCACTTTCGATATTTTTAAAACTGTATTCGTCTAAATCATTTCTTTGGTTAATCATTATATTGTTGAGTTGATAGTCATGTCATTACCATCATTTAGGTTACTTACAACCTTAGTTATCTACTGGTACTGCTATCGGGTGGAGGAATCCATTGGTCTTAAATCTCAGCTGTCTAAGGTATAATTAGAATGGTAATAGTTAAAAAACTTTTCAATATAGTTCATTCAATTCGGGGAAAGTTCGGGGATTGTGTGGCTCATTCCTCCATTTCGTACGAATTTCAAGATTACAATTCCTCCACAAAAAATTAAAGTGTAAACATTCTTTTTTTCCATAATTCATTTCAAGATAGGATACTAATGATACTAAAATCTCTTCGCAGAGATCAGTCTACATAGAGACGTATGATCAGAATTGAAATCATGAAGGTGAGGCAAATAGAATCCTAGTCGGAGAAATAGAACATACTCAAAATCAACCTATGGCCACTTTAGTTATTAATTACGAAGGCATTAACGAGGAGATCAGTCATTCGAGTTTAAAAATATATTAATGACAAGTCTTAAAAACTCATGCAAGCATTAACTCAAGAAAATTAACATTGAAAGTTGGACTAAGTCAGGTTATCATCAGTTAGAATCTCCTGCAATGTGTCAAACACAAAAATAAATAAATAAAGCTCGGCAAAACTTTAGTGGCCTTTTTAAAAATCTTGGATGGAATAGATTAAATCTATGAAACCGAGAATTACGGGGTCAATTACAAATATTCAAATTACAATAGATCATAGAAATAAAAAGTTAATAATTGCAAAAACAGAAAACTTATTCGACGTTAAAGTTAACATTTGTTGTGGGGCATTACATGGAGTTAAGATGGTGTTATGGGGTAGGTGAGGGAAATATATTTTGACGATTTGAATTCAAGTTTAATCGTGAAAATGAATCGATATCGAGAAACGACAGTCGGCAACGAGAAATTTTATACACAAGCAACAATTTCCTTGGGAGGTGAATTCCTACCAATTGGTATAGCGGCCCATGCTGCTTTCAGCTCATAGTTGCGAGGAGCGTAAAGAGTTTTGGGAGAAATGTTTACCTTGCTGGAAAAAATACATTCTAGTTATTTGTCCACATTAACGCTGCACATTGTGTATTTAATAAGCATTCGATTACCATTCAAACAAGCATATATAATTTATCGAATCCAAATGATTGTTTTAACATTTTTAAATCACTTAAAAAAAGTCATTATATTAACAAATTAAATATTTATTAAGAAAAACATATAGGAATTAAGAAAAGAACAACAGCAGTATAAAACTTAAAAAAAAAATAGTTATAAATGAAATAGAACATTAAAATTGTTATTTGTCTGTTAGGTATTTTTGTCTCCTTAACACGAGAAAACTCCTGGTTTGCTATGGATAGAACTTTTTTCCGTACAGAGCCCTCAGAAGTTTTTAAGCTGTATCAACCTACCATCCATTTCCTATAGAAAATAAAAAAATCGTAAGAGAGTAGTAAAATGTTTAACAATCTTACTTAACAGTTGCTCTTTCTTAACACGAAAGTTAACTACACTAGACAAGAGATCATCATTTTTTGTGATCCTAAAGTAATGAAACATGCGGAAGATTGTAAAATGGGTAATAGAACTGGAAATAAATTTTTGTCGTAATTAAGTTTGACCCGTTATAATGCCATGAACTCAGAATAGCCATTCTGATGGGTTTCGTGGTAATAATTAAGACATAGATTATCTTAAACTAGTTTGAAGTACTACTACTAAAAAAAAACACAAGAATGACTGCAAATTGAGTTTTCGAACATTAATGATTCCCATCGGTAGTTTATTCTCGTTCCTTTTGAAGTTTTAATTACTACGTAGATTCGAATTACTGCGTATTGCTCAAATAATTCCCTAAAGAAGATCTGCGAATTTAAGTTGAACTTTTTAAGTAATACAATTAAAAAAAAAAAACTTTAACTGCAGTGAATCAAAAGTTATCAAGGATTACAACTCGAGTCCGGATTCTCGTGCAATTGCACTTTTTTTCTGCTGGCTTGAAATTCACAAATTAACCCATCCTGATTAACCTATTAATTTAGATTACTAATTAATACACATCCTGATGTTTTATTTTTCATGAAATTGCACGTTTTAATTTTCTGGGAAATTCTCAAAAGTTTTTAAAGTTTGTTTTTCTCTTTTTAAATTCTTAGGAAGCCAATTAATCCTCACCTTTCCATTCAATGTTACCTCGTGCTACAATCAGTCTACCCCGTTGGCAAAATAATTATTCAAACACATAGATTCTCGGAGAAATATATGTTTTATAATTTTTTGGAAATAAATTAACTGATGGATGCGATAACACACAATATTCCGCATTAATTTTTACAACTGGAGGAAATTAGTAACCCGTACAAACTAATTAACAACAAAAATTAAAATTGTCAAAAAAATTAATCATACAGTAACAGTTGTCCTGATGATAACTAGGCCAGTTTGTTATAAGCCCTTATACAAATACAAACCCAAAATGGGCCAAATGATCATAATTGAAAGATAATTCCACCAAAATGGAGTAGAAAACGTTTTGTCAAGTTGCGTGAATAACATGAATTCTTGCGAAAAGTTGCCATAGCTCCTCAATAAGTGTTCGTGAACATTCATCGCATCACAATGTTCCACCCTAACTAGCTTCGTGTTGAAAAACAGTAATTTATGTAAGAAAATAAAATTAGGTTGATGTAATTTTTTCCCGGTGAATGGCAGGATTTTAATTTTTGTTGCACATTTTTACATGCTTTGGCGTTTTTATTGCACGTTTTGCATTGTTTTTACTGCTCGACATCCGGGCTCTTAATTACAACTAATTTCATGTCATTTTTTTATTTTACCTCTAAGGTGTGTTTTTTTTTTTTAATATTAGTTAATTTTCACGTTTTAGTACCTCCTAAACCCGAAAAATGATTTTAAGAAATGTCATCGCTTCCTAGGATTTTTTTTTCGTGAGTAATTATTTATTTTTCTCAATATAAATCTTACAAAAAATCATATCGCATGCTTTTTCGCTAATATAAATTTTTGTTAAAAACATTACTTGTTTTTGTTTTTTTTACCAAATCTTAGTGGGTTGTATTCGACGAAAATTCATTTGGTCGTTTAGTAAATAATAGTATTAAATTAAATGTTGAACCAAGAAAAACATTTATATTTCCTTGTATTCTCTCCATCTATATAACAAGTTAACGCTTCAGATAACCCTCCCCTCCCCTCCCATCCTCCAAACATTTTCTCTGAAATAAAATCTATTAATGTACCAATACATCCATGAATAATATTAATAAAACTCTAATTTACTAATACATAAGTCTATATACCATAAACACTTCATTGGCTATCATATTGTATAAGTTCAACGTATACTGCAGTTTAACCCTTACATTTAGTATATATTCTCTGGGAATCTTTCTCTACTTTAAGGGATGAGAATTCATAATGAGTGGGAGGATTTGGCTGATATGGGTTCCCCCTCTGTGCCCCCTTTCCTACATGAGAAGGAAGCAGGAGGTATAATTTGGGAATTGAGGCTGTGATGTGCTCCCCCATTTTACAATTCTTCATTGTAACAGATATGTTGTCAAAAAAAAAAAGTAATTCTATTTATTTTCCCTCTATATTTAATTAACAAATATCTTCAGCTTACATCATTCCAAAGGGTACGTAAAGTAATGAATAGTAAGCATGCGATAAAATAAATATATACCTATAGGGTGCTCAAAGCTCGATTAAAACCCCTCTTAAAATCTCCAATTTTTAGAATTTGGAAGGAGGAGGCTCAAATATAACATCTTAAGTTGCATTCGAGCTCATATTCAACTCCCTTACTTTGTTCAGTACCTCTCCAGCGCATTCTTAAAGGAAATGAAATTCTAAACCAATGTTAAATAGGTTAAAATATTGATCAGACACTTCGCTAACACGCTAATCACAAAAAAAAACGCAACAAATCAGATTTTTCAGATATATTTTCATTTTTCTCCGAAAGAAAGCCCTTTATAAAAAATACCTCCATAATAAACGTTGTAGATCATTAAATTAGATATAAACTTAACTTAAGATGACTGCGTTAAATATTGACTGATATAATTCGGTTTTTAGGAGTGTAACTTGGTGGGGCCCATATGTCGCATGAAGTTTTCTTTGAGCTCATATTCAAACCTCTAAGATTCTCCACCGCTCATAACTCTGGAATTTTCATAGAAATGGGATATATTTTATGACGGATTCGTATACGAAATCAAATTCAAAAGCGATGTTATATCCGTATAAATACCTATCCGAATCATAAGTTGAAGCGCTAATCACAGAAAAGTCAGAATTTCAGAAATGTTTTCATTTTGCTCCGAAAGAAAGATTTTTAACAAAAATACCTCCATAATAAACATTGTAGCTTATTAAATTAGCTATAAACTTAACGAAAGATGGCTACGTTAAGTATTACAGAGATAATTCTGTATAGCTGAAAAGATCGGGGTAGAATTCCCAAGTGTGGTGGTGTGTGTTTGATCATCGTTTGTTTCATCGAAGATGGCATGTCATTGTCGCTCGTTGCACCAATCTAAGAAAAGCACGACGATTATATCGAGGATGTGTTTTGAGAACAATGAATGTGTTTTGTGGATTCTCTCGGTTTTCGGTGTGAATGACGCGAGAAAATTTCAGAGATCAAAAATATTATCATTTCTAATGTAGTGTAAGAAACGGTCATCAAACACACACCACTCTTGGGAATTTTAGTCTGACATTTTCAGCAAAATGACAATTTGGACTTATGTTCAAATAGGATTATCTCCGTTAATGTTATACGTAGAATTTATACGTTTATTTATACGTAAGAATTTTGTGCGTTGGAGAAGTACTGGAGAAACTTAGGGCGTTGAATATGAGCTCGAAGAAATCTTCCGGCAATACAGTTGAGCCCCACCAAGTTTCACGCCTAAATTCCTAAAATTGTGGATGTCACTCGAGTTTTGAACTCTCTGTATATAAGTGAATTTTCAAAAAATAAAGAATAATAAAAGTCAAACAAACATTGAAATATAAATGTTTGTATAACTTAATATGTAAGTTGTAATATTAGAAAAAAAAATACTTTTATCTATTTTTTGACGAGGAAGTCCCTCAAACTCTGTAGTCCCTGATTGTGAGAAAAAGGCCAATGTAATAGTTAATGCTGTGATATGCAAGGGCAGTAGATTTATATTTTTGACATTCTTGCAGTTTACCAATGAATTTTGCACATGATTTTTTTTATCCGTATTGCCTATTTTCTCCTTCCATCTACTTATGTATTTTCCTAATTTATCATTTATCACCAGTGCTAATTTTATTTTTTTTATATCATCTCATTTTATATTAGATAAGAAAATTTCTATAAAAAAAAAACTTATAAATAAATTATAATTGATAAAGCTTTTATGACTGTAACAAATTATTTTCTTTAAAAGTTAAAGATATTTCATTCGGAACCGAAGAATTAGGCATTGCTTTTTGAAAAAATAAATTTAAATATTTAATAAAACAGACATAGACATCTGTCTACATCAATACTCTGCTAGGTTGTCTTTAGCGATAGCTAAAGACCTTGGATTAGCAAGCAGTGTGGACCTGTATTACATTACTAGAGATTTATGTAATTACAAAGATCAGAATTTCAATTATTCCACGTATGAAATTAAGATTCAGCAACATTTGCTAGATGTATTTTATCTACATCTATAAGCGGATTTTCTCGGTAACTAACATGAAATACAGTCGGGACCTCCGGGGAAGAAGTCATAGCTGCCTTTTGTGGTAACCAACTGGGATTGCTTCATAAACAACGGCTAGGCGCAGGCGCTAGGGGAGGTTCAACAATTATGCAGATGAGATTATACCAGGAGGAATAAAGAATAGGACTCCAAGGCAGACGAAATTAAATACTCGCCAAAACTCTTATGGCTACCGAGAAGCCGGAAACGGACACCCATTTTCTCAAAGGTTAAAGCTACCATCGGAATCTCCAAAGTAGATAATACTCTCCTCTGTGTAGGTGTTGGAGTCCAACTAAAAATATATACTGTCGAAACTGCATAAATATGATGATCGGATATTTCTTGTTTAACCTTGTAGGGTATTTTTCCTTTTTTTTTTGCGGTAAAGCAACATCTACACAGAAAGCACATTAATTCATAAGGTATCCGGCAAAAGTCACTGACTCCTTGATTGATTTAGCTGCCTCCGAAAGGCAATGGCTGAGGATTTTTCAGATCCAAAAATATTGGAAGCGTAGTGTGAAATCCAGGAGTAAATAAACCAGATGCTGGAGGTTGTTGAGTAATCAAAATCCGGATGTTGCCATTTTTTGGTGAATTTGTTTTTTATCTCCCATCCTATTGGAATAGCCTAGTCAAATTAGATTTTAGCCTGCGAATTAATTCTGGAATAAAAGCTGGAAATTATTTCAATCCATCCTGGGGATCTAAATCAAAATATATATAAATAAGTTTGAGACGATTTCTGAGGTGAGCTAATCTTTTGGAAGCCAAAAATATCCGAAATTTAGGCGCTTTGTTCAGTTTTCGTCTTATAACATGAGAAGGGCTCATCGAATAGAAAATTGTATTCCAACCTAAATTAAAGGGCATTAAATTGTGCGTCGAGTGCTCTTCTTAAATGCTACAATTGGTTTAGCAGTTTGTTCAGAATCGGCGGTCAAAATGGGAAAATTTTACCATTTTATGTTATACTCAGTTTTACATGCCTGAGCATTTAATTTCGCATATATAGCACGCCCATTTTTTTTTCTCATATTGCATAATTAAAAGTAATCCAACTCACCTCTTTTGGATAAAATCTTGAGAATTAAATTGGATGATTGAACTGTACTAAAATTCAA
The DNA here is from genome assembly GCA_948150685.1 of Rhaphigaster nebulosa. Taxonomy (NCBI): domain Eukaryota; kingdom Metazoa; phylum Arthropoda; class Insecta; order Hemiptera; family Pentatomidae; genus Rhaphigaster; species Rhaphigaster nebulosa. Next base: position 101,034,393 of record OX411310.1, on the reverse strand, counting down.
TTTCTGAGGCAAAAATAAGTTATTTTGAGGTCTGATGTGTTGAAACTACAAATTAGCAAATTGAGGAAAATCAGCCCTACGACTGCTTATAGCTTTTTGAGTATATCTGAGAATATTAGAATGTTATATAAGGAATGAGAAAATTAAAAAAAAAAATAGGCGTATAATAAATTTAAAATTTAATGCTCTGAAACTTGAGTCATTTGACGGAGCATATCATAAAATGGTAAGATTTTCCTATTTTGACTGCTGATTCTGACCAAACTGATAAACCAAATTTGGTATACCTAGGTGAAAGTAAAATTTTCTGTGCAATAAACCCTTTTGATGCTATAAGACAAAAACTGAAAAAATCGCCAAATTTCGAGCTTTTTTGGCTTCTAAAAGCTTAACTCATCCCAAACTTATAATACTATATTATTTGGGAAGCCCAGGTTGGATCGAAATAATTTACAGCTTTGATGGAATTAATTCGCGGTCTAAATTAATTTGGCTGGGTTCCTCCAATACAATCAATTGATCGTATAAAAATGTTCCTGGTGGTGTAATCCCACGTGTGAGCCTGAAGCTTTGACGAGATGGTGTGCAGGATCTCAGGCAATCGGTGCCTCAGTTGCTCATGCAAGTTGCCAATTGTTGAGCAATTCATTGACATTTTTCTGCACCGGCCGTGTTAATAGACAAAGTAGTATAAAATGATGGGTATATTATAAAATATTTGAAGATCGAGTGTTCTAATCTAAGAAATATCTCCTAATAGCTTCTGGTGTGAAGAAGCAATAATTCCAAACTTAGAGATATTAAAACTGAATGGTCCAAGATGGGAGATATAATCCTTTACCGAATTTGAATTTCTGAATGAATTTAGTCTACGAGTATATAAAGTATCTATTGAACTCTTTTGGATTGACGCACTGTCTCTATTTGTTCAGTCGTTTATAGACTGTTTATGTGCATTTTATCTCTGGTCTGTGTTTATGTAATCTCACATTTTTCAGTCCTGATAGTGCCTGAATTGGCGAAACGTTAACTAGTTACTGCTCTTTGAAATGCTCAAGCCTCCTTTATCTTGTCTTCCTATAATGTAATATTTGATACAGGGTATTCAATACTCGTTTGACACCCCGCTTCAAAACCGCAATTTTTGGAATTTAGGAATGAAACTTTGTGGGACATATCTGTGTCGGCTGAAGTTTCCTTTGAGCTCATATTCAACCCTCTAACATTTTCCTCCGCTTATAACTCTGAAAGTTTCATATAAATGGGATATATTTTATGACGGGTTCTTATAAGAAATCAAATTCTTAAGCGATATTATACCCGTGAAAATTTCCGACTCATAGTTGAAGCGCTTATCTGAAAAAATTTGATTTATTGCAGTTTTTTGTGATTAGCGCCTTACCTAATGCGTCGGATTGATGTTTTTACCAATTTAAATTTCCTTAGAAATTGATTTCCTAAGAGAATACCATGGAAATACACCTTATTTCATTGAGAATTCCAGAGTTATGTGCGCTAGAGAGGTACTGGAGAAAGTTAGGCGGTTGAATATGGGCTGAAAGGAAACTTCAGGCGACACAGTTGTGCCCACCAAGTTTCACTCCTAAATTCCAAAAAATGACGATTTCAAGGGGAATGTCAACCGAGCCTTGACCACCCTATACGCCTATACACAAGATTAAAAAAATAAGTAATATGAGTTGTTATTTGATTGTAAGCACATATCAAAATCCATCTTAACTAGCAACGGTAGCACTGAACCGACTTCAACATCAGGGTTCGTTGTATTAGCATAAATAAATAAAAATGTTTTATTGTGAGGCTGACTATTGACAGTATGACAGAGTGTACTTTGATAGATTGCTTCCCTTAAACCAATAATTAAGATCCTCCAAAGCCTAGAATTGGCTATCATAAATATTCAATTAGATTTTATTACTTTATCACAATCAATCATCTTTGGTCACTTCTTCTTTTTCTTTTCTTTATTCAATTTTTATTCACACTATTGGTTAGTCGATTCGATTTTGAGATTTAAAAATCAAATTTGAGATTTATGAGATTATTTTATATAAACAATAGTTATAACTTCTCAAAACAACCACGTTTTAAAAGTGTGAAGAAGATTGTGAGAGATGACTTGAAGAAGAGCATGGCTGCTGAGACTATTTCAATTAGTGTTTCAATTCTTTAAAATAATTTTTTTTTATAGTTTATTATTATAGAGTGGAAGTGAAAGTTGTGTAATCCGATGCGTTCACCAGATTTTTTTTGTTTCAATATACTTCGAAAACTCTGTTTATTATGTATTATCTTTATTACAGTTTTACATAATCCTCGTTTTATACATAGTTTTGTAACCTTTCTATTTCTGTGCATTTTTTTTATGTATATACTTCAACAACCATAAAAAAACGCGTATCCGAGGGCATTGGAAATGCATTAAAACAGGAAAATATATGGAAAACTAGAATCTGTGGCATGCACATAGTCCAGCTAAAAATGCCATTGCTGCCGAATCCCGTGATGGCAGAATATTAAAAAAAATTTGGTGCGCGCATCACACTTACTTTCACTTATCTCTCTGCTTGAAATAAAATTTAAATTTTTCTATTTGGTTTCCTTGGAAGCGTTTGTTTTTTTTATTAAATAATATAAAAATAGAAATTATTATCTGCAACAATCATTTTAGTTTAGTTCAAGCTTTTTTCGTCAGTCATTCATTACCTTACATAGTTCCTACATTAGATATTATTTTTTCTAAAATCATTAGGTTTCATATGGTATATTAAACATTTTACTACTCTTATTTTTAGAAATAAGTTTTCAACCTGCGAAAATATTTCTCCTTTAGTTAATTATCGAATACTTTCATAATTTATTTTTGTCATTTTTTATTACTACTTACAAGGAGAGACGGTTAATTATTTCAAATAAACAAAATTAAAGGTACTTGAAAGAAGAAATTTTGGCATTTAGCACATTTCAATGACTATTTCGATGAAGGTGAAACCTAGCTGATATCAAAGAGCATTTAATTGTACATTGATGTAACGAGTTTGATCAAAATCGTTAGAGCCTTTTTTGGGAAAATTGTAATAATGTGTAAACTCGATGATAAAATGGCACTCCTGTTAAATCGGTTTGGACAAAAAAAAGTTACTGTAACATTACAGGCAAATACCTAACTTAAATACGCAATTTAAGTTTCGAATAAATTTTCGTTTTTCAGCTGGACTTACCACATACACACACACAAACGCACGCACGCACTCACAGACCATTTTGCAAGGCTTAGTTATTTGAACTCAGGGGACCACGTGTATCTCCGTTGAAAACTCGGATTCGAAATTTTTCTCCATCTCAATACTTTTCCTTCATATATATTTCATATATACATATGTAAAAATCAAAATAAATATACAGTAATATAATTAAGCTGTGTGTTGTAGAGCTGATTTTGGGATTGGCAAAACGCCATTGTAGTTTTTAAGCTTCTTTGTTTTTTCTTACCATTTAATATGGCTTTTTTTCCTGTCTGTAAATATATATATTAATATATGTATATACATATCTTCTTTCTGACATTTCGTCCTCCTCACCTTCTTGGTTCTTCCGTCAGGCTGTTTGAAGAAGTAGTTTTTTGAAAATATTTTGCCAATCAGAAACTGTACAGTATCGGAAAAATGAATAATCAATAATGGACACGCCTCTCTGAAGAAATCGCCTGGAAGGTGAGGACGAATTATCAAGGAGAAAAAATGACTCTTCATATATACCTAAATAAGTATATTGATGAAATTATTTCCTTTTTTTTTAAATGAAAGTTTTTCTATCATATATGAACAATGTGATGCTTGAATAAATACTTTATGGCTTTCTATTGATATAAATAAAAAAAGTTATAATTGCACTTTTATTCTGAAATAACTACATGAAGTTTGTATTGTTAAATAACTCAATGAGCATTTTTTTTCCTTTTAGAAAGCTTAATATCTAGGAGATAGAAAAATTAAATTTGTTAAAAAGATATAAAAATAAATTATTATCTTTAAGTATATACTTACTCTTGTAGTTATTAAAGTGAATTCGTAAAATTCGAAGATCCATTACAAAGGGGTTAATGCTCTGATCATGTGATGATTACACCTTGTGGCGTGGAGTTTAATTTGGATTTCTGTTACTATTTTTGGTTTAAATAAATAATGACTTAATCAAAGGAACATTTATTTTTTTTGCATATTTTTTTTTTACTTTCGTTTTCAGCCAGGTATTGTAATCGGGTCAAAATTTCCACGTGTAGATTTCAATGGGTACTGCCATTTCAGAGCCTCTCGAGTCCAAAAAACGCAGTTTTTCAGTCATTGTTTTGTCTGTCTGTATGTTTTTCAATGAAAATATTTCCTCTTATTTTACTTCCTAAAATTTCAAAAGCCTTAATATGGCAAAATATATTTGTTTGTTTTTATTTATAGGCGTAAGTCATCAATCGCCTAAGATTTGTTTGAACTAAACAGATTTTGGATATATTTGGTCTGTATTATAAAAAGGAATAAACAATAGACGATAAAAAAAAATAAACGAATAGTAAACAATAAGTAAATAGGAAAAAAAAACCCGGATTATTTTAACTTCATAAAATAATATGAAATAGCTATTTGTATTGGTGAATCGTTGACTACTTAGTTCTTTACAATATACTTGAAAATACTGGTTTTTGCAATATTCCAGATATATCCCAATAATATATTCAACTTTTTAAAGTACCAATTTTATATTTTTCAGATTTTAAATAATTGTAACTTCTGACTCATGCATGAAAAAATGGAGTAGTGGAGGAACGTGTAAACATTACGTGTTACTGCAATCTATCACGCAATGAAAGTTCATTGTAATTTCGAAAGATAAAAAAAAAAAATAGTATTCGAAATGTAGAAATGCAGGAACAGGTAACAAAAAGGTTGTCGCCATTTTCAGTAAACTACCCTCTCCCCTCAGTAGACGAATCTAATTGGTTGGCTAAAAGTGAAAGTCTCTTATCTCGAATATAGGTCAGCCAATAGGAATCCAGGAATTACAGGACAGGTAATAAGGCGAAAGACAACTTTCGATTTTATGGCAACAATATATATATTTTTTGATTACCAAGAAATAATGGCTTAATAATAGTTTTATTTTGTCATCAAAAGCATATATGAAGCCATTCATCATGTATATATTTATTTTATTAAAAATAATTAATTCAAGAAAATAATTTTCATATTACGTATAAAAAAAATTATGCATAATAAAACAAAATGTACAATATAAATTAATTCAACTATATGGCACTAGGAACTTAAATACTATGTACAATATTCACAAAATATATGGCAGTCTAAACTCATCAAACATTACATTAATGAGGTCACTTGGACATTTGAAGAGAATGTTCAAAGAAGAAATAAAAAAAAAAAAAAAAAATAGACATTTTTTAAGAACAAAAATTCAGAGTTAAATATGAAGTTGTCAATGATTCATTAAAAAAAAAAAATCTGGAATAAATTTGGATTCTTCTTCGGCTCTATCCTTGTATTCTTCTCGTTCAACTGAAAACAAAACAAAAACATTTGTAAGGTTTATTACAAATGAATACCAATAGATACAGAAAAATTCGAGTTGAAAATACATAATTTATTGTTTATCTAAAAATTAGTACAGTTTTTGAAGTCAAGAAGTTTTTAAGTTTCTCGCATAGTCATTTCAGTATCGAAAAAGTTTCCAATGTTAGCAATTAACTCTTGGAGTTACCTTTCTATTTGTAAATTTGAAAATATCGTTGATTAAATAAAAATTTAGCGGGAAAAAGAAATAAAAAATTGGCAAATATCTTTTTCACGAAAATTTTGATAGAAACCTAGACTGAATCCACATGACAACGAATACCGAAAATAAGTCAGATAAGAGAACTTGATAAATAATAAATCCCGAATGCTTGGCTAAAGTTGTCCTGCTACTTGAAGTCCTTCATTCATTGATTCTCTGATAGTCAATCACAATACAACGATTATTATATATTATCTACTTTTCCTCTTATTTGGCGGTACGCACTTATCCTCCAGAAAACATTCCAAATATAGTAACAGATCCGCAATTGACGTCCGAAATATCACTAAAATTATATTTCGACCGTTATATATACCGACTGCTTCGTAACCATATAAAAGAACAACCACAAACGATTTTAATTTTTTTTATTTTTCTATGTCAAGTTGGATTTAAATTTTAAACATCGAATCAACTGGAATCCAGATGTGTAGATCTATTCATATTATATCAAATCTTATTTTTTTTAAATAGAATATTTGGATATATCAATGTGTCGCTTATCTTGTTTCAAATTTACTCTGTTTAAACCTAAATAATTTCAAGTACAAAAGGCATTTTATATTTAAATAAATATTTTTAAATTTCCCCCCCAAAAAAAACAAAAAAAAAATCAAATGAATTCTGATAAAAATGTTCAGTAATTATCAGTAATAGGTATAATCCCAAAGTTTTTAATAAAATGTTTATATGCTATATCCTGAAATATTTTTTTTATAAACTTTGTATTATTTTTATATTCCTTTTTATATTAAATGATTCAACGAATTTTCATGGAATTCCGTCTTTATTTTTTTTTAATCAAGTTTTTAAGACCGTTTTGCAATGAAACCTGTTTATCCTATAATTAAAACAAAAAAATGCGCCATATTTTAGTTAAATGTTTTTCCTCGTAAAAATTGCTCTAAGGAATTACTTGAGTTGAAAGTTCAGAAGAAGAAGTTATAAAACGATTATTTCAAAACTGCATTAGCAAGAATTTAAATAATTTAAATTATAATTCAGGATTTTTTATTTGTTTTTTAAATTTTCATTTGTTAAAAACAATAATTAAATTAGGCCCCTTCTGTTCCTACTGTTTTCTATCCATTTCTACTGCTGCCGAAGAATTTTCATTTATTTTTTTCTTTATCTATTCGTTTCCTATTTTTTTTCCAGTTATTAATTTGAATGTTCTGAATTTTTGTGACCCCTATTGTTTTTTCTTTTGTAATTAAAATTATATAATCCGTCTGATTTTTTTTTTTTTTTTTTAATGGTCTACACGTTTTGATAATAATTAGATATTTTTTCATTGAATTTTTGTTATTCATAAAAAATTTCACCAGAAAGAAATGCTTTATTTCCAAGGCATTCTGCCTAAATACTACACACCGGTCTATTATCAGTCTATCATAAGGTTTAATATAAATACTAATTTTATACATATCAATTAGATATTTTTTAAACTGTATTTTTATTATTTATAACAATCCTTAGTAATTTATAGTAATGAGCGAAAATAAGCCCAGCAGTTGAAAATTCCCAAACAATCTACTCTATTTCTGATTTTATCAATTTATCTTCGCTTCGACTGACATAGGCGCTACGTGCTTTTAACTTTTTTTGAGGGGTGGGGAGGAGGGCGGTCTACGAATGGAATATAGTTAGTGCTCTGTTCCGCGCATTGGCTGCCGAGTGGTCCTCAAAATATAATAATTTTTTGAAATTGAAAAGTCTCAAAACGTGTGCTTAGGCTATCTAACATCCAAAATCTCTTCTACACGTTTTAATTTAATTTATAAATTAACGTTTTAATTTATTTAAAGTTGTTGACAAGCTGGGCTTGTGCCCCTTCCCTCCCCTCCCTGTCGCTATGCCTCTGAAGGCAGCAATGACCAAACGATTTTTTAAATACATTTTTAGCAGTCCTAAAAACCATAAGACGCACTAGTTAATTTAACTCTCGAAGAATTCTTATTTCGACCGAATACCCAATTTATTCTATTTTCAGATGTTTTAATGAACTTTACGCTCAGATTCACAAATACATACATTTATTTGTAATATAATGCGTGTAATATCTTTCAGCGCTCAGAGCTAAGGCAGACATTAACGGGTAAACTCACTGGCAAGTTGTATAGACTAGCGATTTACATTGGGCGAGAAAACTCGCAAAGTGCAATCCATGTCTAAGACGTCTATGAAAAATCGGAATCTTTTCCTTTCGGCAAAAGGATCAGTCAATAAACCGGTTGAATGAAACACAGGTCCTTTTTTGGCAGCATAAACTAATCATTTAGAACCATAATTTCCCAAATACGAAATTTCTTAAATGCTCTTATAAATCTACAGGGAAAAAACGAAGTAGAAATTTCTTAACAGTTTTCGAACAAGATCATCGCACTCATTAAATTTCACTTTAAATTTAGGGAAATGTTGGAATATGTAAATTTTACAACAAAAAAAATCTGTTTGTGGCCAATAATTTATTTTTTGCACAACCCGTATCGAACATAACTCCTCCCAATCGCCGTGCATGTATCACATTCCAAATATAATAATTTGTCTTAAATAGGTTCTATTAAAGGGTAAAATGTAATTTTTACGAGCCATATAGGGTCAGTGATAGCCATGTCGAAAGGAGGGCTTATCATAATTACTACTTCGTCCGAGCCAAATCACCTTTATTTATTGCATCACTGGGCCAATCAGCTCAAAATTTACAAAATACCTTCCTCAACCTGACAACACTGCTCATTCGAGGAAAAAATGATTTATTGGGGCTACCTTTTTTTTTTAATAAATTAGTATTAAAGTGAATTAGTAAATTATTGTTATTATTGATTTTTGTCGATTTGAAATCAGATAAAATATTAGAAAAAGTGTGTTGGTTAATAACTATTGAGTTTGAAGATTGATTAAATTGTTAAATAATTAATCCAAAAATGAATCTTTTAATTATTTCGATCGGTCTATTCTACTTTTATTTTTAGTCATTTTTAAGCAATCGCACCATCAAAAAAGGAAGTTATTCTCTGCTGAGCCTCTACGGGCATAAAGAATTTATATACGGTTATCTCATGTGAGGTTCAGAGAATCCATTTTTTTCATAATCCCAATTTTCATGCAAAATTCACTATAATAATTTAATATAAATTTCTCGATTGATTTTTTTTTTTAAATCTTGCCACTTTTTATATCTGACAACCAGAACTTAAATGCCAGAATTTATCCCAGCGTGTGCGTACTGATGGTCCAAATTAAAATTTGAGTTGATGTAATTTATAAACTCCGATTAGAGTTTAGTGTTAGCTTAGTAGGTAGATTTTCTCATAGCAGAAAATTATTGGACTTAGCCAGAATGGAAACCGTGGTTTGACAGATACTTCCTGTCTTCCACATAATCCAATAAATATGAGTATGAGATATGAACTGGATTAATCAGGGTTTCGGACCACAGTATTGACCATACTGTCAACTTGAACAATGCCTAAGGACGCCTTCATGAGCAATAATCTGTGCCTATCATGCATGTACTAATTAATTTGCTCATCCTTCGTAATCTTCGAAAAAAAAGATTAATATTTCATTTTGTTTGTTTCTTTTTCTTTTTTTTCTTTAAGATTTATTAATAATATATTTTTAAAGATTTATCTATTTCTTGAATTTCTTTTAATATGAGTAGTTGAAAACGTTGCCCATTTCACAAAATCTTTAGATAATCCTACAAATATATATGTGCGCATTCATATTAAATGTTCTCTTTTGATGATTTTCAAATTAAATTTTCAATACGTTTTAGGATATTTTAAATGAAAAACTTTCGAAATCCAATAAAACATCTTCGTATGTTTTAAAATATTTATGTAACTGACTAATTATTTATTCCTAATTGAATAATTCCTAAAGTATTAATTAATCCCGATCTAAATAGCAGCTTGAACATACAATTGTTCCTTGATGGAAAATGAGGGTATTTTTGTCAGCAAGGAAACGATGACATGACAAACGCTTACAAGTTAAATTCAATCCTAAAAAAAAATGGTTACCTTCTAGTCCCTCCACATTGTGTCTCAAGAATTAGAAATTTGAAAATCACTCGCCTAAGTCCTTCATGCGTTTATATGATACTGTTTTATTATTATTTGTTCGTATGGAATTATTAAATGTTATCAAACTTAAACAAAGAATTGTTAGCCAAGATTGTGTGCATTCTAGTTAAAAATATTTATCGCTATCAGTAAAAATAACAAGATGATTGCATTTGTTTTAGTCAGTAATTCGTTCTTGTAGATCGAATAATAGTTGAAGAAATATATGTATCCAACTTTGTTCCTCCTATGATATTCAAAGCCACTGAAGAATCTTGCAAATTAATAATCCCAACAAAATATATTTAAAGAAAAAACCTAGACTAAAACAGCGTCAACTCACGGTTTTGCTAAGTTCAATAATTCAAAAATAATATAAAACATTCAATTTAATTTCTTATAAGCAGCAGAGGAATTAGTGTAATCGTGAATATTTCGGGTTTTCAGATTTCAACGGAAAATATCCATTTTGACCATCCCTGAATCCATTTTGACTAGTTCGTCGCGAGGTCCTTACGTACGTTCGTATCTCGCTAAACTCAAAAACCGTAGCTGTAGAAAGTTGAAATCTTCATTTTCAGTCATCTTCAGCTACCTGATTACGGGAGGTGCATTACTGTGCTTGAGGGTCATTATAGAATTTCATTAAAAATTGTATCAAAATATAAATGAACTTATAATATAAATAAATGAACTTATAAATATGATATAAATAGCATACTAGATTTTGGTTAAAATTGGCAAACCGGAAATGGTATTTTACTTGAATGCCGTAATAGACTTTCATCAAAAATTATATTAAATGAAAAAAATTTCAAATCTGGTATATAAGACTTTTATGTCAATATAAATAACATAATAGATTTTTATGAATGGTACTTTATTTGATAGGACTTTTTAATAAATGAGAAATAAAAGTTTTTGAGATACTATCTTCGGAATCTATTAAGCAAATAGTGATTCAGGATAACTTTTTGAGCCACCGATTTATATTTTAATAGGCGTACAATGATGTCATGTTGTGGCCACATCAGATTTTCTTCTTGTACAAAGGTGAAAGTGATAAACCTTTATTTATATGATGAAAGCACATTCTACGATATTTGATATTTTGGTGTGACTACGGAACCATGTTGATAATAATATTAGACTTCATCAAACTATCTAGAAACCATGTATACATTATAAAAAATATAATAATTTCAGAATAAGAGGCGGCGAAGATAAGAGAACATTTTTTTTTTTTTTTTTTTTTAATTTAGTTGAACACGTGAGACCCTAAAACGTCTAAATTACGTAAATTTAAATTTACAGGTAGGTGCCGAGAAACATTCGGGACATCAGAGGTCTTTGAAACTGCTCTGTTTTCGAAGAATGTTGCTTGGATTGGAACGGAATGTCGCGGTGTCTTTAATGTTTCTTCGTTAGTCGCAATTATTGCTTGACCGCTAAGGGGGTGAAGAATACAAAAGTAGAAATACTTATATAATAAGATTCCATAATGAGGCAGTCCAAATAGTAATACCGAAAAATTTTAATTGATTAACTCTGATTTATTATTAGTTACTACTAGGGAGGAGGGGGAGGAGCAGAGGGGATACTTGCCCCTGGTGATAAAATTTAAAAGAGGTCGGCAAATTTTGGGAGATATATTATTTTTGGGTTAAGAAAAAAATGTATGTATCTGCTTTTTGGTTGATTGTTATGACCTTAATTCAGTCAATAGAATGAGTTAATCTTATGTTATTGTATTGCAATGTTATAATCTACGGTTCAATTAATGTAATTAATAACTTAGATAACAAAAGAATGAGTCATCACTTAAAAACATTGCGTTGTTCTAGCTATAAATATTTGAGTTTTTAAGTTGAATATTGTAGATTCTTAAAGCATGAAATCTAGTTTTCTTTTAGAAAATGTTCTGCTTTGTAAATACAAGCAAAATATACTTAATCATAATCAAAATACAAAACAAAATATTTTTCTTAAGGAAGGTAATTTATATTGTAAGTAGTTTAATGAGGTGTAAAAAAGTGTAATTTTATTTCTTCCACAAACACTTCTAAAAAGAATATTCTGTCTTTATTAAAAAAGATTAAGCAAGCCGTCTTTAGTCTTGTGTTCTATAGCAATGCGCATCCTTAAACTTATTTGTCCCTGCATTAATTAAAATACATAACTATGCTCAATTTTTGCAATTATAGGTAATAGTTCGTTTCTTCGATTTGAAGAAAGTAAGCTCTTCCTAGAATCTACCTACTTCTATTATTATTTTTATTTTATTTTTTACTTTGAAGAAATGTGAAAAAATATCGGCGTAATTTCAAATATTAAACTGAAGTTTAAAATTCCAAAAATTGCTACAGCTAGCTCAGTTCTATACCAGAAAATGTTGGTACCGTTATTGGGCACAGCCAAATAATCTTTCTTGGGATTAAACAAAAGCAATACCTATTTTTTTCTAAATTTTAGGATTTTAAAAGAATGGTCCTATTTAAACTCAAAATTTAGTATTTATTTCAAGACAAATAAAGGCAAATGACTCCCGAAAACGAAAATTATTTACATTCAAATACTTTAAACGTTTTGGTCATTGATTAATTTATTAACAAATGTGACTAATTATCCATTCAAACAAAAATCACCAACAAATTTTACCACAGTTTGTAACACATTTTTCTTCTCGTTTGTCTTTAAACGAGTTGAAAAACCTTAAGGACGAATTTAGGACCCGACCTATGATGATAATGGGAATTTTCTTTACGTTAGCGGGTAAACGTACGGGTCACGGACAATTTAATCTTGAAAACAGTACTCTGATCAACGAATAGTAATGATAAAATAAAAAATATTTTTCCTTGATCCACCAGAATTGCGTTCTAAATTTGATCAAAAACTTTAACCAGCTTCTCCTCGTTATACAGTTGAAAAATACTGAGCCAAAACACAAATCATCACAATTATTTTACTTTCACTTGGGTGGTAATGAACTATTTCAACAGTTTGTTAGCATCTAGCAATACATTCAACGCTAAATAACTATCAATAAATCAAATCTAGCCGAAAAAAAGTCGAAATTGTAAGTTGGCTGAATATTAGGGATTCATGTTTACTTTGTCCTGCAAACGTCCAGGTATAATAGTCTCTCTTTTCATTCCAGCCCTCGCGTGGCTAGATAAAAACATGTGAAGTTAAAATTAATCAGTATACGATACATGTATTAATCAGTACAGAAGAAACCTGGTATCAAATTGTTGCAATGAGTAAAGTGTTATGTTTGACATTTATAATCACAACTCTTTCCTTTAAAAAAAATCTCATTAATATTTTATTCATAAGTAATTGCGACTTTAATATTATTAAAATTCGAACAAAAAAAAATTCTGTCAAATCAGTTTTTCTTTCTGGTGCTATCTTAGGCTCTAATTGTATACTTTTATTTTCATTTTAGACCCTGTGCCCGTTTCGTCCCGTTTTTTGGTAATAAATATTTATTTGTCTATTATATATCTCGTCACACACGAGAAGCGGTGCAGACGTTGGATTTCCAAGAGATAAAGGATCCAAGGAGTTAGAGTAGTAGTAGTTACTGTCCGTTAAACATTCTTTTTAAATTAGTTGCTATGAAATTGGAATATCGTATACTCAATAAGAATATTCTAAAATACTGAAGTATAATGAATGTACTCATAATGTGCGATATCAATTCAAATTTATATTTAGCACTGTTGTCCCCAAAAAGAATATATTCTCCAAAAAAAATTTCTCGCTAGAATTGATTTCTGGCCCATAGTGCGACGGGACGGGTTTCGGACATCTTACCTTTTATGGACTTTTTCATGTGTTAAGATGAAAGTTCACGTTATCAAAGATCCTATTGGGCATCAATGAAAGTTCACGTTATCAAAGTCCTATTGGGCATCAATTTTTCGAGATTCGATTGTTTATAAAATATTTGTTTTAAATATTAGCGTCTTGTAATCAATGGCCTGCAAACATCTTCGGGCGCGATCCACGAATCCACTCCATTTTCCTTACGTCCCCTTTTCGCTTCATTTAAGCCCCCGACTAAGAATAGGAATAGTTTGTTTTTTTGGAAACCTCTGGTAACAATGAATTTATAGTAAATTAATATTTTCATATTACATTTTAACTTTTTTTTAATTTTACATTACAAAATGCAATTTACATTACAAATACTCATAGGCTACATCGTAAAATGATACATTATGAGATCATATCCAGATCTTGAAATGTTATACACAAATCACAAAAATAATGTTTGATATAAACTTCTTATTTCAGTAGTGTAATGTTTTTTTATTCTCCCATTTTATGCCACATGAATCCGACCTTAATGGAAATAGTGAAAATAATTTATTATTTCTAACGTTCTCGGAATCGTTGATGGCTGCAATTCAAAATCTGTTAGAAACATGAATCCGACCTTAATGGAAATAGTGAAAATAATTTATTATTTCTTAGCAGCGTCGGCGAATATTACAACACTATTCAATTGTGTGTCTCGATTTTTTCCTGTTACTAGAAATTTATTGCATGTCAAATTACACCAAATCGAAATCATAAAATCGGTAAAAATCGTTAGCATTGTTATCGTAAGATTTGTTGCCTGCAGTCGTTTGAAAGATAAATCCTTCTATTTTGTAATTACTTTTTTTGTGTGTAATAATTAAAAAATATCACATTTAAAAATCACGTCTGAATTCCATGACTGATATGACTGTACTATCTGCTTAGAACGTTTAGGTTTGGCTAACACGTTACTCAATATTTTATGTATTAGGTATTCAGATCCATAACCAGTTAATTGCGAACTAGATATTGGAAGAAGTGACATGTGGAAGGTGGTTCCCTTACGCAATTGGCTTAACTAGAAAGATTACTGCTTGTGAAAATATCTCTGTCACCTTCTGTTTAACTTACTCAGATTTTTAATTATATTTTAGAGATATCAATAATTAATAATATATAGTCATATTTTTTTACTTTTATTTCCATTCCTTCTGAGCATATAATTGACAATCAGCAGATGGGCTGACGTAAATAAGTAAATTTAATATTTTAATATTATTTCTTAAGTAGGTATAATTAAGAACAACTTTACTGCCATTTAAAAATATTTATCTGATAACCTTCGCATATCCGTTGTGTTTACACAAAGAACGTAATTAATTCCTTTTAATGATTTAAATATCTTAATTGAAAATATGAATGAATTATACTAATACTTCAAATTATGTTATTTTGGTCAAAATTAATATTTTAAGTGGAAATTCTCTTAATTTTCCAGTACTGCAGCCATGATACTACTAAAAAATACATACATTTTTACACGCACCAATGACCTCTAGTGATAGAGGAAATTTTACTATTATAAATTAAATTTTTTTGTTATATACCGCCATCGAGCTACATTAATATATATTTTGTCGAATCATATTAAACTTATGCATATATTTCCTTGTTATGTTTTAAATATAATTTTAATATTTTTTTCTGAAGCCTCGATGATTGGCATAATCAAAAGACAAAACAAGTTTTAAAAAATCTTAGAGATTCCTGTTCATCGACGGAACAACGACAAAAATAATTGACTTGAATTTGTTTTGAGTACAGGTCTTTTTTTAGTTTTTCTTTCTCGTAATTTAAGATTAATCTAAAACAAAAATAGTACAATAATTGAAATAAAATTAATATAATTCATTTTATTAATAGCCATTTTCAAATCATATTCTTAGGACAATATGAATTCAAATATTGATTCAAGATTTGAATTATTAAAAAGCGATACTATTTTTTTTTCGTAAAGAATACTCATTTTGAGTTGAAGAGAATTTAAATAAATAACAATATTTTCAAATAATTACAGTCTTCCAAAAATGATCCTAAAGCCAGCCGTGAAGAATTTTTTTCTATGAATTTTACTATCGAAGTTTGCTCTCCCGATATTTTCTTCGGCCAAACCTTAATTGCATTTCAATAATTACTTTAACAATTTTTAATTTAAAAACATTTAAATTAAAATGTATTTAAATGAAAAATGTCTTATAAACCAATGGCATCGCTTATCGGACTATTCTTTTATTTTATCTGACACGAACTATTGTTCTAATTATTTTATATTCTCATTGGAATCAGTCACATGTTCAATTTATTTCATTTAATTTCTCATTTACTAATATTTATAAGTGTATCGCCTGTTTGGAAGTAAAAGTGATCAACTGCAATTTTTGCAAAAACGAAATTTTTTTAAATATTTTTATAACCAAGGTATCTAATCGAATTATGGTAGACAAAATGAATTCAAATTTCTTAACTACCATGAATATGGAAGCGTAATGGCGTCAGGTTTAATTGTTTCTTTGCTTCATCCTTCATATATAAAAGATTAAGCACTAAGACCTTTCCACGCCCCACTTTTTTAAGCTCAGAATTATGTACACGACACTATTGATTCATGTTTTTGCTAAGCTAACAAAACTAGGTGAGAGAGTTGATGAAATTACCTGTCATGTGATGTCAATGGCTAGGAAGTCGTCGAAGTCTAGTGTGGCAGAGGCTACGAAGGGGTCGAAGTCATCTACATCCCCCTGGCTTGCCTCCTCCTCCAAGGGACTGGGGCAGGGGTCGGTGGACTGGGCGAGTGCCTCGCTGAGGGCGGCGATGTAGGACATGGCCAGGCGGAGGGTGGATATCTTGGTGAGCCTCTCGGCACCGTCCCCGTAGGCCGGCACCGCCCGCCGCAGGCTGTCGAAGGCCTCGTTGATCTCCCGCATCCTCGATCTCTCCCGAGCGTTCGCCGTCTTCCTCCGGTACTTGGAGAGCGGCGCGGACTTGGAGGATCCCTTCCGCCGCCTCTTCGTCCAAACCTCTTCCTCTTCCTCCTCAGACGTGCCGCACCTCTTCCGAGGTCGGAGCCGGTATTTCTCGGGAGCGTCGTTGTTGTTGGGATCGGCCATCCTCCGTCATGACGGTACGGCTCGCGACTGGTCCCCTCTACCCTAACCACACGGATTTAAGCCCACCAAACCTGTTTTAACTGAACTCGTGGCGCCCCCTGTCTGACTCCGACTTGAGGCTCAGTTCCCGACTTTGATTCGAAGTGTGTATATGTCGCTCTTTTGCTCCTCGTCTTACGAGTATACGATTCTGTAATCTAACATATAATCCTTCCTGATTCGTATTGAATTTGCTTACGATTGAAGCTAGTTTCAAAAATTGTTGTTTTGAGATGAAGATAATCTGCATATATACCGCATTTTCTGCAATATATACCAAATTGACTATAAACATACCTATAAATAAATCGATATGATCTTTATCTAAAATATTGATGAAGGATTCTTTACTTATATTGCAGGCATAGATTTATTCACTCTTGTTAATTATTACTATCCATCTAAGAATATAAATTATATCCCTTCCAATTTTTCTTCTTCATCAAAAAACAACATTGCAACGTAACTACTGTTATTGGTAGTAAAACAAATATTACCTGAATTCAAGTAGATCTTTAACTTTATATTGTTTAATTTGATTAAAATATCTTCCGAATGTTTTATTACTTATCCACACTGGTAACTGAGCCAGCAACAATGAGGCTAAATATGGTAATAATTGGGTTAGTGGAAATGTATGGTGTGTGTGTGTGTGTATGTGCACAGCCTAGCTCAAAAACGAAAAGTTACACAAAACTTGATATTACGTATTTATGGTTGGTATATGCTTGGGATGTTACAACAAATTTTTCGCTAAAATCGACTTATCGAGTCGATATAAAGTGCCACTTTATATGATCGATGTTTACTTTTTTACAGTTTTCTCGAAAACCGCTCTAACGATTTAGATTAAACTCATTATATCAATGTACAATTAAATGGTCTTTAATATCAGTTAGGTCTTATCCTCATTGAAATCGACTGACAGCGCTTAAATACCGAAGTCTCAAAATGGCTTCCTCTAAAGTACCATTATTTTTTTTTAATTTTCAATAATTAAAAATTAATAAATATAAACTATGAAAGACTTCATTACTAACTAAAGGAGACATATATTCCCAGATTGAAAACAAATTCCCGAAAATAAGAGTAATAATATAGATGTATAATGTACCGTTGAAAAGCTAAAGATTTTAGAAAAATTAATATGTAACATATAAAGTCGTAAAAGGTAATGGACGAAAAATGGAGTGACGAAAAATACATAAACTTAACGGATGAGAAAACATGAGACAGTAACTTTAATACAACTTTAACTTTAATAATAGGTAACTTTATTGTAGTTAAATAACTTTAGAGCTGATAATATATTTAAATAATTAAATTTTAATTAGCCTTATTTGGGCAGAAATTAATTTCTGGCAGGCAGGATGGTAAGTAAAAGTTGTGTGATACTGCACCAGGGTTTTGTCTGTTATGTATTACTTTATCTATTCATTATTGTTATTTTGTTTTTATTTTATTATTTTAAAAAGTATTTTATCTATCTTGTCTGTTCCTTTAATACACGATTCATCCCTCTATCTTCCTCCTTAACAACTATAATAATTAAGAATTGACTTTGATGCACCGATACAACTGTTATTAATAATATATAAAATTTTAACACAGTTATAAATCGGTGAACATCATTCTGGCTCTAAATAATGTATTGTCGTTAACCTTACCTAAATGTATTTTACATGCATGTATTCCTCAGATATTATTCTTTGGCTATTTTGTCCCAGAATAATTTTATCTTCACTTTTCAGCGTAATAGGAAAATTCCAGGTAAGTGAATACAATACAATTATAAATAACATTATAATATATAATAGTAGAAAAATAACAGGTGGATATAGGTCTTGTGAGGTCCAGG
The DNA here is from genome assembly GCA_948150685.1 of Rhaphigaster nebulosa. NCBI lineage: Eukaryota > Metazoa > Arthropoda > Insecta > Hemiptera > Pentatomidae > Rhaphigaster > Rhaphigaster nebulosa. Next base: position 101,015,578 of record OX411310.1, on the reverse strand, counting down.
GCTAGGAGCGCGGTGTCGACTTAATCCGATTCCCTCAGGAAATCTCGATTAATGGCATCGAGTTTGTGATTTCACTAATTCAAATCTTTATTTGCTTCTTTTTTTTTTATGGACAAATCCTACATTATATCTCTCTTCACGTGCCGAAATATCCAGGGCATTACCTCCACAAATCCAATTTCTTCAAGAGATTCTTAAAAAGCGTTCTTTATTTCTTCATCGCTAGAACATCATTTTATTTACGTGTTCCATGACTGGTTTTGAATTAAATTCAGAAATGGTGATTTTATAAAATAAATGATACGATTTAGTCGGTTTCCAGGATGTAATTTATAATAAGCACGGTTTTCAGTAGTTGTTATCGATTTGCTTGGAATTTTATATTCAGAAATCGTTTAATATTCATGAAATGTTAATTAAGGAACATCTCCTATGAGGGTAAGATTTTCTGTTGGGGTCAGCTGAGTCCAAAAATTGTTTTAAAATAATTTTCTCTGTCTAAGTCCCCCTATGTTTAAGCATCTAAGCAGTTTAGAGTCTAAATAGTGGTCTAATGATAATTCCAAATGGTCAAAATTGGCCTGATCTGACTTCAACGGTTTTTTTTTTTTCTCGTTTATTATTTTAAATAATGAATCTTTGTAATAGACTGAGAAAAAAAAGTAACCTTACCTTAAAATTTGAAGTTTTAGGTTTCAAGATAAGCAAAATTAAATAAAATCCTTCTACAGCTTTTCTCCGAGATTACTGGTCCGATTTCTTTTTAATTTGGTATCAAAGTGACAGGTGACCGTAGTATGATCCTCGGAACTCGACTTTACCATCAGCCGTTTTGTTCCGAAATGGTAGCCGATTAGAGGTTTCATACATCTGTATATCAGCCATTTGATAAGATTCCAAATATAAAGTGCTTTGGAATCATTATAATTATTTTTTAATACAAAAGATAATAAAACTGAAATAATATACCACAGTGTAAACATTTGCAGGTTTTTATTTTTATAAAGATGAATTGGATATCATATTATTATTTTGTTTTTTTGGTCACTGTTCACAAAATATCAAAAATTATTCTAAAAACGTTGCTCTGTGTTATTAACCCTCTTGCTAAGCTAGCTGTTATGTCCAATGGTCATCAATTTTACTTTGATTTGTAATTCATGTATTTGCTTATGGATAAGAAATATATTTCTGTACATCAGTGGCAAACTGTCGTAAATAACATATTCAAAGTTTTTCAGGAGAGCAAGAAGATCTGAAACTGTATTGCTGGTTGTGGATAGTGGTCAATCTTTATATTTGAAGTATTGCATATTTGATTACCATTTTAGTTTATTTACGAAACTTATGCTCGGAAAATTTGGTTGGAATAATGGAAATACGATAATAAAATTCAGAATCAGGAAAATTGGACAGTTTACCTCAGGCGTACAGATTTTTCAAGTGACTCAGTATTTACTATCTCGATTCATTTAGATGAAATTTAATGATCTCTCACTTCCTTTAAAATTTATGTAAAGGATTCTGCAGAAATACCAATTTATAGTAAACTAATAAACACTCAATTGGCTCTCCTATAAAACTGGTATTTTGGAGATTTGGCCTTTTTCCCGCCATCGAAAGATATGTGTATTAAAATTTTCAAAATATAAAAATAGTAAATAGTTTCAGTAAAAGTAAAAATCGTAACAGAAAAAGAAAAGAAAAAGAACCTATCAATTTGGACCGAATATAGTACAGAAGTTTTTGTATTGTAGATAAAAAAATGTTTTGATATTGCAAGAAAACATTGAAGTTGTAGGGCAAAAAATAACTTCTGTAAACTCTAAAAATTATCAAAACCATGTAATGGTACCATTTACCATTTTATCATTGTGACGACCTTGTGATGTTTTCCATAATCCATTCGGCCTAACAACGATTGTCTAACATTAGTGTTAGGATTAATTAGTCGTTTGGAAGTCAGGGACGTTGCTAAATTTATTTGGAGGCGGGTCAAATCTGAAATTTTCCGACCGGATTTCCCTACCGTATTAAATATTTTAATTTTCCCAATTTTATTGTGAATATTGAAATTTGGCAACGATAATGTTCTTTTCTATACAAACACAATATAAATACATAAATATAACCCCAATATCTTTACTTGAAAGGCAGTATTGGTTTTAAATTTTAGTAGCTCTTTGAGTTATACTAATAGTAATAATACCTGTAATTGGGTTTTCAAATTATGGAGGAGGGGGTGAGTAGGTGGGAGTAGCAACCTTCTCTCTGCTAACAGATTTCCAGGAATATCATAAGAAAGAGATTCAATGAACACCTTGTAAAATTAGTACTTCGATGAACATTTACAATATTTGATATTATTCAGATGGAATTTTAATCCGAGAACTTAGGAAACAATCAATGTCACGACATACACCAAATTAAAGAATATATAGTTCGTTTACGAAAAACAAAATTTAAAAAAAAAAATGTTAAGGTTTGGATTTATTCAACTTAACAGCTTATTAAATTATTTATACTTATTGCTCTTTATTTTATTTTTTTCTGTACTCATTACTTTCCTCAATTGTGCGAATGACTGTGATAAAGCCGAAAGATATTCCTAAAACAATAAAAAAGATATTTAAAAAATAATAATTGTGTAAGACGTATAAATTGTATAATATTGTGTAATATTGATATTTAAACAATAACCTATTTGTTGATACTATAGGACTATGGGCACATGTAAACTTCGTGGAATCTCGAAAAAAATTTTAGGTCAAGTAGCGAACTTCCTATACCTTGGGTTAACATATATTTAAATGATTTTACTTAAATACCTTATTTTAAATCTCTGGTAAAAAATCTTAATTATCAGAAAGTGAACCCTTACGCTTATTCTATACTTGCAAAGAAAAAAAAATAAGGTACGATCTAAAGAACAAATAGGTGAAAAAAAAGTCTAAAACTCGATAAACGACACTGTCCCTCATTTTAAGTAAAATCATTTGACAAGTGATGTTTAGCTTGCTAGTTACCTTCTGTAGGAAATCTTCGATAGCTTGACAGACAAGAGGCAAGAAACCAGGGCGGTTGGCCAGGGTTAAGATTAAGATAAAGACAGTAAGTGGCGATCGGGTGGTAGCAGGTCACAATAGGATTCGTCACCGCGGCCGGGGCTTTCACCGCTGGCGCCGCCGGGACCGCTGAATAATGAGTGTCTCTCGTTCTGCGCCGCAACCATTGCGCAACTGGTGGGGGGAGGGGATCTGTGCATTATTAATTGTAATGTACGAAACGTATCAGGATTATGTTTAGCATAACTAAAGGCTTGACTGCTAATGAGTACTCAACTAGGGTTAGGAACACCTAGTCATAATTAAAACTTCAGCTTCATATTTTTAATATGAAGTAACATCTACGTTATCAAATAAAAAGTTGCTATATGACACATTAAAATATGTCAGTCATAGGGGATACCTATTAGCAGAAGGTACTATTATAATAATGGCCAGACGTATTCTTGACCTTGACATTTATCAATACCAGTTATTTATTACTTTGTTGAGTGGGCACAAGAAACGTCTTCCAAAACAGTTACCATGCAGTCAAATCCCACTAAGGCTTTAGTGCATGCTGCTGTGTCAGAGGTTCAGTACCATGCTTGCTCTAATCTCGTATTATCGTTTCTTAATTATACAACTAATATAGAGCTCGTATAAACGAGAACTGGCAGTACTTCTATTTAGTCTTGGAATAGTTGTCATGGAGTAGGTTAGAAGAGGATAAATCCAAGATTAGATTAACTCTTCTTGACTCAGCTTTAGTGTGCTTAGGCAAGATTAAAACCGGGGTCGTCAGCGTAGAGCTCCTGCGCTCTTTCCGCAAAACTACCTTTATTGATATACCTGTAATTACCCATTTTATAATTGGACATGTCCATTTTATTTAACAATACATCTCACGGATTTATATTTTATTATAACTGGAGATGGGATTATCCCACAAAAAAATTATTTATATTTAGAAAATAAAATTACAGATTTTTTTTTTCATTTAAATATTCATTCGCATCTATCACAGAAGAATTCCGACAATCAACAGGGTGGGGCAGAAATAACTGGCACATTTTGAAAGCTTGTAAAAGAACAAACCAATGTATCTACAAAAAGTACATTGAAATTCGCTTTATTTCAAAGACATCATTCTGTCGATGAACATTTCCCTCAAACCTCCAGGCGAACTTCCAGATGTGTGAGCTGTGGAACCACACATCCTCTGCGTCGATTTCATCCAACATAGGGCTTAGGATATTCTTCACATGTCCTCATATCTTAAGTCACCAAAAGCCACCCACAGTTATTTTCCGAAATATATCAGTTATCCCACCAGAAATGACTCAAACGGTGTTAGAAAATTTTCGGGAACGTCTTCGGCAATACATAGTCAATAACGACCGACATTTTGAGGATGTAATTTTTAAAACTTCCCTGATATAAAACGATCTTCAATATGCTTTTTGAAAATAAAACTTTTTTTTTCTATAGACATTGGTTTTGGTTTTTTACAGACCTTCAAAATGTAAATACCTTCATACAGATAAAAAAAAAAATTTGAATCGCTTAAACTCTATTGAACTCTTTGATATCTAGTTTAAATTTCCGAATTACTATTACTTTTTCTACCTTAATAGTAATTATCACTTACGAGAAAGAAATAATTATAAAAATTAAAATAAAATAAAGATGGGCAAAAAGCGACCTATCCATTTATACACAGATTTGTGAGGGTTAATCGATTTGTTTAATCCAACGATTTTTCAGTTCATTGTATGCATTTCAATAGTGCTTTGTATTAATTAACATATGAAAATATGAGACATATTTAACTAAATAAATAATATGGTTCAATGGAGTCTACAGTATCCTAGTAGTTTCTTAAAGTGTCTTTAATACTGTTTTTTTTTTTTTTTACATCATTAAAATTGGGAGGTAACCTCATCCTATTTTATTTAAGACCTTAATATGACATTTATGTTTATTTATTTATTTCGAGCTTCCAAAGCTTTATTTTTTTCTTGGCTATATTTCCATACTTTTGTAGTATTTGTTGGACATTTGCTAGCAACTGTTGACATTTTGACACTTGGTCTACAAGATAGATACGATACCTTAGAGAAGCTAGTTCCTGTCATCTCCGTGATAGATTTAATCATGATTTTTTTTCTTGTAATTGTTGCTTTTAATAAAACTGCGTTTTTTTTGTTTGGTTTTTTTAACCAAAATTCATTATTTTAGATCAGATATGAAATAAACGTTGAGAAATATCGCCTGTGACAGCTTTGAACCTTCGCTACAGATATGACTTCCTTTTAAGCATATCTTTCGTGCAACTATCCAGAGAAAGCAAGAATACTTGTTGCATCCTGACTTCAAACCAAGAAGCTTGTAACTTTCTACTTAGTGAACACTGCATTATTTTAGACTAATTTATTACTAGCAATAGTCATAAAACTTGCAAACGTTGTTTGTGTTGTATAATGATAGAACTATTTGAAAATAACTAAGCAGGTGCAAACAACAAACAATCTCTTCAGTATTATTTAAAAGGAGGAGGTTGTAGAAGTTTTTGAGTCAATCTCCTCAGTAGCAAATCTAAACCTCATCCACCACCACCTACAGCAAAAACAATAATAATTGAGGCTGTAGCTCAATAAAAGTCAATAAAAGCTCAATAAAAAGCACATGCTCCAAAAGTTAGTTTTGCGATACGTGCTGGCAAAGGTTTCGACGCTCAGAAAATTTCTATACAGCTCACCAACTCTTTTCGGCATTTCAGTATGTCAAACAGTTATTTATATACCAGAACTGAAAATTTACAGCAAAGAGAGACATGTTATTCCAATTTGGTTGAAGAAACATCATAGCTGCTTATTTGCCCTTTTTATGAAGAACGCCCTTCTTGTATAGAGCATTTTGTTGAACTTGCATTGAACATTTATTCCCTATCAAGTTATAATTAGGATTTAATATTTATAATTAAGCAAAATAGTTAATTAAGAAAGCAATTCCTATGCCTTTGTTAGGAAAGAAAAAAAAATCGTATTAAGGTTAAAAAAAATAAATTGAGTTGAATAAACTATCTCATATAAAATAAAATAATAATAAATAAATAAAAGAAATTTAGAGTCTTGAAGTTCAGCTAAATGTTTAAATAAAAGTAAATGCTTCTAATGTCACAATGTAATTTTCTATTAAATATGTAAAAACTAGTTGTGGAAATATTACAAGTGACCAGATTTATTTGTTAAAACTGTTAATTCATATGTACATATTAAAAAATATATATTGATACAAATTTAAGGATCTTCCTTCTCCCATTCATCTCATCCTCTAACCTTTATCCTATCCTGAGAACTCCTGTATACTGGGTCAGAGGACTCGCTGATCGCTTGTGGTTCGTAGGTTGTTCCTTTGACACATCTCCCCAAGACTTATAAGCCCTTATTGCAGCTATAGCCTCAATTGTGTTCGAAAAGTAAATTGACATGTAGTAATTCACAGTATCCCGTTTTCTTCTTATGACGATACGTAATCAGTTTTATAAAACGATATTCTTATTACATAAATATAATTTACCAAATTCCTCGAAATAATGATAGAAATGTTTCTTGGAAAAATACAAACAAATATTCCAGGACTTAAATCATACACGTTGATTGAACAATAATTTTTCGTTATCTCAAAATTGGTCAATAATCTCATACCACATAACAGCGGGTGTGTTCAAATATGGTAGACCACCATTCTAGGAATTGTTGTCAGTATTTCATTTCTCGATTTCGACGAAATAACTTTCATCATTCCAGTAATTGGCATTTTATCGGAATACTGAAATAATTTGTTGTATACAGAGTAGTCGTATAAATTTCTTCCAAAAATGTAATATCAATATTTTGAAGTATATAAAAATGTATGTATATAAAAACATTTCTGTATTATTGCTGAGAATGATTTTACACAATGTCTATATAAATAAAAAGGTAAATGTTCGTTATTTTAAAATCTTAAATCTCCGAAATTACAGAACCAATCTTTACCATTGCAGAAAAACCAATTTTTCCCTTGAGTGTAGCACTAAAATTTAATTTTTAATTTCAATTAATTCGATTTTTTTACATTACATTTATACATACAATATTTTTATTATGCTTTTATTTGTGTTCATTTAATCTATATAATACATAGATTAAATGAACACAAATGCTTCGCTATTTCTTGATTTCAGTACATATCACGTACTCAAATCAAAAAATAGCGTGGCATTGCTGGGTCAGCAAATATACATCAAATGTCAATCATAAATATGGTTAGAGTTCGAAAAAATCCAATAGCATTAATTTTTCATGAATGCAGTACAGTTTTGGATACCTTATTTGTTTTTATAATTATGTTTTTCTTATGTTATTTTGAATACTTCTTTAAAAAAAACGATATATTTCATTGAATTTCCTTCATCAATATGAACTAAAATGAGATTTGAAAACGTTCAATTGCTCTATTGTAATGTGGTTGAGGAGCAGTCTATCAAAAGATAATATATCCACTTTATGATAATTTTCTGGAAATGAAAACAACGCGTATTATGGACTGTATTCATTATATAAGTCCCCGAAATACTAAAAATGACCCAAATTTTCATATTTTAATTTTAGTTCGCTTTGAGTAATTTAGTTAACTCTGTTGAGTCTATTGGCTTTGGATTGAAAAGTTGGATATGTCGTGTTTTGATAGGAAAGGAAAAATTTAAACATCTAAACATTTTCCGAGAAATCTTATTTTTATGTCCGTATTTCAATCAGCCGAGCTTAGAATAAATGTTTACTAATGAAAGCTAGGAAAAAATCAAATTAGGCAACGATTGTAACACAAATTTTTTCTGTAACCAACACCTGAATTTTTTAAAATATATTTTAAATGCATTTCGTCATATCTCTGGAGAACAGTTGCTAACTAAAGAATGGCATCTCTCGGTTCGAGATTAAATGACAAACATACTTTCATAAATCATTACGCTACCTCTAAGGATTTAAAGATAACTGCAAAAGAAAATAAGGCCAGACGATCTATTTTTTGATAAGTGAAGTTTTGAAAGAAGAGGATATCAAGATAAATCAATTAACTTTTGAAAGAAAAAGTGAAAAATTACTATGGGCGAATTTCATGAAGGCTTGTTTCATAGGACTTGTTCAGTTTTGATTGAAAAGTACGGTTTTGAACCCCTATTTGACAGAGAAAATGGAACTGAATAACCTTTTGATGCAGTTTCGAAAGAAGAATTTTAGGCCGTCAAAAACTCAATTTTTATGAAAAATGGAAAAATCAAATTTTGGTAGAATACTCCTTTGTTGATATTTAAAATATTCGAATGCATTAAAATTTAATTAATTTAATTTAGTTTCTGTGATTAAAATCGATGAATCCATTTTCCTCCTCAAAAACACAAATTTTCTACTCCTGAAATTAGTGCTTATTAACTAAGAAAACAGTATGAAGTACAATATACCACGCAGGTCAAAAACCTATTGGTCATAGGGAAACAAGTTATTTTTCAACTCCTGCAATCTTCCCAAAGCAATTTAAAATAATAATTATTTCATTTGTATGGAACGTGTGCATCTATAATTACACGTTTGTTCCATTTGGTTTCTACCAGAATTGGACATAAATTAAAATGTATTCAATTCACATTATTTTTTATAAATTTTTCCTTATTAAAAATCGTTATTATTATACGATTATGATTAAATATTCCCAAATTTCTAATCGTTAATAAATATTTTTATTTTTAAATTATTTAGTACTGAAAATATTATATTATGAAAAATATATTTGTAATAATTTTTTAGTACAGAGATTTTTGAAGTTTTCCAATTATTACTTGAAATAAATCAAATCTTGTTTTTATGTGTATATATTTTTTTTAAATATATATATTTACATGCTTAATATACTAACTTTAAAAATATTAATATAATGTTACTTTAAAAATAGAAATATTTTGAAAATAGCAATTGAAGCACTTCTAACTCTGTTAAATAACTATCGTAAATGGAATATATATTCTCGAATAAAAATTTACTACTGAAAAAAAAAGTTTCAGAATAAAGATATTTATTAATGAATAGGAATCTGAGAATAAATTGCTAATTAGTTGTTCGCTAGTAAATATTTGCTAATAATTATTAATATGTTCATTTTAAAATGTCTATAACGCATTTCATGAGTCTTCTCCCCAAAAATTAATAATAACTTTATTAATAGAAAACCTGAAAACCGCAATACGGAAAAGAAGACTGAAATTCTACGGGAACATGATAAGAATGAATCCTTCCAGAATCAATGAAGAAATTTGGCGATAGGCACTGCTTAAACAGAAAAGAATTTATAAAACGCAATAACAAAATAATGGTTCTTGTGTGAGATAAGAAAAACACAATGGCAATAAATGAACTGAAGAAAGGAAAACCTTCACTATAAAAGAATGAAAGAGAAGAAAGGAGTAAAAAAGAAATGATAATTGTGTGGTCCTTGGCTGGTCTGTTAGCAAAAAAAAAAAACACCACATTATACTATTTTTCTGTAATTGAAGTTTTAGTCTAACTTTATATATATATATATATATATATATATATATATATATATATATATATATATATATATATATATTATTTTTTAGGGTGAAGCTAAGTAAAATTGGGATTGATTTTTATAACGTCGGTAGTAGTGAAATTAAAAAAAAAATATGAAAACTAACTTAATCTTACTGTATTAAGTAAGACGCTGCATAATGTAAACAGACATTATCACGAAAATATCTGAAAAGCCACACCACCCGTGAGATATTTAATATTCTGAGAGGTTTCTTCGGTAACCTAGTCATTTATACCTTAGAGGTGGTCTTGGAATACCCCATCTGCGCCGTGGTATTAGAAAACCCGGCGATAACAGCCGCAGATAACGGAAGAACAAGTTATTACTTTGAACATCTTATAGGCCCTCTGATCTTCAAGGGGGGACATTTGCATAAGGTTTATCTTTTAATAAAGTAACAGAGAGGTTTCAAATGTAAATATATCGTAGCTACAACACAATCTGGCGGCTTCATGTTCCTAAAGAATTACAATTATACAGGCATTGCTTGTTAGCCATTAGTAAATTAATAGCTCTGATAAAAATACTATTACAAGTTTCCAAATGGGATAGGCTTGTTTCTGATTAGGGCCGCCTCTTGGAGGGAACGACGACGAAGCGTAGACTTTCCGAGGAGGGATAAACGAATCGCAGGTTCTAAAAGTCATCGACAGCTTTTTATCATCAGCTGTTTTAATCGCTCTTTAAGAGGGTTCGTATACTTGGCGTATTTTGTCGTTATAATTGGAGGAGATGGCGATGGGTTCCGTTATTAACTGTACAACAGAACTAAAGTTATTAACTAACAGTAAAACGGATAATAACATGTGGCGCTGCATCCGCCCCTCCATTAAACAATGCGTAATGAAATTGATACTTTGTAGGTTTCTTGATATGAAATTACTCAGTGACTGTTTCTTAGCTAATAACGTTTTGCTGAAAAATCGTTGGTCTTAAGTGGTGTTTGGTACGTTCTTTATTGCACTGATGATTTAGAAAGCTCGTTAATTTTAATTTAATGTTTTCTAAAACTACTTTCTTTTTTAATCATTTCATTAAAAGTTTTAAAATGACAAATTTAATTTTTGATATATAAAGCTAACAGATCAAGACTTGAGAATGGACCAATGAGTTCAAAACCGAATAAAAGAAGTTTAAAAGATTATTGTTTCCTGCAATTCAGTTTTTTATTATTGAATGGCAAATTTATTTTTTTTATTATACACATTTTTTTTGTAATAACTTTTATGATTTTGTTCAATCCTTCTTTATTAAAAATCAAACTCCGTTTCATTTATTTGGAACAATTTGGTCAGTTATTTCGGATATCGCAAAATTCGGAATAGTGGTATGATCAGTAAATAGAGGTTTTAAATAATTATGGCATCTATAAGTAATGTCCAAAAAATTATAAATATAATTTGAAATATTATCATTTAAAATATATAATCAGAAATTTTTGTTTGGCACTTTCTTTCCGCTCTTTTTCTCCCGGAAATGCTCAGCCACCATCTTTTTTTATCGCAATAAAATCGCATATTACTGGGAAAAAGTCGATCGTAATTAAATAATTATTTTAATTCAAAAGTAAAATTTTCCAAAAATAAAAATGCCTTCCGGATAATCCGGGTTTTGTATAAGGCGAAAATGATGTTTTAAACAAATTAGCCAAAGGAAAAAAAAAGAAGAAGAAACTAAAATTATTATAGATAAAAAATTTTTTTTGAGATTTTTAAAAATTCTTCCAAACATAATTAATAACTTATTAAAAATCAATTTAAAAAGTTTTTACACGGTTTTTAGGGAATTATTATTATTGACTCGACTCATGTTATGTATTCAACATTTTTTTTTTTAAGAGCGTGTAGTCGAGCAGGAACTGTTAAGCATTGTAGAATGTATTTACAAAAAAAAAAAAATTAGTAAGTGAAATTTTACATTGTAACAAATCTACATCAAATGAATGCGCTTCTACTAACTAATGTTACATGACAGTGGCTTGTGAATAAATTACCCAATGTTTAGAAAAAAAAACATAAATAAACAGCAAAACAATCAACATTTTAAAAATCATATTACACAAGTTTAGATTGATTTTTACTGAATAAATAGGCTATATAATAGACTAGTATAGATTATTAATATAATAGGCTGATCATTTAAAATATAATATCTAATTATTATTTTTTAATCCGTATTATAGCACTGTACAAGTATTTTATTTATTTTTATTTTACTTAGCGTGAGTTACGTTCCAAGAAACTATTGTCGGAAAAGTCGATTTTCCCTTATTATATTCTCTATTTATTTATTATATTCTATAGTTATTAATGCATTCTCAATAATATAACATTGTATTTAAAAAAAAAAAAAAGTAAAAAGCTGTTTTCTTAATTTAATAATGGCAAACCACCTACCGCAGACCGAAATTTAAAAAAAAATTGATGTTGAAAACAAAAACAGAGACTGCTTTTTTCTCTAAAACTTCAGGCGCTGTTTTATTTGAAATATTTTACATAGTGTGACATTTTCTTGTGATTAATTCTTGATTAATTCTTGTGACATATTATCAGCAGAAATGATCAGTCTGCCTCTTTTTGCTAGTCTGCCTCTGAATGTCTTCATTATTTATATTAAATATAATTTGTCATGCGACGTTTTCCATACCGAATTGCGTAGAATTTAGGCAGCCGCGCCATGGGATTAGTCAACTATTAATCATATAGTTCATCGGCATGCCTAAACAAATTAACTTGCAAAAGTAGCTTAAGATAGGACTTAATTTACTCAATTTATTTTTATACTTATTTTATTTTTCACCACTCCTTGAAGGTATGACTTGTTCTTGGGCAGTTAAATGCGCGTGTCGTTAGTGGAAATACAACACTATATTTATTTATTTTTTTCTTGACTTATTTTCCTAAGTGTCTAGAATCGCCACCATACTCTTCATCGTTTTTTCTGTCTGACGGCCTCCCATCAAGAGCTCCTTTTCCCCTGTACACAAAGGCCTTTTATTATGAGTAGTTCTCCTTGATCATTAGCTAAAGGAATTCGTTCTAAGTATAATGTATTAATAAGTAATATGTAAAATTAAATATTCGTATCTTTCTAGGTGCTCAGGTATCATTGTGTGTTCACCCCAACTTATAAATAAATAAAAGAGCAGAGTTTAATACTTTATAAAATATGTTATATAATTCTGATTCGATTATTGTAATTTTTCAGTTAAGGAGCTGAAAATATTAAATTTTGTGAGCCAATATATGTATTTGAATAATCATTTTTAAAAATTTTAAATATTTAATTTTTACATCTTTACACTTTTTTTCTTCTGCATTTTAACATTTTTTTATTATTGATGAAACTTTATATTAAATCTTTAAATAAGTCAAGATAGACTATTTTTTATTTATTTACTTTTCTAATCTCCATATGGTCATCATTTTTTTATGGGGTTGTGAAAAAAGAATAGTACTAAGTGCACGTGGTGGTACATTGTGAGAGATTTCTGAGAAAGATGAACTTTTGAGAGTAGGTGAATTATTTGTTTTGTATTTTAGTTTGTCATTTATTTTTTCATTTTTAATTAACGATTAGATAAATAATAAAGTTGATGGGCTTCACTTTTATTTTTTTATCTTACACACTAAAATTTAATTTTAAAGTTGACTGAAGGGCGGGTTTGCCACATGTTTCACCGGTTTAGGAGATTTATCCCCCCTCTCAGTTAAGAAATCCTCAAATTTGAGGCAGTTTTAATTCCTTATGGAACCTTGACGTTCTAAATCTTTGTGTAATGGTTCCTTTTGCTATCTTTCTAAATATTCCATTTTGGTTTTGGCTTCTAAATGTTCTAACCTATTTTTTTCTTGGTTTTTGCAATGGTCTAATACAATGGTGCACTATATTATTGCATCGAACGTATTATGGTTTTATAAATTAACCTGTGATAAGTTTGAGGCACGTAATACATGATTTAGACTTTATGTTTTCAGTCTCACTGACTTAATTTTTTTCTATTGAAGTTTGCTAAATTAAATATTTATATATATATATATATATATATATATATATATATATATATATATATATAGTTTTATTTTTAGATAATTTAATGACTACTTTCTTTTCATTATGTCTACTTATAACAGTTGTGAACGTAAATCATCAATAATGATGAAGAGATTCTCAGAGTTAAAATGAGTTGTTAAAAATGGTTTTTGTTATGAAACAATCGCTTCAATGGCCCCTTCCTCGCTAATATCACTTTACTTAATTTTTTTTTTTTTAAATAGATATAATGCTTTCCCAGAATATTTTCATTCATAAAAAAAAAACCGAATACCTGAAGACTAATTAGACGACGTGTTACTGAGGATCCTCCGTTTAAATAATAAACCTACAAGCCTGGTACATATCACAAGTTTAAAATATAGTTTATAAAAATACCTGTGAAATCGGCGCAGTCAATCCGAGTTAAATTTAATTTCTTCCGCATTAGGAGCGCTTATTTTTTAATAACACGTTATGAAATCAGTTTCCCTTATAAAATGTGTCAGATAAGAGGCGGTAACAAGCCGCTAAAATAATTATATATGGCAAAGATCGCCTACTTATCTGGCTAATGGCATGTTCTTAACATGTCATGTATAAATGTGGGAAAAAGCGGATAATTACCGATACTTGGGAGGCTGAAAGCGGCCGCTCCGGACTTGTTGCACATCCCTAATAGGATAGGCATCGCCCTTGAGGCGCGTGCCGTGTACAGATACCTATCTCTTGGGGGCCGGGATGGATATCTTGAGGGATGGGCCGCCCACGCCGGGAGTCAAGGAGAACCTGCCTCTGTTGGTGTTGTTTATTTTATGTCCAGGTCCGGTGAGAGATGATTGGCATAAATCACTGCCCAGCACCAGTGAAACGTTGTCCACGTAGGAAGGGGCAGAGATAGGAATGGCTTGATATTTGATATGAGGCCGATTCCGCAAGGTGTCGGAGCTCAATCTCGATAAGTTTTTTAAATCCATGGGGTCTCATAAAGAGGTAGTGCAGCCGCGCTCTGTATATTTTTTTTTCCAATCTATGATGATTTACAACTATATTAAAATTACAATTACTAAATTGTTGTATGCAGTATAATTAATATGGCATGACAGTTACATGCTACAAAAACTTACCGCTGGTTGCACATTATAAGATTTTATTGTTGAATTTTCCCGAGGTCTTCTTTTCAAACTCCTTGCACCGAGCATAGGGAATCGATTGGAAACATGGAAATAGCTGCTTTGAGAGTATGTAAAGTTTATAATGGGAGGATTGTTTTCTATTTCAAACCATAACCACAATATATGCAACATTAAGTACACTATTTGTGACATAACTCTGAGCATTGAGAACTTTACGAAGGGTTTTAGACTGTTAGGATTAAACATTAGGAGAATATTTAATTTCCTCTCACCATTTAGCCTTATACTGACTTTGCCTTCCTCTTCTTTAGTTAGTAAGGCACTGAAGGAACTACTATGATTATCCCAAGAAAGGGTAGAAAAAAAGAAATAATTTGAGAAAGTTAAAAAAAAAATCCACGTCCATTTAAATTAATTTAATTTAACTTCCATAACCATCAAATAATTTCCAGCTCAAACATACGATAAATAAATTAATAAATACTAAATAATCCCTACTCCATGAATATAGTTTAAATTAAAAATAAGGAAAAAAAAATGCATGTCGATGGTTTAAAATGGCAGTAGTGTCTGAAGTCAATTATAAGGAAAAGAAAACATGTTTCGACCAATTTACATCATGCTCCAGGAAATTCAGCATAAAAAATTTATGATTTATTATACAGGTCACCTATTTGTTATCGCTTGTCAGTTTGAAGGACTGCTGTCCGTTACTTTTTTCTTCATAAGAACAATTCTGAAGCCTGGTTCCGACGACCGCTTATTAAAATAAAAAGTGTTATTATTGTAACTATTTTTCAAATTTTCGAATATCATATCAATTTTTATTTTAACAAACCAATATATAAAACGCATTACTTTACCGTCTACAAACTGCGAATGTACACAATCTTGGCAAATGACAATTTTAATTTTGAAGTTTAAGGATTTTAAAAGAAAAAAGAAATATATGTACACATATACTTATATATACATATATATATATATATATATATATATATATATATATATATATATATATATATATATATATATATATATAATTGATATTAATTACACTCACACATTGTAATTGGTAATCGGTATTGATTGTATTTATTATTAAGAAGAAGACGTGTACATATAAAATACAGTGGTTCTAAATTTTAAAAAATTTTAAAAACAATATGTCTGCTGTTACCTACAACTGTTGGGCATTAATATTATGCAATAAAAGTAAAATGAAAACGTTCATAATTCGACATATTGAGCAAATATTTCGAAAAGAGAAAACGAATCAATAAAGCGCTGTTAAACGAATTTCCTCATTGCCGCCACACTTCCAATTAAATTATGTTTTCACTTTGCAATATGGTGGCTGGATGTTGCTTAGTACCAGGGAGTCGTCACTGGCTACAGTTCAGTTGATGTTCCTCTAGTTCTGTTATTATTTAAATATATTATAACAGTGTTAGTGTTTCTTTATTTGCATTGGATATGTTTATTTTTCACGTTAAAGGTAAACAAATATTGAAAAAAAAATTTCAATTGCACTTTAAAATACCTATGTTATTTGATATTAATTGGATGTCGCCATATTAAATGTTTTTTATTTCAATTTAAAAAAATACCTCATTATTTAGTGAAAACATACAACATAATCTTACAAAGCAGTCTGTCCACGATTATGAAGGCACATGCATTAAAAACAAAATAATTTATAAATGAGAAAATCGTAACGAAATTTTTTTTTATACTTCGGGTAATCGTTCAAATATACATCTGGGCCCTATTTCGTAATAAAGTACAACAGTACAAGTACAAGTGGTAAAATTACAATTGAAAATGTTGGTTTTTAGGAGTTACAGATAACTTGTGGTCATTAGATAATAATAATTGTATTGAATTTTTTTTTTATTTACTGTTTTTTAGTGAAACTATTTTAACTGTTATTTTATTTCATATATCACAGCGTAATTCTTAGGCGTAGTCATTGGCTCACTTTTACTTGTATGAAAAATGATGTGCCTCTAAAGTAAAGTTAAAGATGTTATGTAGTTGATAAATTGTTAAAACATTGGTATAATATTGAAACACGATAACATTTAAAATAGTTATATTAAAAAAACAGTAAGTTAAAAAAAACTGAATGAAATTATTATTAACTAATTATGATAAGTAACTTGTAACCTCTCAACACGAACTTTTCAACTTGTACTTTTCTGACTTGTATTTGTATTTTATTATGAAATAGGGTCCTGGATATATGTGTAATTGATAGAGTTATGTCATTTTATTGTTCATTTTTTAGTAAATTGTCTCTTTTTTCCTGTTAATTCACAGCACAATTCTTATCCATCTTACATTAAATTTTCTTATTTTAGTTTTTAATCTTTAAAAAACTTTAAGATAATATTTATTTTTATATAAGTTATATAATAAAAATCATAAATTCAATTAATATTTATTTTCTGCTGTAGTTTTAAATCGCATAATATTACTTCTAGTCTTGAACAAAATTTTACAATAAATTATATTGTAATAACATTAGTGCCATAAATAAAATGTATGATAAAAAAACATTGAAATATTAAATGTATTTGTATTAAAAATCGTAACCAAAAGAAAACGTTTTTAGATAAGTTGAAGCTTCAAAGCATTTAATATTTAAGCTTTGAAAGCATTTTAAATAATTATGCCTTATTTTTTAAAGATTGAACTTTATTTCAAACTAGACATTTAAATGATTCAATTGCATAACTATATTTTGAAATTTGAATTATAAAATTTGTGCTAAAAAATATAATAACACTTAATAAATATGTATATGTATCAAAAAATTAAAATTTCCATAATAATTCGGAGTTTATCGCTTGATAATCGAATAATGTAAATGAATAAGTAATTAGTAATAATAATAAAATAAGTAGGTTTCTACTTGTGTCAATATTAGTCTGAATATTTGCAGTTTTTCTTACACTGTTATAAGGCCGGCTGTGGCGGTAGTTTTTAGCCAATCAGATGTCAGTTTACTGATTATAGTCAAATTAGCATACCTAACACTTCAGTTTTTGCTGTTCGGTCTGTGTAATTTATTTGTAGTAATGGTTAATCTTATTTTAAATATGTGAAAAGTGTTATATATGTGTTAATATTGATTTATTTAAGTTTCTTTAGTGCTTTGTTACTGTTTTATTTACTTTCGTTTGAAAATCTGCCTGTTCTAAAAGTACCATGGTGGTTAGTGAACTTGAGTGTACGAAACTGTAGCGAATGAGAAGGCCATATTGGAACTTTCTGTGAGTTGCATATAAATTATAAATAATGCATGAAACTTCTTATTTATTTTTTGTATTCATTTATATATTGTTAATATGTTTTCAAGAGTTTCCTTCTCTAACAAACATACTTTATTCATTTACAGCCCTAAATAAAAAATTTAAATTCTTAAGATATATTATTTCTTATATCATCTAGGCAATTTAGTTAGAATACAAATGAGTTTGCCGTGGTTAGGTATTCATGTGGAAAATTTTTATTTTGTTGAATGTTATTTAACATTTTAGCACTCTTTCAAATATTTTTAAGAAAATAGAATTAATAAAGTTATTCACTAAGTATAATTTGATGATCAAAGACTTAGGATAGTGAATATTTAAATTAAGATATAACTAGGTACTATGGATATCAAATATGCTATGACTAGTTAACTGAATCATGCTAATATTATATTATTAACTCTTCTAATATAATTATTGAAAACTCTTAGTATATTTCTATTACATGTTTAAATATTCTGTATTCTATTCAAATCCAAGTTTGTGCAAGAAATTTTGCAGTGTTCTAAATGTGGCAGTAACCTTTTAATTTTACCTTTTATTATTTTTCAAAAACATTTTTTCTCATGCTAAGAATCGTGCAGGCGTGGGTTGTCGACTTACTTCTTTTTTCTATATAGATATATTATTGATTAATATTTATTGTATGATGAAGCTCATTAAAACATAACACTTAACTATGAAAAGAAAGGTTATTTCGTAATTTTTCAACAGTATAGCCATATATAGTTCATAAAGACGACACAAAATAGAGCTTTTGAACTGTCCCAAGTTCGTTTATTAGCATTATCCTCGACTTATTAAACAATTCCCTACATTGTTATTTATATTTAATCAATGGATTTTATTGAAAAAACTTTTTTTCTATTCCTTCTTCAATTAATTTGTTAGAATTGATATCGTCGGTTGGCCTATATTCCTTTAGGACTTCGTTCAACTTATTAAATAAAATCAATTAGTTTAGTTTTATTTTGTTTGTGTAATTTATCTTAATTTTAAAATAATTTTCCAGATTTTCAGTCAATCTTTTTCATGTATTCACTGTCCCTATGTTTCTTTTTGTTTTATTTATAATATATGAACTTGTATTATTATTATCTCATGTATCCTCAACTTGTTTTTATATCGGTTTTCTGCCTATATTCTTCTTTGTACAATACTTATCAGTTTTCATTTTCATTTATATTTATTTCTTAAATATTAATATTATTTTTTTGCCATTATAATTTCTAGCCTTTTTTTGTTTTTCTTTTCAGCGTTATAGACTTAAATATTGTCTATAAAGTTTGGCCGAAACATTAGCTATGATAAAAAAAAAATAAATAAGAACTTTTTATTTTTATTTTGTTGCTTTTATGTGATCATATAAAAACAACAAAATAAAAATAAAAAGTTCTTATTTATTTTTTTGATATTGATTGATTATTCATATTGATTCCAAAAAAAAAATTTTTGGAATCGAATAATCGTACAAACTCCCGTTACAGTCCAGCTTCTTAATGTTTTCATGCCCTGATATGAGATCTGGGGTACATATGAGATCTTGATCGTGACAATACCTTTCTTCCCGGGACTTCCCAAGACGAAAGGAGCGAGACCAGCGGTATGAACATTAGATAATAGGGCGATTATGTTAATGATTTGGAAGACTCCCCCTACACCTCTTTGATAAATACTGATCCCCGGGAAGGTACTCACTTGTTTTATTCATTGCTCGGCGGTGAATCCATTATATTATACAGTTGCTAGGGCCCTTTCGGTGCAACGGTAGGCCCTCCTCACGGGCCATTCTCTTGAATTGCATTTCCATCAATTCCTTGCTGCGTGGGCAGCTTTCCTTAGTAGGTAGGATTAGCGATGCTCCCTGCTCCTGGCAGCCTTTCCTTCTTGTATCTAATAAGGTACTTCATTACGTAACTTGGCGTGATATGTTTGATGATTTCTTCATCGAGTGATCTTCGTGCTTGTTCGGGAATATCTTCAAGGTGCCTTTATATCGGAGATAACTTGTGTTATTAACATTTTTCATTTTGCTCTGAAAAAGCATTAGCATTAGCTAATAACATTTGATTTCGTTTATAACGAGTGTTAACAACATTTCCCTATTGACTGCTGTATAAAGGCATCAAAATGTTAATACAATTTTTCATAGAAACATAGTTGATGTTATTAACATTTGAAATGTTATTGACATTTTTGTTAATAACATTGCTATTAACATGGTTACTTTTTTCAGTATTTAATAAGTATTGGCTTGGGACAGGCCGAGGGTCGGTATACCACGGTAAAGATGGTTATAACGCCAAAAACCCAGGGAAATGAATGAAGTGTTAGACGAGAGTGGTTTGAAAAATTTGGAAAGGGTGAAATGAACCTCGAAAGCAAGTTTGGTTTTGGAGAGATTCGTTCGTTGGCTCAAATTTGGTCTGAGGATGGTTGGCGAGATAGAAAATGTTGGCCTAAATTTTTAGGAGGAAGCTTATAAGGTGAAATAATTGTATTTTTAATATACAGTTGAAAATGCACAGACTTTGTGTGTTCAGGGCAGCTTTAAAAATATATTAACAAACTGTTTACAGAATTCTGCATCTTTATATAACTCCCGTTACAACTACATATTCTAGAATTTTTAATCTTGATTTTCATCTTTCTCAAAAAGGCTGTAACAATAAGATAATTGTATTTCAGGCGGAGAAGGCCAGTTGCGGGTAATACTTTAATAGCAACATTTCGATTTTGTAACTCCAAACTTTTTATTTTTTCACAAAAGCTACGATGCGTTATCATTACGTCTGTTTATTTAAGGAATTTCAAGTTTTATCTTTCGAAATCACGAAATCATTCTTTGAATTTTGCTATTTATTTGTAGTGAAACTGTCAGGATTAATTTTTTATGATCGTTCTCCAATTTTTATATTTGCATTTAATTCTCCAACTATATATTTTATACATCAACTATAAAATATAAAGTACATGATAAACAAAATATTTTTTTTTTTAAAGGAAACAAAAACAAATAAATATTCTCCCTCTTAATTTCTTTACTCGACTATACGGCGACTATTGATTTTTAAATTAAATGCTTATATTTATTTAAAGTGGGCTCTATATTGCCACCGGTAATATAAATAATATAATTCAATAAAACTTATTGGCTGTTGCCTGTTACTGGCTTCGCTCTCGAATATTTCGTTTCTGCCTCAGTTTTTGAGATGATCACTTCAGTGAGTGAGTAGTATGCTTCATTTATTTAATGCATTTTATTATCTATATATTATAAATATAAGAAAAAAACTAATAAAAATTG
The DNA here is from genome assembly GCA_948150685.1 of Rhaphigaster nebulosa. Taxonomy (NCBI): domain Eukaryota; kingdom Metazoa; phylum Arthropoda; class Insecta; order Hemiptera; family Pentatomidae; genus Rhaphigaster; species Rhaphigaster nebulosa. Next base: position 100,994,085 of record OX411310.1, on the reverse strand, counting down.
AACGGGATTCCATTGGAACCTGCGCAGAAAGTATGGATATAGAGTACATTACGCTATATCTTGACTATTAGTGGTCCGATTTTTTTTTTTTTTTCTGTCTAGAGTTTTAAATATATTTTAAATGAGCATCTATAGTATTTCAGGAAATGTATAGTTTTCGAGTTATTCGATAAATATTTTTTTTAATTATTAATTGAAGGGCAATATATAACTTCCAAATATAATCTTCTCCTTTATTAAATTATTTTGACCTTTCGGAGAAATATTTCTCCGCAAGGTCAAAATAATTAATAAGGGATAAGATTATATTTGGAAATTATATATTCCCCTTAAATTGATATATTCACAAAAACTTAAAAAGAAATTAAAAGAAAGAAGAAGATAATTTTTTTTAGGTTTTAGAATTCATTTTTATTTAACTGCTTAGAGCATGATTTTTTTTCGATCTCAACCTTATTCCACACCTACAGATAGCATAAAGGAGGGGAAGCACTTAAAAATTTCAGTCCTTTTTGAGTTAGTGATTACTATGTCAGTGAGTGAGTGATATGTTTCTTTTTTATACATAGATTATTATTATAATACATATGTGTATATAATTTTATAACATACATGTGATGGTAGCTCCATATTGTTAGTTTTTGGTATTGTTTTGTATGATTTTATCTGAATGTTATGCTTTTTCTTTATTATAGTTTTTTTTCGTCCAGATAATTCAATAAATAGCTATAATAAAAAAAATTTAACTTGGTGAAATGAAGGTAGTTTAGTAAAGCCAATCAGAAAAAAAAGAGCCATCCTTCGATAAATATCTCACGGGCTTAGTGTTCAATTTAAAATCGAGTTCAAAGATTACAAATCTTTTAGCAAACCGAATATTTCTCAACTAAATAAGCTCTATGTCTTAGTCAATCTTTCGGTGGAATGCGAGGAAATGCAGATCAAACTGGCGGGAACATCCCACTCACCCTTCTATTCGGGGTCTATGAATAATTCAGGGGAAGATTTGTAATTAATTACATACAAGTGAGTCCCACTTGTAAAGAAATACTTAAGTTTAAAAAAAAAAGAAATATGAATTATTTTAATTTCGTTATATTTTGTGACAGGATTAGAATAGATTACATCTAAAGTCTAGAATTTAGAATGATATGTTTTTTTTATTAGTGAGTATATCAGAATAATCCGGCTAAAAATCCCTAATCAAATACGTAGGCTGATGATAAATAGGGTGGAATAGGCATTTAATGTCTTATGTTAACATGTTAGATATAACAGAGATTTTTTTTATTGGTGCTGTGAAATAATCATAAAAAAGATAAGCTGATTCAATAGAATGAGGCCTGATTTAGTGGGTCTTTGAGTCTGTTAACGGCTAGGCATCCTTGCTCTCCCCAGGAACCTCTACCGAATATATTTTAAGACCATTTTTATGAGGTAGATATTTTTTAACAATATTGGGGTAGAATGTGTTTATCAAACAAGTTTGATTGGATTCGCAAATATCTGACTTTTATGATTCCTTTAATTGTCTGATAGTGTCGAATAAATTGTCGGTTATTTATAGCCTTAATAAAAGAATAATGCAGTAATAACTGCAAACAAATGTAACTGTTTTCTTTTTTCATTAAAGAAAGCGTAGGTACTCCATTTTAATCTTCGTATTCACCCCGATTGGTTTCTTTAAAATCGCCCTATTATCAAAACCTCTTTATCTTTTTATGATCATTAAATCTTAAAAAGTTTTAGACTGACATCTTATAACATATAAAACATTCTAGTTTTTAAAATCAGTACTATTGTGACTGTTTCGATAGTAAGCTGGAAGTACTTCCAATGTGCTTAAAACCATTTGCTCCTCCCTCAATAAAGCTACGTAGGCATGAATTTCTGAAAACAACTTTGATAGTCCTGTTATTATGAATTTAATTTTTAGATTTTTTTTAAGTGTTCAATGAAAGAGGTCAATTTTTAAGAGGTCAATGGATCTAGTGAACGATAATTCGTAGCACATGCGAATATGAAGAGAATATAAATTTTAATTGTGAAGTTTTTGACCTGTTTTCGATATTCTCATTATCATTCTTCTTCTTTTAAACCTTAAATATTGGCAAAATAAAATATTAATTTTTAAAATGTTTAAACTTTTCGACTTTTTAAAATCGACTTAAAACGTGTTCCTGTTAAATCAGAACCTAAGGAATGATTTGAACTTAAAGCTGAAAGAAAGAACGCTATGAATGACAAGTCAATTTTTAAATTCAATCAGGAGAACTGCGATATAATGTCGATTAATATTCTTTTCATCTCTCTTCTTAATAGAAATAGGGAAAACCCCTCTTATCCGGAACCAGATGGGAATGATACCCTTACGACAAAGAGCGACTCACTTCAAAGAATATACTAGCTAGGCTCTGTGCTATAATTTAAAAAATAAAAAGTATTAGCGGATTGAAATCATGAAGTACTGGTAATAATTACCCATCTTTTTCCTTAAATCAAATATCACTCCGTAAAAAGAGCGTCCTGAGCGGACCGACCATCTCTAATAAATGTTTGCACAATTTGTAACTTTTCCCATGGGCTGAAGATTAATATTCCATCGGACTAGGGGTTTAGGCGAAACAAAAAATTTAATCGAGCATTGAGAGGTCAAATGGCCGAAAAGCCTTTTTAAACCAGCAGAAGAGAAATAAATGTGTTAAGGACTTAACTTTATCTTAATAGCCTACGAATCTTCCATACCTCTGTCAGAAACTTTGGAGTAATTTTTTAACAGCGCTTATCCTGGAATAATCATATTTCCCAAATCACCCGAAAATCCATTGCCATCTTTAAACAGTTTCTAAGATTTCGTTATTCTATTCCCCCAATAACCCATCAACTCCTAATTTCATTCCTCAGATTCCACCACATCGATTATGGTTGTCTTGTGTGCACGAGACTTGTGTGCACGAGTTGAAGCTGAAGAGGCTAATAAATTGTTTCATCGGATTCATCTTCGAGAATCTCCGGGTACTCCCACGTCTCCAGTTGGTATACGGAGGTGAGGTTGTTTTATCCAATTTTCTGACGGCAGTACTTTCTAGGCGTTTATCTTTTCCGATCCTTCAGAACTAAAAAACCTCTGTACTTCCTCAATTTTTTCACTCCTTGTTCTTCAGCCCATTCTCTAAATACCAGAACTCAGCCCTTAAACCTGTATCCCCTTCTCACAGAACTATTTCCGTTCAAAAATCCTTTATCATTTGTGCCACTTTCTTTTGGAATTCTTTACTCATCTCCATACGTAAAACCTCTCTCTTCATTTAAAATCCAGTTGATTTCTCCATTTCCTTAATCATGAATCTTCCATGAACATGTAAAAACAATTATAAAAGTATGTGTATCACTGCAAATTTGTATTTATGTATCTATTTATAATTTCAATATTCTCATTTATTTTACACATGATTATACATTTCATTTTATAATTTGATAGCAATCTATTCAGTCAGATAAATGTAACTGTAATTCTACATTTTTCTTACTCTTACAGGACCAGGTGTCCCAAAATAAAATTACTCCTCTTTCTTTCTTTCAAGGATTTATCGCGTAAAAATGTGTAACTGTGTTTAAATTATTGGAATTTATTATTGGGGAAAGCGAATAGTTTGTAATCAATACTGTTTAGGTCTTGATAGTTGATTGATTATATAATAGCTAATTTGTATTTAATTATATTTACGAACCGAATGTATGGGTACGAATTCTGACAAGGCTACAACAAGTGTTAAAACTATGTTTGTTTAAAGCTCTTTAAAGACCAAGCATATTACAAAGTTATTTCACGAAATTCACTATCCAATATTTCCTAATCAACGGATGCATTGGCGTATTTTACAATGTACACACTATTTTTGCTATAAATCATGTCCTAGCTATAAATTATGAATAAATCATTGATTTTCGCAATTTCTTCCAAAAATGGAGCGGAACAGCCGACATAATAAATGACCTATATCCTTGAGAGCCACCGTTGTGCAATAATTCCCGAGTAGAGGAGTCAAAGGCGACTGCTAAACAAATAGGCTAATAAATATGGCTGTCCCGGTTGATTGCCCTAATCTAAGGTCGGGCGGAGTCATCGCGACAATTACATACTCCCCCTGTTCCTCCGTCCCTGTATTAGCTTGTCGCGTCACTATCTACCATATAATCTTGAGATCTTATCTCTGGCCACAAATCATTTATTAACAGTTTGTTCTGTCGGTTATTAGCCGAGTCGGCTTCATTTACCTTCATCCATCTCTCTGATTGGTGCTCGAGAAATTCGAGAAATGATAGCGCCCGGTGATTGGTTTCCGTTGAGGATTATATAGAGCATCGGGGTGCCGTAGGAAGACTCTGAAGAAGTCAACAATGAATTATGGTGAGTGCAACAATCAGTTTCGATATTTGTCGAACTTGAATAATTTTTCTTTTTTTTAAGCTACTTTACCGAAGATTATCACTGACGTGTCAACATCTACAGTTTTTTTCTGTTTGTAAATATTGTTGTTATTTCCTGCATGTAATTTGTTACACAAATATGCAATGCAGATCAGAGCCATTTGTAACGTTCAAAGCTCTTCTCATGTCAGGAAGTTGACTTTATCGAACAACGAAGGAGTAACTCATTATTCATAAACAATACTGGTCAAAAGTATTCTATTAATACAAACACTAACATGCCCATCAATCTATTTTAGGATTAAAAGAAAGGTTTTACCATATCAATATTATATTTATAATTTTTCCTTTTTAATTTTAATCTATTCTCCATTTTTATTTATTATTTTTTCTTCTGGGTATTCTTCTCTTTACTTCTTTTCTAACTAATTTCCAATAATTTCAGTATTGCCAATTTTTTTTAGAAATTGGCTTTCCTCTTTCAGCGATCAAAAGCTAACGTAATGTGGCGAATTTTGGAGGGTGTAATTAAGGAGAGGAGAGGTGTTGGATTTAGAATATATTTTCATAATTTCCTTTGAATTATAGTTTCTTCTTTGAAAATACACTGAGATAGGAATGTGTTTAATAAATTCGGTTAATTTTATTTGTAATATATTTTTCTGGTTCCTCTGATAACCTCATAGAATTGAATAAAATGCTTTTTTCTTATATTTTTTTGGGATAATATTAATCAACCAATAATGAATGCAAAGATAGATGATTAATTTAACAGAGCATGCCTGCTCAATTTTTGTCATTATAACATTAATAAAACTTAGACAAATATTTGACTGACATCATAGATAACATTTCTTTAAAAATTTAATATAATTATTTTTGAATATAATTTACTGAGCCCAACCAAAATAGTATTTTGACTACTTTAATTAATTCTTGCAAATAGGTTAAATTTCTAATTGTCTTTTAAAATTATTTTTTTTTAATTTTTAAAAAATAGTAAAAGCCTCTTAAAGTGAGGACCAAGATAGTTGTACATCTATTTATCTAGAATCAATAGTTTAATAAAAGATAAAATTTAAAAAAAAAAAAGATTTGTCGCTTTCTAAATATAAGTTTCTATTTATTTTTTAGTGTAGAAAATCTATGCATCAGTAGTCATGGAAGAAACAAAATCAAAATTATTTTATTTCATTAAAAAATTTACTTTGCCAAAAATTAATTGTGCCAAAAATAGAATTGACAGTCGGTATTCTGACAAACGATCTTCAGTACTTAATTATTTTCTCTCTTGGTATCTGATAATACATGCAAAATGAAATTTAGAAAATACGAGAACATTGTAGAAACATTTTTTTCTCTCTAATTCTCTAACAATTTATTGGAAATGCCATGTTACGCTTTTACATATTTATTTTTTTCATTTATGTGACATAAGACGATGTAACTATCCTTAACTAATTATTGCAAGAACATTACTAAGAAATGCGATGTATAGAAAAACTTATATAAAGTAGCATAAATGGCTGGTTAGCTGCCAGCATTCCCTAGATACTGTTCTATTCGGTACAGAAATCTGATGATTATCCCATCTATTCCAAGGGAATTTGAACTAATATAGTTTTTGAACAATTCTTTCCCTTTCGAGCTATTAAAACGAAATATTTAATGTAAATCAACGATTCAGAGCAACTTTGGTTATTACAGTCATGATTAATTAAATAAAAAAACTATTAAATTATTAACAATGTTAATTAAACCGTGATTACAAAAAACAATAATGCTTTCATTATTTTTCATATCAACAGGTTTTTTGATTGATTTAATTTTTTATGTGTATAATCATTTAAATGAAAATTAGGGTTTTAAATCAGCTCTGAATCCCCCAAAAAATTGAAAGAATTTCAATCATAAACTATGGAAATATCAGAACAAAATTGTTTCTAATATTTACATAGTTTATCATAAGTTCCTCAGAGATTTATTTCCTAAGTTCCTCATATTTATTTTTCTCCCACGCCCTTTTTTGCTACAAACAAGGTATATTAGTAGGTCGTAATAGATTTTTGTCAAAAATTATATTCATACATAATACAAAAGTCTCAAATTTGGTATATAAGACTATAGACATATCTATATGTATAAATAAGTATATACGCACATATTTATATATTTATATATATATATATATATATATATATATATATATATATATATATATATATATATATATATTAATAACATACTAGGTTTTATATTAAATGCAAAAATTCTCAAATGTGGTATATAAGACTTTTATGTCAACATAAATAAGGTACCAGATTTTCGTTAATAATATAGGTTACCGAAAGTGTTACTTTACTTGAAGTTCATTTTCATAATGGATTTTTTTAAATGCTTCTCTATCAATTTTAGAAATAAAAGCGTCAAATAACAGTTTTAGAAAATTAAATTCTGAGCCTGCCATATCCTGAATTACGACTCAGGGCGCCGACACAAGTAGCCGACGCCTGGTGTCGTTTTTGAGGTACTGCTATCTTCGGAATCTAGTAACAAATAGTGATTCAGGATCACTTTTTGAGCCACAGATTTATAGTTTATAGGCGCAAAGGATGGACCTGTGGTGTCCACATCAGATTTTTTTTGTATTTTCAATAAGATCGTTAGCAGTGGAATTTCGTCCAATCCGTCCTGGTTTCCGAGCCCCTAGACATCGGTTCGGACCACACGCGGACGACCACCTCACAAAGATATCGACGGCGGCCACTATTCATCAGCACTGGCCACAGCCGCTCTGGTAAAAAGTGGCTTTATAATTCAGAGCCCGCCTTAATTTAATCAAATTAACTCAAGAATTAGAAGGAGAAAAAAAGAAGGACTAAAGATTACCACCCCCGATCCCTTCAGAAATAATTTATTTATCCACATCCCTCAGGGTATACCTTCATCACCTATATCCAAGGGGAGGGATATTTGTTTTTATAAACATTCCGACGTAAAAAGGCTTGAATGTTTATTTAAACAAGCATGATTAATTATCACCTCATGAATTTCATATATAATTTACTTTAAAAAAAAATGTAATACTCACAAGAATGCTTTTATTAAAAACGTGTATTCGTGTAAATTTATAGTGTAATACATAAATATCAAAATTAAAACTATAAGCTGCAAATATTATGATTATGAATTTAATAAAAAAAGAAATAAAAAAGTTTTCAGGTATCTTCAGGCATCTTCAGGACTAAACGCTTAGTGCTACTTCGCGTCTCTAGATATATTCTTAAGCAAATAATTCAGTATCTGCATTCACTGTAACAGATAACAGATAGATTAACATTGAACACAAAGTGCAGACTAAATAGCCTGAGATCATACCACATCTCTCACTGTATAGCGAAAATATGACCGTGGGAGAATTAATTATTTATTATAATTCAACCAAAACTTAGAGCATGAAGTTATATACATAGGTTCTTGAGATCTAGGTTTACAGTCTGCGTTTTACATGCAGTGCCTTAACGTTTAGATTATTTATTTCATTTTATTTATGAATGTAAAATAGCAGAATTGAATAAACGTTGATAGGTTGGTACTGAAATTGAGGCTTAATAATGTCTTAAAGGATAATGTCGAATTCAACACTCTTGAGATAAAATCATTTATGTGAATCCCATGGAAACACTAATGTGGATTCCGCACGGGAAGATCGACAATAGACCACATTTTCAGTATGAGAATGATGCTTGAAAAATGCCGGGAATGGAATGTGGAACTGCATCACCTGTTTATAGACTATAAGCAAGCCTACGATAGAATAGACAGAAATGTACTGTATGAAAAATTAAAATTCCCAGGATGTCCTATGAAGCATATCAGGCTTATCATGATGACCCTCCATGGCAGCAAAGGAGTAGTGAAACTTCAAGGAGAACTTTCAAAGCAATTCAATATTCAGAAAGGTATTAAGCAGTGAGACCCTCTTTCCCTAGTATTATTTAACATGGTGCTAGAAGTAGTCATGAGGTCGATCCGCACAAGGCCAGGAGGATGTAAATACCACAAATTGGTTTGCGGATGAGGTAGTGATCACAGGAAGAACAACAGGATTGGTAATAAATGCGGAGAAAACTAAATATATGATAACCAACAAGGAAGAAAGAAGGAACAGGTATATCGAGGGGGCTGGATACCGCTTCCAGAGAGTACCACAATTTAAGTATCTGGACACTGTTATCACGGAGGATAATAAGGAAGATAACAGCTGGTAATAGATGTTATTAGTCCATAATGAAATTTTTTCGAAATCGAAGTACATCCAGAGCCCTCAAAATAAGAGTGCCAATTTCTCAATTAAATTGATCGTATTTTGTATTCTTAATTAGTAACATCAGATATTTACTACTGCTTATTTTAGGCATTGCTGAGGGAACAGAAAATCAAACACTAAAATACAACACAACCCCAAACTTGCAGATACGCCACATATCGACGATATGTTCATATATTTATGTGGCAATAGTAAAATTGAAAGAAATAGTTTTTTTTAGCATACTCTTTTCAATTTTTAACACCCAAGATAACATGTAGAAGTTGTTATCTTTGTCGGGTTTTCCACATTCAAGATTAGTAGTATTGTAATATTTTCCGTGGGTACAGGCCGACAGAAAATTTATGTTTTGACCCATCAGCCGTGGATTGATTCTGCATTCAAAATAACGGTTCAAATGGTCTATCCAAAATAACGTCCTCAGGCACACTCTGACCCCATAAAGTGGCCACCTAACCTTTAATGATTTTGGGAGGAAGAGGTTGAGCGTGATCCTGGGCAGGACCCAATTGCACCTTTCTTCATATTCAAGGGGATCGCCGCGATTTCAACTAAAGGCATTTGCCTGAAATAAACGCTGAATCATTCATCAATTAGTTGCCGGCCCACGGATAGACGTTCCTTCTGTAAGTTACTTCACCCAGGTTCCTTGAAGTCATTTGGATGAGGTAGTGTCTCTCTTCCGAATGGTCTATTAAATAAGGCACATTAAGATTTACTTGACAAGAACAACTGAAATACAGCATGAAGACGGAGAGAACCTGAGGAGATTTATGGATTCCTAATTCCTAAGAGCAGGTCAGTAGCTGCCCCAGGCCAGTTAAGTTTCAATAAGTCTCAAGAGACGGGGGTAATTTGGCTGTCCACCCGCACTGCTTATTAACATCACCATACCGTATCCATTCTTCCCGGGGCTACCACTTAGGCTTCAAATCCTACATCACTACCTGCTACTATTTATGAACTCCTTTTAGCTATTCCTTGCCCAAGTACCGGCCCCTATGGTATATAGTTTCCCATTCTTTCTCTGCTTTAGTCGAGCATCATCCTTCCAAACGGGTAGAGAATCTTCATTGGAATAGATACAACCGATTTCTTTTAACTTTTAAAGGAAATGGGATTTGTCGCATAAGGACATTGATATAGCCCGTAAATTATAAAGATTGAATGGATTCAGGATGATCGCATCTCCTCACTTACAATGTACTGTAACTCTAAGATTGAAATGAATCCAAATTCTGATTTAGCCAGGCAAAAATATTATATTAAATCAAGTTGTTTATGTTTTTGTATTATAAGCACCTACGTTCCGGCCAAACTATGTTGGCCATTTTCAGGGCTACATCACAGTTACAAAGCATAAATGATGAAGTGGGTTGATTGAAATAATGCAAAATAAATATATATGAAAATGAATAATAAGTATGTTGCAAAGAAATATATAAATATAAAAGATAAAATTAAGGATACCCAAGAAAATAATATTATAAAAATAATTTAATTTTCAAAATAAACACAAGAATAATTAATAAATAAAAATAAACAGTTTATTTAACTTCTTAGATAACAGCTATATTGCTATAACTACTTAGATAACAATTCGACAAAAGACCCTGTCATTCTTTTGTCCCTCTTGGACACGAGCTTTTAGCGCGGCAATATTCTGTATGATGCGAAACAGTGGCGTCTGCTTGGGGTATAATTTTATTGAAACCTAAAGTTAATTAAAATAGTCCATCGCTTGCTAACCAATTAACAAGAAGCCAACTAAGAGTTCCTTAAACGAACCTGGTTTAAGGAAGTTTTAAAAAAATCGTGGTGACAAGGCTCTGTTATGAATGTAAAACATTTAATAATTCTTTTTACTAAAAATTCTACAATCCTACAACAGCACTTTAATATCCTACAATCCTAGAGAAAACGAATCTGGATTTTTTTTTAAAGATTTGCGGATTCGCTAGAACACTAAATTGCCATTTTATGTGAGAATGGCCTGAAAATTTCATTTATGGTAATTTATAATTTTCTTAGAACCCATTTTTTTTTCTTGTTCCTTATCATCCTATTGAACAATTACTCCGAAATTTTGAACCTATGAATGTAATTAACTTATGTATGTTTGTAGTTGTGTTTTTTAAAAACTAATTTGACTTTTTCAAATTATTTTAATATAATAAAATATGATGCATATGTTATTAAATTATTCTTAATATTGCTATACATAGGTATTTATTTTTCTACTTTTCTATTTTTTTCTTTGAAGTACTCACCATGATTTAAAACACCATTTTTTTTTGTGTGTGTTCAACTGTACTGATGGTTAACAGAAACTGGCGGATAAACGAGTGACGGTTATTCGAAGTTTTAATGTAAATAGCGCAATATAGAAGAAAAATCTCCATACAAATACAATGAAATCAGATAAATTGATACATTATAATGCAGTCTCGAGCTAGAGAAATTAGAGAGTGAATACTAATAAAATAGAAATATTACGAAGAAAAGGAAAAACTTCCAATAAAAAAACAAATCTTCAGAAGGTGGAAAATGTGTATAAGTGAACGAATTATTTTTCACCTACGTAGTTGGTGAGATTAGCATTCAGAGTATTCTTCATTGTTATATCAGGGTAACTTTATAGATCGTATTTAGCCGACAGGTGCTTTTCATGATTTCAGCTGTATACAGATCTATAACCACTTTTAGGTCATTTGACCAAAGGTGCTGAAAGTGCTATTGCGCGTTTTTGTTCATCGCATTAGCAAATTATAATTATGTAAACATTAATATTTCCAAAATGAGTGCTTGAAGATAGCTGTGAAGTAAGAGATTGAAACGATTTGTGAGATGAGAGACCTAGCCTATCAGATAGGAGCGCTAGTTCTAGGCGAGTGCTTTATTATTTTCTATTTTATTTTTTTAATGGTTCATCAGTGCAATAGATTAACAATCGATGTAGGTTGGTGTCGTTCTATAAAAGCAACTAGTGATTATAACTCACTTTTATCCTCAAAACCTGACACCATTCATTTAATTGTTTTGTAATTTTGTCCCTACCATGTCCAACTATCGAATATGCAAAAATGCGGTTTTCATATAAGCCACTTTGAAAAGCTCTAGTTGAGGCACAGATTGTGGTATGGTCTTGAATTCCTAACCTCCAAATGACAAAAGGCCATTTGGAGGTTAACCCTTGAGGATTAGGAATTCAAAACTATGTCACAAAAAAACGCATTTTTGCATATTCGATAATTGGTCATGGTAGAGGCAATTTATACCTTTGTATATCAAGAATTTTTGTTGTTTCACATCTGACACGGCTAAGCTATCCTAACTACAATATGAATCTTAAAACCAGGACCTTTTCAATAACTGACTACGCAACACGAGAATATTTTCTCTCCAAATACGTATCTGAACCTCATAGGGCATTCCGTACACCTCCGCTAATAGGGGCCTAATAACAACTTGACTGAGACGTCTCCCTTGTCGGCGTATTTTACACAAATTACCGTTCCCTAACAACCGCTCCTCACATGGACATCTTTTGAAACAATCCAGAGAGGCCAATAAATCAACAATGCCAAGGACAATTTATCAATGTAGAGAGAAACCGAAAAAAATTAGGCAGCCAACGTCAGTGAATAATGAAATCGAAATAAGACATCGTGAGGAAGTAAATAACTCGACTCAGGAGAAAATATTGCGGTCTTTTCCAAGCTTATTACAGGTTTTAGTTGAATAGGTTTCTCTTTGAAGGTCACTTACAGCTTTAGATAGTTTAATTGTGCTATCTCTTGTATCCTTAGTCGCAAGTTAACATTCCCCTTGGAACCACCATGGAACTTCTCTCAAAGATTAACATTCCAGAAGTATATGCTGTACTACCTCTGTTTGGTAACAGAGGTAACTGCCTAATTTACACATCATTTAACAAAATTGTAAACGAGTCCACTTTTTGGTATATTTTTTCCACATTTGAAAGATATTCTTCTATAATATATTTGTAATTGCGTTGCAAAATATCAAACAAATATGATGTCATTGTTTTGTTTTCCTCGATTTGCTTGATAGCGAGTCTTGATTTAAGTTTTGTATTATCTGTACTATCGGTGAAGCAGGAGATCCATGGACCACTGTAATTTTCACATTCGTCCTGGTCGATCTGATTACAGAGAATTTTTGGATGGCACGAGTGGATTGGAGTTGAATTCTCTATCTTTTATGTCTGCCTTTTATTTATTTATTAATTCGTGTTTTCTTTGTTTAATGAACAACGAATTAAAATCTTCATTTCATACTGGTCGTTTGACTTTCATTGACTTTAATTATTATTATTTTTTTTTAATTTATTCTTTTACGAATTAGATGACATCCTGATGCACACCCTATCAAAGTAAATTATAATAGTATTAATTTCTTGTAGAGATTTAATGTTTTCCAGTTTCTATACTTTTAGAAATAGCTTACTTTAGTTCCATTTCTGTTTTCCAAGAAAGAAAACGACCCATCTAGGTGCACCAGGAGGATCGCTGCATGACAACATACGTCAGTTTGGGGAACTCTAAATGCTAGCAATACCCTTACCATTTCATTGAAGACCAGTTACCGAGAGGTTTCCAGAACAGAATGAGTTTCTACTTTTCTGGGCATGTATGCGGCAGAACATCACTATCAGAACGAAATGCTATGAGCGAACGAAGCAACATTCCCGCTTGGTGGAATATCAGGACAAAAAAAAATACTAGGTACTCGTATTGATGTAGGTATCTAACATTGTTTAGGCATCCCAATCTCAATATCTCATCGAAATTAGACTAGATTCGATAAGGTTGGGTTTGGACTTATAGGGGTAAAACGTGGACTTCTTGAAAAATCCTTTTAAAAGTCATATCTCGAAAACGGATTGAGATAAGAGGGTGCGGTTGGCGGCACTGAACTAAATTTTTTATAGCTATCCCTTCCTCAATCAGTGACACCTGGTAGTACATCCTGTTTACAACGTATTATTATATTGTTTCATTTTCCATTTTTATTTTATATTTATACTTACTGTTTTATGCGTATAAGTTATTATGTCTTATTATTAAGTAGCATTTATTTGTTTTATATTTCGAGCAGTCTATTTTTTAAGTCTACATTTTATGTATTTAATTTTCATTTATAAAATTCGAGGGAAACCCGTTATTTCCATTTCTCCCTCTGTTGTTATAATTATTATCATTGATTTGATCTTAGTGGGTTTGGCACAGAAGCCTTCTTGTACTATTCTGTAGGAATGGCTTCTCTCATTGTGTATACTAAAACGATTTATATAACTTGTTTGATATATTTAATGTTGTTTAAAAAGAGACAAAAATGTAAAATAGAATATAAAATGATAAAAAAATTGCATTAAAAGAATCTAATTGGAAAATAAATATGATACGTTATATTCAATGTTTCAGATTTATTGCGCAGATTTTCAGAATGTGCTGAAAATGACATCGGTGACTCCACAGTGAAAACTTTCAATTTGAGTTGTATGCATATCATTTTTTCAATAATAACTAATAAACTCATTGCATAAACCACTATCCATGTAGTATATACGCACGACACTCAATATCTCAAAAATGATCAAACCTCGGCTACTTTCATTCTAAATGTGTGCATGTCCCTGAGGAGCACCTTAGCAGCGCGACTTCAGATAAAAACATAAATCTTCCTGCCTGTGGGAACTGAAAGTTCTCCGTTTCAGGATACCACACACAGCTCAGAAAAACACCAATAAGAAAAACATAAATGAAACAGTTATCATTTCTTCATCTCCTCTGTAGCGGATGCCCTTCTCCGTTCATGTGCTCTTAAACGGCTGTAACTATGGCATAAATAAGAAGACAACACACAACCTCTGGACTGATGAAGACTTTAGAAGGCAATAACAATAACTCAAGAGGGATGAAAAAGCAGGAGGAGTACAGATGAAGAAGCACAGGAATAAGTGAGTGGCGAAGAATTGGTTGACTAATTCATCAAAGATGTACCTCTTCTGTATGCCGGGCTCGGACACGGACGTTTTGCCTTTCAGATTTCCAAGCTTTAATATCCCGTTTTTACCGGCCATCGCGTCCGATGATGGGATGAAAAACCTTGATTGAATCATTTCTGTATCGATATAGTAATCAGGCCTCCCATGGTTTCCGATACAGATTGCCTATAATGTATGAAAAATAAATTCAGCCAAAGAGATTAAAAGAAATTGGATCGTTCATAAATTAATAAATGCTTAAGCGTGACATCCATAATACCAAGATTCAGCGTTAAAAAAATCCATAGAGTAGCATGAATCATGCCCATTGCTGGAGCTTAAGTCATTAGTAAGAAACGGCCTCAAAAATGTTTTGAAATAAGTGCTTATGTTAAGTTTAAGATGATCTAAGATGGATTTCGATCTTCTTTATAACATTAGATTTTTAGCAAGGTATGTTTTGTCATTTTTTTTCAGGTTTTTAAAGAATAACGACCTATTTTTTTTTTTTTGTCTGAAATTATGAAAGGCAAAAACTAGACTAAATCTATAACTGTTCAAAGTTTTATTGTATCAATTTGTATTCAATGGTATAGATTAGGAATAACTAAAAGTCAGACATTGCATGATTAAAACTTTGTACTTACTTACCTCAGAGGTTAATATGATACGATTGGTATTTTTTAAACGATGTATACCGTAAATGAGGATTCGTTACACCCCAGAGGTACTACGTACTGTAAATAAATCTATGTTATAAATTTAATGACTGCTATTTCAACCATTCTAGGTACTAGGTACTTGACAATAAGCTGATACCTAAACTACTACTTGTTCGAATACATATATGGCTTACCGTTCTATAAATAATTTTTGAAACATTACTTGCTGTATTAGCATAAGATGATCCCGCCCAACCTTACGGATATGGTGATAATGTTGGCATGAAGTTATATAATGCAAGGTATATTATTTATAATTTATTGCCTTCAGTGCTTAATAATGCCTGCCTTATACGGATCAAGCGCATTATGAAGTCCGTTCTAAAATTTATTGCAGTATTAGTGCTTGTATGATGGGGCTTATTCAATCATCAGTACACCACAGATTGGCAAGGTGATGGTTTTATTTTATGTAATTTGTTCTTCTTTTGTTCTTATTATTAGTTAACAGTTATGGTTACGCATTTGAAAATTCAATTCAGTTCTCTTTTCGAGGGATAACCGCAACATTCTTTTATAGAGCCACGTATACGGCCTATCCTGAATTCAAGTTTTTCTTATTAAAATATAAGTGGACTTTCACAGGACAAGAACCGTGGTTTACATATCGCTTCTTTCATTCCCTTACACAGTATTATTAACTAGCGTTTGCCGTCGGCTAAAAGAGGCTAATGAAATCGGCACAAAAAAAAATCAGGCCGAATAAAAAATGGTTTATAATTTGAAAATAGATGTATGCTTTCAGCAATTTTATTTTATCTTTTTTTTTTTTTTAAGGTTTTGGTATAATGATACCAAAATGCTTTATATTGTTCCTCTTTATTTAAATACTTTATCTAAATGGCCGCGATATATAGCCTCTAATTGGCCGCTATTTTGAAAAAAAAATTGGCGGATGGTAGTGCCGGTTTTCTACGATCGTCCTGGAGTGACCTGTGACTTAGGTGCATGATCTAAAAAAAAATCAGGCCAGTAGTCTCGGAGAAAAGCTGCGGACGGCGGATGCATAGATTTTTTTTTATCCGATTTTTTTATTTGGCGTATCTTGAAACGTAATGCCTCAAATTTTTATTGAGGTAATAACTTTTTTTTTTATATTTGTCGATTACAAAGGTTCGTTATTGAAAATAATAAACCAGAAACAAACAGTTCAAAAAAATTTGTTCATTATTTTGAGTTACAATAATCTGAAAAGAATGATTTAGTTTTACTGTTTAATTTGTCATTACAAACATTCTTCCCTCTATTGCGCTCACGACTCCTTAATCTGCAACTAAAAATGTCATGACTAAATATGTTTTGATCATTTGATGAGTTTATTCTGAGTTCACAATCTAAATCATGATTATCAGCCTTCCTTGTTTTATTATCCTTACTGCTCATGTATGTTGTAATATTGAGTGAATCCCATTCAAAAGTTAAGCCTTGCTAAAAATATTCTCTGCCGTCCGAGGCTTCGATATTCCAAGATTCTGATTCCTTTTGGTACAATATTCATCAATATGGACCCCAGGAAGTACTTCAATTTTATCATCTTATGTTTGGTTTTGATATAATAAATGACCATTCATTTTAGCTATTCCACCCTCTAAATGGAATTGACAAATATATCTGTATAAATATAAGGTACAAGTACCGGTTTGTATTGTGGTGATCCTCCTATCGAAAGGATCCCAATGGGTTCTCTTATTCAAAGCTCGCGATGTCATTTTCTTGTCTAACACCATAGAGCAAGGTGAGGCGGATTGATTGGTCAGTGTGTATTTCGGCAAGATCAGAGAATTTGAAATGAGACAAAAAAAAAATTAGATGGGTGTTTGAAGCATTTGTCTAACAAATCTTCGCCGGAATCGAAGACCTATTTCCATTTGCCTCAAGGTTCTTTGAATACTTCTTGTCAAGTAGAGGTCAAAAAGTTACAGACCCGCGTTAGGTTCTTTATATGTTCTGTAACGCTATTATTATTATTTAATGCGAGTTAGGGCTTTGAGTTAGGTTATTTTCTAACAAACGGCCGTTTAATTCAGCTTACTCAATCTTCGGGGGGAAAGTTATAAATAATATTGTTATTTTCAGGAATAAATCAAAAAATGGTCTCTAAATACTGAAAGATCATTAAAGGTTTAGCGGCTTGGGTCCAGATCCCATTTATAGATATGTAGCAGGTCCAAGAAGCCGGAATATTTGCATCTGATACATCCTGAGACCACTTTATTTATGCCTATTTGAATCGGAGGCAACTAGTACATGGGTCGATCGTAAATAATAGTTAGGAACTTTTTAAAATCGGAGCTGGGCGTATTATTTATCGGAGTACCGTCCTTGTTATTTTCAGATTAGTTCTTACTCTTTTCGTTATAAATTACAGTCACATCTAAAACAAACATTTGAGACGGGGTCTTGTAGATCTCCTCGCTTTATTAATAGTGTTCATTTACATTCCAACGATTCGGTACCGACTGAATTTCTGTAGCTACTTCTTTCTCCGTTCACCCGTGACTGCAGTTTCTCGTTGCGTATGGTAATGATAAAATTGTCACCACCGCAAACTATTCTGGTTTTGTTAATGTAAAATGCTCATTTTCTTAAAGTTTAGGACATTTTATGCTAAGAAAGTTAACCATTCTCAGCTTCGGTAGCGTTACTTCCACTTTTCTTATGTTTTTTGTTTTGGAGTGATGTATTATCTCTATTTGGTTAGTCTCGTTTGCACTGCTGTTATAAGATGTGCCAAATCAAGCCCGAATTCATGTTATCTTATGTTTAAACATTGACTTCTTAGTTGTTTATTTTTACTTCTGTTAGAGATTATTGATATTTTGTATTAGAATCTTCCTACAATGATAATAGTTTTTGACTCTTTTTGATGGTTGTGCTCCTGTGTCTGGCGTGTAGTGTGGAAGGTTTTTCACCATACAGCTTGGCAGTGAGCAAAGAAATTGTGTAAAATGGATTTGCCGCTGCAGCAATTATTCCTAACATGTTATTTCTTTTTTATGTAAATTCAAGATTCATTTTCAGTTATTATTTATTTTCCATACCTATTATTATTTTACGGTTGGTTTTTACATTTCTTTCAGTAGAAAATCCATTAGAAATCTCTCGCCAGCTGTTGTTTTGGGTTGGTGGTTAGCTGTGTGCTGTTTTTAAAAATTCCTCTTTTATTGATTGATATATTGATTGCTCTCGACCTCGAAATTGGTAATGGCTTCTATATTTTGGTATATGGGTAATAAAGAATTGCGAAGAGAAGTTAGTATTATTTTCTACAATCACTCTTATAACATTAAACTCCCACCAGCTTAGGTATATAAAGATATATATTGATGATTTCCAATCAATAATTAATCAAATCAATTAGTTGTATGTATTCGTTATGGAAAGAATATTACTAATAACATTAATATATTAAATATTGTTTCTCCAATATTTTTGATTAATAAAATAACGTTAAACAAAAATAAATCTCAAAAGGAAAAAATAATACATCTAAATAATAGTGAGGAAAGAAACTAATAATATAGGAGACATATCAGGTACTTTTAATCGATTGTATGTATATGTTATATGTTAATTTGTTTTAAATTGTTCCATATTTCCGAAAATGTTGGAGCTATTGTCATTAAATAAGGTTGTTAAACGGTATGTGAGATGGATGCCGATCAATTGCCTGCAGTCTATTAATAAGTTTTAATTGTCCGACTAATATAGTCATATGTTCGTTACAATGTACAGATTGGTCTTCTGTCACAAGTGTTTCAGTCAGCAAATATTGATGGGTGAGTCGTGTGTGCCCGATTCGGAGTTTCGTCGGTACGACTTCTTGTCAATTCTGAATTGACGATTTCCATGCAGACACTGTATGTTTAAGCTCTCTAGGTCAGTTTTCTGCCGTGCTGACCCGATTAAGCCGCCATTTGTTCATTACTTGTGGTATTATTAGGGAATATAGGTCATTGTGAGGGATGTATAAATAATCAAATGAGGGAACCAATGGTGTGGCTTTTGCCGCTTCATCAGCTTTACGCTTGCCACATTGTACCCTGAAATCCAAGCCAAAAAAAACTGCGATTTGTCCTATTTAGCCTAAAAAATCAGGCGAGTTTTAATTGTATTACAATTAAAAGTATATTCGTTCATTATTGTATTTATTTTACTATATAACTTACTTTTACTCATATAAGATAATATTTTATCTGCCTCTTTTCCGATATTTAATTTAAACTTCACATTATTGCAAACAGTATTAAATTATCTTTTTTAAATATATATTACTAGTACAAAAGAAATAAATAAATTAATTTTGCTGAGAAAAAAATAATGGAAATTAATTAAATTAATTACTTAATTAGTTTTAATTTTCAACGAGAAAAATTAACATATAAATATCCTTATAAAAATTAAAATTGCAAAAACTAATAGTAACTATTTTCTTGTTTAGTCTACAAACTAAATGGTAAAACTATTAATGGAAATATACATAAATTAAAATAAAATAAACTTTCTGTCAAATTCTATTACTATTAAGAAAACAACAATAAAAACAAAACAATCGGGAATTTTAAACGTAATTGTTTTAAAATTAAAAAATTTCTATTAACTAGTACAGTAATTAATGCATAATTATTAATAAAAACTGAATATCTGTGGAACGAACAAACAACTATTTATAAAAATTAAAAAAATACAAAATTGAATTAATTTTTTTAACTAAACTGTTTTTGGGGTATTTTGATGAACTGCAACTAGAAAAGTTCCTCTCTGCAACCCATTCATTAGATAAAACAAACGTTTAAAAAAAATACTGTTTCTATTTTGAAATTAAAAGGTCACTCTAAGTGAGAGGACAACAAATAAATAAATAAAGGTAACGGCATAAACAAATAATTTAGTGGAAAAAATATTATTTTAGCATTTAGCTTTCGAAAACGTTATTGGAATCTGAATTTTAAAAAACTTACACTTACACTCAAAAAAACGGAATTCGGTTGTGGTACTGAATAAAATAAGAAGTATGGGACAAGGATATTGTAAAGTTGTCTCTGGATTTAGGCTATTGGTTAACGAAGAATTACAAAAACAAAGAGAACCATTTAATTAAAATAAACTATTTCCAAGCTATCCATACATAAATCATTCTTATTATTCAAAGTCCCTGCCTCCATCGACTTTGTCTTAAATGTATCATTTATTTAAATTTCTATCATTATGAATTAGAGGAACGGATAACTAATGTTACTGTCCCGATTTGATTTATATCGAAAAAACAAAAGATGTCGAAAGGAATAAAAATTATAGTCGTAGACGAGAATTAACCAGAGGTATGATGTCCCGACGATTGGAACACGTGTACCCCGAACCTGTACATTTTATCCGCGCTCTCTTGAGGACCTAGCCGCCAGTTCCTAATGGCCGCCGTATTTATTAAAGCGACTATCAAGTTAATTATAACTGGATTTGAATACAGGGAATGGAGAGGATGGTTTGAGTTATAAGGCTAATTTCTTTTCATGGGACATGCCCTCGCCCCGGCAACAAAAAGCAGCCCTCTTCCGACGATTTACAACTGCCTTGTCCCAAGTGGTCGTGAGTACCATCAGTCATCTCATGTCGGGATTCAGTACTTCAAGTTTCTCTTCTTGTGATTTCTATGGAGACTGCAAGATATAAATTTTCGATGATTTTTTATGAAAGGAACAGATTGGCAAAAGAAGAAACAATGAAAAAGTTAGAGGAAAAAAAGTTTCTGCAATCTATAATTCAATTCTGCAAAGTATGAGTTTGAGGACTTTAAGTAATTATTATTAACTCCTTAACGGGCAGTGGCCATATTTTTCCCACCTGCTAAAACCCGAGAATTTTACGTTCAAAACGGTTTGGGTACTATCTTCTAGTTGTTTTATTAATTGTCGATGCCATGTTATTTGATCAGTAACTAGAAAGCAAAAAGGCCATTCGGTCACCAAGTATTTTATTTTATTTTACATCATTTCGACGTGTCGGCCATTCTCAAGTCTGAAAGAACAAATTTGCTTAGTCGATTTTTATTTGAATTTATTTTGTAAGATAATATATTTTCTTATATAAATATTAAACAATTATTTCATTCAAACAATACCTACCATGTAAAAGATACTTCATTTTATTGTTTTTATGAAAAACAAAAGTCATTAATACATTACTTTCTTCCATTTTTGTTATACTTTTCATATATTAAAATATCAAAAAACACTAATTAATCTATTTAAAATTAGTGCTGTGAGGTTTATAAAGGTTTTCTATATATTACCTTTATTTACATTTATATCTATTTATAATTACGATTATTGAGTCATTGTATCCTGTTTGGTGAGTTTGGTTACATTCCATTAGATGACAGAAGCTACAGAAATATTCGTATGAAGGCTTAGAACTGTTTGTCAGCGCGCTCTAGCCAAACTTCGTTTTTGGTGGGACAAATATGGCCAGCGCTCCTTTGAGGTACCGGCATAGGTAGCAAACGTTCAAAGTAGTTGAAAATTGCTTTCAGTTTTTCCATTTACTGGCAGATATTTTCACGGTAGAATGGGAAGCTCTTTTTAATATAATTATTTCAGATACCTAGTATTAGTGCAATTTTTATTTCAATTTCCACGGTAGGACGGGAAGCTGTTTTTAATATCATTATTTGAGATAGTATTTGTACAATTTTTATTTCATTTTACATTCTCGCTAAGATAATATTAGTAATAATGTAAACAATGAAAGGAATTTGACAAACAAAAAAATTTTTTTTGTTTATTTCTTTTATTCTGTTGTATAAATTTACTGATATATTTTAATATAATAATTGAAATTACTTGAATTCAATTGAAAAAAAAGAAGGTATTTTTACTCATGTAAATGTCTTTTAATTTATCATACATCTAAACTGGTATATTAGTTCCAGCTTGACGAAGCTTTTACATTATATTGTCATTTGAATATATTCAAGTTTTTAGTCTATACAATTATTTGTAAGCGTATTGATCTTTTATAATATACCTTATTCTAATAATAGCATTTTTTTTGTTTTTAATAAAAAAATTGAATTAAATTAAATTAATAAAATAAAGTATATTTGTGTATTTATTGTGTTTGTAGGTGACAATATAAATACATTGTATCTAATTAAAGAAAGAATATTAAAGAAAGAATGCAACTTAAATGAAATTTGATGTGCCTAACTGGGCACTGACCAAAATATCCCAACCGTTTTTGGAGACATTTTTTAAGTGTCATTTCTCATTGCAAGAGCCAAAATCCATTACATCAAGACAAAAAAATTTTCATTCTGCATGAGAGAGCTTAGGCCCTTTAAAGAGTTAATTTAAAATTTTAGTAACCAAGTGCATCCAACCATTTCCGTTCCTCCATCCATGCCAATAAATTAAAATAATTTACTATATTTTATAATTTACTATAGGATCCCTTATTACTGAGTATCTAAATCGCGTTATTACCTGGTATTGGTTTGTTGTTGAGATTTGCGTATTAAATTGATTATGTATCAAACCATGGGGTGGTGTTGCAAGAATAAATCCTTCTATTTAATAAAACATAGATACTCTTCTAATTACCCCAAGTAAAATAGATTCCAAGAGAAAGAGTTAAGACGAAAATTAGATATCTTGAACAGGAACTATTGCTTAGATGCTTTTGTAGAAAACTAGAGCATCTAAGTTCTAATTAATAAAAAAGTATTGGGCGAAGAGGTACAATTCTCCATAGCTTGAATTCGCTTCTTTAACATTATCTTTGACACTTATGATCAGTTACCTGTACCCGTATAATTACCTACGGCTTTCGATGATGATATCCTAATCGGTGGGGGTCTGATTAATAATGCCAGAATTATTCAAGAACAATTAGAAAATAATCTATATTAAGATCAAGCCCGGTAGGATGACGATGATGATTAGAACTGGTATCTCGACTTTCGCTGTGATTCTTAAGAATGAAAGTTAAATCTATCGAATAAGCTAGAACTTTTACGCATCAGAAAGTCCAGTACTCAGTACTTGTTCACGTTCTAAGATTGGAAAGAATCTTTTCGCCAGAATGAAATGTGAGGCGTCGGTTGATGGTGAACTGTTCTAGGGAAGACCGGAAAATCGGAACAGGTGCTTAGGCCCAGGATCATTTTATTCGGTGCATTCTGTACAGAAGAGCAGCTCACACTATATGAGTGGCAGAAGAGGATGCTAAGATGTGCAGTAATTTATTTTAAAACTTTTAGTAAATATTTCATATATAATAGCTTTTTAAATGCATCTTTATCTGTGTTTATTGAATAGCAAGAGATTATTCCAAATCGGTTTTCATAAGCATATGAATTTCTTGGTGGTTTTCAATGTTTGGCTCCATGCCTTTCTTGTATGATGTCCGTTTTTGGAACATTGAGTATAGGATCTGTAGGCTCTTGTTTTTGTTTGATTGTTGATCCGCAAGAAATGCTTTAAATTCACTTCACATTTTTTGGAAAAAGACATGCACTCAATAATGCAGCTATTGAAGAAATAATGAATGACAAGTAATTAAGCCGTTTAAATGGAAATACAGCAAAAATAAGAAACAAATTTAAACTGATAGGCTAAATAAATGGTAAATACGTTTCACTTCGAACATGAGAGACGTCAAAGAACTCGTCTGAGAGAAGGTTTGACGCGAATAAAGGTGAAACAAATGGAGAGAAGACTCTTTAATTACGTGATTAGCTAATTATAGAGTGGTGATTAAAAGGCCCCCGCTCAATGTATCAATGTAGATGTGGAGCTCGGAGCTACCGTGTCATTAACGGTCGGAATGGACAAAGGCGATTAACAGATTGCCAACTAAATACCTCTAATAGTAATTGGAAATTTATGGATCTAATAAATCTATTGAAACGTCCCAGCGAAAGACGTGGAACAAATGGCTTCTGGTCTTTATTACAGGCATCGGGGTATGATGAATCGAAAAATGGTTAATGTAGCAGAATGGGATTGTTCCCAGGAAACAACAGAGAATGAAGACAAAAAGAACGGATTAAAAAAGAAATGGATTAAGGGAGTTCCAATTAGTTTGTTTTTATTTAGGTATCTCTCAGAGGAAAAAATCGACCAGACTCTATATTTCCTTTACCTTAGGTATTTTTAGAAATAAAAAATTCTGTAAAAAATGTTTTGATTGTTTTACAATAAAAAATTGAATTAAAATAACTAAATGAAAAATATTTTTTTATATCAGCTGCTCTTCACATAGATGAGTATTATAAGAACTTTAGGACGACTTGGCCAATTTCAAACAGACCTACTACAGATTCCTATCTCATTAGCTTTTCTTTTTTGGGGAGTGTTATGAGATATAACACGTGATGATGTTATGAGATGTGAGCACGATATATAGATAAACTTCGATGAATCTTGGTGCATAGGTTTCTTTTAGTCTTGCTAACTATTCCTTGTTCAGTCTAATCAGTGTGAAAGTAGGGGTTATCAGCCCTCTAGAACAACATGGCCAATAATATTGAAGCATTGGTTTTTTAACATGTAATTTTTATTGTAAGGAAACACTTTTGTTTTCTGTAAAACATATTCTCTTCTATATTTCTGTATAACTGAGGAAAATGTTTAATTTAATGTTGACATTACTTTAAAGCTCAAATTGTGTGCAAAAAAGATAATTTTTCCTGATAAACAGTATAGCTGTGCAATAAGCAGGAAAAGAAGGAGAAAACTGGCAACAGTCAAATGAGCTGAACAGACCAGACTTGCCGTTTCTTCGACCCATTAGATGTTACTGTATGACTAATATTCTTGATTCTTTTTTTCTCTTTTTTTTTTGTTATACCGTTGATTTTACGGTTATTATTAACTATTACTGATAATTGTAAATACCAATGATCTCATCAGCAAAAAACAACTGAGTAGAAAAATTATCTATATTTTTTTTCATTATTTATAAGTTGGCATAACGAAATCCTCTAAAAATACCACGCAATCAAACTGTAGGTCGGGTAGTTGGAGAAAGAATGTGCCGAAAAAGTCTGAAGTTTTACAACAGAGATCGCTGACAGGTGTAGCTATTATACAGTATAATGAGTGACAGTAGCTGGTATTTACGACGGAGAGGGGCCGACAAAGGACTGATTTACATTGAGCTCGGATAGAACAGTTATTGTACAAGCATTAAAGCCTTGTTATTGTACATGGAGTGTCTTTATGATCGTTTGTCTTCACCCTTCATTAGCTCGGCAAGAAGATATTTCACCTACATCCCGCCGAGGTAGTTTATTGGTACACAGCTCCGCGCGGTACTCCACTTGTTCCAGTCTCTATCCTTATCTTGTAAGAGTCTTTTTGTAAGCTTGTACACCCTTGAAGTACTCACCTTGGTCCAATGTATCGCATTATATCATGGCGAAGAGTTCTCTTGGTACCTACAGCGTACTAAATTATTTCGAGGCCCAGTACAGTCCTGCCCAACGTACAATAGATGAATGGAATTGGAGTCTTACTGTCTTCGTATTAGAAAATAATCCGTTGGTTGCAATCTAACCATAATATATTTATTTATTTTAAAATGTTTCAACCACTTACATCATTTACTCCTACATTACTTTGCTATACATCGTCGCTTAAAGTCCAAAAGGTCATATGTCTAAAAACTGTATTTTTGAAGAGAGCAAGAAAACTGATTTTTTCCTTATCATATTAGTTTTAATTTATATGCTTTTTGTTTTACTCATAGTTCATCATATAATGCTTATTCATCATTAGCATTATTACACATTATTCATTATTAGAATATATTGTATTATTACTAGTTCAGCATTATATCATGAACTAAGAATAAAATCTTAAGCATATAATTATAGATAAAATCATTGAGAAAAAGTCAGTTTGTTCTCCTCAAAAATAAAGTTATTAGGAATACCTTTTGCACATTGAGTAACAATGTAAGGATGCATTAGAAATGACTTTTTGTAATTTATTTAAATTTCAATTGTACCTATATATATATATATATATATATATATATATATATATATATATATATATATATATATATATATATATATATATATATATATATATATATATATATATATATATATATATATATATATATATATAGTTCCCATTACGAAAACTATATTCTAACCCTATTTCTCTACTTCTAGTTTTAATCTATATTTTGTAGTTTTAAAATCACAAGCGAATCACAGGTTTAAAACAAAAACAAAGCGATTCTCTTTCACAATTTTTTATTTAATGTAACACTAGAATATTTCATTGGAAAGTAATTCATACTGAAAAAGGTTTAACTCTGAGGTGTAAACTAATGGTGCTTAGGTATGCCGATTATTGATACTGCTAGTTGAAGATAAGAAAACTATTAAATTAAATGCAACATTGATTAAAGCCGGTAAAGAATCACGTCTGGATTAAATTAGGATAAAACTAAATGTCTAACTAAACCTCTAATCATAAAACCTCGTAAATAATTTGTAGCAGAAACGATAAAAATTTAACTGAGATATTGGTTTTATAATATCGATATTACTGTGCCGATATCATTAAGATACTGTTTTTATAATATCGATATTACTGTGCCGATATAATTAAGATATTGTTTTTATTAAGTTCATTTACAACAGTCTTTAAATATTAAGAAATAGGTTATTTCGTGTCCTTCCAATTCATTTAGTTTTTTATTTTGTTTTTTTTGTTTTTTTTAATTTGGTAAAAGAATTAACGATATTTTGAAATATTGATATTTCTGTGCCGATATAATTAAGATGTTATATCGTCATATACCGACGTCGTTAGGATATTGTTGTTATTATTTTCATTTACAGCAGGATTTAAATATTACTATCCTATTCGTTTTTTATTTATTGTTTATTTAATAAAACAATTAACAATATTTTTCTTCTTTTTTTTTTAAATATCGGTTTTCGATATTCAAATTTTCATATACCTATTGTTTTGTAAATATGAGATGGGTTGACTTGAAGTTTTGAATAAAGTACCGGAAGGAAACAACAGTCCGATTGATTCCACGAACGTAGTTTCTATGGATGTATAGTTTTGTTTGGGTGAGATGTTCCCATAAATTGAAGGGTTGTTAGTTTTACGGATATGGATCCAATTATTGCTTCGGTTCTTTCACGCTCACGAAAACATGTCGCGAAAATCTGTTTCTATCAAAGAAAAATTTATTTGACAAACCTAATTTAAATCAAAAAGATTTTGTCACGTCTAGAAACATAAGTGCTTCAAAATTTCGTAACTACCATTAAACAAAAATCTGATGTGGACACCGCATGACTTCCTTGTACGCCTATTAAACTATAAATCGGTGGCTTCAAAAAGTGATCCTGAGTTTAGTTACTACTAGTTTCCGAAGATGGCAGAATCTCAAAAACGACACTCGGCGCCACGACGTCTATTGTCGTCCATCTGTTGGCATACACACGCCATTATAAAAATGTTAATAACGGTTATTACGTGCCATGAAACGTATTTATCCATGAAAAAATCGATATGTGATTTTTAGCACGATTCGCATTCCTCCCTTCTATGAAGGCGGTAGGTAAAAAAAAACAAATAGTTTCAGGTAAATTACCACTTCCGGCTATCTAGTTTTAACTATTTATATTGATACAAAGTCTTATATACCAGATTTAAGATGTTTTACATTATATTTTAATATGTTTTTTCATGTTTATTTCGACCTTCAAGTAATGTACCATATCTGGCTAGCTAATTTTAACCAAAATCTAGTATATTATTTATATATATACAAAACTTTTGTATATAGTATTTGAGAGGTTTTACCTTTATTTTAATATAATTTTTGATGAAAATTTATTATGACCTTCTAGTAAAGTACTATATCCGGCTAGCTAATTTTAACCAAAATCTAGTATATTATTTATATTGATACAAAACTTTTGTATATACTATTTGAGAGGTTTTGTATTATATTTTAATATAATTTTTGATGGATATCTATTATGAACTACAAGTAAAGTACCATTTTCGGTTTGCCAATTTTATCTAAAATCTAGTGTTTTATTAATATTAATAAGGAATATAAGTTTTATATACTAAGTTTGAGAAGTTTTGCATTATATAATAATATAAGTTTTGATGAAAATCTATTATGACCTTTAAGTAAAATACCACTTCCGGATTCCCAATTTTAACTTAAATATAGTATGTTATTTCTGTTATTATATAAGTTTTACATTCTAAATTTGAGAAGATTTGCATTAATGAAAATCTTTTATGACGTTCATGTAAAGTACCACTTCCGGTTTGCCAAATTTAGCTTAAATTTAGTATGTTATTTTTATTAATATAAAATTTTTGTATTCTAAATTTGAAAAGTTTTCTTTATATTTTAATACAATTTTTGATGAAATTCTATTATGACCTTCAATTAAAGTACCACTTCTGGTGATCATGTAGTGACCTAGAAGGGAGGTGCACAACTAGATTTTACAGTAGTCCTAGATACAAAATTTTAACTTTCTAAGGTAAACCGTTTTTGATTTATGCGAGATATGAACGAACGAATGTACATACAGATTTCATGACGAAACTAATCAAAATGGATTCAGGAATGGTCAAAATGGATATTTCCGTTAAAATCTGAAAACCGATAATTACAATACTTCATGTACTGCGTACTAGGAAGTAAAAAAAAAAACGGAACGAGGTTTCTACGGATGACTGAACCAATAGGAAAAATATTAGATGTGCCAAACACATAGCACTTGAAACCATCGTGAAACATTGGTTCATCCACCAAGAGAAATAAGAAGTTTTACTGGTTTAGATGACGACCTTGTGACCAACGAAGTTTTAAGCATTGATGCAGCGATTGATGATAATAAATTATCGTAAGAAATAGAAAATGAAGAAGAGAAAAGAATGAAACGGAATAGGTGTTTTGAACGAGTCGCAGACGAATAAATAAATTAGATAATGCTGTTTTAAAAATATATCATGTTGCTTTAAGCAAAAACAAAAAGAAATTGATGATTACTTTAAACCAGGTATATTTTATAGTTTTAAATCCTTTTTTTCCCGCTACATTTGAGCACCTCCAGCGGCCCCCTTTGGGTCAAATGAGCTTAAATTCGGTATGTAGGGCTTTCTTCAAGGCAGAACGATACCTTTAAAGAATGGATATATTAGAGTCAAAATTTCGGTATGTTTACCTGAAATTTCGGGGTTTTTTAAGTTTTGCGCATCGCTACAGCTTCACCATATTAGTTTATAGTGCTGAAAATTTGTATGTGAATTGAGTTGGTGTTGGGGAAGTATTCTTTGGGGGTCTCGACTTGGTGCCCCCACTCCCCTGGGTTTTCCGATTTTTTAAAACATTTGCGCACCTTTAAAGCTCCTCCAAGTTAAGTTAAGGGCTTTCTTCAAGGCAGAACGATACCATTACAGAATGGATAAATTAGAGTCAAAATTTCGGTTTGTCATTTTCGGTATATGGTCATTTCATATGTAAATTTCGGTATGTTAGGTGACTGTCTTTTGTGGGTCTCAATTTATTTCTTACTTCTCCGTTTTTATATTTTTTTAACTGGAAAATACGACTTTAGTGACGGAGTTTTACTGCTCATGGATTTTTTTTATTTGTAGTTTAAATCATTTTTTTAAGTTATCATTTTCTGATTACAATGTTTTCCCACTTATGGCGCTGTTTTTCTCTAGGTCCTAGGAGGTGTTGTAACTAAGTCTTACTGTATGTAGTGCATTTGACCCAAGGAGGAATGAATCCACTCTGGAATATAGTAAGCTATACCTCGCGGAAGTGCCGATTGCGTACCCTGTTAATATAATTAAAATAACGGCATGGAGGTAGATTGCTCAGATTTCATTTATACATAATCAAAGCTTAATAAAAGTGGAAGTCCACCTGGAAATAAGCTATCTGTAGGGGGCTGAGAAACGTATTCACTAGTAAGAGAAATTAAAAAAAAATTAAACTTTAATAAGTCTTCAATATCTTCAAGAGCTAAACAATAAATTTTATAATAATTAATTATTTTTCTAAAAAATACACCGTTTTAATTCTTACTATCTTATTTGGCAACGTTTGTCCATTTTCAAAGCCATTTATTTTTAATTTTCCCATCTATAATTACATTTAGAATAATTAGCTACATTTCTTATCCAACACTTTGATTACTTTATACTATGTAAAGGTTGTTTTATTATTTTACAAATCTATTTCCCTACAAATTTTGTTTGTTTTTAAAATTTAATTTGATGTTTTTAATAAAGTATGTTTAATTTTTGATATTTTAAAATCGTTTTTACATTAATTTGTTAGATATTAAATAATTAATAATAATTGATATTACAATTACAGACTTTTTGAAACAATGGCGAATGATGAAATAAATAAATAAGAGCAAAAATACAAGTAGTATGTTTTTATTATGCTAAAAATAAAAAGGAATAATAGAGAAGTAAGATTTATTCGTTATTTAAGGTCGGTATTCTGAAGTCTTAATTAAAAATACAAAAATAAATATAGGGTAATAGTCTTGCAATCTAAACGTAATTAAAAAATCCATATATAGTATAAAGTAATAAAAATGTTGGATAAAAAATGTAGCTAATTGTTTTTAATGTAATTATAGATGATAGGATAAAAAAGCTTTGAATATGGATAATGATCGTCCAAAACGTTGCCAAAGAATAGAAGAAGCTAGTAAGAATTAAAAAGGGTGCATTTTTCTTGAAAAATAAATGATTATTATAAAATTAATTAGGTGAAAGTATAAAATGCTAGTTGACAGTGGAACAAGGATCGAGGACATGTATTCAGCCTTAAAGACTCTCCAAAGGCCATAAAGCTCAATATATTCTTCCACTCACAACAGATAATCCTTATCTATATTGAATATTCATGTTAAGGATACGAATGGGCATTTAAGCTCAATTGTTGGCGTATTTTTTCATCTCATACTGGCAAAAAATATTGTTATCATTTGAGAGGATTAAAATAGTCGTTAAAATAAAATAAAAGGAGTAGCGAACCCGAAGGTTCGATGCCGTTACCACCGACCGCTATTTACAAACCTCCGTCCGAACCCAAATCCGTAAGATCACCCTTAACGCAGTCCTCCCACTCCCACGTTTCGGTCTACCCCGAAACTTTTTAGGTATTCGATCTTCACTAAGCCCAACGACTTCACAAGCCCATCTCAACCATCACGATGCTATCACTCCAATTATATTAACTGTGTGCACGCCCCGCAATCCGTGTTGTGTAATCTCCTAAATTCTCCTGTAGACTCATCCTTTTTCGGACCAAGTGTTCTACGCAATACCTTATTCTCGGAGAGCTTTAGGCGTTGTTCTTCCTTCAAAGTTAGCAGCCACATTTTCACATCCCTACTGAACAGTAGAAAGGATAATAGTTTTGCAAATTCTAACTTTTAAGTTTCTGGACTAATGGCGCGAGCTAAGTAATATTTAGACCAAAAAATAACAAGCGTTTTCGGCCTTTAACTTCGTCCTCATTTTCTCTTGGATTTATTATTTTCTAGTTATTATAGACTTCAAACACTTAAATTTCTCAATGTGTTCAAGCGTATGCCCTCTTATAACTATATCACCGATATCATTATTAGAAACAATATTTTACGTGCTTTTCATAAGCCCATAAGAGATACCCTGTGTGCTTGTGAAAAGCAATCATCGTAAATCGTAAAGCAAAAAATCGTAACGTGATTTAAATCTTATTTATCCAAGTATAAAGGTTTCACTTTTTTCTTTAAGACAATACAACATAGGTACTACCTGTAATATTTTTCGTTTCTGAAAAGTAGCATTTTTATGAAACAGAATTATCAAATTACTTTAATGAAATGAAAAAATAAAACTGGATGGGAGTGACGTCGAATAAGAAATAACTACATTCATCTGGATCGAATATTCAATCATTAAATAATAATTTTATCAATTTACAATGGAAAATTGTGAACCAGAAAAGATGCAAGAAGTTACTACCCACCCACACGTAAATATCCACCATCACCTGAATAGCAGCTCGAGACAACTCCTCGGCATTGTGCAATACTACCATTAACTAAATGGAATGAGTAAATCACAGAGCTCTAGGAGAAGTAAAATAAGATAATCGGTTTGTTTAGTGGCGGTTGGTTTGGGATTAAGTACCACTTTGTGGCCCATAACCTGCTCTTATTCCTCACAGCAGATCTTATCTCTCGGAAATGTCCGCTATTGTCTGTTTGAAGCGCAACCTCTTCTCCCCGATGACTGCTATCCGCAAGATCCGCGGTCGATGTGGAAGTATGCGGTTAGTCATAGCGCACCGTTTCACCGCTACTTCTCAAAAGTACACTTTACAACGCGAAATATTGCAGTAGTTGGCTCTGGGACGGAAGTGAGAAGAAATTGACAGCAGACCCGAGGCGTTTTCATGAATACCCAACAGCTACGTGCACACAGTGATTTTTCAAGCCTGTACTTGGTTGGGAACCGGTGAAGTGAATGGCATAGGTGACTATAGAGTAAAAGTAGATTTCGACTTCCATGTACAAGCATTATTTTATGGTTATCATGTGCATATAAATTGTTATTATTATTTAAAATAATATAATAAAGATTCATCACCTAGACGAATTTATAGAGTTCACGGAAAAAAGCTCTTAATAAACTAATTCCGTTTGTTAAAAAACTACCAAAGATCATAATGCTCATCTATTATACAAGCACAACCAAAACCGCAAAATTAATCGTTAAACAACGGATATTACTTTACCTGCATCTCTTATCCAGATGCCTTATTTTATAACTTTCATGATTGCTTATTATAATTTTCATAATATTCTTGCTTGATTTGTTTTGTTATTTTTTCATGGGTGTATTGGTGCCCATTCCCATCCTATAAGTCATCCTGAAAAAGACACATACATTCTGTAAATCACTACAAACGCGCCCTGGTCCAGGATGTTATGCATATTATGCTGAACCAACAATAAAATGGAAAGCATATAATTAGAGATCAAATGACAAGACAAAAATCAGTCTTGTTCTTCCCCTAAAAAATGCCAATTTTAGACAAAGGAAATTTTGCACTTGAGTGATGAATGGCTGTAGTTGCCATAAAGTACATCGATTATAATTTAAAGACTTATGGAAACCCGAAGGATCTAATCCGCAAGTTCAGCCTTAGCGCAATTTTCCCATCTACGATTTATTGTAAACCTCAGACGTTTAGCTGTCGGTTCAGCACTAATTAACTCTAGCGATTTTTTATAACAACTTCACATGCCCATTTTTACCGTCGCGATGCAGTTACTTTAATTATATTTACAGCGCACCTGTCTCGCAATTCCACGTTGTGTAGCCTCATCAATTCTCCGTTCAATTCATCATTCTTCGGATAGAATATCCTACAAATATTTTTTTTCAAAGACCTTTTAAGGAGTTGTTCTTGCTTGGACGTTATCAACCACAATTCGTATCAATAAAGGACAATAGGAAGGATAATAATCTTGTATTTTCGTCTACTTGCCATTTTTC
The DNA here is from genome assembly GCA_948150685.1 of Rhaphigaster nebulosa. NCBI lineage: Eukaryota > Metazoa > Arthropoda > Insecta > Hemiptera > Pentatomidae > Rhaphigaster > Rhaphigaster nebulosa. The sequence goes on along the minus strand of OX411310.1, from coordinate 100,960,005 downwards.
TGCTAAGACAAAAATAATATATGAACATTGAATAAACTCCATGAAGGAAAAACAAAAGGACAACTGACCAATGTAGCAGTAGTGGTTTTCAAACCTAAAACTGAATTTAGGGTTTTCATAAAACATTCAGTCGTTCGGAATCTATGATAAATATCGTTTATAAAGTAACTATTTAATTAATTTTTTTTTTCTGTTCGGAATACTCACTAAGCGATCCGCGACTGGTTGCTGTCGACTTTGATAGCCATATTACTGAACTATAGTGGCGAAGAGAAGGCTGTATAAATGAATGAAAGGAGTGACTACTGAATGGGAGCCACTAGATAATATCGTGTTCTCACGTCACTGATACAGCTCGTGACTATAGCACGCTTTCCAACTCACGCCTCATTCAAAAGGCACCTCCCTGACAGCACCAGCACCTTCCCATTGTATTGTCTACTCGTCGCTAAACTATCCATTTCAAGGATAATATTGTTAAAAAGTTGAGAATTGAAGTAGAGATTAATTCTCTAAAAATGTATTCATTGCCATTTACAACTGTAATTGAAAAAATCTGGTGCGGTGCGCGCATCACACAACTTTCCCTTACCGTACTCTAATAATTATCTTTTTAATATAATTTTAAAGAGTTCACATAAACACTGCTTCTAATAAATTCAGCAGCTCTCAGTACAATAAAACAGTTTTTTAAACAATTATAGTACAGCAATTCTGTACACTACCTATATATTTTAAGTTTGTCAAGTTGCAAATATATTTTAAAAGTTTGTGGTTTAGTTTTCATGGAAACATTTTCTTAAGTAGAAATTATTAAGTTAATTTCCGCTTTTGTATTCTTAAATTACTTTGTTACAGAGCGTATTGTTTACAACAGATTGGCGGATTGGTGGGAGGAGGTTCCGTCGGATCCGCTCGGTTATCCATCTATTTTATGCCCCTCATAAAATACACTGTATCTTTGCTAATACTGGTCCGATTTTAATGATTTTTTTTTTTTTTTTTTTTTGCTTTTTAGATAATTTAATTACCGTTCGTATAATTCTGTACATAATTTACTATAAATTGCATGCTTTTTAAGTTAAGCGCAAATAAAATATTCTTTTCGTCATAACCTTTTTCCCTGCACTTTTTCGTTGATATACTGCATAAATGAAAAGTTAAACGTCTTTAAGTTGAAGACATTAGGCAATCTTCACCAAACTCGTTGGAGCCGTTTACGAGAAAATTGTAAACAATTGTAAAATCCATGATAATATAGCTAATTCCGGTTAGTCCGATGCACTGTATCTTTGCTAATACTGGTCCGATTTTGATGATTCTTTTATTGTTTTTTAGATAATTTAATTACCTTTCATACAACTTTTACATATTTTTCCGTAAAATGCATACTTTTTAAGCTATGCGCAAATTTTTTTCTCTGCAATTCCTCGGTGATTTACTAAATGAATGAAAAGTTAAAGACCTTTATGAAAAATAATTTAGGCAAGTTTCATCAAAATCGTTAGAGCCGGTTTCGAGAAAATTGTAAACAATTGTAATATCCATGATATAATTACCATTTCCGGTTAGTCCGATGCGCTGTATCTTTGCTATTATTGGTCCGATTTTGATAATTCTTTTTTTGTTTTTTAGACGATTTAATTACCTTTCATTTAAGTATTTAGATAATTTACCATAAATTTTACGCTTTTGAATTTATGCGTAAATAAAATATTCTTTTCATCATAACTTTTTTCCCGCATTTCCTTGGTAATGTACTACATATATGAAAAGTTAAAGGTCTTTATGAAGAAGAATTAAGGCAAGTTTCATCAAAATCGTTAGAGCCGTTTTCGAGAAAATTGTAAAAAAGTGTAAAATCAATTATATGAAGTGACACTTCCGGTTAGTCGATGTTGACGAAAATGTTGCTGTAACCATCACATGCATGTGCCAACCTTAAATACATAATTTCAGTATCGTGCAACTTTTCGTTTTTGAGCTAGACTGTTCACATACACACAGACACACAGACCATTTTGCGAGACTTGGTCATTTGGACTCGAATTCGAAAATTTTCATGTTCGCAATATTTCCCCTTACTATATACTTCGTATATACGTAAGGGAAAGTTAAAAAAAATGAGTAGTGAAATAAAATTAGCACTGTCTGGTTAATATGTCTAACTTAATATCTCAGATGTAGATTCAAATCTATAAGCTGATTTAATTTTGTTTAACTATTCAGGCTTACAGCGCTTTTATTTTCTTAATTTATAAAACATACAACATTAAGAATTAGTAGTTAAAAATATAATCAAAATAGCGTTCCTTTTACAAAACTTCTAACCAGAATTCAATGGACATTCGTATGCACAATTTCAATTTAATAGTATTATCGAAACCATAAATGTTTGTTAGAAAATTTGGAATTTTAAAATATTTATTAAAAACTTTATGATCATACTTAATGGTCTTTTTTAATTTTTTTTCTTGAGGATTCTTTATTTGCAAAAGTAAAACCCCTTATCTAGCGACAACTGTATCAGAACTAGACCGATCTTCAACAACTTTGTTATATTGAACTGTATCATTCTCGGTTGATTCGTTGTCGAAATACTTTTCACTTTTTCGGCGCGAGGCTGCAAATTTTCTTTACATGAATTCTCAGCTTAAATATTTTCCCAGGCTCAGATAAACATGATAAGCATTTTTTTATATTATATTAGGAACCTACGATTATAGGTAAAAATTAAGTACTATTCTTGAGATTGTTTTAAAATATTTTATCGCTAGAATCTACAGGGTTTTTTTCTGCCATTGAACATTTTCTAAGTAATTTTTAATAAATAAAAAATATCAGAATTATATTTACTGGGAGATATTTGCTGAAAAAAAAATTCAAAATTCAAAAATTGGTTCAACATTAACTCGAAGATGCACGTAGAAAATACAGACCATCTTTTTTTATTAATCTTTTTCTTTTATTTGTTGACTTATGCAAACAAATTAGCAATAATAAAAATTAAAACTTCGATAGAATTTAAAATTTATTATCTATCGTCAAACGATTATTAAATAAGTCAACTAAATAGTGTAAATTTTGGCTTGTGGCTCTTTGTACGCCATCATACCGAAATCATTTGGTATTTCTAGATATCGCTCAGCGAATCCAGAGAAAAAATGAAATCTGCTACAAATTTACATTTAGAGAACTGAAAAATTATTAGCTGGTCGACATAGTAGCAGCATTCCACTTTCAAAAGAATAAAAGAAAAAAAAAAGTCCAAGTTACTGGACCTAAACTAATTTTCAGTTCCACCTTTCGACACGGTACTCAATTAACAGCTTACTGACTCCCAGCCGGTAACTGACACCTCGGCATCCCACTGTATTTATATAAGCATTCTTAGCCGCCCGACAACGTACAATTAACCTTACCTCTGATGGAGAAGTCTAGAAGGATTAATCGTCCTTTTGATCGAGGAGGTATGAGGTTATCATTGGTGCAACAACACTCGGAAATTCAGTTTGCTTACTCTTGAGTCCGATTTATGAGTTTTATTATGGAGATCATTTAGCATATTCATAAGACTTAAAAACACACCTAGAAGCATTAAAAAAGGAAGCAAATTATAGAAATAAAATATTAAAATTTTCATATTGAAAAAGTTTGTTGATTATTTGGTTTCAAGAATGGGTATATCACCGCCCTCAATTAATCCTCTTTTGCGCTGATTCTCTTTCTAATGACTATTCCGGTGCTGAAAACTGGAGAATGTGAATCGTCCTGTTTTTAACACGAACTCCCCTCAAATTCATTGCAATATTTATTAAGTGTACAGCTAATCCTGCAAAGGTAAATCCGCAAAACCATAAATATAGGAAGAAACGTCTTAATCATTTCTTGACGGTAGTTGGTAAGAAGGTACAACAGCTAGCAAGAGCAAATAGATAAAAAGAAAAGATTTAAACTATAATGTCGGCCGGTCGGTTCTTTAATCCAAGGGATGAGAGGGAGTAAGACTTTAAAATGGACTATAATGATGCTAAGTATAGAGGAGAAGGGTGCACTATGCGAACCGAATTCTAGGCGTGCTGGGTAGTCTTGCTCCGGGCTGAATCGTGATCTTCTTTATCTCTTCGGCGGCTGGCACTCTTCAAGATGCTGCTACTGAGTGCCTCCACCTACCATGGCCAATGCCTTGCCTTCACGATGGATGGTACCAAGGCGTTATATTTCATAACAGGATAGCGTAAAGATATTGGAGACTTTAATGTGAATTCGGATGGAATCGATTTACTATTGATCAAATATTTTCCTAACGGTAAATATTGGGGAAGTTTTTTTTTTTTTTTTTTTTTTTAATATAATAAAGTACTTTAATGAATAACGACACTATACAGTTTGCCACACTCAAGCGCAATGAGTATTAGAATTCCAAGTTTCTATTCATACCATATATATTCAAAGTGAAAAAACAATTAAAATAAAATAAACAAATTAAAATAAATAAATAAACAAAAAGGACATATATATATATATATATATATATATATATATATATATATATATATATATATATATATATATATATATATATATAAAGATAATTATAATTTAAAAATATGTGCATCACAAATTAATTAGATAGATAGATAAATGGAGAAGTTAGATTAATATATTTTTCACAACTTTAACATCTATTTTTAAACAACTTACAATTCTAATAATCGGATGTTGTATTATATTTTGTTGCGTTGATAATGTCATCACCATCTCGTTGCTACTACAGACTCTATCAGGTCCTGACTTTCAACTGCAACAATCTCCACATGTTCCAGTCTCCTGCTAATCCCATTCGCTGTTCCACTGTGCGTGTATTATTATTTTTTATTTTTTTCACCCATGATATATTATAGATAATTGTTGGGGACCATATTTGTTTAACTAAAAATTGCATTAATATATTTTAGAATTTATTTGATTTCCAATATCTCATATTTATGCAAACTTATGCCCGTTATTCTTGGTTTAGCAAAGGAAAAAATTATTGAAGAAAGGAAAAGAAGATATATTATAATTTTATAGGTGGATTTTTACTATTATTATATTTTAAAATTTATGGCTGACTGTTTGTAGAGGACAGTTGAGGAGTTAGCATTACCATAAAGTAAATAGAGGCGGTGAAATAGCGTGAAGAGGAATTTATGAAATAAAAAAAAAGAAGGGTTGGATGGACGGCTGACTGATGAGGGAGCCCGAGGTTATTACATTGACAGCTCCGATAATAACAATTCCTCCTAACCGCTTCAATAAATAGCAATCTTGTTCCTCCTTTCTATAGCAGCCAACATCCTTGGTAATTATCTACTTTTTGAGTAATATCAACATCTGTAACAGGTGCGTATAACAACTGCACTCTGTGCTTAGCCAAATACACCGAAATTTACTGCTTTAGATTTTTATTTTTAGTTTATATCTGCTGTATTGTCCAAGCCTCTCTATTGGAAAAATCGGCAAATATAAGGGCCGAGAAGTCCGGACCCTTTTTTTTTTTCTATTAGGGCATAATTTTGATGACAATAAAGTCTTGAAACGTCGCCAAAATAAAGTTGTATTTATTGAATGAACCTCACGAAACTAAAAAGAAAACCTTATATATATATATATATATATATATATATATATATATATATATATATATATATACTTATATAAAGAGCAAAACTCAAAAAAAGACATAAATTAATTGCTAGAAAACAATTGGAAGATTCCAAAACGCGCATAGCTTTTTTTCTGCTTTTTCTCGAAGTTGTACTATTCAATAAAATATAAAGGAATTTAAGGAGAAGATTTTAGACATTTGATTAAAATCGTTAGGGGCCTTTTGACGCTATAGTCTATACAAAAACTGGTTTTCAACTATTGCGCACAGCGTCTCCGATATGGTATAGAGGCATCGGGGGAAAAAATTCTACAAGAAAAAAAGCAACAAAATTGGTTCACCGGTTCAAGAGATAATCGTTGCACACACGCACCAATGACTGAAAACGCGTTTTGTCTGACTCAAGATGTTCTGAAACGCATAGATCCGATGAAAACTGCAATAAACCATGTGGTAAGGAAAGTAAAAAATCGTAACATATTTTATATTTCAGAGTAGAACTTTAGGTATGTAGAAATGATCGGTACCCTAAAAAATTGAGTGCTCCAATTGTACTTTTTTATTTTTTTTTTAGATAAAATAAATTAATAGCTCTTAAAATAAATTATAAGGTATCTATGACTAACAGTATTTTAATATCGGTTTAGTATTAAAACATTTCATATTATACCAACCTAATTTTTATTGGCGTATTTGTGCAGTGTTAATTTCATGCTGCTTCATTTAATTTAATTATGCATTGCCTATAATAAAACTGCAATCAAGTCTGGCTACACTGTGGGAACACATATTAGCTAAATGAGCAGATATTCTTCCTCTAAATATATATAATTATTAAACTTTAAAATTAAATTATACGAAATTATCTCTTGAAAAATTTTGCGCTGGATTTGATTTATGAACATTTAATGCATGTCATTATAAATGCAACTTTAAATCCCCAGGGATATTTTAATGGAAGTCAACTCTATATAATTACCTTTGGATGAATGATTTCAATTAAATTTATCGGTATAAAATGATAATGCACTTTGCCGTAATAAATCAAGATTTTTGTGACGTTTCTTGATCTCTCGTTCACCTCCTTTTAGTCTTCTTTTGCATGCTAGTATTGATCATTTTTACTATAGGGGGGTTCTGTCCGTTTAATTTGTAATGAAATCAAGTTGGCACGTGTAAGTCAGTACATTAGGCAGTATGAAATGTACGAAAAAACATAATTTTCAAACCCACCAACATGCGGTTCATATTTTTAGTAATATTTTTGGTAATTTATAATTATAATTTTTTATCCAATTTTCATGTTCATGCTTAAAACTTACGCCCAATTAGGTGATTATCTGCCTTCTTATTAAATCCCCACTGAAATAAAATTCTGCGTTCGCCCCTGGCTGTATTGGTGGCAAACCAAGGAGCTTTTATAATAATTCTCTTTTTTTTTTCTTTTTTTTTTATTGGAATGTTTGAAATCATTGTATGTGTGTTACTTTTGCAATCCTGAAACTTCTTTTGTTCGACCAAACTGCCTTAAGTAAGTATGCATATGTAGACAGCAATGAAATTTTTTATAATATTTATAATAATATATAATTTAATTTTGTAACGTTGCGTTATTTTTTTTAAATGTGTGTGACACAGGTCGGACTCCTATCAAACATTAGTCCTGCGTAGTTTATTTTGTCTCTGTACGGTATTTATATATCATCGAGGTTTGTGCAAGGGCATGTTTCACTTCTTGGTATAAATTTGATGCTTTCACATTTGCCATAGTTCATTATGAAAACAGGTTAACACAATTTAATATGAACAACCATGTTGGAATGCAATAGATGTAAAATGTATACTATGAAAATGAAATCTTTTATTTTTACTTTGCATTCAATGGGGAAGATCGAAATATCTCATTAAAGTTAGTTAAAAAAAAATAGATATAGGTATGTTATTAAATAAAAAAAATAATATACAATTCCAATCAGTCGTATCAAGGTTTTTCTTCTATTGTTTAACTATAAACGGAATGTCACAACACAGAATATTCCGAGTTTTCTAAAATGTGTAGTGGTTTAGATAATTTTCCTGGGTAATGGCTTTTGTCTAATAGTCGGTTTTTCAATATAATCATTTTTTAAACGGTTTTACGAAATGTTCATCAAGGGGCTATAAGCTTTTGATGAAAGGAGGTGGCAAGGCGTGTCCGGGAGACGTGATATTAAACAAGCTCAATAATGTATGTAAATAAAGTGTTAATTGGTGTTTTTTGCCGCCGCTTGATGGGGCCGAAGGAGTTAGATAAAGCGAGATAAGGATGTGGTAGACGGAGAGATAACATCGTGTATACTCTCCCTTCGTGTCTTTTGACGTCCTATCATAATATTTTTACTTATTCATTCAATCAACACTGAGGGATGTCTTGTTCTTTTTGTGAGGTGGAGGAATTGCTGGGAGCCGAAAAGATACCAGATCTAAGCCTGTGGCTTGTTAACACGTATGACAGCTTGGAGTGTTGGTCATCAATTATATTCTCTTAATTGATCCGATAAATTATAACGCTCAATATAATATTGTATTTGTAAGCCAATAAGAGCCTCGATAATAACGGTCTACATCAGTATATGGTGCACATAATTTCATGTTATATATATTTTAAATTTCTCAAGTTTTCTCAAGTGCGATGAATGTATGGGGACCTAATTGTAATTAGTTCATTATCCCTATACTTTGTCCTTAGACATGCCACAAGCTGTAGGTTACACATGCGTAATTTTATGGTAAATATAATCCACTTTTTCAACCCATATTCCAGTGCAGGAGAATCATCTCTCCTCATATACTATGAAGATAAAGAGGGATCTTGTGAATGAAATAGAGTATTTGCACTGTTCTATCGCACGTATCTTTCTCCCTCCCAGGACAAACTTTTAAATCTCCCTGCACTAGCAGAAGAAAAGGATATTTTTAGCTGCCTAATTATTTGCCAATACTGCAAGAGTTTGCTACCAGAAGAAGGCGCTTGTTAATATTTGTTTACAAAATATTTGATAATCAAATTTTTAATAATTAATAAAACTATAAATATTCTTATTTTTCTGTTGTAATAGAAACATATCACATTTTTCCAAATATTTTATTATATCTCACATTGAAATAATAACCTTTCCTCCCCTCTTTTTATATAATTTTGATTATTTGTTAACATTTATACTTTATGTTGTAATTTTCATTATGTATATTATATAATTATCTTGATATACTTTTTATACTCCAAAATCTTCATTCAAGAAGTTATTATAATTACTAGCTCTCATGTATTTTATTATATTTTTCATATCATTCATTACCTTTCTTTCTATATTTTCACAGTGTTTTAAATCTCTTTCAGTATCTATTAACATATTTTTCTTTGTTTTTTATTATTCACATTATGATTACATATTTTTCTTTATACTTCATTTTATCTCATCATACTGTCTTGTCTTACGGTTTGTTATATTTTATTACTGTTATTCACTACTGTCCCTGTTCTTACCTCTATTATTATGTTGGTTTTTTCTTAGCCCTGACGATGGCCTAAAACTTAGACCGAAACGCCGAAACACAATGAAATAAGTTTTTTCTTATTTGTGTATTTCTTCATTGACCCCTAATCAAGCTTCTGCTACATATTCTGTATAACGCTACCAGAAGTCTGATGTAAGTTCATAATTTAAAATAATTATTAACGTGCTAATAGTGGATAGCATCTCAGGCCTTTGCCAACTACTGTCTTATTTCATTAATCAGATATCACATTCATTTATTGTATTTTGAATACTGTTTTAAATTTCGATAAATTAAAAAAAAAGTTCACAATCGCGATATTGTAGAGTCACAAGTAACTGATTTTTCAAAAATCGTTATAACCTTGCCAGAATAGTCAAGTGAGATCAGGTTTCAGCAAGCGTTCCTGCATGGAGAATGATAAGAAGCCGCAGCCAGTACATGAGCCATCGGCAGTTATTCCAATTTTTGCTGAGTAAGAAATGTTAGTCGACGTGACCTGATGGTCTTGTAAGAAGAACAAACTTGCTCATTAAAGTGCGTAGTACTTAGTAAGCCCACAGGTTAGCCAACTGTTGATGTTCTGATAGAGACTTTAGTAATGCCTGGCTAAAGGCCAGGATGTGTAAGTCTTATAACTCTTGACGCGCTGAATTATTGCCTTTCACACTATGTAATTTATTCTCTGTAAAAGCTTTATTATATTCACTATATTTATAAAATGGTATAAAAAGTTTTAAAAAAAAATGTTCGACTCTGTCTCCGAATGAGCGAATATGTAGATGCAGAATATGAGCGAACGTTTTAATTATTTCAGAAACTTCGTAATTTATTATTAAAAAAAAAAATTGGTAGATTTACGATTAGACTTTATTCGAACAGTCACGACTCTCATCTTTACTTTTCTTACCATATAGGTAATGAATGTATTGTAATCGGATTAAATTTCCGATGCGTAGTTTTCAACAGATCTATACCTTTCAGAACCCTCTGAGTCCAAAACAAATTATGAAGAAAATAAAACGTTATTTGCGCATCTCAAAAAGTGTACATGATCGCTACAAAATCATTCGAAAGTTAATTAAATGTCCTACAGAAAAAAAGAAGAAAAAAAACATCCAATCGGTCCAGTATTAGCAGAGATATAGTGTTTTGAACTTTGTACACATGTTTTAAAGTATAATGTTCCTATGGACACTGGTTCGCCTTAGTGTATTTTTTTGATTACTCGAAATCTAAAAATTTCCCAAAATATTCCAGATAATTTGAAATTTCAAAATATTTGAAAGATAATTTGATTGTCTACAAACCTAAACATAAAAAAAAAAATAATTGGACTTATATGTGGAAAAATATAGCAAATATTTTGTGTTGGACTTTAACCCAAAGTGGTAAGGATCTTCTAAACATAGTGTCAACATTATGAGTAGGTATTGAAACCACTATCCGTCAAGACTTCTGTTGATATTTAGCATTATCAACCCTGGAGGGTTGGTTATAAGTTAAATAAAATAATAAATAGTTTTTCGTTTGCGGTAATTGAGAAATAATCAACGAACATTAAAATTTGCAACTGATTTTTACTTTCATTTACCTGTGTACGAAATCTATAGTAAGGAAAAGGTATTGTGATCGTGAAAATTTTGAATCCGAATTTTCAACGAAAATACATGTTTTTAGGTCTCCTGATTTTGATCTTATTTGGTAAAATAAAAAAAAAAAAATAAATAAAAAGAAAATAAAGTCTCGCAAAATGGTTTGTGTGTGTGTTATGATCCGACTCCGATAATAATTATCGGACCGTGTGAAAACGATTTTGATTTAACTCGTCATATCAATGTATAATTAAATGGTCTATATATATCAGATAGGTCTTATTACTATTAGGAAACAGTCTGACTGGGCTTAAATGCCGAATTTTCAAAATAGCTCCCTCTAAAGTTATATGCATGTACAGTTCCTCTTAACAAACTTACCATTCATTTTGTTTATTTGAAATAATTAACCGCCTATCATTGTTAGCAGTACTAAAATATGAATAAGCTATGAAAGAATTATAATTAAAAAATTAAAAAAAGGAACTATAAAAATATCCCAGGTTGAAAGCAAATTTCAAGAGAAGTAATATAGATGTATATGCCCGTGGAAAGCTAAAAAATATAGAAAAATTAACATCTATCGTATAAAGTTGTAGAAGGTAATGGACAGTGATGAAAAACGCATAAACGTAAGTAATTGTTGTAGTTAATAATTTCAAATTTTATGTTAAAAGTGAGTCGTCACTTATCCCTGATGATAAATTTAATGTGTATTTTATTTTAGGCCGCACCTTCAACAAAATTATATCCTATATTTTTCTTTCGTTTGCCTGCTCCATTAAGACGAAGCCATGAGGAATATTAGAGTGAGCTTAATCAAATAAACCTTAAATCTAGCTATGTCCACATCGTTAAGATGACACGGAGGGATAAGGTATAAAGTCGCCTCATGAATATGCATAAAAAGAATAAAAAATTAATTGCCGGAATCTCCGCAACAGTCCCTCCAAACCGTTCATCAAGGTGAGAAAATTTTAATTGATACATCCAGTGTTTAGTTAATATTCCCATTGTCGGTTTCCAATGTCGGTCTCCAAGGTTATTGATGGCTGATGGCTAATCTCTATGTAAAACAGAGCCGCCCCAAATGAAACTTATTATATTATTTATTCATTACCCTACGGGAAGAGTTTGGGCTATTACTGAGGGGCTGTTAGATTGATGCCGGGGCTACCTTCAACACCTCTCATCAGCGCGGGTAGACAGTGCATACTAATTTCTTGCCTAAAAACACGCCTAATAAAAGTCCTATTCGACAAATTTATATTTATTATCTCTCAGGAATTTCCTCTTCTTCCGAGGAGCATTAAGTCGAGAAAAACACCTCCACCCTCGTCTCTTCGATCCACGCCAACTTTACACCGACAATATTTCAACCGCTAGTTTGAACAGGACCCATCCACCGTAGCTGTAAATTATCCGTGGAACTGGCAGTAAATCCATTCGTAGTTAAACATCTAAATAGGGTGTTTCTTCCACGACGGTCGTATAGGATTCTTCGAGGTCTAAGGTGGATGTAATTTATTGTACGTTTACGACTATTGAGAAAGAAAAAATATTCTTCATAACATAAAACTGATTGACTTGAAATAGAAAGGAGCAACTTAGACATCTCACTCTTAAATTTTGCTTAGTTTACTATACCATTATGTAAATCAATTTAATAAACTTAAGTTTTGAGCTCTCCAATGTCAACAAACAATCCTCCCAAAAGTAGAAAAACAAACCGAGGAGATAACAAAAAATAATCTACTTCAGGCCGCTCCTGACATTTGAGTTTTTAATTTGAGATTACAATTAAGTATCTCTAATAATAAACAGTCAATCATAGTTTTGGCGTAATTTTTACGACAGAAATTTGTCAATATAGCCTTTTAAGAGATTCTTTTTTTTTTTTCCAAATTTTGTCTTCAATAAAATGGAAGGTATTCATTCCATGCCAACTAAATTCTCCAACCATATGCCGTTCCCTGAAAAAGAATGAAGCTCTATCCGCTACTGAATTCAAATTGTGGTATTAACTTTTACAAAAAATCACACATTGGTGGACAATGTTTGTTTCCGCTATCTTTCCACCCATATAAACAAGCTAAAATAATAAAATCTCCTACTCCCATCTTTTGCAAGATAAATGCAGCTGGCTTGTGAAGAAACTACCAATTTGTTTCAAAGCAACATCAATTTTACGTTTGATGGTCTCGTGGCCATTTTCTTTTCATAGCTCTCCGAGGGTTATCAGGGGAGTAAACTGGGACGATAGGTTACGAACTAGTGGGTATAGATGTAGGTATGAGGTTTGTAGTTAAAGGAGGTATACCTATTACGGACGAAATCTGTAACGTATGTTATATTAAAGTTTTTATTGTTAATACAATAAATGTTTTAAAAAATGGCCATAGGTTGATGTTTACGCAAAGCACACCAGAAATTTTTATTGGACTATCAATTATAATTAGATAATCGAACAGCACTTGATAACTAACCGGTCGACGTTCAGTCATCATCTGGAATTAAGCACAACAATATTATCGTAATGGAAATATAATTTTTGCATTAAATCAATTAATCTATTTATATTTTAGGATTAATGGGAAATCATCTACCGATATGTGGCTCCAAGTCGAAGGATTGAGCGGAGAACAAGAAAGGAGAATTTTCAAAGAAACGGTACATCCAGAATTTTCTTCTGCAGGTGAGGTGGTCTATAACTGGTTATGGATACTTCTATACTTTATTACATACAATAGTCATAATTTATCTCTTTGTCTCTTTTTTTATAACCAATAAATATGATTTGTATTGGTGATAGAAAGCTTCAGACATTTCGCTTTATTCACCGACGAATTATATTTTTGACCACCTGTGAAAGGGGCACCATGCCCCTTTGCTCCCAACTGCATTTGCTAGTGCCTCTCGAAATATATCTAGTTTTTCTGAATACTAAATCATCCGACTATACTTCGGATCCAAACGAGCAAGCAATAAGGTGATAACAACTATGAAGCGATAATTATAAAAGAAAGAAAGAAACATTTGTGTAAACTGTAAAGTGGAAAACTGACAGTGTAAAGTATACCGGGAATCCGCCAATAAAAATTCTACTTAATTATCGGATGAATTCTACGTTCTATCCATTTATGGCGACTCCAGTCAATCCTGCCAATATCTCTTCTGCTCTGACAGCTTGATAAATTGTTCCCCCATTGCAATAATTCTTCCATTATTTTGCTTTCTATAAAGATTTCAACCAGATTAAATATAGTTTTACCTGGAAAAAAGATTACACATTTTTTTTTAAATATCATTGCTGTTGTATTTATTTCCTTCGTTATAATTTCCCGAAAGAAGTAGCCGAGTGGATTGACCCCTGTCTCCCTCTACTGAATTAGCCCTGTCTAATTTTACTGGCTTGGCAAATAAAATTTTCTCTTTCTGTTAGAAGGGTCAGGTTATCTACAAGTAGAATTCGTTTGCCATATCTTATACCCTATGTAATATTGGCTGGGATGTTGTATGATCTTCTGATTATAATAGTGTTGTATATTCTAATACCTTTTTTGGTTAGGCTCGCATTATTTAGTACAGAAAGGACCTTGAATTCAAATAAACAATATTTCTCATACAGATTCTAAGCCAGATGGTGAAGAGCATGTTTTAAATCAATAAATGTTATCTATCAAGATCATGCCAAAGGGTCCGTCCATTTCAAGTGATCCAGAAAAAAAATAACTTGTCGCTTAATAATAATTTAAATTTTTCTTAACTCCAACGATAGCCATTTTTGTTCTACAAAACAGGCTCTTTCTTAGGTTTGTAGGTGTTTTGCGTTAACTTATATTACCAAGATCTGATTAGGAGCCTCGGTTGAGACAAAAACTATTTTATTCAGAAAAAAAACAGCCTAAGTATTATGTTCAGTACATGTTTAAAGAAATTTGATCCAAAATATCAAAATCCACCTCAAAATGAGATATCTAAATTGATAAATTTTCAATTTTTTCCTCTAAGAAGGAATCTAATCTCAGGCTTAATATTTGGGGAGTATTTTTTAAAATATTGGGTTGTCCGGAAAATAATGTTTTCTTTATATTAACACTCTGTATAACAAACAGTATACATCTGAGAGATTATTCTTTTGTATGATTGTCGACACTAATTAATCCTCTTCCAAACGAAAATGTTTTTTATCTTATGCAGCATTTCACTAGTTGGAAATAATTCAGTCTTTATTAAGATGTCAAAGCGTGATTTTCGCACAATTTCGTTTTACGAGTTTAAACTCGGTCGGAACGTGGTCCAGACGCCCAGAAACATTAATGAAGTCAGGGTCATGGCATTGCGAGTTAGTGCAGCGTTCAGCGATGCTTTAAAAAATTTTGAGAGGGAGACTTCATCCTTGGAGAAAAAGATTTCTGTCCTTGTTGACGATGTTCTGCGATCTTTGATCGAAGAAAACTCCAGAACAACTGTTCGAGAACTTGCAGCGAAACTATCAGTTCGCAAATCGACCCTCACTGACCACCTCAACCTAATTGGAAAGGTAAAATGCTTGAAACTTGGATTCCTCATGCATTTAACAACCGCCGAAAAAATCTTCATTATGAGGTTTGCGCTGCACTTCTTTGCCGAAACATTAGTTCTGTATCATTTATTTTATTTGTTTTATCTTAAAACCTGCATTAATTTCCGGACAATATATCAACTCTTAGATTAGCTTCCATTCCAAATAAGAATATTTGAAACATTTTGTCGCCTTGTATCTTGGTTGTTACAAGCTTTAATGATCTGAAATTTTTACAGATAAACCGTCTACTGTGTGTTATACTGCTGTATAAACTTCATGTCAAGTTAAACTCCTCAAATCCCTCCCTCTCCCCCTTACCAAGTGCACTCCGCCCTAACCAAGGAAGGTCCAAAATATCGTACCGCCCAGTGCCCTGCAATGTCTAGATCCGTTACTGTTGTAATCTATCGTAATGCTAAAAATGTGTTTTTTGTGTGATTTTTGAAGTCCTAAAAAGTACTTAGAATCCTTAAAAACTTGAGTTGTAGAGATGCAACATCCCTTGGGTCACTTCAAATGGACATGCCCTAGAAGGGAAAAGTAGGGGGAAAATGGGGGAATGTGGATGGAAAAATAGTAAATTATGAATACAATATTACTATTTTTTATAAATTAAAAACAACAAAAATTTGCATTAAGGGAACTTTGCAATGTGCAAATTACTTTTTAAGAAGCTACTTTTGTATTAACTGAGGCAGCGTCAGAATTAATTCAGTGTGTCTCATGACCACGGCCTCTGGAGTGATCTATATGGGTGAGCTGTGTTTGGGTCTGGAAGATCTTAGCCTTTCTGTCAGAGGGTTCAGTCTTTTATGGGAATTATTATATTATTTGCCTCAGTCTGAAAGCGTTGGGATTTCTTAGACATTGTGCACTCCTTTGTGAGAGTGCATGACGTAGAAATGCTTCCATATTTTACGCAATACGACTGAAATAGTTTTTTTATTTAGATCTTTCATATTTTAGGAGAACCCAGTACCAGTTCTATCCCCTATGTCCTTAACTAATACGATTAATTTTGTTATCCTAACATAATCGCAAAGCTCCCACCCATTTAATCATCGTTCAGGCGTTTGTTAAGTCCTCAGTGTGTGTAATTTTAAATTGTGGTACTGATTTTCTCACTAGTGCAGAATAATTTTGCTTTGAAAAGTTATAATTTCTATTCTACTTTAAGGCAAACTATCATTTTCGAATACGTGATTTGAATTTAGCACCAACTTCAATTCAGAGGCACCTCTAAAGGAATTATTAATAGTTTTCCCTCTCATGGAGGTGTATTTGAAGAAATAAAAATGTGGCCTTTCTCACCTGGTTGCACTTGTTATTACGGCTTTAGCATTTTTAAATATTGGAAATTAATGTTGTTTCTTAGCGAAGGAGGGTAGGGTAATAGCCACCCAGAGCAGGGCAGAAGGAGGGTGCGATGGGTACAGATGGCCTGTCGGCGGCTCGTAAATCTACCTCGCAGCCAGTGCTCCCGTTAAAAGTCACGCCTTTGTAATTTGGTGGCAGGCCGTAATATCTCAGCTCTTCAGATTATGCAGATCGCTCGTCTTGTTCCTTCTTATCCAAAAAGATGAACCTAAGGCCCTGGATACCTCAACGCCCCGCGATTATCTTTAAAGAATACATCCATCTTCTGCTATATGTTTTTGAGGTGGTTCTAGGCGTTAGTCATCGGAGCACCTCCTCTAGGAAAGGCAATTTATCGTTCTCTCTCTAGGCTCACGGCGACTAGAAATTAAATTAAATGAACCGAATCCTGGAAGGAAATGGTCGCTATCCATCATTACTACCCTCTTTTGATTGCTCTTTGATGAATTCAACCCTTGCGGCGAAAACCGTATCGTTTAAGTTAGGAAGGCATATTGTCGGGGTATGTTTGGTTTCACATGTCGCAGAAATTATCAGATATAACCCTGAAATATAGTCTACCCCGAACAAAAGATCTAATCGACATGGCGCAACCACTTTTTCATGCAAGATTCAAAAGAAAGATCGCACAGTGAATATGACTAAACGTGGTTAGGCTTTGGAAATGGCATCTGAAATATAACTTGCTAATTGATTTGTGTGATGAAATCTTCTGGATCATTAGGGTTCTTAGCAGCAATTACGTAGATACCTAGGAAGATTGATATGTGGAATGAATAATTTTCCGTGATATATGAAAAATAATTTAGTTCTCACTTAAGGGAACAGATTTAAATAAAAATTCCTGAAGATGGACTGCGAATCCCGAAACATCGTGGAGAAATAAACAATTAATATGAAGCAATGAAGGTCTTACGAAATACAATAAATGAATCCATAGTCTATACCTTAAATTGTACACATATTCAATATTTGTTGGAGAAGAACCGCTGGACAACAGAATTTATCACGGTCTCTTATAGGTCTTTAATATTTCCATACAGTTCGTGACGGTACATAGGAATCGTAACATGACAAGTTATACGACTTCGTGCGTTACGCTGACGAAGAATGTAATCCGCTGTGACTGAACCTATTTCATAGGTGTGAGTTATTGGTTGCCACCTAAATGGCTCCCGGTTAACACCTCCGCTTAATATAATGTTGACCTGGTAGCACATTAGCGTGTTAATCTTTGTCACTCCACGTGTGATTTATCGTATCTGCCCACTTCTCCTCCCTCTTTGTCATTTTAATAAATTTAAATATATTTATTTAAACTCGAATGAATGCTGCGAAGGATATATGTGTATATTACCGAAGGATCGGTTACCGAAGGGCTCAGGCCATCGAAGATATAACACTCTAATTTATTTCAACATTAATCATTGAGAGAAAGTGAAATATGCTTGGCGTCTGCCAATATAATCGTGCCCCCTTTAGTAGCTGAGTGGTAATAAAGAGAATTAATAAATTTATGATTATTACATTTTTAATTATTGTTCTAACCGTTATATTTTTTTCTTTAACAGTCATGATGATGTTTCCCTTTGTAAAATTTTAAATTAAGCTATAATAGTTTCTATACCTATCCCTCAGCCACTCTATTATGATCATGATTTTTAGAGGAATCTTCTATGGTGAAAGCACTACTGGTGTCAAATACATCCACTTCTTACCTTTTAGGAATTGGTAAAAAAGCCTAAATTCCTCCCAAAATTCGTGCTCGCGACTACTTTACCAAGTAAGTTAGGGCAATAATTGATTATTCTATGCCAGCCCATTGTTGTTCAACCTAAAATTTTTTGCTAAGGTATATACATTGTGTTGATTAATATTGAATTAATGGGCACACGACATAAAATTATAATAAGGAAAATTAAACTTTAAACTTAATAGATATAATTTTTTTCAGTTAATTAGTTACCCCCATTATTCGACTGAAATAGAAGTTTTTCCCAGTTCCTCATATAATTAAAAAAATTCCCACATGTGACATAATTGAGGGAAATCTAACAACACTGATTCGTACGTCGCGTAACCTGTATTCGAAAGATGCTACTACACTTTTTTTACTATACTATTGTTTTCATATAGCAAAGTTGTAAATAATGAAATTTTAAAGCAATAATATAACGATAGCTCATATGAAATCATAAATGTGTGCTATTCGGATCCTCTATGCCACGCCCAATTTCCTGGGTGGGCTAAAAGGCTCTGTAAACCCAATTAATGAATACTCTTGCGGTGTTTTAACTATTCCACCCAACTATTAATACCCTCTATTTCATTCTGATAAACTTTCTTAATTTCTCGAAGTCTTCCGATTTACATTCTCTTATTTTCCTGGCTCAAAAGAACGATCTGACTCTACCCCTCTTTTTTCCTGTATCACTGATGACTCCTTCAATTACTAGTTCTTTCAATGAGTCAATCGGATCGTTCATCTCTACCAACGACTCTTAATTTTAAACACGGCATTTTCGATAAAAACAAGAAAATTTCTGAAATTTAATATTTTTCATATTTGTTAGGTGAAATGTAAAATGTAACCTATGTTTCTATATAAGTATGGTAATGGATTCGAACTTCTCGCTAGTGTCAAATTGTGATGGCGATAGCGGCGTAGTGATTGAGACAAGCTCGTTAGGAACGGCACCTCTGTTGAATATACAGTCCGCGTGGCACGGCCTAACAAGGGACATCACTCCTTCGCTCCGACTAACAACCCTGCGATTGAGTGTCCACTTCTGTCGCCGAACGTCGTTCCATCTTCCAGGCCCTCTTCATCAGCTATCCTCCGATATATACAGTTTAAGTTGATACGCTTAAGAAACTCGTCATACGAAAGTCTGTATGCAGACTGTGAAGTGAGTGTTTGAAACTGAAGTCTGTCCGGACTTGCAGGTTTCTTCGATTGCAATGAGTTTTGTTCGAAACCTACTTCCATCATAAACATACGCGAAGGAGCATTTATTCATTAAATATTTATAGGACAGCTTAATAATAACAATAATATAATTTTATTACATGATTAGATCAGTTACACAACTAGCTTACACAAACTATGACCAGGTTATCCACTTACTTAAGTTAGGAATATTGCGGCTTTAGCGTTCTCATTCAGCCTACACTGGCTTTCCATAACAGTGCCGCGGCGAAAAAGAAGTGCTAGTATCTCCTCGAGTCCTGCTTTACTCTTCACAAGTGAGGGAAGAAGAGTGTTGAGGAGTCCCCAGGCTCATTTTAAATATTGTGAATAAGTAAGGATGTGTCTTTAATGTTTTATAATTTAATATTATCTCATTGTTTTTGTTTATCTATTACTATAATGTTATCTTACTTCAAAACACAAGAACCAACTTTAAGTAATAGAGATACGGTATCTAAGGAACGTGGAACGAAAACGTATTGGGTGAAAAATGCTGTACCTTCAAACTTTGATCTGAGAGTAGCGGAATAAATCATTGACCGCAACGTCCAAGAAGGTTCGACCACGTTTTCTGCATGTTTGAGGGCCGAATGGCTCACATATCAAACAGAAGTACAAAGCGGAAGACATGGAAAGTTATCGAGCACTTAAAGAGAAGCATGGATTAAAGAAAGAGATGGATTAAAGTTGGTCCAGGATCCAGACTCTAGGGTCTGGCTCTATTGGCTCTTCACACAGCTCAGCGGTAAAAAAGGACACAATTATTTTATTTTTTTGTTATTTATTTATTTATTTTTGTGCATTTTTCGTTTATTTATATCTTTACCCCTGAGGTATAGGAAATTATGTCCATTTTTTACCAAATTAGCTTTATTATACATTTTTATTTAACTTTTTTTGCTTTGCAGGGAAAAATAGATGGCTATATTCTATACCAATAGCAAAGGGAGTTACTGTTTTTAAAATAATACACCAATACTCTGCTTTTATTATGAGGAAAACATCAGCTCAAACTGCACTCCTGCAAAGTTAGACAAATGTGACATAATTTCCTATATCTCCTAGGTACAGATCTCATTTTTTTCTTATATATGTGGTATGAATGTGACCCAGTAAGCACTGTTATTTATTGCTCACAAGAGGACAATTCTAGTATTTGGTGTACACTATGAGGTGCATTTCAATTGGTAGAGCTAATTTCAAAGACGAATTCGAATCGGAGGACCGTATCAGTTAATTATAACAAACAAAGAAATAACATGAAAATTAAAATGTGTAAAAGCGAACTGTAAATTAACCTTAGGTAGTCTTTATTTTCGACAAATTTGTTGTAGAAGCCAATAAAGGTATTTTATTGCCATGCATCCAATAATCCTTCGTCAAACTGTAGTGTAACTTGTTAAAATGATGAAGATGTGACTTTGAAGAGCTCTAAAAATTAAATATGTCTGTGGAAAAACTGAACTAAACTAGATCGCACTGAAAGTCATTCTGGAAATTGGGAAACATCGTGTAGAAGCTGCAACGGGTGAAATCGCCATCAATGTGGCTTTGGAGTTTTGGCATGAGTCACCCTGCGTCCAGTCCCTCGTTCAACAATGTAACTGGATCATAGAGAAAGAGCAGAATGTAAAAGTGTAACTGGGAAATAAAAATGTTACATACGCAGCAGACGAGAAAACATCGCGACAGCAATGGATTTGGATTAGAATATTTACAATGATTGATATTAATGAAATTATTGCATGTTGACGGAAACATTTTACAATAAACGTTGAAAATTCTGGGAAATACTTTTCCCATCTATTTCTCTCTCTCTCTCTCTCTTTGCTTTTGATATGGTCTGCCCGATCGGTCCAGTATG
The DNA here is from genome assembly GCA_948150685.1 of Rhaphigaster nebulosa. NCBI lineage: Eukaryota > Metazoa > Arthropoda > Insecta > Hemiptera > Pentatomidae > Rhaphigaster > Rhaphigaster nebulosa. The sequence continues at coordinate 100,938,444 of OX411310.1, read as the reverse complement.
CTGTGTAATTCAGCCACTCAACGCAGCTACTCGAAATTTGTACCACTATTTGTTTTGTAATTTAGTGTAAACACTCTCTAATGCAGTATAATTTACTATGTTTTTCTTTCGATCTGGTTTTTTCAAATATATTTCTCAATGTGTTATAAAAATAGTCTTCTTTAATGGAAAACAATTAAAAGAGCTTAGTGATGGATACTTGATCATGTTGGTTTTATCTGTAGTTAATATTTACCTTCAACTTATCAAACCTATTTCTTCTCTCTTGGCTACGAAAGGATCTACCTCACAGATAGCAGTAGCCGAACTGTAACTGTAAGTCCAGAGAAGACAATATCGGAGCGCGGTAGTAAGCTAATGAGAGAGAAGATGGTGGGCGAGTAGACAATGGAAGAGAAATGATAAATCAGAGAGGCAATGAGAGAGGAGGCACCTGTTGGTGATGGGATAATAATTACCTCCTACCTCCTGCCTCAGCTCCTGTCCCCTACCTCGCTACCTCATACACCCACCTTACTCTCCGCCGGGCTTCACTTACTTATTGCCAACTTAAAGGCTCCCTCTCTTACTTGCATTACTTCCTTGGCCTTTTCCGCCTACGTGGGCTTTTCCGATCCTTGCCATTACTTTTCCTTCGGCTAATGAAACAACCGAACGGATTAATGGTACGTTTCTTGTATTACGTTGTTGTAGTGTCTCGAATCAATCCTACATAACAGATTACTGCATTATTATCCTATGTTGGAGTTTCATAGCAGATTGTTTTTATTTTGTGATTTGATTTATTAGGTAAGGTCATGTATGTTTAAAGCCTTTATGTAGCCCAATGCCAGGAAGGGCGGGTTTTCCTTCAGCTTACCTGCTTGGTCAAGATTTATTTCACGGATTTGCCACGAAACGTTTTAACATTTTTAGGAATCGATCCGGTTTCTCTTGCTGAAGTGCTGTACTAATACACTCGACCATTGCATCTTTTATGTTATGTCAGGGTTGTACGATCGTTTACAGCTACTATGTTAAATACACGGGAACCTATCCATGCTCGGAAATTATTTTATTTAGTTAGTTAATGTGGATGAAGAGAATACAATAGTTATATGTTGTATATTCATGTATTCACGATAATTTTACTTTTTTTTTATTAGCCACACGACAACATCGATGCATTAGAGATGTAAAAACGCTTCAAATTAGTGCACTGTGGTTTATTATAAATTTATAATTAATGAATTATTAAACGTGTTTCGGGATTATTGTATCTAGACAAAAAAAAATAATAATAATAATAAAATAAAATTGATATAAAATATTTAATTCATATTTTAGTAAAAATTAAGGTACAATAAAATTGGCAATAATTAATAGCAACTTATTTATTAAAAAAATATTCTTTTTAATGAGCTTTGATTTGAATAAATAACTCCGGTTCGTTAGTTCGGCTTAATGAAACCATACTTAATCACCCCTATTCTTAACGTTTAAGCTAAATCCTTCGGTGAGATTCCCAGATCCTTTGGAGAAAAAAAAGAAACAGATGCTTTGAAAAAAAGTATTAATGTACGATTAGTTATACTTAATTAATGGGCATTAATTATTTTTTCATATTTTCGAGAGGTTTTTTTTTTTTTTTATTTTGACTATTATTTAAAGTATTTTCTTTGATTAATAAAATAAATCTGCTTTTATTGACTCTTTTACACGTTTCTTAAATATTATTAAAATAAAAGATCCTAAAACAACTACAATAATGGGATCTCGAACACTTTTTTTTTTACCTATTACCATCCTTTCACTTTCTCTAGTTAGGTATGAAATAAAAATAGCAGTAAAAAATAAATGGATACATTAAGAAAACAGAAATGAAAAATCATATAAGATAAAAGATACAATCCAGCTGTTAAAAATCCTAATTTGATTCCAACTAACATTCTGGTTCCGTTCACAAGCCTACACTGAGTGGGATTATTATTATACCCACTAACATCTGGTTAAACCAACTAACACCCATGTTCAATCCTCAAGGCAGTGAGCCGTCTATAAAAGAAAATCTGTGAACGTTCGTTAGGATTGTGAGAACTGTCGGTAATCGATGACTGAGACTGATAAGGCAAAGGCTAGATTTAGAAGGCAGTGGTGCCAGAGCCGCCCACAGACATAAGTAGCTACCCAGCCCTCCCTAATAGCCCCTAGAAGATATAGCTAACTCCTCACAAAATGGACTATAAAACTTTAATGCCAGCTCTCCCTCCTTCTTTTTCCCGTCCTTTCAATCGAATGGAAAACCGATTTAAAGAGAAAAAAAAACAGGCTAATTTATGTTCCCGAATGACTCTTTGAGACAACAATGACTCTCTGAAGACCAACTTTTTTCTCCCTTCAGTCCTCCAATTAAAAGTCAAGGGGAGGGAAGGGAGCCCTATAACTCTGGAAGGGCAATTTGTGATCCCCGCAACGGATTGCCGCTTCCTCAAATAAAACAATTAATGGAAGAGGAATTGCGCATACAATGGCATCAATCGATGTTTACAAGCAATAAATAAATCCAACCGGTCCCATTTCCCCTTTATCCTGTTCCGTCCCCCTTGGGACTGTTGGCCGGCATAAGTGGTTCAGCGGGGAAGCTGTCGGCAGGAAAGGGGCACTACTATCTGCACGTTGTCAGCAGCAACATACTCATTCCAGTCTTTATTTACAAATTATTTTCCTTCACAGTTTTTAAATCGTAAATATTTTGTCTATCATTTCCGAACTTCAGTTACTGTTGCCTTCATCAATATCTTCGAATCTGTCACAAGTTCCCGAAGGAATTGCTGAAAACACATCTGACCGTATATCCATTCTACTTGCTTAATAGCCTCTTGTATAAGTAGTTTAATTAAAACAACCTCGGTATTATTGGAAGATTCATAAAAAAAACCTTGGGTCTATTGAAAATAAATCAACTATTCTCGTCGCTACAACGTTTAAGTAATGAATTTGAATGTAGCTAATTTTCAATTTTAAGTTTTACTTTCAATTTTCAAATTACTTTCAATAATTTTTTTATCTCTGGGCCTTATTATTTCTCTGAGCCCTATATTTGCGTTTATAAGATTTTATTTTGCAACTATGTCCCTGTTAAATTAATAAAACTAAGGGCATTTCAGAAAATTTTCAAGGAAAACATTTTTTTTTTTTTTCTCGGCCAGTAGTCAACGGAAACCAATACCTACCAATTAAAACATACAATCCTACAAATTGGTCAAAATGGTTTTGGTCAGCTCATGTTGTTTTAAAATGTTGTGTAATCTTCTTTTTTTTAAATTATTGGTTATGTTTTGAGTTATATCTCATTCAAAATCAAGTCATGATTAAATTAGATTGTTAAATCGAAAAGGGAAAACGGAATAAAAGATAAAATAAAACAAATAAAAAAAAGGAAGAATTAATGCTTTGAAGAAAATAATACTGTATAATAGTAGATAAATGGGATATATTAAAAATATATTTAGCTCAAATTATTATTTGGAATCTTTATTTCTGTTGATTAAAACCTGATTAGTTATTTGTTTGCCAGATATTTGCCAAATAAAAAGTTTTAAATAAACTAAATTCAATAAATACTCGCGAAATTTAAAATATCTAAACGCGATGCTATTGGTTTGACCGCAGTGAGACGTCAAAATACAGGTCATTTATTTATTTATTAAGAATTTGGGGCTCTTCAACCATTTGGGTTATTTTTGCCCTGCACTATGCTTACAGACCTTGATAACGTGGTAATTTAAATTTTGGTATAAATTTCGACGTCGCTTTTTGAAAAAGGCGTAAGCGCCATTTAGCAAACTTTACAGAAAACACATGAAACGATTTTTCTCCAAATAACAATAAATTTTTTTAAAATTTTATTCTTTATTGTATAGAGTAGGAATTTATTTTATAATTACAAAACCTGACACAACCTTTATAATTACAATAAATTTTAAAGGATTTTAGCACTGGTTAAAGCCAGAGTGACGACTGAGAATCGTTAGTATTTGGTGCATAAGTCATCAATATTCGATTTTTAGATCATTTCCAATTTTTTTTTCTCGATATATCGTGAGCGGGAATCGATAGAGATAGTGTTTACATCCCAAAATCAATTGAAATCTAAATTTCTAATTTTTGGCGCTTAAGCCTTTTTCAAAAAAACGACGTCGATTTCAACTTGTTTGAGAAATAGTATAAATTTTGCGGTAGTCTTGATGCTTTTTTTCAAAATCTCTGTTATATCTGTCCCGAGTCCAATTTCAGCCCCTTTAGTTTCATATTGCCAACCACTCTGTCAAGATATGCGACACCGTCAATCGTACCCCGCAGGAGACACATTGAAGCGGGATACTCCTCGTCATAAGATGCTCATAGGTGATTTTTGTGTATCCTATCCTTAGGCGGGTTAGCATTATCTTGTCTCTTCTTGATTCCTGAAGGTCAGCTCGGCTAGGCAATATATGATTGATTTTCACTAACTCTAAACCAGCTGACATTTCTCCCGTGCCTTTTCTTTTACGAAGGTAGCGATTTCTTTCGTTAATGCAGATGGTTCTGCGACTCCTTCGTTAATTGCTAATTTAGCCAAAGCATCGGCTTGATCATTTCCTCTAATGCCACAGTGGCCCGGTAACCACAAAAACTGAACCTTGCATCCTGCACTCGTCAATGTTTTTAAGTGAATTAAGTTATTGATAACCAGAGGGTTCAATGACAAAGGATTTTTCAAAGCCTTGAGAGCAGATTCCGAATCAGTACAAATGAATGCCTGCTTGTTGCCGATTTCAAATGTATTTACAGAGCGGTTTATTTCTAACAGCTCAGCGTGGTATGAAGTACAGTAAGATGGCGATGAATGCATTTGTATACCGTCAGAAATAATGGGACACCCACTCCATCCTCCATTTTTGACCCACCTGTATAAATATATTTCCTCTCGGAGTTTTTCTTTTGAAAGTCCGCGAAGTCCGCTAATCCCAGCTTTGACCAAATGCCCTTGTTGCGTTTGACTCTATGGATGTGAGGATTCAGAAGTAGCCAGGGTTCTGTTTCCAACTGTTGACGTTTTATCTGTGATGGTAAGGGTTTGAGGCCCAGGTTTATAATATCCAAAATACTGGTAAGCAGAACTACTTCATATGATTGCTGAATACTTTTTTATGTGTCAGTTTATGTGTAAACTGAATTTTATCACGGTTTCTTTCATTAAGTGTTCAGTGAAACCATTAATTAAAATGACTGAAAGAGAATTTGTTGAAGCGCAGTCGAATACTCTTCCCAGAATAGATTATGATGCAAATTTTTTTCTTAAAATTCAGATTTTATATCTATTGAATATAAAGGCAGAAAAAATAATTGTACCAACAAATGCAGACAGGTATACGAATCCGAATTGTTTTATCGAGTAAATAGGTGCATATGTTTCAATTGTTAGAATATAATAGAATTATTTTATCTACTATTTTGGTTTAGATCTCAAAGGGAATCGTATCGCATATAACTTTCTGTATTTTCTTCTAACTAAAACAAAGAAAAAATAATACTGATTATATTCACATAAAAACATTGATGTGCAAATAAATAGCCCACAAATAAAAAAAATAAAGTGATAAAAATTCATCAAATGTCCAATAAATTTTTTTTGAGGATATGATACTTTTTTAACATAAAGGAAAAAATTAGTAAATTCTATTGTAAAGGAAACAACGTATTCATTATACGAACTTCAATTTCGTTAAACTCTTCAGATGGCTTTCACCACTTTGCTTGTATTGATTAATCTTTTCGAATTAGAAAATATAAAAAAAAAAGTACTGTATCTGGTGCATTTTTCGTTGTATTCTTGTAGGTACATAAGCACAAGACAATACTTATATGCAGGTTTTTGCTCCTGCTCCATGGTTTTACTAATCACAAAATCAGATCAAATTTAGTAAGTTTCGCTAGAACCAATGCAAAGTCATTTAAATAGCATTGATGGTATGTATTGTACTTCATAGAAACACCGCGGAAAATGACTTGTTTGAATAGCCTACATGTCTTGCCCAAAGGAAATATTTATTTTTTAATTTAATAAGAATATTTTTATGGATGATTTATTATTTTACGTAACTTTTGAGACGAAAATAATTTATTTGAGGTATTTAAAAAAATCAAGCATATACCCTATAATAACAGCCCACGATAAGGACGGCGGGAAGATGCAAAGGTTCTTAATGGAACGAACAAAAAAAAAAAATTAAAATTAAATATTAGAAAATTTATCATATATATTTTGGATTAATCATTATGCTGTGTGTTGTATGCTATTTATTTGTGCTGTTTTTCTGAATAAAAAAAAAAGAGTTTCTCTTTGATTTTTCGATATAGGTTGGTGGAATCATATGCGAATGTCTATATCTAGAGCCTTTGTCTTTAAATATTTGTCGTTGGATTCGTAAGATTTGTTAGTGCTCTAGGATAGACCTGACTATATGGCTTGTATTATATTTATTGATATATTGATATATAAATATAAATACTTATATTGGATTTTATGCGATTTATACAAAATTTTGTTAAAATATCGCGTGATAGTCTTGTTTTATATTTCTAAAACATTTCCAGCTTTACAATTGGCCTGGCCTGGCGCTTGTGTCGTGGATGATACACTGTTTAATAAAGATAAATAAACGGGGTTTAGATTTAGTGAACTAGCCCGAGAGACATTCCCCTATGTAGATCCCATATCTACTATGATTTAGCATTCCACCTTCAACTACAGCCTTTTTTCCAAGTCGTTTGTTTGTGGCCTTTACCGTTTATCATCACCGTATACTATATCTAGTCTACAAGCCATTATATTCCCAAATATAAATTTGAAGCTAACAAACTATTTTTTCACCACTTCATATTTGTTTCTTCGCTCATGTTTCCATGATGGATGCGTTTACATTTACAACTGCGTAGTAGAAACCATATTTTGTATAATATTCTTATATACCCTGTGTTATACAGTCCAAGAGCTTAAAGTATTCAGGCCTAATAATGCAACAATTTTACAAATTGGGTTGAAAACCCTAATGAACTTCAACTAGAGGAGGAAGGTGGCTTGCCTTATTCTGCTCGGTAGCAACCTATTCTAGCGAGAGTGAGAACTTCTGTCCGATTTATTCTTTCGATAAGTCTTCAAAGTCAACCAAACCCAGTGGTCCTCCATTGGAATGCGAGAAAAATCGTAATAATAATAGTAAAATCTTCCAAAAAAATTATCTATTTTATCTATTTATTAGCGACGGCTCTGAGACATGGATACTGAGCAAATCGGATGAATCGGCTTTATCACTTGATGAAAGGAAGGTCCTCCGATGGTGGAATCATGGAGGGTCAAGAATGGCGTCGAAGGACCAATAATGAATTGTATGCCCTCTTCAAGAAACCTAATGTAGCCAGGTTCATTCGACTCGGAAGGTTAACGTGGACTGGACTGGATCTCATTTTCCTTTCCTCAATCCATCTTGGACAGGGTCTCCGTTTTGTTCCTAATTTTATTAAAATCCTTCCAAAATTTTCTTGACCTCTTGATTCGTTTATTAATTTTGAAATTTAATTTAATCTATTGATTATTTTTTCTTATGCTTTTTTTAGTAGAAATTTATGAGTATCTCTCTTCACCTGGAGATCTGCATTCCCTTGTTTTTATATATAATTGTTAGGTTATATCGCGAAAAATACGGAAAACCAACAAGGCGAGAGATTGATGAAAAAAGCTTGTACACACGTTTTTGGGCCCCTGCTTTAAATATTATTTCAAATATTTAGATGTTTATCCTTGGAAGACAGCGACATTCCAAAGTTTTATTCGCATTATAAATTGTCCATTAAGAGAGTCAAGCTTGGAAAGTTCGAATTTGGACACGGTGAGGGAATGGCAAATTCACTGTAATTTTTTTTAATTTTAACATAATTAATTTTTCATCTAAAATTTAATTGAATTTGATAAATAAAGTTTGGTAACTTTTAAATTTTTTTCAACCCCGAATACATTAATGGGAAGTGACAATCACAGTTGGGCACGGATTGGCCCGATTGAACGTATACTACCTAAGTCAGTGAGATTAGCTACGGTGAACAACAGATTAAAAAAACTACAAAATTATTACACTATGGTTTATTATTTCTAAATAGTGAAATCTATATCCAAAAAAAAATTGTATTTTTTTAAAAACATTTTGGGATGACCTGTAACTTTGGTGCCAGATCTAAAAAAAATAGGCCCACTAATCTCGGAGAAAAGCCGCGGACTTTTAAGAGAGATTATAATTTTTTTCTAGGTCGATTACAAAGGTTCATTATTGAAAATAATAAACAAAAAAATAAATAAAATAACGAAAAAAAATTACTTACGTGTCCTAAGAACGGTTGTAAATTTTTAAGATGGTATTTCCACCACTTTTCTCCAGTGCTATTTAGGAAACCCCAAAATAGAGGGGACAGGAATGAGTTATGGACCCCATGAGATGGGGGTAAGTGATATTGGGCGGTATCCTCTACAAGGCTAGCTTTGATCGAAGAGCTAATGGGATGCGGTGGTCCATACGGTTAGTCCAATCAATCAGTCACTGATGAGTGATAGGTCTTCGGCGTACTTTCTGACAAAGCATTCATCAATCACTTCTACGGAAATATTCACCATTTCTAATAAATGCCAATCTTTTCAACTTTAATAGGTCGCAGAGGACAGGCTATTCGCTTCCAAAATACAATAAAAATACTTAATAAAGAAATTTTAGACAATGAAATAGGATAATATATTGTAGAAATGAAGACCAATGGAACAATTGTTCAATAATCCTTAGAATGGGATTCAAACTTTAAGGAGACATCAATTATATTAAAGCATTGGGAAGACACTATATTTACTAAATATACTAACCGATGATAGCTGTGAATATTATGGTGCTTTTAGCAAGTGAAAATAAATTTCCTTAACTTAATAGGTATGTAGTTAACTCCATTAATCATTTATTTCAATTTAGTTTGTAGATATATTTTTTCTTTTATGTATTAATTTGCACTTGTCATATTAGTTAAGCACAATCAGCTACTTGTCTGACTAAATAGGTAAACAACAATGACATTTAAGGCATGGGGCATTACCCAACAGTCCCTCTTCCTAGATTTAAATACCTTGGTTAGTGAAGGAAGGTGATCTCTCATCAAACACCTTTTTATTACCCTCCTTGTTTTTGAAGTAAAGCCTTTTCCTGAAATAGGCTGCTGGTATGTTCATATAAGTTATTATGAAGTTGATAAAGAAAAATTCCTTATGGGTTCATCGAATGTTGGTTGGTGTAAGCCAGTATTGTAGTGTTTTGTTAGACATGAGTAGGTTCATTGTTGTTAGTCGTTATATTTTCGATTGGAAAATTTGTATGTTTTTTTAATGGGTCTTTTTAGCTATCTGCGCATATCTGCGAGGAGAATATCCATAGGGATTTAAGAAGTGTTTCCATTTATTTTCTGTCTCAATTTATTATTCAAATGCCATTAGGATACTGTAAACAAACTAGATTGAAATGAAGACAAAGATGATCATAATATATTAAAATAACATTCTGAATATCGCACCTCCCTTTTCTTCTATTCCCGATTCAACATTTGGGAATATTTTTTTAATTTTTCTATAAAACTATAAATTGTTTTCCTCCAATTTTATTTTAAAAAATATCGTTTTGTAAATTCTGTGCAATGTTAAAGAAAACAAAAAGCGAAACTCGGTCAAGATAGCCTTTATGTATTCAAGTTATCGTTAAAACAATAAATTTTACTTAGCCTGCATACTTAACGCCTGTAGATTTTTTCTCGAAACTGTTTGCGTACTATCCATAATATACCTCTAAGGATTAATGGAAAACAGTTTAGTAATTTAGAAATAAGGGACGACGACAATTTTTTTTAAAAAATAACTTCTTAGAACCAAATAAATCCCAAAGAGATCAAAAAAACTAGTAGCGGTAGGAAAGTAAAAAAAAAAATCGTTTGATCATCATTCTTCTTTTTTCTATTACCGTAAGTAGTTAGGGAAGTAACGCATATATAAGAGTTTTTTCATCTTATTAAAATGTTAAGTTTTAATTATTATATTGTATTATATTATCTATTTGTTTTATTGTAATAATTATTTTTAAATATTTATCTCTGCCATTTATCTCATTCTGAGATATTAGAAATATTCTCTTTGGATTCCAGCTTCTTCTGCGAATTCCTTCCCGGTTCACATACCTCTGCCGCTTCCTTGTCCATTTCTCTTGCTGCCGCTCTTTCTTACTGCCAGCAAAACACTCTCCCCGGAATGGAGAAAAAAAAGTATATATTCTTAGCGCCTAATTTGGCTTTGAACAATTACTGTCCGTTATTAAATTACTTTAAATGCCATTAAAGCTTCTTACTAGATGGGATAGTTACGAGTGATTCATATATATTTTTTTTCCTATTCGAGTTAGAAATACGTATGCCCTCCAATAAGTTTTATTAAAACAGAAAATACTTCCATACTTTCTTTAAAAGAAATGGCAGCATAGCAAGTTATTTTGAATAGGAAGCAGAACACTACTTAGTAATACCATTTAGCATGCTACTACATGAATAGGAACTATGATAAGAATAAACTAAGGTTCCTATTCTTATCTTTAACAATGAAAATAGATATGTCATATATGTTATTTATTATTTTAAGTCTCCTAATAATGAGAAAGGCTAATTTTTAAAGTTAAAATTGTCTACCCTAATTTATTTTAGTTTTTATATATTTGTTCTTTGTACTTATCCTCTTCTTTCCTTATCCTCAGTTTATTTTAAGTTTCTGTCACATACATAACGTACAATATATACAATCAAAACCAGGGGATTCTAAGGCTATGTCAATGTCCGCTGCGTACAGGAGTTTCACATTCAGCCATTGGTCCCCACTAATTTGTAGATAATGGGGAGGAACCATTCTCCTGGTTCAGGAATAAAATATATATATATTAAAATCATAAAAAATCCTTTCTACTTTATTTGTTAGTTGAATCAAATAGTGTGTAAAGTTAATGTAAATAACAAGAATACTCAGTTAAAAAACTCAATAAAATAGAGAATTGGAAAATTTCAAACAAAACATTTTGTGAGTCGGTTGCTTGGTCAGGAATTTGTCTTAGTTCTAGACTAAGGATAACCTATCCGCCAGTTCAAAATAACTTCTTCTCATGAATAAAACTAACACAGAAGTACAAATTCTGGCATCGTCAGGACATTTATGCTGACTAGTGATAGTATATCCCGCTTCAACAGCCCATTATGACGAAACGGATTCAAAGGATCGTTCTAATCGGAATGTCCTGATAACTGAATTAGCAAAACGTTGACCGATTAATTATTAACTGCTATTTGAGGGACTAGATGCTTTGTTTGTAGTCTTCCTATAAATAATTATGTACTATCACAACCATCGAATGAACTTGCTTTGAGTGAGAATCCTTTTCTAATTATGTAGAGGAGATAATGTACCAATGGGTTACTTAATTATAGTACTGCCACTAATCCTGAAAATCATGCCATTACTGAAGAAGATGTTTTTATCTACTACACTTTCAGCTCACCTAATGGATCTGTAGATGAATACATGTAGTTGTTATTCAAGTATAATTAAACAAGTTTAAGATCAGCTAGATCACGGATTCTTAAACTAATGTAGTCCTAGAGCCCACTCATCAAAAAGATATTTTTTGCGAACCACATCCCAATCGTAGGCATTTATATTTTTACTGATTATTGTTTAGTCGTGTTAATAACTAGAAAAGTTACAACAAATACATAAAGTCATAACTACGTAGGATTTTAATTAAATGGGTTATTTAACCTAAAGTGGAAAGTTGGGGGTTGTTAAGTTATAGTCGAAATTGTTTCGCGGACCACAGTTTAAGAACCTGTGCAATAGCCTGTTAGAAATTATTGCTATTGTTATTTTTATCATTTCCTTCCTTAATCTTCCGTGTCTACTTCTTGATTAATTTTGCCTATGAAGGACCAACATTATTGGTAATCTGTTCCAGAGGTCTTGTATTTTTCGACTGGGTCTATAGGATCGGAATACGGAGCTGTTTACACTTGCTGGAAATAGTGGTAACAATCTCAAAGAGACAATCAATCTTAGTTGTAATATTTAGGCGTAGGCCCGGTCGTTAGAGGATGGAATGATAAGGAGTCGCACTTGACTGACACACTAATCAGGCAGATGTAATCCGAGCCACCCACGTGCCTCTTCAGTTATTAGTCACAGGGCGAGGAAGATTGATACCGTGTCTTCTTGTTAGTGGAGTGACCTCTGTGCGGTGGCGACAGCATCTCTGCTCCTGGGTGAGAGGACTCCGAGGCAGGAGAAGATCCCGAAAGAAACGAAATCAGAGAAGCGTCCGTACCACAAGGAGTAGTATGTTGATATTGCAGTTACAACAATATCGGGATATTTCACTTCGATAGTGTCATTAGTGGCATAGGAGTTTTAAAAAAATCAATTCAGCTTTTAATTTAGTGATGTCCCGGGAAGAATTAGGAGTTTTCTAATAAATTAACATATTAGTATCTGCAAAAATAATGAGAATATTAAAACGACAGCACTGAAACATCTATTCTGCTTCAATAATCCAAAAATAATAGATATTGTTAAATCATCATCATATTCATTCCTCTTTGTCAGCGTCCATGATTCCGAAGCTTACATTAGTATGGGGAATGTTGATCTGAATACAGCCACTTCTGTTTCCTTTTCCACCTCTCGCCTGTTTAAGAAACCTCTCTTAACGGCTTCAAACACCCTACCCACTGTTGCGATTTGCTCTGTTATCTCAGAACCAATGTAGCCATTTTCATTAAGGTGTGCACCTAGATATTTAAAGTTTTCAACCTGTTCAAGGACTTTGTCTTCAACTCTGATGACACGCATGGCTTCTTCACAACCATCACTACTTTTGTCTTCGTAGTGTTTATGACAGCAATTCTTCTTATAATCTATTGACGTTGTACTGCTGATTCTTGTCATCCTCTGAGAAAATAACTACGTCATAAGCGAATGCAAGTAATGAGACGCTCACTGGTCTCAAATTGGCATATCTTAGGTGTAATTTCCTCATTTTCTCTTTAGCCCTCCGAATAGCTGAGTCCATAACTAAAATGAACAAAAGTGGACTGAGATTAAAACCCAGGCGGGTTCCTATCGTGGTTTCAATTTTCTGTGGAGTGCAGTTGGGAAATCTTACCGCGTTTCGTGTTTTCTTGTAGAGACTTTCAACCGGCAGTATATGACCTTGATCGATTCCTTTTTCTCTTAAGGCCTCTAGAATATCCGTCTTTCTTACTCGATCGAAGGCTTTTGTAAGATCTGCAAAGCCCACGGGCATTTCCTTTTCTTTTTCTAATACTTTTTCAATGACCTGTTTCATAGTAAAGATAAGGCCCTGGGTGCTCCAATTTTCACGAAAGAATCTAAGTGCGAAGAGGAACTTCGATTCTTTTTATTATCCTCTTTTCTAGGATCTTAGAATATATCTTACTCGGGATGCTTAAGAGAGATATACCTCAGTGGTTGTTACAGTCCCTGATGTCTCCCTTTTTAAATATTGGGACAATGATTGCTAATTCCCAAACTTTCGGTATTTTCTTTTGCTTCCACACTAGGTAAAGAAGGTATAAGATGTGTAAGAAGGTATATAATCTCTCTTCCTTTGTATCCCATGCATTTCAGCATTTCATAAGGTATTTCGTCTTAGCTTGCGAATTTCCCAAGCTTCATACTCCACAGCGCTTCTTCCAGATCGTCCTCATCAATATAATCATCCTCTTCCTAAGGATATTGTTAAAAACACTAAAAATAGAAGAACTAAAGAAGCTATTTTATTTATATAACTAAAAACATAAAATTAAAAAAAAAAAAAAGGAAATTTTAAAATGAATTAAAAAAAATTAAGTAATCACTATATGGGCATAATAAATATACTGGAAATATAATGCTAACATAATAGATATAATGACCATTGGTTATCATAAATTAATAACACTCAAAATATTGTGAAAACCATTTAATAATAAAACTAATTAATAGATCCAGCAATAATAATATTAATAGATATAGGAGAAGGTAAAAAGATGTACACAAACAGACAATGCATTAGATAATCCATTAGAAGGCAGTGTGACAATGGAAAACTGAAGCGGCCCTCATCATATTTTAGACAGTTTAAAGAATGTTAGTCTTGATAGTTTTAAATCTGCAAATCACAGATATTGTGGGAAAGAAGTATTTATAATTATGTATATAATTTGTTTTTTTTATTTAAGAACATAATAAGTGTTAAATTACATATTCTGTATGTTTGTATTTATATAGGCGATACAATGATCTGAAAATGGGACATTTGCGTCGAAACGTTGTATAAATTAACGATGTAAGTTATTTAATAAAATACATGGAAGATTCACTTCAAAAATCCTATAATAAAATCAGATTATATTCTATAATTACTAATGCGATTCTGAATTTATTATAAAATGAAATATACTGAAATAAATGCTATGGCACATTGTTAATTATTAGTAGCGAAAGAAGAGCTACTATTTACGAAACGTAAATAGAAGTTTTGATGATACTAAGCTCTTACGTGGAAGGTTAAAGACGCGTTCTGCAAAGTGGATCCCAGGGGCTTCATCAGGTCATGGGAAAACCTGATTATTGAGCGGGAATGCGGACCACATCACATGCTTGTATAAGCGTTGGTTAAGAAACAGTATGTCACGGATTGTAATTGTACTGGGAGAAGGAATAGAATATGATGAAGGGAAGTCCATGCATAACTATTTGTCAAGCTATAAGAGATTTGTCAATAATCATCCAATATTTGTTTAAAATAATTCAAATTGGAAGATAAAAATGGTTATTTATCGAAATGGGGTCTTTCCAAACCGAGCTCGATTTTAATAAATGTGGGCGTTGAATGGGATTATAAATTAAGTCTTCGGATCAGCTATTTTCGGCGCCAAAGGCTAAATAATATTAAATGGCCCCTTCGGAATATAGATTAGTTTGGAATTGATTATTCAACATTCGTCTGAAAGACTTTTTGTAACTCATTGAACTGGAATTATGACTTTCCGATATTGATTTATGAATTCTCCACAAACCAAATAAATGATGATAGTGATTTACAGTTCCAGTATTGACGAATTGTTATTTTTTAAAACTGTTTTAGTGTATCATCGGTGGTTTCCTTAGTTTCTTTTCACAATTTAACACTGTTGATTCGATTGAAGGAAAGACTTCACATTCCTGCCAGTTTATCTCAACGTTGATCTATGATGACATCTGAGTGATCAATGGCTGAAAAGTTGATTTGAAATTACCAGGTCAATGCATTGATCCGAAATTGGTTACAAATTACGCATAACGACAGTTGGAACTTGATCCGTCAAGCAATGATTTTGCATTTTCAGGGCAAAGGGGATTTTTACTAAATCTTGTATGTTAATATGTTATATGGATATACAAATCTCGATTTTTCGGGGGAAAAATGTATTTAGTAGAGAGAGAAATGCTTTATTAACAGCAATGCTGTCCAAATACCTTGGGTTGCTACACACACAGCATACTCATCAATCCAATGCTAGACATAATATATATATATACTCGTATATATAACATTTTTCCCCCCTTTTGTTTGGGGTAAACCTTCTATCACTCTTTAATATAT
Source organism: Rhaphigaster nebulosa (assembly GCA_948150685.1). Taxonomy (NCBI): domain Eukaryota; kingdom Metazoa; phylum Arthropoda; class Insecta; order Hemiptera; family Pentatomidae; genus Rhaphigaster; species Rhaphigaster nebulosa. The sequence goes on along the minus strand of OX411310.1, from coordinate 100,922,671 downwards.
CCCTTACTTCTCTTTTCCAGTGACCCTCTACTATTACTTGAAATAACGCTTTTTTTATATAAATAAAAATTAAGAAAAAAGAGAAATAGCTAATCAAATTAACTACTTAAAAATTAATTAAATGTTCACATTTTAGACACGCATACCTAAGCATCAAATTAGTACAAGAAATAATAAATAAATTAAAAGATATGGATAAATACCAATGACAACAAATATACTTACAAATAAATATCTTTTGTTTTGTTGTTAAAATGTATGTTGTTAATATTTCTGTTCCAACAAATAGTCTAAATAAGATGTATAGTATGCAATCCAATATATTTGGGAACTTTCGCTATGAAAGTAAAGTTTTTCTCTTTCTCCCTCTCTCTCAGTAATGTTCATAAAGTTGTGTTTCTGGGAAGATTAGAAATAATCAATAATGCTTGATGTTCCTACCTACGACAGATAAAATATATAATTTGCATTCACTATGATTATACTCGTAATAATCTGGTAGACTTTAGATAAGATTGAAGAGACTTATTGTTTCATTTGGCCCATCTTCGAGTGTTTCAGGTGCTCTCATATTTCTTGTTGGTATGACGACTTTGAGTGGCTTTACCTACTTTCCGATGGCAATTCCTCCTTGTCTTTCTTTTCCAAGTCTGTAGAATTCGAAAACCTCCCTACATCCTTCATCCCCTCACTCCATGTTCTGTTCCCTTTTTTATTCAAGATCTCGACCCATCTTCCTCTATCAGTATGCCTCTGTCTCCTTCAACTGATACTTCACTAATCGTGCTATCTCTTTCTGTAAATGTGTACGCATTTCTGTTCGTTAATGTTCAAACCTTTTATTGCTTCACCTGCTTCGTAATTGAACTACCGCAGACAGTTTCTGTTTATCTCAATAACAATTAGTATTAATAGAAAGTAACCTTTTTGTGAATATTTAGCCAGACAAATGTACAAAAAGTCTTAGTAATGCTGTTGTAGTTGGTTCCGGAATAAAAGTATTTTTCATTCACTGATAGCGAAAATAATCTTCAATGAAAATCGGCTTAAAATAATTAACTAAAATCATTTGAGCGGTCTTCATGTCCTGTCGGAGAGTTTATTATAATTGTTCTAAAAGTTTTTTATTTATATATTTACTGATTTATTAGTAATTATCACAATCCCTCTCACTTAAATGTAGTGCTATAATATAAATGAAAAACGGAAAAATCTACTATTAGTTAGTATGATGTTGTGTTTTAATCATATTGCCTGTAATTCTCAAATTACGAGAGTACATTATGTTACTGCATTAACATATTAAGGTCGAAATCAATATGTATTGAATGTAGGATTGTAAAAACAAGGACTGGAGCCACGTATACCGACTTGCAATTAAAATAATATTGTATCATTAATACCATGCCTCGGTAGTTGACCTAAATCAGTGTCAGCAACGGGTCCACACACCTCCAACTAGTGATATATGACCACAGTTACATTCTATAATAGAAAACCTTAGTGTCTAGTAAAAACGTTAATTACATTCTATCACGATTTGTTTTATAATTTAGATTGCTAATGGGTTGAAATCTAGCTTATGATAAATCAGTTATCATATGAATTCATCTTATAAATCAGAAATATATGTTAATTTCATGTTATACTCGTATATATGCTACTCTAGATTTTAAACTACTTGGCCATGGGATTTTTGTCATTATTGAAAGTAGAATGGTTAATACTAAAAAGATTTACTAAAATATAACAGGTGCTTGGATTAAATTAGATTATTTTATTTTATTCATTCTTTCAGAATACATTTACAACCGCATTACAACTCAACAAGCCGATTTTATGTTATCATCTCTAATTACAAGTGAAAATCTTGGAAATTAACTGTTTCACACTGAAGTATTATGGAAACAGTAGATCAATTAGGCCATTGCCTTTCCAGTCTTCGTTTAAGTTCACCGGGTAGTATGGGGGATGAAAAGGATTTCAATTATGGATTCGGGTGATTTGGAGTGCCATATAAGAGTGAAACTTATTGGTCAGGTATACAAGATTTAACATTTGACATGTTACAGTCGTTGAGTATGGTGTGAAATATACCAGAGTGTAATAACATAAAAAAGAGTAGTTAAGGGGACGTGTTTTGTCTAATCACAAAACTGTACTACTTTTAATACATTGTTAGATAAGTTGCTTGTTTCGATAATTAAAATCTTTGATCAAGATGAGAAAGTTGATCATATAGTCTTGTCAGTTCTTGTCTTATTAATTTTGTATGCATTTTCCAAGTCAGTCCTTTGTCGAAATTTAATAAGAGATACCGTAGATAATTTTTCGAAGGAACTGGATTAATCGCAATCATTGCCGGTGGACTTGTTGCTTTCCGTTGAGAAAGACTAACGAGTTGTTTTGTAATTTTTTAATTAGTCTGTTTATTGTTATTATTTTTTCTTTATTATTACTTTTTGCCATTGTCATTGCCATGATGGAGATACACTGGTACACTATGTTCCATTCAAAATTTCATTATGCTTATAAAGTGTTCGATGATATGCTGGTAATAAATCACTTATTGGTAATTACAAGGTTGCGTGTTCTCATATTTTTGGTTTATTCAAAAGAATACTGACATAGTCATGAAAGTTCACATGGCCGGAAGTTAACCGAATCGTACATCTCTATACCATGGTTAATTGTAATTAATTTGGATTACATGGATGTTTAGTTGATTCGTGTTGACATTGTTTGATTGGGATTTACAGATATTATAATTTATAATTTGGTATAATATAATATAATTTGGAAGTATTCTTTATAGAAGAGTTACACAAGTGTCTACTGCATGTTGTTCACGCAGGTAGCGGTAACTAATGGGTGTTACCTGAAGCAGCGATTATCTGAAAAGGTACATTGCAGAAAACCCTAAACCCAAAGTATATTTCTAGAAATAGGTTTTATCTTTCAACTCAGATGATTCCTGATCGTTTATTAATCACTTCAGGAAAGTGGAGCTGATGTGTGGATGATTTAATGTCATCAACTGACTTACAATGGAAGCTGCTAGAAGATAGAATAAGAAATATAAAGGAGTAGAAGGATAAAATAAGAAATGATATTGAAGGAGTGGTCAAAGCTAGGCTGTAAAAAAGAGGCCCATTTCTCAAAGGGTTGATGTAGCGACATCCCAGATACAGGACCAAGTGGACATAATGTATTTTAAATACCCTTCAAGATCAACTTTGAAGACTCAGGCCCCCCTGGATCTTTTAGTGAAAAAACAATGGAAAAAATAAAATGCAAAAAAAAAGGTCCTTCCCTTTTTCTAAAGGAAAGGAAAGAAGAATGAGGAGAAGCTCGGGTCCTGGTCAGCTATTACGCAGTGGGGTGCAAATCAAGGGGCATAAATACGTCACTGTCCGAGCTCAATCAGAGCATGCTTCAACAATTTTTTACTTAATTCTTTTTTCCAGGGGTTAGATCGAAGAAACTGTTTTTTTTTTTTTTGTTTTTTGTCTTTAAAACTCGAAATTATTTACCAAACGATTGATCTTTATCCATTTGAAGGCTTTTGAATTTTCAATCCGAACAAGTTACTTTTAAATTCAATTTATTTTTTGTATAGCCATCTTTATTCATCTTTTTTTTAATGCTTTTCAGCATCAGTAATGATAATGTATGTGATAAAAATCAACATAAGAGGATGAATAAAAAATGAACAATTAATCAATTGTAAAACCTTTTTATTAATAAACATTTATGTAAACATTATCCATAGATTAGACAATAACCTCTTTTATTTTTCTATAATTATTGTAATATAATTTTCTGCATTAATAAGTAGAGGTTTTTAATCTTCGGAAAAGTTATTAAAATTCTTGTATTGTATAATTTTTTAATAATTCGTTTTATCTGAATTGTTTCTGTTTCACTTACTAGAAATAACCTCAATTATATGCTTAATAACATCAATTTTGAAAGCTTTAAAAAACAAAAAATTTAATTAATAAATGTTAAATTGTCAACCAAGAAAAAGAGTTCAAGAACAACAATAGAGACAATAGAAACTATTTATTTATTAATCTCTTTTTTAGTTACTATTAATCTATCAACTATTAATGTATATAATTTTAATAAAAAGTTTCATTTAAGTCCGGGTATAGTTCATAAAATTACCTTTCAATCTAGTTTATGCTATATGTTAAGGTTTTGTTGAATATAAATAAAAGATACTTTAAAATATTATCTTTAAATGTATAAAAAATAATTATGTAATAAACGTCTATTGTATATTTTTTTTATAACTATGTAGTTTACTTTATTAATCAATTGAATGGTGATATAATTTGCCTTATTATATAGTAGAATTTTTTTTTTTTAACGCATCTTCCCATTTTTTAACAAAGAAGAAGTATGGTAACTGGTCAAAGAAAATGTCAGTGCATACCGTGTTTTTTTAAAAAATTAATCATCTATTGTTTTTTTACTGTTTTTTCTACACAATTTTTCTTATTCCGTCATAAATTAATTGTACCTTATTATTTCTTACATACTTAACTTCTTGTTATTTAATTATAATTAATTGAACATAATCTGTAATAATTGTGTATAATTAGTTGATATTTATTTTTATTTCCTTTATATGCGTAATCCTTTGAATTATAGGTATAAGTTTTAAATTGTATGCAAGTCTCCACAAGATCAAGTTTCAAGTCTCCACATAATGTTATTAAAAATAAAATAAAATAAATAAAGACAAAAAACATACGGTTATCTAAAACTTTCAATCCATTTGTTTGCAAAAGTTTTGTTGTTCTTTGTATATCAGTGTGTAATTGGTATATAAAAATATTTTTCCTTTTCAGACGAACTGGAACCAGAGACTACTCGAAGAATTCGGTATAAGAAGTAATTCGGTTGTTATTAGGGGAGTAATTTATATCTGCTTTCTCCCCCTTTCAGCGGGATTTTTGATACCTCAACTGGCTCATGGTCCCTGATTGGAACCCCATTTAGGGGACGAGGCAACTGCCCAGATTATAGTCCTTCTAATTTTTTTTTTCATTTCCCCCCTCGTACATTCTTAAAACCGGACGGAACGACGCAGCTACAGAATCCTGGAAGCATACTTAAGCGTGGTCGTATTTCATCTTGCTGGCTTCTTTGGGTCTCAAGCATCTCCGGTATTGTGCTTCTTTAGCACTTTAATAGATGGACGTGTTGACGTTTCAGTAGACCACCTCTGCACCACTTTTTGCAATACTTAAACCCTTTCAAATGCTAAATCGGTTGTAACAAAATGAATATGGCAAGTTTTTTGTTTCTCTTTTTACTGAAGAACAGTTGTAGTGCAGGATTGCAGGCCACTGCTTTGCAATGCAGTCTCTTGTGTCACTAAAATAATTTAAAAGCTAAGAGAGGAGGTGGATAACTTTGAAAAACATTTTCTATTATATGCCGTGAAAATAATAATGCTTTTCTTATTACGCTCTATTGTTTTTTAACCAGTGGCAAATTTTCAAATTTACAAATATTAATATCCAACAATAAAAGCGATTGTGGCAATTTCAGAAATCAGCTACTATAAACTTTAGTTTTCAAATCGACTGTCGTCAGGGGCATAAGCAGACATTTTTTTGGGTGGGAGGAGGGGGAGAAGGAGGGAGCGTTTAATAAGAAGGTAAATAATCACCTAAATATCTATAATCATCAAATTGGGAGTAAGTTATAAGGATAAACTTGAAAATTAGATAAAAAAAATTGTTAGAAATTACCATATTACTTAAAATACTATATTAAATAAACCGCCATACTTATTTCAATATTTACACTCAGCCCGGAGATCTCAGAACCAACATTGGTCCTCATATATGGTAAGGAAATAGGAATACCGCGAAACATTTCAATAGCCTTAAAGACTGATAGTTAATATATTGTAACTATTAATAAATATAGTACTATAAGATATTACTGATGAAATAATACCTTTTCTTACACGTGTAAATTTATTGAAACAAATTTGATGGTCATCCAATAAACGGTAAAATTTATCCTATTATTAAATATGTGGGTATATATATATATATATATATATATATATATATATATATATATATATATATATATATACATATATATATACATATATCTATATGCCAACTTACAACGACATACCAACAGAATGATAAGATATATGAATACAGCTGATTTGCCCTAGTATGAGAGGAGGGGACTGAAAAGGTACTGTGTGAGAGATCTCGTTTCTAGGTAACCAAGGTAACTGAATCAAGGCAGGGAAGAGGTGCTGCTGGGCATCATCCCTCTCTAGGCTTTACGTCATTATTTCCTGTAATAATCAACTGTCCTGTCCTATTTGAATTAGTAGTAGGGTATGTCATTAGAAAGGTGATGCGTACCGAAAGGGGTTTAGATCTGGGTGGTAAAATAGCCATGCTTGGGTTTGCGAATGATTTGGTATTGTTAAGTGAGAACGTGGAAACTATAAAACTATATATATATGGTTAGCGTAGTACATAATATATAACGAAATATATGGTTAGCAACAGAAACAGCGGCTATTTTGATTATATAGGTATTGCAGGGATTAGGTTTGAACCCGTTAAGAAATTTAAGTATTTGGGGTCAATGTTTACTAGAAAAAACAAAATTCAAGAGGAAATAAAGGCGAGAAATGCTTGTTATTTTTCGGTGTCAACATTACTCAGGTCGCTCATTTTGTCCAGAAACTTAAAAGTTGTAATTTAAAAAACTATTATCCTTCCTACTGTTCTGTATGGGTGTGAAACGTGTCCACTAACCTTGAAGGACGAACGGTCTTCGAGAATAACGTATTGCGTAAAATATTTGGTCCGAAAAGGGATGAGTCCACAAGAGAATTTAGGAGGTTACACAACGCAGAATTTCGGAGCATGCACGCTGTTAATATAAACGATAAAATAAGTGATATCGCGACGGTTGAAATGGACTTGTTGGTTGTTGGACTCTTTTTGCACAGATTTTTCTAGGAAAAATTGCTGTTTAAAACTAATATGCTAATATTACCTTCGTATTTTATACATTTTCTGACAGGTTGACATATTTATAATCATAATTAATAAAAAAAAAAAAAATAATACAGCTTACTCTGCTGTGGAAAGTAGTAAAATTTAAAATGATACATAAATTTTCCAAGAAATATTATATTAATGGCCTCATAGTTAATAGCTATTTGATACTTTATTCTTCCTCACTAATTACTGAGAAATGTTAACAGGCATCATTTCTCGATATTATACCTTTATTAAAATTTTATTTTCCTTTTTTTTTTTGTTATATATTTCTATGTTTAATATCATAAAATACTACTACACGTACTGAGATATTTTTTGCTTATCTCTTCATCGTTGCTTTTTTAATACGACAAAATATATAAAATCATTCATAACTTTAATATCCTACTAAAGATAATTTGTTGGAAACGTGTTTGTAGACATACTTTCTAACTATTAGTATTTAAAATAATAAAATAAGATTTATTTAAAAAAAAAATAGAAACTTAAATTAATTCTTTATCAGTCAATTTATGTAACTCTGTAACTAGTTATTTAACTACTAATTTCTATTATTAAAAAAAAAATATTTATTTTATGCAAATAGTATATTTTATATTGCAAGAGTCGTACCTTATGATCGGAAATAACGAGTCATCAATATGTTACTATATATATTTGATTATTTACTGGTTTCTTCCCTTTTCTATTCCAAGTGAGTCCTTATATTAGACAAATTAAAATAGCATTTTACACATACTTCTGACATCACATGTTCAGAGTAAGATAATTAAATATATACAATATTTTTATTATATATATATATATATATATATATATATATATATATATATATATATATATATATATATATATGTATATATAAATGCATACATATTATTATTATTATTATTTTTTTTTAGGTCTTCTATATCCTACTTCTCGTGAAGTTTACTAATGATCCTGATATTATAGCGCGTATTTGAGGGCATAAATTAACGGTTATGTCAAAACAAGAGATGATAGAAATTTCAATATCAAAAACCGGTCTTGTATATCAGAGCTGTTTCGGTTTCTCTTGCTCCTTTCTCTTAAAATTGCTACGTGCCATGTAATCATTAATCTATATTTCCTCTTTAGAAAAATTTCGTGGCCCTTTGTAACTCATTTCCATTTCTCAACTGTATTATCTTGTAATAATGTCTAGTCCGGAAACTACTAATATTTTTCTCATGTCAATAGCAGTAGTAAATGTTGACAGTTACAAATGATATCGATTCATCATCTGGACGAATGAAACTTCTTTCTTCTATTGAGAAAAATGGCTACGGGCATATTTCAGCCTCTGAATGGACTGATATATCTAAATGGTGACAAAAACAATTCCCTTTCGATTCAAAAATACGTCGGATTGTTTTCGATAAATTTACTTTTGTATACTTTATACCCTACGATCCATACATATTATATATGTTTTTATAAAAGGATATTGTGTTTATAAGTATCAGTCAAAGTGAAGTATGGTCCACGAAACAATCAAATTCCATCCTTATCCAAACCTTTTGTTTAAAATCCTTCGTAAAATCCTTAATGGTCTTTATTGTATCACATATTAAATTATGCATAATGCCCCACATGTTGCAGATTCAACTCAAACCAAATACCTTTCCTTGGCATTTGAATTTTGTTCGAAACCATTATACCTACACTATACTTTAAAATTTAATTTTATCATTAAACTGTACGAAATATTATACCTATTACAAGTGAAATGTTTTTTAAACTTCAACATTTAAAAAAAAATTAACGTTAAATTATCATTTTTATTAAATAGTTTTATATTTGTTGTAAAAGAATCAGGCCAACTTTCATAGAACGGTCAATGTTTCGGATTCCAGTTCCGATGATTAGTATACTTCACTCTATTATAAATCATTTCTAAAAAAAACAAAACAAGTATAAATCTTATCAACATAATACATAAACAAGATACATTTTTCTAGAATCATGCATGATACCTTATTGCTTATAATATTTAAAGTTTAATTAATGAGGAAAGTTAATAATAAATTCGATAGTTAGTATTCTTGTCATACCATCATTAACCATCTCACCGCTGAGACTTATATCATTTAAATAAAATAAAAATTGTTATTTTTGTTTCTTGTCATTTTTTATTAATTATACCTGTAATTATGATGTTAATTGCTGTTGTGTAGTTACTAATTGTATTTTAAAGGTTCTTTAAATTAATAATAATAATGATTTATACATCTTACATAATCTTGCAGATATTAGTCCTTACATTGTTTGCATTGGACTGTGGCCAGCTATATCTGAATTGTGAATTTCGAAAAGGGCTCATCTCCAAAAATTAAATTTTTTTCAGATGATGCAAAAACCTTGATTTCTGTTGAACCATTGGACCTATTTGAAGAGATTTTATTTTCTTCGTGTACGAGTATTTCATCGTTATAACAACGAGGTATGAGCCGTTCTCGGTCTGTATAAGTAAAGAATCTTTATAACTTTATAATCTGTATAACAAACGGAAAAGTCTTAATAAAAACGGGGATGATCCCTTTTGGAAATTTATAATACATTTATATTTATCAAATAGGTATCTAATCTAAATCCTCTTAAAACTTATTTTTAGCTTCTGTTTTATCTTTATTTTTTTCATAAATTTTTTAACGTTTAGTGTCGATGACGCCATAAAAGTTTTGTACATATGTAGAGCAGTTAGATTCGGGTGCTTGTAGGGGCTATTATAATACTAAGCGTCTCGTTATCTAAATAAATCGGACCATTAAGGGGGGAACAACGTTTACTATCCGCCTCATTGAGGAATTAACATATTCCTGAAAATTATCCTCGCCTCCCTTAAATAAGAAATAATTAGTGCTGACAATAACAAATACATCAGGGAAGTGTCGGGGAGAAGTAGCGCTATCTAGCCGAGATCTGGTATAATTAACAGAATGCTTGGCTTATCAGAGTCAGGTGTTAAGCTGTGATTAAGTTAATGAACCGGCCGACATGTTAGAGAACATAAATCTGTAGGGGGACGATGGTAATTTAATAGTTGGCGTCGTCTCCAACAAGTGTGAGGGGGCCCTCAGCTGAGTATGCTAACCAGTCGGCTACCGGGCTCCTCGATCCCCTTCCATTAATTTTATCTTTTTTATATAATTTATTTTAATGCCCTCCTTAGTGGCTCAAATTACCTCAAATTACACCTGAAATATCTCAGGCTTCAAGGTACGTGGGTAGGAATTTACCAGTCAACCAGGATACTTTTCAAGGAAACTCACATTGATGTATCACCTTTTAACAGATCTTATCTTGTGTGTCTTACGCTATTTAGGTTGCATTATAAGTCTATCCATTCAAAGCTAAGATCGCTGTTTGCAATTTATCATACTGATCTAAGGTTTTTATTCAAGGTTTAAACATAAAGAATGGCAAACCTTTAGGTGCTGAATCTACATTCTATTCGCAACTAAAACATTTTTATTATTCTGCTCTGTTCTGTAATGATTTGAGGTTTTTGATTTTCTCGGTATTCATAATGGAATTTTAAATATTCAACTAAATACATATATAACACACGCACACACACACAGATATATATATATATATATATATAATTTTATGCTTTTGAAGTAAAATCAAAAATTGTATTTTATTGAATAATTATTGGTTGACCGCATAAATGAGGGATATGATGGTCCGGGTGGCGGTCAAATAATGGATCTCAAATAAATATACTGTTTATAACAAACCAATATTTCGACACACTTTGCAGGTCTTCATTAGGACTAAATGAACAATGTAATTGAGGTAAAGATGTTTGTATGTTGTATCTTTTGCCCTGATGAAGACTTGCAATGTGGATCGAAACGCCACTTCTTTGGCTGAACTCCTTAAAGTTCTGCTCCACAAGTCCAGATAGGTTTCAGTACAGTACAGAAGACCTTGTTAATTCTTATCTTTTTATTTTATATGTTGCAGGTGCGTCTTTTGTCCAGGGATAGTCCTGACTTGAGGAAAAATGTGTTGATTTAATTTCAAACATATTATTTAAAAAGGTAATTTTGGCAAACTGTTTTTATTGAGAAATAATACATTCTACCACACTTGATGTTGAGGTATTAAGATATTAAGTCTTTTTGTAAACCATTCATACCGTTTTATACAGGAAAAAAAATATAAATATAAAAAAAAATGAAGAAATAAAATTAAATAATTCTTATTAAACAGATTCATCCCTTTATGTACAATATTCACACTCAGCCTAGGGTGAGTGAAAGTCACATACTTGCATTTATTGACTTGATAACGCCTATGCGTACGCCACGCGGCATCTTTTATTAGAGGATGCATGAACCATCCTTCTATATTCCCTGTCGAGCGGGGGGATCCAGAGATATTCTTTATTTCCTGGAAAAATTTTCAAATAATATGCTGTCTAACACGTATTTGGAACAATTTTTGTGTTAAAATTAAACCAAAAATTTAACTCTCTTAGGCTACAAAAGATATAAATATGACTTATTAACAGGTGCTTGTGCACCTGTGGAATCCTCCGTGCGCACGCCTATGATTGACTTTAATGCGCATTATTGCAATACTTACACCACTATTCGATCCGGAAGAGGTGCCTTTGCAGATTAGAGGATGTCGTTTCAGGACGTGATGATAGAATGGTGGTTTCATCAGCAAATGTTGCAAGGAAGTTATCGGAATTTGTAGAAATAGCTGTTGTGAAGAATGTGTAGAGCATAGAACACAAGATGCTAACTTGTTGAACACCAGCCTCTACAGGATATCAATGGGATTATAACGTGCAATAGTGAAATAAATGGTTAGAAAGAATAAGTATAAAATCAATGGAATAAGTATAAGGATTAGGTTATAAGGGTTTTAAGCTATAATAGTAAGCCGTCGAAAGCTTCCACTACATCGAAAAATGTGCCAGTTCAATATTTCTTTCTTTCATATCTTACTTTGCTTATTTATATGTGATTTTGGTCAACATTACGAAGTCTTTGTTGAACAGTAGATTGTTCTAAGCGAAATCCAAATTGCTGTGAAATGGTTTTTTGTGATTCCAAGTATGGGTAGAATACGTTTGAGTAGGAATTTTCAAACTTTTTAATATAATTGGGAGAAGGCTTATTTATTTATAGAATGAAGTAGCATTGGCGGATTTATCTGATTCAAGAAAAAGAATAATTATGGAAAGCTTCCACATCAGAATAAAGAGGGTTGTGCGAAAGATACTGTACAGGTAAGTAAGGAATAAATTGGTAATAATTGGTTTATTACCAATATAATTTATATAAAAATAATTGGTTTTTTTTTAAGTTGTCGAAGGATCTGGGAAGTGAGGAGATCAAATCCAGGAGATTTCCAGAGTTTTTACTTATTCATAAGGATCACTACTAAATGTAGATTTGATGTTTACAGGAAATTAGATTTTTTTGTATTGTTGAATTTCGAATAGCATAAATCAAGGGAATAATAAATAAATGTTTCATCCTGAAAATAAATTAAAAATCAAATCTCTAAAAAATTTACGAGAATTTGAAAAATATTTATAACGCACTTTTTCTTCAAATTGAGTTTGGATTCAGTAAACGAAGGTTGGTATATAGAATAACATTTAAATTCTGCATATTACTTTAAAGTTTCACTGCAGTCTATTTCATAACTTATGAAGGACACCTGAGTAGTCATATTTCAAAGCATGGATCTGTACTGTCATACTAAGAAACGATATTTAGATTCGTCATTATGTTAAGATTCGAGCAGTGGAAAACCTCCGCCAAGTTTCAGTTTCTGGATTTCTCAAGTCGTCCAGAAGGTCAGACAAAAAGTCTTTCAAATTACGAAAATTATTACTAATGACACTGTCATTAATTAACAGTATTGATGAGAGGCCCCTACTTTATTTAGGATCAGTAAATCGGTACTCTGATATTAAGTATAAAAAAGATAAATGTGGGAAGAATTATACCTGGAAGTTGTATCTGACTGAGGGGGATGGGATGGATATGGAAAAAAAAATAGAAGAGAAATCTGTTGAACACACAATAATTACTCAAACCTTTACATTACTATATGCTTTTCATCTTTCTTGTTGGCCTGCGAGGTTATTTAAGGTTTTAAGGTTATTTAAGGTACGAAACGAATATCGTAACAATAGGTCGGTTAAATGTTACAAGAACTAAAAACATTCGGCATTCATTGCCTGGAAATGATGGAAATGGATGTTCTCGGTTGCATTGATTGCACTTTATTTCGACAGAGTATTTAGTTTAAGTCTAATGAAACATATGAGGTAAGTTATTTATACATTTTGGCACTGGGAGCCGCATGCGACCTTCCAGCAATTCCGATGGCACTGAGACCAGGGGAAGCGTGGGGCCCGAGGCCACATCTTTCCACGGCTAAATGTCATTCAGAGATCGACAGCTCTACCTCCCGGTTTGTGAATTTGAATAAATTTTACAAAGAGCCATTAGCTACAGATTAGTAATTAAATAGATCCCAAATACAAGACTCTCCACTCAACCGCGGGGGTGTGACTATTAATCAGGTAGTCCTCGATGGCTACGCATATTGCATATTCATCGGGCATTATATAATAAAGTACCGATTTACAGGGGCCAACCCTTATCTATACTATTCCATCTATAGAGGAAGATTTGTCATCTGTCAACCCTAATTATATTAAAGTCCAAACATTTATTTATTTTTTCTATTATTTTATTTTTATTTTTTTTAGCCATAGTCACATATGTATCTGATGGATTATTGAGAGCAGCTAAATATAGCCTTTCTAATCTCGGCCCATCTACGCTTATACATTACTGACGAACCTTATCAATATAAAAAAGTGTTCTTAATCTGCTAGATTAGACTAATTTATTCGGTTTGGGGCTTTAATTGTAAATCCTCTCAAATGTATATGCTTTGTTATATTGATAATTCATTTGCATAATTTATAAATTTTTAAGTACCTATCAGAAAGAGATGCTGTATAGAGCTCTTAAGTAGATAACAACCAAACTTCGAGTGGGCGGTGTTCTTATTGTAATTAATATCTTTTCCTGTTATTATTTTTAGGTAGATTATCATGTTGAATATTGAAGGGCATATAACTTCCACAATTATAGTATAAAAATAATTCCACAATATTCAAAGATAAAATATCAGTACAAAAACTATGATGTTGGCTTTTCAAGGATATAGTTTTTCAAGTTAATATTAATTATTTTTTACTACAATGAGTAACTCTATTAAATAATCGATGCTGCTCAAATACTTATAGCTCAAAAATAACAGCATATATGTACATATCGTTCTTTGGAAGAAGAGTGCTGCAAGACGAAAATTTATTTGTTTTCTAACTATTTGCGTGCATATAAAAAAAAAAAGAAGTTAAATTTTCGTTCCAATATATAATGTAATAAAAAATGATTATTTCTTCATTCATATCAGTGAGTTGAAGAACAGCGATAAACCTAATTAGGAAAAATTCGAACGCTTCAGTAAAATTATACTTTTTCTTCTCATGAGAAATATGGTTGCAAAAACAATACAACAAATACATTACACAATTTTGGTTCTATATTAATAAATAGGGATAATTATACGTTTTAGTTTCCTTTATAATTTTTTTTCTTTCATTCTCAGTTCCTTATCTTTTTTTTCCTTTTCCTTTCTTATATTTTCAAATTCTTTTTAATAATTAAAATTTTTTCATATCAAACTAACCCAAAACATTCAAATAATTGAATTCTAGCTAAAATATTAAGCCTAAATGAAAATTAAAATATTTAGTATAAATGATTAAGTAAAATTCGGAATCATATTTTGTTTCTCTCTTGCACAGTCATCTTATGCAAGAGGAATTTATTTACAGGTGTTCATACTACATGCAATATTGCATGATATATTTATAAGAACTACGATTTTCATTTTTAGTTATGATATTTTATTTTATAAATCAATTAAAATCAAATCATTACATTTTTTTTTAAATATCATATTTTTAACATATATACTAATAACTAACATATTAACATATGCAATATATTATACAATGATTTTTATAAATATGTACATAATATAAAATGATAATATCAAAGAGAGAGATATCAAATACTAAAATAAAATAAATAAATGAATGCATTTGTATAATAAAACAAATTTTACAAAAGAAGATAACTTAGTCAATTCAATCAGTAAGAAATGAAAATTAACATTTTTGATGAAAATCGATGAAGAATATTCTTAACATAGCTTCATGTAAGATTGCTTTGGCATTATAACATTGATGTATGTAAATTAAATACTCTTTACTATCTAGATATATAGATATAAATAAAAAAAAATTAAGACAAAAATGATTCTCACAATAATAAGAACGAATATTTCACTTGTATTCCTTTCTCTGTTTCTCCGGTATCATATATAGTAGCGAAAACGCGTAATTTTTAAAAACCAGAATTTCTTCAATTTATTTCAGCTTATACTTGAACTACACCCAAAGAATATAAGACTTCATCTAATAGTTAAATATCTGATGTGGACAACATATGACTTCCTTGTACGCATATTAAACTATAAATCGGTAGCTCAAAAAGTGATCATGCATTTGGTTACTAGTTTCCGATGATTGCTGTAAAAACGACACTCGGCGCCACGACATTGGCACACTCACACAGTCAAGCTCTTGTTTCTGTATGTCTCATTCTGTTATTATATGTCGTTTTCTTTCAGTATGTAACAAGTTCCCGAGAGATTTCTTCGTGTTCCGTGACAACATTAGAACTGTCAATGTCACTAGATAAAGTATTGGAAATCGACGGTTTCGACATTTTAAGCAGAAGAACCCACTTGTTCTCCTGCTTCAGACTTATCAACTCACAAATGGGGAGGAAAACAAGTATTTTACATTTAATTTTAACACTTAAAACAAGTAATAAAAATGTTTAATTTGAGCGGGAAAAAAAATCGCGTTTGTAACCTTGATTACCGAATCATATGATCTCTGTATTTAATTTTAATATAATTTTTGATGTAAGTTTATTATGACCTTCAAATAAAGTACTTGAAAAAATATATTATGATGTAATATTAATAAAAAATTATTTAACCCTTTTAGTGCCAACGAAAATATATAGTTTTTCGTAACATTTGCGAAAAGAGATGTTATATTATATTATTATATAATGTTATTATTATTATATTAAATATATTCATATGATATATGAGTCATCTATTTCCAAAATAAACAGTAATAATGATTATAAAATTTTCACGTACCGCGAAAAAGTATACTTTATATTACAATTGTGATATCCAAACCATATTTTTTTTTTTTTTAATTTATTAGAAAAACCTTCATTCTAGTCCATGTTTCCAAAAATATTTCATAATACTAATATTATTTAAAAATCATTTAAATTTTAAATAGGCCGCGTTTTCCAAAAAAAAAAAGTTTAGGGTTCATTTTGGAAATAAACGACTCACATACCATAGATTATACGTGATGGCGTCTTAATATTCGCATTGATATCAAAATAAATTAATATAAATACTAAATAAAACGATACTTTTTTTCAGTATTAAAAGAGTTAAATATGTTTTAAGAAAGAAACTATGAATGGCAATGTATAAAACATATCAACAATATACCATGAAAAGATAATTGAATGAAATTCAAATAACATCAAAATATTAATTATTATATTATATCGGTTATCGGGACAGATTTTACTTAGTGATCTATTATTTTTTACATCATTTTACCTCTGTCGTGTTATTACGAAGGATTTTTTTTGTCATTTAATTTTTGTAATTCTATTTAATTCATAGTTATTGAAGAATTAAAATTAATTATTATTATAAATTTGTTAAATTTAATATTAATTATTAATAACGTTATAACAAGACTTTTTTTCAGCCTTTGGTATAAATAATGATTTCAAACCACTTGTTATTTTTTCTCTATCTTCATAAATGGCTGAGATATGGGGGTATGCAACCTCTATTCGGCCGCCATTTACCGCAACTATTAGGATGGTAATGTTAAGTTCCGAGGATCATCCTGGGATCACCTGTGGCTCTGGTGCCAAATCTTAAGGCTATCGGTTCAGTAGGTTCGGTCAATTATTTATTTGACGATTAAAAATGTTCATATTGAAAATGGAAAAGTAAAATCTATGATTAACAGTAATAAGAAACATATCTGAACTTGAAATTACATTCAGTATTAGGTACTATAAGAAATCTCTCACACCAACCATTACTTACCTGTTTGTTTAATATTTGAATATTTAATATGTTTGTTATCTTCGTGTAATATTTAAATAATACTTTGTAACCATGACATATCATTCCACAACATCTCGATCTTACTACTCAGGCTAGTATCGGTTGTAACCATAGGATATCTATGACTTATCCTGCCATAGTTGGAGTTGTGGTAAGGAGTGAAACATAATAAATAAATAAGAGACTTTTTGCAGTTCCACAGCATTAGAGATAATATATAAGATAAACATAATAAAAAAATACGACTTGTTTTCTTGTCAGTAGAACGTTTTTAATAAAACTATTGACATTACAAGGCCTTTAATCAGAGTTTTTATGTCAAAATAAAAGAGACGGAAAATAATCTATATAGGAACCGATCTTAACTCGAGATAAGTCGAGATAGATCCAGGTCTAAGGTATCCATGGTCAGTCATATTTAGAAAGCCCTTAAGAAACCAAAAAAAAGAAGGGGTTAACCAAAATTCTTCTCAGAAGGTCCACAATAAATAACGTCTTTTTAAGTCAGCTCGGGACAAAAAAAACTAATAGCTGCCAACACTTCACCCCTAGAATTATAGGTTGGAATTATCGGTTTTAGCCTGATTTATTTTCCGACGGTGTAAAATAATAAATCTCGGCACCGCGCCCCTCAGCTAAGTAAACTTATGAAAAAATACAGCATAATAAGCTGTTTATCTTGGATGTAACACCTCTATCACTCTATTAACCCATCTACGAGGAAAATTTCCAATGCGCTTCTGAAATATTCATGGCCGAAAAATGTTAAAACAGCCCGGAGGTAAAATTTGTTTTTTTGTCTTTTGTTGTTCGACATCAATCTTTTCTTCGGTCCGAGATGGGTGTAACCTTAAAATGTATTCCCCAGTGTAAAATATCGGAAGAGTCCTTTGCATCGTAACATTTTTTTGAAAAAGACAAAGCCTACTGAATGCGTTGTTATGAAATTTAGATTTATGGTGATTAGTCTAGCTTAAATTCTAACAACCTTTAATTTCTCTTTTTCAGACCTTATACGAGAAAATTAAATTGTTAAGAGGGGAATTGATTCGTTCCCGTGTTTTCGTCAATTTATTTCAACAATACAAGAGTTGTTTGAAATTAGCATATAGAAAAAGCTAGTTGTTGACATACACACGATACAATACTGTGATAATACTATAAAAAAAAAGATTTGAAAAACAATTTAATGATTGAATCAATATAGAAATCGATTTGAAATATATTACAATTATTAAATATATTTCTGCAAACATGTTTAAAAAATATAAGAGAGCCGATTAGCCATGTGGGTAAAGCTACGGATTGCTTAATTTTCTTGGGCTTTGTCAGGGAGAAACCCTGAAGCTTTCCCACTAACGCTTTCTGGGACCAATCACCAAAAAAGAGAATATTCAATCATTCAAGAAATAAATCAGGCGAATTGAACTATTCTATCCCCTAAAGGTGTCCTTAGACGATTTTAGAAGGTTTTCTCGTCTAACCGAACTATCGGTTTGAATGACGAAAATGATGCAAGAAAAACCGTCGGTTTAAACCTCTTTCCTCACACCATCGGTTTTTTTCCATACATCCTTCTTTTTTAATTTATTTCATTCGTTTATATGATTGATCTTCTTTTTAATTTATATAGAGCAATTGGAAACAGATCATTCAAAATCTAATTATTTCTTAATTTAATTTAAATTTTCTCCCCGACCAATGTTTACATGTTGAGGAAAGTAAATACTAAAAAAAAATTATTGCTCAAAGTTGATGAGAATTATTAATACAATGTTGATAAAGGTTCATCAAAATTGAATCAATTATGCTCGAAAACAGCAGAGAAAAAAACCGACGCGTCAGAACGCTGATCTCTTACACCGTCAGTTTTGATCTCCATTTTTCCTCTTTTACACATTATTTTTCTGTCCTCGACAGGTCTCATGGAGCTCCAGCAAAACCCACGGTTTTCACACTTGATAGGTTTTTTCTTCTATTATGAACGGCTTGCCGAACCTTTGTTCAAAACTGATGAGAAAACCGATCGAGAAAGGCTACCCTAAGGTCAGTGAGTACCTGAAACCATTAGCATTTTAAACAGTCTTCTTTGCTAATCACTAGTATCCAACAAACGATGTATCGGACGTTCTGAGGAAAGTCAAATTATATGGAATTATTATTGTCTCAAAAATCATTTTAGTTTTGCGTAACATTATTTTGTATTCGTTCTTAAAGGATTATTTTTTTTACTGAAAAAAAATTAAAAATGAATAAATGAAAAACTAAAAGGGTTTATTTTTACTCATTTATTCTTTCTGTATGAACCCAATCTCCGGCTACATAGAAGGAGCAATAAAAATAATTATTCAACGACGAGCTATAATAACTATAACTATAACAGTACTGGCCTCAATTCTCAAGAAAATGTTTTGTCATTTTTATGGGATTTAATGCTTATACATATAGTTCACAGGGGCGGATTTGATTTACTGCCGGCCACAGGGATGACAAATAATGCCTTCCCCTCCAGCCCCTCTTATCTCCAAAACATTTCTTGGTTTATAGTTAAAAACTAAATAGAGGTAATTTTTATATTCATGTGTGCTTAATGGAGCTGTTTTATACTTACTAATTCGTTTGAATTAAAAGTTGTATACAAATATAATTTCGCTCAAATTTTGCTTTTCCCCAAAGCTTGCCGTCCCAAAAGTGCTTCGTCTTCCTATGCGTAAATCCACTACTGAATCTTTCTGGGTGTTGACTGAAACGTAAATGAGAGGATTAAGTTCTAGGGTGGGTTATCTTCGTGGATAACTTCCCTTAAAGGAGAGAAGACTATTGGTATATTTATAATAATTGCTAAATGGATTACAACATTTTTTTGTGAGGATAGATCTGAAATTGTTTCCTCCAAGTTTGGAGGTAACAGCCCACATTTTATGGGACACGCATCACACCGATCGTGTTATTAAACTGATTATTCTATCATTTGATTGGATCTCATAATTACCCTTGACAGAGGATCAAGGCTCTACTTTTCGTCACTCGTGGGCGATGCTTCCTTTCCCCATCATCCCTTGGCCATTACAAATTAATAACCAGCCGCAACGTTAAGACGAGCTGCTGTAAGGCCTCCAAGTACACGTGTTGGCCTCCATCCACATACCATCCTTTCTTCCGCCTCGCCTCCAGCCCCCACGAGACTTTTTCCATCCCTTCTTCGGTACGTTCTGCTATTCATCATTAGCGGGTATTTGGCATTCTTTCGTAGTTCGTACCTTGGAAGAAAGCTCTCCTCTCAGGCATTTTGCCTTCTTGTATTTGTTTTTTCGCCTCTAATTGTCCCCTACGTGCAGGCAGCCGGTTGCTTTTTCGGTGTCTCACTGCCTGCGGTATCTCATGGGCCACGCAGCAAATCTTAAACTTATTGTGTGTTGTCAAAATGAATTAACACTATTAGGTAGTGTAAATAATAATTTATAGTTTGCATACAAAATTTTCATATTTTTTTCTGCAACATGGATTTCTCTCTAAACTTGGACTATGCTGTGAATTTATTGCCAGGTGTAAAAGAGAAAAAGTGTTCCTTTTATAACGCATAATCAATAAGAGATCTGATCCATTCAAGTATAACTGTCTAAAATGTATTTAATTCAAGTTCTTGCATTTTGGAAACAGGATTTCAAGCATGTCAAATTCTTTGAAATATTGGTAGGGGTATGCTATAACAAAATATTTTATATATGATATTAAAAGATATAATATCGTTAGATGTGAATTACAAATAACATTTGGCCGATCACGTTAAGGTAAAAACATCGTATTAAGATTTTAGAAAATAAACTATTGCCTACAATATGGCCCGGAGAAGGATCAATCCACTCGAGGCTTTATACGTCCGGTATATATTATGGAAGTGATATGTGGTAACAACGAACGATTAAGCATTATGAATCGACGTGTAAACGTCCTGAAGGTTGACCGAAACGTAAATGGGAAGATAATGTTAGGTCTGGCCTACAATATTCGGATTCCCTAATCCTTTTCATTGTTTCTAATGTATTACATTTATTTAGTTGACTTCTTTATTAGCAACACTACACTACTAAATTATGTTAAAAACCTGTTATAATTTATTTTTAAAAACAATATTTTTATTCTAAAGCCACTACAATTTTATTGATTAACTTTATTTTTCGTATGCTGTATATATATTTGATACATGATCAACTTTTTAGGATATCTATGCGGAATATACGGAAATAGTTCACTACTAAGCAGAAAAAAATTGACAAGTTTATGATGAAATAATGACGATAAAAAAGATTTTTTTATATAAGTAACAGCCGATTAACTTTACGAGAAAAAAAAATGGACACCAAGTTATTTTTTGCAAAATATTCTTTTATAATATTCTTTTCTGGTCGAATTTCGACCACTGAACGATCCTATTATGTATAAATAAATATTTTGGTCATAGATTGTGACACATCGTTTAAAGGAGAAGTCGATGAGTGAAAAAAGTGTTAATCTTGAAATTTCGAATAATATAAGGGCGCAATTTACTTCGGTCTTAAGGTCATCGGAGTGTAAGTAAAAGCTCCGGAACTATAAGCATTCAGAATAGAGATTGGAGAACTATTTCAAATAGCGGTTTAAAATACTATTTCTGATTTTGAATGGCTATTAAAAGTTATATTTAAAAATTTTATAAAAATGATAAAAAGTCGGAATTAAACATCTTAAGGATTTACATTTTATTATTGCGTGGATAATAATTATTCATTTAATAATAAATATAAATCGCATCACTCTGTCAACCTGTTATTGGCAACATTACTGTTATTGAATTATTCAATGCGTTGGGTTCTCCTGGAGTCCTTTTTCTTCCCTAGTGGGGAGGACAAGGTAGGTTCGGAGTTCCCGTGGAGGAGTATAGATATTGTATTGATAAATTTTACATATAGTAGGTTATAATTTTTTTATTTCAAAAATTACAAACAAGGATGAAAATTGCCCAAACAAATATAACAATAATTTAAAATAAGACAGGATACACAAGAATTTATGGAATGTAATTTAAAAAAGCTTAGTCGGCAACTTTATGCAAAAAAATAACTCTTTCACGACTAAATGAGTGAAAATGAGCAAACAAGGTCTAGGTGTGGCGGGCTTCTTTATTGACGGCGTTGATCAGCGTCCATAACCGCCCGCCCGCCCACAGCTTCCCAGGTGTCTAACCACTCACCAATAAATATTTATTGCTCTTTATAGCTAATGATTATTTATTTTTGTTGGGAAGTTGCCGATGAAGACTCAAGGAGGAGATAATATCCCTATAATTTTAAAAATGGTGGTATTTTTAGGGTAATTGCTACACTAAAGGACCATTAATTGACACTTTCTCTATTGCCACATCTTCTTGATTGGATAACAAGCTAACGGGTATTTCGCTTAAGAATTTTTGAATTTTTAATTTATTTATGTGAATAAAAAACTGATTAATTAAAATACTGACATATTAATATTATTATCTGTTTGGACTGATAAAATGCATTACTGTCTAATTTGGGTAGATGACAATGGATATATAGTATATATAGCATTGTTCTTGCGCTCAATCAGCCCTCTCTTGGTAATCCGGTGTCCAAGTATTCTCTGCTACGAGAAATTGGAAGCATCTAACGAAGCATTAAAACAAAGATTAGGACAAATTTTTTGTCTGGTACACTTAACCTGCAATATTCCTGGGAAAGAATTTGCTGTTAAACTACTGAAGGGAAAACGATGACAAAAGTCTAGGAGAAAGACTTTTTGAATACCCGCATTATGAGGTAGGAGAAATTTAATTTAAGCAAATAAAGCACAAAAGAGCAAATATCAACCAGAGGCATCGCGGATGTCTATGAACTATCACAGCTGTGGGCTAATGATAGCCTTGGAGAGCCGGGATTGGCTGGTTTGGGCGCCTCAGCAACTGCCGTCTCCTTCCCTTTTTTTATAGCCATTTCAACACATTTATCATTCATCCTAAATCCGATAGCCATCACTCATTCACATAGCCATTCATTTATTTATCAACTCATTCAAGCAGGTGGTTTGGTTTTATATAAAATATTCACCTTCCGTCAAATACAACGGCCGCGTTAATAATATATGATAATGCTATGATAGTTGTTGGCACACGGATATTTTTGGGTGTAACAATAATTTGCAGATTTTTTATTTATTTTTTTTATTGTATAGTTTATTATTTTAGAATTTGCATTCACATCAGGAAGCAATTTAAATATAGATTTACTGTCCAGTTTTCCAAACTCTAATTTATGATCAGGAATATATTTTTTATTTGTCGCTTCAATAGTAATTTGTCGGGTGGTTTTAAAATTACAGGTCAGTACTATACTGATAATTACATCCTAAGATATCTGAAGGAAATCGTCATAAGTTCGGTTTATGTCATACTTTTAGGGTAGTATAGAATAAAATAGTTTAAAAAAAAAATAACTAAATCCAAACACATAGCAATATCGATAAGTCTATACGAAGAATGATCAGTTTAAAACAATTAAAAAAATAATAAGATATAGTAATTATTTCAAAAAAAAATTATTACTATATTTATAATAACTGTTGCTGGCGCTTATCTACTTAAAAAAATTACAAAAATAGATCTTCATCCGTATCCTTTTCAATCTCCTTCTTGTGTTCTCAGGCATATCTATAGTGGCCGTTATTTGTATTATTGAATTGCAGTGTATTATGATGAAGTTTGTAGTGAGTTCGTATATACCTACTAATACTTGAGAAATTAATTTAAAAAAAAAAAAAGTTGGTGGAATAGATGTTTTAATCAGAATCAACCATTCTTTTAAAGGCTATGTCTGGATAAGGTATTTAAAAGTGCCTCAGAGCGATAAATTTCTGCCGACTTACACATATGAACACCCTCACAAGAAATTGCTATTACCAAAGTTTCAGATCTCTTGTACCTTACAATTAGCCCAAGTATCTTGGAACGCTTTACATTATTTTCTGAAAAGCGCGCTTTAATTTTTTCAGCATTTTTTTTAAAGCATTACACGTTTGAAAAATGTCTCAATTTTACCATAAGCCATGTATCTCACAAACTATCAACAGGAATTTTTGGATCGCGTTCCAACATTTAGAACATGGCTTTCTATTGTTGTTTTGTATGAAAATTTAGAAAAAAAACGACTGTAACTCTACAAGATGTTGGAGCTGGATAAACATAAATCATGAATTGAAGCCTGTCTGGGGTGCCCGACATTCGTATGGGCGACCCTGGAGATAGTTGTAATGAAAGAGAAGATGCTTGGGAATGCGGCCAAGAAAGAAAACACTAATTAGGTGTAAAACTTCTTTAAATGTGTGCCGACGTTTCGGCTTAAGTTGTAGACCTTCATCACGGCTAAACAAAGCAAGATACAACCGCAAGAGAAACGAATAAAAATATAGATATACTTCGAAATCATTTTTATTGTCGCTCGTGATATGAAAATTGCATACCTATACATGAATTATTGGGTTGGAAAATTTAAGATATTAGTATATTATATAGTATATTATATTTTTAAATAACTTTTTTGAAAAAAGTATTTAAATTAAATTGTATAAAATATCTTTTAAATTATCACAAAATTGTCTGCCAAGTCAGGAAGTCAAACATTTGTTTATACATTCATATAATGAAACGATAAACAAAACGGAAAAGTTTAATGATTTAAGTTTAAAACAAAAACCCTCTCCGGTGGTAATGTTTAATTTTCGTAGTTAATATGTTATATGAAATAGTCGTATATGCTATGTGTATTAATTCGTTTCCTCTGAATCAGTGAGTGCTGCTTAAAAGAAAATGCATAATCTCTCTTGCCATTGTTCTATTTTCCACGATTGGTTCTAAAATTTTATGCACTACATATTAAAATTTTTACTTATTGTCAGAGTAGTCTATTTTTATTGCAGGGCTTGCCTGGAGTTTACTAAAATACAAATATTTTCTTCACTGTAAGTTTTCGGTAAGAACATAGGTAATCGGTATCATCTAAAACCTCATTGAGACTTGCTTAGGTCATTTTTGTAAAAATCAACTATATTTTCTTAAATACAAAACTTCCGCTTATTAACTTATCTTCACTTGTTCTGCATTAGGAGATGTTCGAGAAAATTTTAAAGATAACGACAGAATTTAAGCTAAAAATATCCAGTTATATTGGACTGCACGGTCACGAATAGCATTTACCATGGCGTAGGAGGGGAGAGGGGGCTTTATTATTACCTTATAAAAAAATGTCTTGGTGCTCTGATCTTTGCAACTACAAAAATATGTCAAAATCTAACTACCTAAATATAAGGCATTAAATATTTTTAATATCTTTTCCATGACTACGGCCAAATATAGTCTTATTTTTAATATATCCGAATATGTTAAGGATGTAAGAGTTTTTTTTTTTTAGCTAGCGATTGATGAGGAAATTTTAATTAGATGAACTTCGATCAAAATACTCTAGATTCAGGCTTTTTGAGTGAATGAGAATGGAAGTAGTTTAGCTACTAATGGATGATGCTGATGGGTAGCGATAGAAGCTAGCCAATGGATAACTGGGAGAACGGACTATTGAGGAATAGCTATCATAAATCAAGTACAGTTAGGAATCTGGCATTTAATAGCCACTGCTTCATTCCCTCTCCCTCTCACTTATATATAATTTACAATTAAGGTTATTTAGCAACACTTGTTATCCTCCTTTTGGCTCTTCATCCCGCTATCAGCGCTATTTGGGATTCTAAATTCAAAAATGACATAACTAATAACTCCTATGGTGGAAGTATGGTTGACCGTAGAAATATATTCAAGAGAAGCTTGGTTTGGGGTGCGGTCAATGAAGAAACCCACAAATAAGAAAAAACTTATTATATTGTGAGTCAACATTTCGGACTAAGTTTTAGTTCATCATCAGAACAATGAGAGTCAAATGAATTGCTTATAGAGAGGGTGGTATGATGACAGAGTAGTTCGAAGAAAATCACTCTTCTGGATGTAAATGGTAAATAAACTTTCTTTGGAATTATTACTCTTCATGATGACTTCTCTTCATCTTGAAAGCTAGTTGAAGATGTAAAAAAACGAAGACAGTGTTTATCCAGAGCATGAATGGAGGATCGCCGTCAGCTGAGCCCGGGTTCGTGGCAAAATAATGCAGCAGTATTACAAATTATATCTACTCTAATTTAAATGAGCCTGAGGATCTTTTCCATATTTTTGTCCGGTGCCCGATCTATACTCATAAACCTTTCTGTCATCACTACCTGCCTCATTCCGTAAATATGAACTGATCAAATTATGTAGAGTTATTTAGAATTGGCAATAGCGATCTTCTTAAGAATCTGTTTTACTACGTTAGGCAATGTTGTAGATTGAAATCGTTTATTGTCAATGAATGATTTTGTTGATCTTGTAGCGGGTCTATTCATGTATCATATATTATTTATTAGTGTATTTAAGCTGCTTGAAAGTATTTATTTATGCATTGTTTATGTTATAGTAATATTTTATTTTTATATTGTTATATGTTGTATTATATTATTGTATTTCTATATACTTATGCTTGCACGTATTTTTATATGACATTGACATAGCAGCGTAGTCAAATAATATTTTTGACTTTTATAAATATTTTTACAAATATAGCAAATTATTATAGTTATTGTAGCCATCATCATTGTAGCCAACTCTATTTGTATGGGATATACCCCGAAAGCAAATAAAAATATTCATTCATTATATCTACTCCCACTCAATATTTCATGTGTTTTATGTTTAAGACATTATGAAAACCTTATATATATATATATATATATATATATATATATATATATATATATATATATATATATATCATAATAACCAGAATTATTTATTTTGTTTTATATGTAAAACAGGATTGTTTTAAATATTTTACAACACAATATGACATTATAATGCAATAACAATTAATTAATTAAACTGTTCATAATACCTCTAGTAGACCTTGAAATATTTTATATTTAAAATACTCTTTTTGCATTTTTTCTGCGGTTTTGAATAACCGAGTCAAAATTTGATGTTCTTGCAATCCTAGAACCAATAGAGAAATAATAATAATAGAGCACTTTCTTTTCTCTTTAAACTATAAACAACATAAATATTTATAAATTAGGGTACACATTCAGGAGATGATAAAAGTATGCGATATTACTTATTATAGCTTGAAATGTTCTTTTTTATTAATATAATCGTATATTAATGCATATATTGAACACACTTTTTGACTGTATAGATTGTTTTAGTCAACCCTCATCGCGGGTCCCTCGGAAGCCAGGGCTTCTGGGATTTTGTCCCCCTTGCTCTGACGGCGGGCCTGCATGAATGAGTGGGAGTAGACCGAAACAAGGGAACCATTACAAGCTGACAATGGTAGAATGATCATGTAGATTGCTATAATATAATGTAGTACACAGGCGGTACTATTGAGACATGTAGCTAATAGTCTTCTTCGGTCGTCGTAGTCCGTGCCTTTATAAACTACAAGATCCTTTTTATTGTAGCTCTTATATAAATCTGCATTGGGGGACGATCTACCACCGCCACGATTCTCTGTCTCATAAAAACCTCAAACTTTCTCCTAGTTGGATTTTATGAGCCGTTTGGATAGAAACGATGCAATAAAATGTCTCATATAACCAAACACGTATTGCTAATTTGCCACTTTACCGCCTCCGTAAATTTAAATATTTCAAAAGTGGTGTAAAACCATCGAGGTTCACATCTACAACTATCAAAGTTTAATACGTTCCCACCGTGCAAACGTTAGATTCAGAAGATTTCAATATTTTTATCGTGGATTAGAAGTGTATTTCGTCGCTTCAGAGCTGAACGATCATATTTCCAAATTTGACTGTTTCTGTTTTATCTCACTTAAGATAGTTGAGGCTACTGCGGATTTGATGCAGATGTTGCCTATCTCTTGCCGATATATATTTTTCAATAAATTTTTGTACAAAATATGAAATTAAAAAAAAATATGAAGAATAGGAATAAACATTGTTTTTTTTTAATATTTAAAAAAAATTCACAAAAATGTTCTGTCAAATTTTGGGCTTAGCTAAATAGTCAAAAAATTGGTTAATGCATTCATAATACGAAACGATAAAACATAAAGTAAAAATCCTCTACTATTAAATTTAATTTTCGTGGTTACTTCTGCTCGGAAGCGGCGATTTATTTATCTGATTCTAGATTTTTGTAGCATTATCAAACATTTGAATGGCATTAGCCTGCAAAATATAATTTTTCTTTCATTTTTTTTTTTTTTTTTTATTAAGATGAAATTCATTACTGCGGAATAAGTTCATCTTATGAATTTCATGATTATTTGAATCTATATTTCTTGATTATCTTTCTTGACATAATGTGTAAAATTTTGGAAATATAAAATTAATTAAAATAATTATATTGACTGGCTAAAATTTAATGACGGTAGATCCAACTTACGTTTAAGGCGATAACAGGGAAGAAGTTACAGGGATAATAGAAAAGATAACAGAGAAAATAACAGGGAAGAAGTATGAGATACGTACGTAAAACTAATTTGATGCTGAACGCATGGTATGTTTAATTCGTTGTGCATTGTGTAATTTGAAATGTATCGTACTATAGTTTTAAATATTTTAAGAGTACCTACTTATATATAAGTATGTTCATATGAATCCAATACTTATAAAAAGATGATTAAATATTTTATTTGTTATATCAACTATATCGGTATTATAACTCTTATGCTTTATTGTTCATACTAATCATTTTAATTATAAATCAGGTATCTTTCATTTGTTTTAGCTTTATTTTATTTTTGGTTTATTATTTCAAATAATAAACCTTTTTAATCGACCAAAAAAAAATTATATATATATCAAAGTTTGGTGGTTGAAGATGAAGAATTTGACTTTTCAAGATATGTACGTAGAATCCAAAAATCGAATTAAAAAAAAAATCGTCTGACTTTTTTCCGAAATTACTTTTTTTTTTAATTTAGCACCAAAGTCACAGGTCACTCCTGAAGATGATCCTCTAAACTTGGCATTAAAATTCGACATTTCGTTTCAAAATGGAGGCCGATTGAAGGTTTCATACACTCATATTTCAGCTATTTATGAAGCTAGAGGAAAATTATAATATTTTTTGGAATCATTATGATAAGGTCTTTTAAAAAATTCAATTTTTTTTTTTTAATATTTATTTATTTGGAAATAATAAACCATAGTGTAATAATTTGCGGCGTTTTTTTTTTTTTAATTAAATATATATTTATATCTTAAATCAACAATATCATGAATTGATTATTTCTTTTCGCAAATGAATGTAATTCCAGACAAAACAAATCATCCAATTCGTCAACTGGAATATTCTTAGAAGACAATATGTCTCAATATAAAGATTATTTTTAATATAATTAATATGTTTGCAAATGTGCGCGTATGTCATATATATATAAACATGAATGCCAGCGTGTGTATGAAGCAAGAGCTGAAAAAAAAAAATCGATAAATGACAAGACAGCATCGACCTGATGGGCCATGTTGACCTCCGCGACGGAAAGAAAAACGATTTAGCCAGATGGCGTGGGTAAAACATGCTTTCCAAAAAGAAAACACCATTTAAATACTTGTTTACCAGTAAATATCATGTTTCCAGTCAAGTAACTTTTATTTTTCTTCTTCTTTTGTTGTACAACATCTCATTGTTTCTACATTCAGTTTAACACGGTTGTTACATCCTTCTTCTCGACCGAGGTTCAATACGAGGCTTGATTCTATTATACAATATTTGTGGCAAATTTAGTCAGTAAATTATCTAATAATATTTTTTTTTTTCAATTTTGAAATGTGTTATATAACTTAATCTTGCAGAAATAATTCTAAGGATTTTCCGGACACTCATTCCTTACTTCTTACTTTAACTGCTCAAAGTGGAATAAGTATGGTAATTTTACTTTTTACTTTTAACTTTTATTTTATAGATTTTATGTAATTTAAAGTTTTAGAGTGTCTTGAATCTAAAATAGTTATTTTTTAAAAATGTCTTTCTGTCCTTGACTGTTTTTAAGCACCTGTTTGAAATTTTCAGAGCAGAGATGCAGATATCTCTACATGGGCCAATTCTGGAGTAAATCAAAACCTATCCTAAGCGACTTTGCAGTTTCAATAAATTCATAAGAAAAATATTCAATTTATATATTTATTTAATTAAATTGAACTGATATGATTTACTGTCACTTATTGTTTGTTTTTTTCAGCTATTGCATCATATATCCATTACTTATCATGTTTGTGATATTAAAAGAAAATATCATTGTATGTATTGACAAATATTACAATCTGCTATATTCAAGAGCGACAAGTAATAGTGAAATATTTCCACATTCATTCCTAATATACAAGAGAAAATAGTAATAAAAAAATAATAAATAAAATTAATGTAATAAACTGAATAGAGATAATAAATAAAATAAAAAGTAAATATTATAAATACAAATTATATATAAAAATTATAAATAAAATTTGTTATTAAAAATATTTACTATTCCGTTTAGGCATGTATGATTATATTTATATTATTCTTACTTCTTTATTCTAAATAGAAAATATTTTCTGATTATTTCTAAGTTATTTTTTACAATTTATGATAGAAATGTTATAAAATCATTGCCCTGAGATATTATTTAAAATATCTAACATTTAATATTTAACATTATAATATTATTATTATAATAGTATTTTAAATTTAATATTATTTAATATTTAACATTTAATTTCATACTTAGCAACAAAATTTAGTTAAAAACGAAAATTTCGATAATCTAATTAATTTAATTTAATGAAAATAATTGATTTTGTTGGAATGTCATATTCTAAATCATAAGTTATTTTTAACTATTTACTTGTTCATGATATTCTGCGATTCAAATGCCATCTTCAGATTTTTTGTTATTGCTATCTATTCTTCTTCTCGATACTTTTTTTGTTGCCTTTTTTCAAAATTAAATAAGAAAAATTATGTACAATTTTGCCATATCATAGATACTATGTTTCACTTTGATATTACTAGTATTAGAAAAAGAGCCGTATCTAAAGCCTATCGAAGCTATCTGGTTGAGGACGACTGTATCATTGAGCTAAAACTCAGCTTATCACACTTATTAAAGTTAAGAGGTAGTAAAGGAGTCGAGTTGGGGAAATAAATTAATGCAATGGCCCCGAGACAAGAGAGGCTCAGGCACATAACAATAAACCGAAAGTAACTGATAAAGTCCAGCAGACTTAGGGCTTACATGGAGTCGACAACTGTGTAATTGAGAGGGCTATAAGGCTTGATAAAGCCATTAGTACCAGTGTCTTTGTCAAGTTAACACCCAAATCCCACTAGGGCCTCACTTTTTATATTTCCCGATTTATCTTTTTTTATTTTTCTTTATCTCTTTTATATTCTTTTCTTTACGAGTACTTTTATATTTTACGGAGTGACCTCACAGGAAGATTATTCCTTTCGACGTCACAGGATGCAAACTATCAAAATTACTGAACTTATTTTTGTTCTAACAATATGGACTACTAGACTGGCCTCAGACTACTATGATTGAAATCAATTTACATGATTGTTATTCAGGCGGTACTATCTCCTTCGGGAAACTGTGAAAAGGTTCCTCTGAAGAGCTTGAAAGAACCGTTTGTATAAGCTGAAAGTATTAGCTTATCCATTAACATAACTTCATTTAAAAAAACTGTTGATCCATTTCATATTCTTGTAAAGTTAGGCAAATTTTATTTAGAATATCGAATATTTTATTATAATAATTTATTCCCAGTCTCAAAACCGATTTTTTTTTTCTGGATAAATATTTAATAAGTAAGTAAATTTTTCGTTAGTATTTAACCTACTCATTATTTAGATAAATTTCGAGAATTACATTTATTTTTACTTTCCTTTGCCTGAATGAAATATATAATATGGGGAAGTATTGCGATTCATGGGTTCAACGCTTATTAACTTTTGGCTGCTATTGAAACCAAAGGATTAATACTGGTATCGTTGGTTGCTCTCAATGTTGTAACAATATGACCTAAAAATTTGCCAAAATGACGATATTGAGATTATTTGATATTTATTATGGTAGCGGCGAGTTGCTTATGCCTTAAATTTCCATACCTTAAGGATACCATAGATGACTATCGCAGTGACAGATGAAGCGGTCGCGGGAGAGCTGGTGACGGAGTGGACAGCCTCCGGAGGAGGAAGTAGACGTAGACTTTTTGCTCCCGAAAGCGGCCTGGCTATTCATTATCCTCGGCCGAACACGGGCCCTGGACATCGCGTCATTAGGCTCACCGTCGTTTCCCTCAATTTATCAACTCTTCCTCCCTTCTTCTAAACACCAATATAAAGGGAAATGAAGGAGAAAAGGAAGAAGAACAACACCTACTTACAAGGAGATTAGGACCCAACCTTCCCAATATCTGAATACTGGTTTAATTTATCTGAGTCGGAGCAACTGAGATCCCTTGACAGGGCGCCTCTAAAATATCTCTCTTCAAGAGAGGACCCCCTTTGATAATGAAGATGTCTTCCTTAATTTTATTTCCTCAGCCGGCTTTTGATAAGGTCATAAATCCGGACCTGCTTAGCCTTAGTTACCTCTCGTCTCCATTCATTTTTTTCCTTCATATAAATAAAAAAAACATATGTATTTAAATGTGTATTTAAAGGTAGTCATATTTTTTTTTTCTTTTAATAGGTTTTGTCCATTCCGTAGGAGAGGGATTGGAACTAACGAACGGAAAGTGATTTTCTTAGGATTCGAGAGGATAATTAGTAAATGGGACCGACCTTTCCTCCCACGCACCTCTCCTCACCAATCCCTTTCTTTTATCACTTTGTTCCCGAAGGTTAGGCAGAATGGAGGTCGAAAAAAGCAGTTTACACTGACCGAATCCGAGCAAAGGAAACCGTCGATTCTCTGATCAAGATTGTGTTAAGGAAATCATTGATGATCTACGTAAGCATTCAAATGGTTATAACCTGAGACCGAATTTTTAATTAATTTAGTATTGATAATAGTATGTTGTTGTTAATTGTATCAACAGTTATGTAATTATTAATTATGTTGTTGTTTTGTAGTTATTATGTTTAAACTCTTTGATATATTTTTTTTTTTACTGTTGTTTATGTACTACACTTCTGTCTGTAAGTACTAAATTGTATCATGTGCAACAGATGCAAAACAAATCTAACGTAATGTAATGCAAATTATAAAACCTACAAATATAGTGATCATGCTTGCGTACGAATATATTTACTAGTTCATAGGCTGTTGGTGAATACGTGTGGAAAAATAAACGTGTTGGACATGGCTCCATACAGAGCCGGCTCTACTCGGTAAGCAAACGATGCATTATGGCACCTTTCCAAGATGGGCGCCAAAATGTTTTTATCGCCAGCATCTTTAAAAATAATTGTATTTTTACAATATTGTATTTATATACATAAGAATATTACAATTTGTAAGTTTTTTTTTTAATTGCTTCGTGGCGCCCCCTAGAGCTCTCATTGACCCATCACTTGCCCAATATTTTAAGAAAAACGCACTTCCTTCAATTTGAGACTAAAACTAATTTATCCTGAGAATTCAGACTACGCACCAAACTTAAGAATTAAATACTTATACCCGCCTTCTAAAACTTTTATTCTGTATTTACGCTTTACAATAAATAATATATATTTTTCTATATTTGTTTCATCTTTTGATTTTTATTCCCTAACTTAATTCTTATATTTATGTTATTTTTATAGCATCCCTTATTTTTTATTACTGTCTCTCGTTGTACCATTCTTCTGATTAATCATTTTCATCTTGGTGTATTTCTAATTCTTATTTCCTATATTTTTATTTTTTACTTTATGTTATGTAATTTTATTTTTGTTACGTTCTGTATCATGTTCTTTATTACATACTATACTGTACTTCATACATACATCTTTCTGATTTATGTATCCTTGATTCATTATTGCCATGAAATGGTCCAAATGTTTGAGGGAAAATGTGTGGTTATAATGAAAACAAAACTCAATGTTTTATTTTTAAAGTCACTTTAACTGAAAATTAGAACAATATACTTGTAGTAAATGTAAAATGTAAAAATGTACGTCAGAGATAAAGTGTCGTAAGTTCAATTTTGCTAATTTTGATTTTATCATCTTATTTTTATTATTCTGTCCATATTTTCTATGTAAAAAATCCTAAATAAGCTATAAGGCTAATAAAATTTGCAACACTTCAAATATAAAGATTTACCACTACCCACAACAAGCAATATCTGAAACTTCTTTTTCATCTTTTGTAAAGTTTTGAAAATTTACTTACGACAGTTAATCTCTAACGATTTAATCATGATTTTCTACAAGATAGAATGTGAATTCTTTATCTTCATTACAACATTTTATTAATGTTAATTACAAGTTATATCTCGACGCTCCGAGTTTTTCCCTTATCTATTGCTTATCATCTAATTTCCAGTCTACTGACATAGTCAAATAACATTGTTTTTACATTTATTCCTCAAGTTCATTACTAACACATATATTTTTGTTTTTAAGTAAATACAGGCTGATAATATTTCATTTATTTATATGCAAATTTTCGACCTTTAGGCCATCCTCAGGCATCTCAGTAAAAGGCCCTTATTTAGTGGTGAATATTTTCAGCCTGAATTTATTTATATATATTACATTCACCTTAAATCGACAAACATATATATTTTTATATTTAGTCAAACATTAGCAGGTTATAAATAAAAAAATTAATGAGGAAAAATATATATTATTTCATTATCAGAATAAAGAGTTCCCATTGTGCTATATATATATATATATATATATATATATATATATATATATATATATATATATATATATATATATATATATATATATAAACAGATTAAAATCATCCATAGTAGTGAAGTTATTATTTAAATCATTCTGATAATTTTATTTTAGTATTTTTTATTATTTTATTTAATTTGATTAGTTATTTTAAATAATTTTAACGGTACAACATCGCATATTTTTATATAATTTACGGATTAAAAATTCTTGAAAAAATATCATTACGTTGTCAGTAGTTGAAAGGCCGCGCGGTGAAGAGAGAAGGAACATGAAAACCCGTTGGATGAAATATACCAATATCCAAACATTATATTCAAGGTTAATACGAAGAGTGGGAGCATAAGGTATAAATCGCGAGTGAGGAGTTAAAGAGCCTGAATCTGTTAACATGGCGGATTAGCTATAATGTTACTTCATTATCAGGGTCCGCGGTTATTTATCCGTCGTGCTCACGCAGAGCAATTGAGGAAGGGCACAGTAAATCGAAACTTTTTTCATCCGCCCCACCCCACCATTTATAGTGTATAT
This sequence comes from Rhaphigaster nebulosa, assembly GCA_948150685.1. Lineage (NCBI taxonomy): Eukaryota > Metazoa > Arthropoda > Insecta > Hemiptera > Pentatomidae > Rhaphigaster > Rhaphigaster nebulosa. Next base: position 100,886,767 of record OX411310.1, on the reverse strand, counting down.
AAATTAAATCGTCGCTTGCATTAATACTCGGCGAGACAGGGGCCACGGCGTGGTATCATTCATTGATTCATTTAAATGTGAAAAAGATCCAAGCCGGTGATAAAAAGTGGCCAGGCTCCTTTATACTTTAAACGGGTACATTTACCACCGACGTGAACATTACCCCGACGCCGATAAATCTTTTAAGGATATCGATCAATTACCCGCTTTCCGTCAGATGTGATCGGACTTTCGGAACACCGTTTCCCATGTACTTTCTTGACAGTGTCTCTTTCGTTTTTTTTTTTTTTTTTCCTTGCTCGTTTTGTTACGGGATGAGTCAGTAAAAAGAAAAAAATAAGAAAAATAGTTCAGTGCTTGGTGAAATATTTTACCCCTTTGGGTATACATTGTTTCCAGTAGAGACAGAAATTTTTAGCTTCTGTAAATTCCTTATAATAAAAATTAAAACAATTTCGTTATTTAGTGCGAACAATTTTAAATATGAGCCATAAGTAAATAATTTTAAAAGGTATATATTATTATTGAAATTTACTAATTATTAATTGAAGAGAACAAAAGCTCAAAAAATGCTGTTAGAATATAATTTGAGGATTCCTAGAGCAGCCATTCATTCACGCCTCTCATTTACTAGTCAACGTTACCACAACGCAGGCGGGCATCAACTTTTTGAGGTAAAATAAATTATTTCTATTTTGCTCGAAGACGATAGCATATAGACAACCACTCTCCCGCTTGCTTGCACTCTATTGAGTAAACTACGTCTTAGCACAGTTTAGTCGCGTTTGTAGCATGAGGAATAGTCAACGTAGACAGAAGGGCGTGTTTTATTTAGGGCCTGTTGGCCTGTTGGAATTTCTACCCAGAATTCACCGACGAGAATACAGAACTAATCGATACCTTGGAAGATTCTACTAAATCATCAAAAGTATCAAGACATCACGTTTGCTCTTATTTATTTTAAAGTAATAATTTTATATATTTTATCATATTTAATTTTATCTATCAGTAACTTCAGTAAGTACAAATAATCACAAAAGCAGAAGATATAGAAGAAGGCGGAGGATGCGCCGAGGGACGAGACAACTCCATAACGACAGATATATTACACCCCAGCTAGGACCTAGGGATAGCGGCTGATAAAGGTGTAACTAATTTGAATTTATGGATGCCTTGATCACGCGATGTCCTTATCTTTTTAGCCACAACTACCTCTTCTTGTCTGCCCATTTTCAATTAACATCTGCTAACGGTTGAGGGATGACTCCCCATCCATTACACTCTGCGTGCCTTGTCATTTTCTTTGGCAAGAAAACTTCTCCAAGTTGTCTAGTAAGTATTACCAAACGATTAGAGAAATTGCAACTCTTAGCTTAGCGGAAAGTTAGACATGCTAATATTATCATAGGTGTAACTTGTTAGACATGATAATATTCCCATATGTGTAACATGTAAGATCTGCAAATAACTGGTTGTCAAAAAATCTATCTTTCCTTGGTATAGATATCAACGTGTGAATTTGCATTGCAATATCATCTCACCACTTTTGTTTCAGACTTACGAGTGTGTCAATTTTAATGAAACGTTGTGTGTCTGTAATAGTAAAAAAAATATTTGGCTCATAGTGCTTTTTTATAGGTAAAGGTATTGAAGTTAATGAATTGAGCACAGTAAAAAATATAGATTAATGTAGACGTATCTATACGAATTTAATGTATGAAGTAAAAAAAAAATTGTTTTATACACATATATGAGGGTAAACCGTTCATTACATTAGTAATTCACCAAATAAATATATATATATATATATATATATATATATATATATATATATATATATATATATATATATACACACATCAATAGGGACGAATTGGAAGAACCTTAAGGGCAGGACGAATGAGGTGTGTGTGGTCGAGTGACTGTCCTACTTAAAGGGGACCACCTCCCGCGTCGATCCTTACTTTGATGCGACTCGAATGGACGTACACTTGCGCAGCACTTATCCTCGCCTTGCTATAAGCGGCCTAAGCGTTTAGTTCCCATTCTCAACTCAGCGCTTCCTTGTCTCATTAAATAAACATAGAGCTGGATTTCACCGGTGAACATTCTAGCATCATTAGAGGCAGGCCAAAACTCCATACAAAAAATCTTCCGTGTTACCTGCCCACTTCCTCAACCACGCGCTAGTTACGATTATCATGAATTTTAATCCATTTTCTAAGATGTATTATTTGTAAGAAAAAGTTTTTATTACAATAAATAAGAATTTTCAAAAATTTCCACTCAAAATTTATTTACAGTGACCTTTCTGCCAGGTTTCGGCTATTTCGCCAATTTCAGGCATATAACATTGTAATAGTTTTTTTTTTTAATTTTCAAAAACAACCATTGAAACCTATATTAAATAAAAAGCTTGATATAAAATATTTTCGTAAAATTTTTGTAGTTTCTTATAGAGGTATGATAGGAAAATTCTGATTTTTTTTAAATATGAGATCTATGATATGGATTACAAATGAATCATTGAATGTTAAAAGTGCCGTTCTCCACAAAACCCAACTATTGGGAATTAAATAAAAAAACTGTTTTACTTTTTTCCGCGAAGTATATTTGTAAATTAAAAATATTGTACTATTTCAGCCGTGTCGGATACCATTGAAAATGATAAATTTTGATAATTTAATCAATCCATCTCACCTTGACAAATTTTTATGATAGGCGGAATTCGGTCCTTTCAACATGCCACATCTTTTAATGGAACTTTCGTTATTTTTTATCTTGAAAGTGGCAAAATTTAGGCTAGTATCAAAATCTTCCAAATAAGAATTAAATGTCTGTAGTGGAAAAAAATGTAATTTCCGTCAGTAATAAACATAAAAACCAGGTGAGGAACTTTACTGCGTTACGCATAATTAGGTTCCTTACCTGGTTTTGATGTTATCGGGAATGCTGAATCCGAATTTCAAACCGCCCGAAAAAAAAAAACTAATTGTATTTCTTACCGATTCTTTATGTTTTGTTGGGTGTTTAATCCGAATTTCGACGTCGGACAGCCTCGTAAAGGCAGCGCAATATAGTGAAAATAAAAAAAAAATGGCCAATGTGACCAATGGCAAAATATAGTCAATTTTTACGTTTCATTGTCCTTAGAAATGCATAACTAGCGGTTTCAATTGTTCTTTATATTTTTCGGGATTCTGAATTCGAATTTCAACTTTTCAACCTCGTGGGAGCAATGAAATATTGTGTAAATTTGAATAATATAAATAAATGTATTTCATTCGGACGTGTTAAGCCGCCAAAATTAGCTGAAGTTTTGCATTTTTGTTAAATTTTGAGGATGAATCCAAAATCCAAAAGTTTGAATTCCGATTCAGAACTCCAAAACATATAAAAAAAAACGGTTGAGAAGCCTAATTCCGAATTTTTTTTTTGTCAAAACTACCATTTGATTGGACTACTCTGGTTACGGTAAGAATGTACTTGCGCTTTTTCGGATTAAGGATTTAGAAACATTCAATTTCTATTTTAATTTTTCAGCTCGCATTTTATATTGATTATATTGCATAACCTCGCACATTTTTAATATAGATTATAGCAAGTTCAATGTTATTTCTATTGTTACTTTCAATTTTTTTTCCAAAAAAAGGATTTTCCTTATATGAAGTAGATTAATTCTGTAAGTTGTTGCTCATTTAATGTAACTGTTATGGAAAATTTAGTCTTGAATTTTAGACACTATTTTTTCAGAGAACCGTTCATTCTCAAAATTGTAGTAACGTGTTTCACAAAAGGAAAAATGCTGTGCAAATAGCTATTGAAAATGGCCTGTAATTGAATGTTTTAGGCAAAAAAAGTTTTCGAAATTTCGCGTATTTTTCATTAATAACTAATTTTTCAAGGCTCAATTCGATAATTACTGATTTTAAGATATATTATCAAAATTAACTTTTTTTCTTTTAAAATCTAATTTTAAATAAATAAGGAAGGTGAACAGAGGAGGGTAGAAGGGAAATGGGGGAAAAGATGAGGAAGGTGTGGGCTGAAAGAAAGATGAAAACCATGAAATGATATACGCGTGGTCCTTAGCTGGGTCGCGATAAATAAAAAAATTGAATCCAAACAACTGCAATCAGCGCAATATTACAGAAGTATAACTAAAATTTAATAAAAAAGGATAAATTTTTTTTAAATTATCATTTTTTAAGGAATGTAAAAATTTTTTTGCTACCATCAACCTGAAGACAATGACGTTTCTTTCATTCACCTAGCATGTTTAGATCGCCAAGAGCAGAATTTTATTCCAAAAAATCCGATTTGAACCACTTTGCGCCGCTGGTTGAAAATCTACTTATTTCAGGAAAAAAAACCTTGTCAGTCCGATCTATAAGCCACAGAAAAATAATTTTAGATGCCATCTTCATCACAAAGAAATTTGGATCAAGATGTATACTTTTCAAAGTTTTTATGACTAATGTAACTGACGAAATTTTGAGAAATCTATTTCGGGAAGAAAAACTAATATGAACTACTTAAATAAAAGCAATTTTGTAATTTTGCGGTGAGATGGAGGGTTGACAGTTTATTTTGGATTAAATATTCAGGTACTAAAAGCTATTTTTTTTTTTTTTTTTTTTTTACAACTAATTATTTCTTAAGGCCGAAATCATAAATTTAACTATAATAGAAAAAATTACTAATTTAAATATTAAATATATATAAATTAGTATATATATAGTATCTATATGTATGTATATTTACACAAACACACGGATGAAATTTATGTTGGACCATTTGTACATTGGTGTCCTTCGACCTTGGTGTACAGAGGAGAATTGTAAGTACAATTGTAAATAAGTACAATTGTAAAGTATTACTTTAATCCAAATCGCCAACTTTTCTCCAATTTTGAACTAAATCGGACTTATTGAAATATAGGTGTGCCAAGAAACATTCATTTGCGCATGTGTTTTTTTTACAACTAATTATTTCTTAAGGCCGAAATCATAAATTTAACTATAATAGAAAAAATTACTAATTTAAATATTAAATATATATAAATTAGTATATATATATATATATATATATATATATATATATATATATATATATATATATATATAGTATCTATATATATATGTATATTTACACAAACACACGTATGAAATTTATGTTGGACCATTTGTACATTGGTGTCCTTCGACCTTTACTCTAACTTTTGGCCCAAATCAGACGAGTTGTTTTTAAAATACAGACGTGTCAAGAAAAAACGTTTACGCGTGTTTAAGCAAAACTATTGGATGGAATTGGGCAAAATGCCTGACCATTATTTCACCAGTCTACAACTTTTCTTCAACTTAAGGCTGAATCGAACAACCAATTTTACTAATATGGATGTATTAAGGAAGATACGTTTGCGTATGTGCAAGCGAAAGTAGTTGATTATATTAGACAAAATAGGTAACTTTAATCCAAATCGCCAACTTTTCTCCAATTTTGAACTAAATCGGACTTATTGAAATATAGGTGTGCCAAGAAACATTCATTTGTGCATGTGTTTTTTTTACGAAAGTAGAGGATGGAATTTGATCAAATTGATATGGAGCCCTCTAGGTACTAACATGCACAATCACTGAAAATTTCATCAAAATCGGATTAACGGTAGTAAGTGATATGCCCATCACATGGATTCGACAGCTTCAGTACTGAGGAAACAATAAACAATTACTAATAGTAATTCCATTTTCAAAATCAAATTGTACGTATATCTTTTCTAATATTTTACTAGGAGTCTTTTTTTAATAAAAAAGTAGATTTTAAAACTGCGGTCAGAAGATTTATACTAACATAAAAAATTATTTTTTCTTACTTAATTGGGATACTATTTTTAGCTTAATAAAAAACAAAAATTGATGCTTTTTTCACTCAATATATTGTATGGTATAGCTGTTGCTGATTATAAAAGAAAATCGCTCCAAGAAAAAACAATTTGAATGGCTATGATATTAATAATGTCGACAATTTTTTCTTAAAGATCAAACAGTTTTCCATGATCGGATTTGAAAGGCTCATTACAGATGTAAAAATTAACAAATTTCCTATTAAATTGGCAAAATATTTGAGGTAACGCTTCTATTTATTAATAGTGAAGAGAAAATTATTTTTGCAATACCTTAAAAAATTACGCCTTACAGCCTCTGTGCGCCGGCTCGCTGCATGTTAAAAGGGCAGCCGGGCTCTTTTAACAACATGTAGCGCTCTGAAACAGCTAAATTGGGATCGCTCTTTAATACCCTAAAATCTTCCAGAGTATATAACATAATAATGAAGATAACTCATATACTCCAAAAAATTGGAGAACGGTCATTTCAACATTCAACGATTCAAGTAAATAAAATTAATTGAGTCGTTTATTTTCAAAATGAACCCTAATCATCATTGACAATTTTTCAGATAACGCGAAAAACTATACTTTATGTTCCAATGCTGATATCAAAACCATTTTTTTTTTAATATTTTAGAAAAATCTTTATTATAGCATATATTCCTCAAAATCGTTGATTATATTAATATTAATTAAACAGCATTTAAATTTTAAATAGCCCGCGATTTCCAAAAATATCGTTTAGTGCTCATTCTGGAAATAAACGACTCAATTTTTCTATATACCAGAACGTCTCCAGGTTTTAAAATAAAATTTTGGAAATTCACATTTATTTGTTTACTCGGCGTCTTGACCGACCGTTTTTGAAAATTGGTTAAAAATTTGTATTCTAGAACAATGTCTAGATTAGAACAGGTAGACAATTTCAAATAAAGGTGCTCCATGAAAACGTTCATATCAATGAGGAAGTGATTCAGAGAATTGGAGATACTGGAAGAGTTTTCTTTTTGTTCTGGAGGAATTTCCTAAGTAGAAGAGAGGTGACAAAGAAAACTAAGATGGCCTTCTACAATTTGATGTTTCTCCCTATTCTCTCGTGCTCTTTCGAATCATGGACCATCACCTCAAAACACATGAGTCGGATCCAATCCATGGAGATGCGCGGGAGGGAGGGTCTGACGAGATAGGATCTAGATAACCATCATACGGGTGAAGTTAAAGCGGCCGAGAACATTCTAGAGGATTATTGGTACGGTTCTAAGCTGAGGTGGTAACACCTCCTTCGGATGAATCACAACATAATCGCCAGAGAGTTACGAGACCCTTGTCGAAAGAAGGAGACCGAGAGGAGACTCGGCATTTCCTGGGAGGACGGTGTCCGAGTGGCATTCGGAAAGCGAGGAATAGATTGGAGTAGGAGCAGGGAGCTCACCATGAAGTGCCTGGAAAAGATTTTTCAACACATTACCTCACTTCTTTGTTTTAGTTGGTCGAGCAAGTAAAAATAATAAAATAAATTTAAGAAAGACAATTGTAAAAGAAAATACATTAGTATCAGGTAAATCTGATTACTACTACTATCATGTATATGATGGTTGTTCAGTTCTTTAGAACTTCTCCTTCAAATTACTTCTCCTGATAGAGGGTTGTTTATTTTATTTCTGTTTAGTGGTTTCATATTATTTGTGGCTCTGTGGTACATTAAAAGTGGTGTCATGGAATGATCCATCTTTATATGAGATATTCAATTTTTAATCAGTATTTCAGAATATTGTGTAAGATTTTTTTATTTATTTTTTTTTCTTGAGTTTGTTATGCAAAACTTTCTGTTGATGATAAACTTTTGTTTACTTTTTGATTTATAATTTTTTCTTCTGATTGTTGAACTGTTTCCTATCAAGGTTCAGCGTCAACTGAATTAAGGGCTGTTTTAGGCCCTCAGTTCTAAGGACCGGAGACAGTAAACCACACTGGAATATGAAGGGCAGCTGGATAACACCCACTCAGAGGAGCTCTGGAGCTTTAGAATTGATTGTGAGGGTTAGCTTGCTACAAGTGGCTGGTCCTTATCTGACCGGGGCCAAACCAAACAGATATACGATCCGCCCACACAGATAACCCCTGCCATCAGGTTTATGTCTTCATCAGCGGTCCTGCTCGATGGATGGTGGCCCATGCCAACCTTATGGCCGTGTCGTCCTCCCTGCCCAATAAAACCCACCGCGCCAATAAGAAAAAGGCATTTCATAGCCTGTACTCCCTCCAGGGACAAGCCCAAAGTTTCGGTTCCTCTAGCGGACAAAAACAAAAAGTCTATCGACTACGAATGATCGATTTGCATTTATTTCGCCAAGGACGGGGTCCGAGCGGTGATGGACAATGAAAAGAGGGGAATAAATGTTAAAGGAAATAAAAGGAAAGAGACGGAAACCTCTCTCGAACAAAACCAACTGAAATAAAAAGGAAGAGAAACAATCGGACATAAGGCTTTGTCGGTAACCTGTCTTTAATCTACGAAGCTCCTTCGTAGCAGATTTCTTTTCGTATACGTACATTACAAAAAATTATAAATTTCTACTCACAACTTTTCATGACTGTCAAAGTCGTGACTATATCCAATTTTGCTGATTTTGTTTTTATTATCGCATTGGCATTATTCTGACCGTATTTTTCTAATGTAAGAATGCTAAAAGAGTTATAAATATGCACTCCAAAGTACCAAAATACCCGACATATTTTTAAAAAAATGGAAATTTACCGTTTCTATGAAAAGTTAGTGACTATATAAATAGGTACATTTATTTTGGGTTTTTTTATTTAATAATATTTACTAAATATATAATAGGTTCGATAATTCTCATATTAAAGAATTATATAAAATTATATATCTATAAATTATATATATACATATATATATATATATATATATATATATATATATATATATATATATATATATATATATATATATATATTGAAAAAACTTTAATATAATCGACGAAAGTAGGTTCTCCTAGAACCTACTCTCGTCGATTATATTACAAATTTTTTTCAATTCTACACTGCTAATCGCTATTGCTACAGATATTTTTTTTCCACAGATTAACTTCTACAGCTAGAAACATCGATATTCAGTTTTATTTATCAGTTATAATACATTTTTCGTTTAGTTAGGATGAACATGAGTTATTTATAGTTAAGAAAAAAAAATTTCACCTCGAATATTTTGGAGTTAGGAAAGTTGTAGAATAAAAATTTTCTATTCCCTTAAACTCAGGTTGTCATAGGTGTTCAACAAAAACGCACCTGTAAAAACAACAAAAATAACTCAAGGTAAAAATTACAGGCTCCTAATGAAAAAATACATTTAAATTCTTGGTTCGAAATATTCTTGAATACAATCTAGTGGCAATCAGGAACGAAAAATGTTTGAAGGGAAAGAAAAAAAAAAAAGGCAAATCACATGAACACAATGAAAAACCAGAGCAAAAAAAAAACCTTGGACAAATCTCAAGTTTAAAGCTCAAAATAAATCACGCCTACCTTCCTTAAAACAGGATTTTTTGTTCAGCTTTTCTCAGCAATGAATATATTTAGCTGTAATCTTATCGTTTCCTTTGGTATTGATTTAAAGGCTGGTTTTTTAAATGTTCTTGCCTAAATGCCTGTGTTAATTAACAGAAAATCAAGGATGCAAAACAAGCTATTCGAGAAAAATATATTACTTAATTTGGAATTCTATTTCCTATATTTAAAACAGCTTTGTCATTTTTCGCGATGTGCAATACATCGCAATAATATAGATTGTAAAATCAAATAATTTATAAATACACACCAGTAATCTTTTCGACCGCGATACCTTTTCTTGAAGGACCGGAAAAAGAAAGATTTAGTGTTGAGTCACATTTTAATGTTTTATGTTACTTAATACTTAAATAGATTAGTTAATAATTCATATTTATACACAAATGCCTCACACACACACACACATATATATATATTTATAAAATCTTTCTATATTGTACTACGTTTATTTCCTTGTGAAGTTTTGTAAAGAGGTCTCGCTCCCTTGGACCCATGCTAATGTTTTATTAGCATACAAGAATATATCTTTGTCATATCAAATTTCAATGTAAATTGCCCATATTTGGATGGGTATAAGCCTAGAATACATATCTTCCTTGTCAATTTTGTCATAGTTAAGAGATGGCTTCATTTCGGACCTTTAACTTCACCTGTAACTTATTATATATATGCCAAGAACATTTACAGAGAATTCATATTTATTTTTGACTGCCGTCGAAATTTATTAATTGAAACTATCTCAGCAATCGCTTTCTAGAGCTCCGTCCAAAAGAATATATAGTACGGGAGCCCAATGCAAAAAATCTCACCCATAAAACATACACCTAAAAATTTCAGCATAAGTAGAAACACCAGAGTATAGTTCAAAACCGCCCGTCTGGCAGAGATAAAATTCTTACTAATGCTTTAAAAATTAATTTTAATAATTAGTTTTTTCACAAAAAATCACCCATAAAACATACGGCTGGAATTAGGCTTAATCGTTTGGTTTTTGTTCGTAGAGAAAGAAAAAAACCGTCTGGCAGCGAAAAAACTCTTACTAGTGCCCGCCAGACTCGCGCAAACGGTGCGTGAAAATCACAAAAACTCACCCATAAAACATACGATTGATTCTTGTGAAAATCGATTCAAAAAGATTCCTCAATGCAAAATCCAGTCGTCTGGCTGATTAAAAATTCTTACTAATATCCGCCAGACGCTTAAACACGTAATAAATTGTTCTGAGAAAGATGGATTTTATTTTTCCATCTTATTTTATTTGTCCGAATTCCTCAATGTTCCAAATAAATTAGTTATAGGATCGTAATATCCATATTTAATAATAACAATAATGATTGTTGATGATAATTATTTATATTAGAGTTAAAAACCAGCAATAATAATGCGATTGATGTAATACCACTTGTTTTAAAGAGCTGTTAAAACTGCTGATTTTGATCTCTACATTTACATTCTACCCATTTATACTGATCTATTGTTCGCTTTCAATCAGACAAATTATACTCGGTAGTTTACACTTCATTATGACCACATACTAAGATTAGAAGAAGAGAACTCCACCATCTGATCTGAATCATTTGAGAACAGGAATCTTCTCGATTAAAAGAACGCCAGCATCATTATCTCGAACGCCTGTTGACATGTGTTTGGAACAGACTGTGAATAAAGATGGTGCCAGCCAACTAAGAGGTGTTCCACTTAAGAGAAACAAATTTTTTGCGAGGCAGCGGTGGGCATCAAAAGTCATTTCGTCCTTGTTGGACGATTTAGATTTGAACAGAAATTCTGAAAACCCCCATCGAGAGCTATCTAAAAATAGAATTAAAAATTATCATAAAAACTTGTGAAAGTTGGTGGATGAATTTCGGAATTGCATGAATCCTTTTGATGAAACCATCGAAAAGTAATTTCTGTTCAACTTAGCAACTGGGAAGCCAGCAAAGACCGAAACAGCTAATTTTTTGCCCGACGTTCTCGACCACGGCCAGGAAAGGAAAAATAAATTCATCACAGAAAGTTATATGGATCCATCAAGATTTGAAATACGCATACCTAATACAAAAGTAATGATTTTCTCGAGTAAAGCAGTGGTCAAAAAAATTATATCTTCACAAGGAAAACTATCAGGATTAAAAATGGAGAAAAATCTGTTCGGGACTCTGCTGGGTATTTGCATAGACCAAAATATTGATATGGCTAATGTTTTTACTTACCCTCTAACACTCTATGTTTACTTACCCTCTAACACTCTGTGTTTACTTACCCTCTCAATTCCTACTTCACTGTGTCATTTAGAAGGGTCTACGCACAAAACTTCAAAAGTAGCCCTTCAAAAATGTCTTTTAGAAGGCTTTGACAAAACTAATACAACAATCGAACTTAAGAAATATGAAAATTTAGCCCAAAGAACAAATTGAACAAAATAATTTCAACCAAGGCGAGAAAAATCCATCTCATTTTCGATGCCATCAAAGTTCTATCTATCAATGATATGGAAAGGGATAAAAGAGCTGGTGTTGATGACAGGTAAGTGCCATTTTCCTCATTTGGCCCTCAAGAGGTGGTGCCAACAGATTTCATAAAAGCTTTGAGGAATGATAATTTCAAAAAATCCCTGACACATTTTTTGTGGGATCATTGGAAAACCACCGTATTAATTCGTAACTTTGACAACAAAGTTATATTTTTCTATTTTTTGGAGGGTAATGAACTCTGTTTTCAAGAAGTCGAAGACGTCAGGAACAACCATGAATAGGCAGACACACGAATGGTACTACACGCTACTTTGGAAGCTGCACGATGCACGAAAAGTATATAAATTAAATCGAGTGACACCAATGTGCTAATTATCTTACTTTATCACTTCACATTTCTCAGCGGTTGTGGAATATGGTTGGAAATATCAAAATACAAACCTGTTATCAACATAAATGCATTGTGTGAAAAGTGGGGGGAGGAGCAAATTTCTAAAGCGCTGCCTGCATTTCATGCTTTCATTGGGTGCGATTTTACAGCTTCTTTTTTTGGGAAAGGAAAGATTAAACCATTTAACTTGATATTGAATAATCCACAATTCCAAGGACTTTTTCTACATTGTTTTCAACGACTTGTCTAACTTCAATTGATCGGGAAGGTATAGAACAGTTTGTGTGCCTTTTATATGGTGTGAAAAACAATTTACATAGAGTGAGTTCTTCTTGTGATTCAGCAATATTATTAATATTCAAAAGAGCATACGAAACAAAAGGAGCGTCTTCATCATTAAAGCTCAAAAAAAGAGTTGATGTATCAGTATACCCCTCTCTCCTCCTCCCTGTTACTCAGTTCTTCTCAACAAAATAAAAAGAACAATGTACGTTGCGAATGTTTGGTGCAACGCCAATAAGGCATTTATTCCCGAATAAAACAACACAGACTTTGGCTACAGACTCAAAAACGGCAAGATTTTTATCACCTGAAATTCCGGAGATATTCTTCCCCAAGATATCCAGGACCTCAAATGATCAATGAGATAACCCTATCGATCCTACAGAGGAAGAAGAACTTAATGACCATATCGGTCATGAATTTTAAGGATAAAGTTTCAGATGATGAATAATTATTTTGACTTTTTTCTAATTTTATTTGTTTGATCCATTTGTGATATTTGGTGTGATTTTTTAATATGTGTATATATGTATGCTAAATAAAATTCGTTTCTTTATATATAGTTTTTATTTACCTGTAACTTATATTTATTTATTTTGGTTCTAATTACAATAAAAATATAATAGGCAATATTCAGTATATATTACGAATAATAAGTAATATATAATTATTTAAAAAACAATTAATTTTATACAAATTGTTTGCCTATTTTAACAATAGCTCGAATACCTGTTCTTCTAATTGTCTGAAACGAAATAGTGAGTACATTATTACAATTAATCTAATCATTTAACGCACGCAGTTGATTATAAATAAAAACGTAATACACAATATATGTTGTTTATAAAACAAATTAAAACAACTGTAATATATTAGCTATCATATTTTTTTGCCCAATCGTAAAAAAATCGCAGGTTAGTACAGTCTTAATTTATTACTACTAATTTAGATAGTTTAATGAAATTGTATGTTCGATTAATAAATACATCAATAATAATACAGTAATTATAAATAATTATTATTTTTGGAATAATTAGCATAAAAAAAACATAAAAATTGGGCAATAATAATTCCTCGTCGTCCCAAATAATTTTAAGTACTATTTGCAGAGTTTTAACTCTAATATAAATAATTATCATCAACAATCATTATTGTTATTATTAAATATGGATATTACGATCCTATAATTAATTTATTAGGAACATTGAGGAATTCGGACAAATAAAATAAGATGAAAAAAAAAAAAAATCCATCTTTCTCAGAACAATTTATTACGTGTTTAAGCGTCTGGCGGATATTAGTAAGAATTTTTAATCAGCCAGACGACTGGATTTTGCATTGAGGAATCTTTTTGAATCGATTTTCTCAAGAATCAATCGTATGTTTTACGGGTGAGTTTTTGTGATTTTCAAGCACCGTTTGCGCGCGTCTGGCGGGCACTAGTAAGAGTTTTTTCGCTACCAGACGGTTTTTTCCTTTCTCTACGAACAAAAACCAAACGATTAAGCCTAATTCCAGCTGTATGTTTTATGGGTGAATTTTTGTGAAAAAATTAATTATTAAAATTAATTTTTAAAGTATTAGTAAGAATTTTATCTCTGCCAGACGGGCGGTTTTGAACTATACTCTGGTGTTTCTACTTATGCTGAAATTTTTAGGTGTATTTTTTATGGGTGAGATTTTTTGCATTGGGCTCCTGGACTAATATGGCAGGCCGAGGACGAAGTCGTTCTGTGCTTTGTTGGAACTAACGCTTCCTCCTACAAGGGACGTCGTCATAGGGAGGACAGGAGGAGGGGGGTGTCATCCCCTTCTAAAATAATTTGAAAACCTAAAAAGTTGGGAAATTTGAGATTTGAAAAACTACTTCAAACTGCGAAATTGTGGTAAAACATTTGACTGCAATACCAATAAGTTTTAAGTTAAGATTTTACCAATACAATGCTGTGTCTGAATAAATTTAAAAACATATTTTTGTCGTCTCAATATATGCTACAGGTAAGTGAAAAGTTCAAATCCAATACAGTTGTGAAAATAAAAAAATCTCATTAGTTAGTTGGAAAAATTCAAATATTTAATACAGTTGGGAAATCCTAATTTTGATGGGAAATTTATTGTCTGTCCCAATAAATTGCAGCAGCGTCCCTACCTACTAGTATCTAAAAAGATAGTTTTACTGATCACTAGGTCAATTGAAGCACTCCAAATAAATTAGTTCCAATTTGTTCGTCATTCGTATAATCATTCATTGAGGTTATTATTATTTTTTTATATCATATTTAATTTATTGATTTATAAAAATAAAAATTTCATTTATAGTTTAACTGTTCCTCAGGGTAACTGAATGTGTGGAGAGGGAAAAATTACCTCCTCTCTCACTGACCCTCATTTCTCCGCTGCCATATTTTTATGGGCGAGCTATAATCAATATTGCTAATAATCACTACTATAGGCTAGTATACCCGGGCGAGAACTCTCGCATTAGATATCAATGGTTATTCTAATCCCTAATACATTCGAGGTGTAAGCCATATTAGGGAAACAATATAATATTAACAAAAAAGTTTATTTAACACACACATTTGGTGAAGCTACATAGTTTGTAATCACTATGTTGAAGTTACAGGTTATACTTAATAAGTAATTAGCTTATCCTACTGGAAAACATCCCTTCAATTTAGCAGTTAGGCAATTAGATTCAGCTATACCGTTTTCTATATGTAGTATTCATACTTAACAGTTATATTTAGGGTTGGACATGGAAACAAAATTTAATTTCCCACTCATTAAAAGTTATTGTAAACAAACACAAATTGATATAAAGTTGCCATGACAACGACACGTTCGCAAGATGGCACAGGGCCCGTGCGGACCTATATCGTGCATTATCTCGAAAACGGTAGGTTTTTGAGCTTTAAAACGCTGGACCAATACGCTCCGTGGGAGCGTATATGATCTTGATGCCCGCGTCAAAATCTTTAAAACCCAACTTATCCCGTCTCGATCCGCCGACTCTCAGTCGTCGAATCTTTGAAACCTTCCAGTTTTTTCATCACTTTTATTTAAGCCCTAGTAAGAATTTAAGAAACAAAATTGGAATTCGTCACTTCTCCATGAAATTCCTTTTCTTTTGACACCTCATTCATCAAAATCCATCGCTCCTGAGAGACGGAAAAGGGATCTATACTACCGTAATAATATATAGTAGTGACTAGTATACCCGAGCGAGAACTCTCGCATTACATATCTTAATGAATCCTTAATGAAATCGAAGTATAAGCGATAAACAATATATTATCAAGAAAGTTTATTTAACACACACATTTGGTGAAGCTTTATAATAGTTTATAATGACTATGTTCAAGTAATAGTTAATACTTACTAAGTAATTAACTTGCCCAACTGGAAAGTACCCCCTCAGTTTAACATTTAAGCAATAAGACTCAACTATACCACTTTCTGTTTATAGTATTCTATCATTCATGGAAACATGAAAACAATATTTTATTTACAAAACGTTTTCACAGTTATTAATACATTTTTGTTAACAGTCTCAACTGGCTTTAAAAGGTATAAAGTTGCCATGACAACGACACGTAGGCAAGATGGCATGAGACCCGTGCGGACCTATATCGTGCATTATCTCGAAAACGGCAGGTTTTTAAGCTTTAAAACGCTGGACCAGTATGATCCATGGGATCATACATGATTTTGATGCCCGCGTCAAAATCTTTAAAACACAACTTATCCCGTCTCGATCCGCTCACTCTCAGTCGTCAAATTTGTGAAACCTCCCAGTTTTTTCACCACTTATATTTAAGCCCTAGTAAGAATTTAAGAAACGAAATTGGAATTCGTCACTTCTTTATGAAATTCCCTTTCTTTTGATACCTCATTCATCAAAATCCATCGCTCCTGAGAGCCGGAAAAGGGATCTATACTACCGTAATAATATATAGTAGTGATTATTACGGTAGTATAGGTCCCTTTTCCGGCTCTCAGGAGCGATGGATTTCGATGAGTGAGGTATCAAAGGAAAGGGAATTTCATGGAGATTTGACGAATTTCAATTTTGTTTCTTAAATTCTTACTAGGGCTTAAATAAAAGTGATGAAAAAACTGGGAGGTTTCAAAACTTTGAAGACCGAGAGTCGGCGGATCGAGACGGGATAAGTTGGGTTTTAAAGATTTTGACGCGGGCATCAAAAGCTTTAAGCGTTTTAAAGCCGTAAAAACCTACCGTTTTTGAGATAACGCAGGATATAGGTCCGCATGGGCCTCATGCCATCTTGCGTACGTGGCGTTGTCATGGCAACTTTATATCAATTTGAATCTGTTTATAAAAACTTTTAATGAGCGGAAAATTATATACTGTTTCCCATGTCCAACTCTAAAGGGGATATGTATGAATACTATACATAGAAAATGTTATAGCTGGATCTAATTGCCTAACTGCTAAATTGAAGAGATGTTTTCCAGTGGAGTTGAGCTAATTTACTTATTAAGTATGAAATGTAACTTCAACATAGTCATTACAAACTATGTAGTTTCACCAAATGAGTGTGTTAAATAAACTTTTTTGATAATATTATATTGCTTACACGAATAAATATGTTTCCCTAATATCGCTTATACTTCAAATGTATTAGGATCTAATGCGAGAGTTCTCGCTCGGGTATACTAGTCACTACTATATATTATTACGGTAGTATAGATCCCTTTTCCGGCTCTCAGGAGCGATGGATTTTGACGAATGAGGTATCAAAAGAAAGTGAATTTCACGGAGATGTGCCTACGGAGCGTAATGGTCCAGCGTTTTAAAGCTTAAAAACCTACCGTTTACGAGATAACGCACGATATAAGTCCGCACGGGCCTCCTGCCATCTTGCGTACGTGGCGTTGTCATGGCAACTTTATAACAATTTGAGTCTGTTTACAAAAACTTTTAATGAGTAGGAAATTATACATTGTTTTCCATGTCCAACCCTAAAGGACACTGTTAAATATTAATGCTACATATAGAAAATTATATAGTTGAATCTAATTGCCTAATGGCTAAATTGAGATTTTCCAGTAGGATAAGCTAATTACTTATTAAGTATGAACCGTAACTTCAACATAGTCATTACAAACCACGTAGCTTCACCAAATGTGTGTGTTAAATTAACCTTCTTTGGCAATATTATATTGTTTACACGAATAAATATGTTTCCCTAATATCGCTTATACTTCTAATGTATTAGGATTGATATCTAATGCGAGAGTTCTCGCTCGGGAATACTAGTAACCAATTAATTCAAAATTAATCCTCACATTGCAAATTATCTTAAATTAAATTCCTTATTGTATTTTCCTTTATGCTATTTTCCTTTATATGAAAACCGTTTATCAGTAAAAGTAAATTTAGAAGTATTTGGGTATAACCACTTTTGGCAATGATTGAACTGTTTGCTTAAGTTGAGATGAGACTGAAGAGACTAATTAATTCATGAGGTTCATACGACAATACTTCCTTAGTGTATTTTCTTTTCCAAATACTTCGCAACCAAAATACTACATTTTTGATTTCCTCAATCTCCGCTCGTCTCTCTATTCTTTAACTGTTATAAAATAAATAAATGTTGACTCATTCAATACTAGATCCAACCAACTGATTTGTATACCCGATCTCATAAAACTGGATCCCTTAGGAAATCCTCATCATTCGCGCTCTCTCTATGTGGAATTCCTTAAAATTTGTCTATTCCAGAATTCTCCTCTATAACGTCCTTTAAACATCAGTTACTCCTTCATCTCCTTATTATCAAAATACCTTATTCTTGTAGACAATACTTATTTGCCTAAAAACGAATAACTATTTCTTACATAATTAACATTTGTAGACAAATGTATAGTTTCTGCCTCTGCCATTTTTAGGAGGAAATATTTCACTGAATAAAAGTTAGTTTTTATTTCATAAAACAATTATTCATCGCTATGCAAAACGTTTTTTTTTGTCTCCTGAAAAGTTGGGATTTGACAGTTATGTGGTTTCACACTTTTGCTGACTATATAAAAAGTAAGTTTTACAAACCCATATAATGCTAAAATTATCACAATTATATATCTGTTTTCAACAACTAATTAGCATTTAAATGTTTGGAATTACATTTTTTTTTTTTTTTTCAATTTCATATTTTTCTTTCTTAACCGAAAAAGCTTTAGGTCATCCTACTCGTATATTCACAAAATTACATTTCAGATTAAATTTATGATACATTCAGGGCCCTATTTCACGATAAAATACAAATATAAGTGGTAAAAATACTAGTGGAAAGATTTGTTTTTATAGATTATATTATCGTCTTTAGATAATAATAATTTTATTCAATGTTTTTTTTTTTTACTATTTTTAATATAACTATTTTAAATGTTATAGTATTTTAATATTTCACAGTCTTAGTCATTTGCTTAGTAAGTCATAGAATAACTTGCACGTTATTACTTGTACTTCTACTTTATTAGGAAGCAGGTGGTATCTATAAAATAAAGCACAAGATTTTATATAGTTTTTATATATTTTTAAAACATTGTTATAATCTTGAAACACGATAACATTTAAGATAGTTGTTATGACATAAATGGAAAAATCCAATAAAGAAGCCAAGAGTCTCAAAATTAACAGAAATGAACAAAAAAATCATCTGTGGATATTTCGCCAATTCAGGCATCATGAGGACAGTAGGAGAGAAAGAAATAAAATATAAAGAAAAAAAACTAATGAAGCGCAATGCATTTTTGTTTGCACATGTTCTTTATAAGTTTTTTTATTATATTTTATTTCCTTCTCTCCTACTGCCCTGCTGATGCCTGAATTATCTACTGATGATTTTTTTATTTTTTATTTCTGTTAATTTTGAGACTCTTGGCTTCTTTATTGGATTTTTCCATTTATGTCATAATTATTTATGTCTCATTTTGAGCTTCTGCTCTTGCATATTAATATTCAAAATAGTTATATTAAAAAAACAGTAAATTAAAAAAAAAATGATTAAAATTATTATCATCTAATAACGATAACTAACTTGTAACCTCACAACACGAACCTTTTGTCTTGTACTTTTACTTTTGTACTTTATTATGAAATAGGTCCCAAAACGTCGTTAGTAAGGCGACTTAAATATTAGCTCATTGCTTGACGGAGTTTATAACGAGAAAAGCATATATTTGGCCTTAGGGTCAGCGTAGACTGCTTCGGTTAACACCGCTCTCACGGAGTCTTACTGGCCAGCAGCGTGACTTTGCAAGTATTTTAATCTGAGTCTTAGTTTTATTTAAACCGAGCCTTCGTGCAAGAATGACGGCTCACTTCTCCCCTCGAAATCGGTCCAGTAGAACATCTCGGCAATGATGTTTGAGTCCAAAAAGTGTTAGCTCATCGATGAAAAAACGGTTTCTTCAGGACTTATTCAGTGACAAGTAACCATCTAATTAGTCTTTATCTTTTTACAATTTATTTCAATCCGGAATCAGTCAAGATTGAGAAGTGAAAAAGCCTGATTGAAGATTCCTCAATAAAAACAACTCAGTAATTTGGATGGTTTATTATTCGCATTGAATTTCTTTTTCCAACCAAACTATATATATACGATTGTGAAATTATGGTTACCAATTTTTTTTTAATCTGGATCCAAACCTGGCTCAAAAAAAATAGTGGCAATCAGCAAATTATATGATGAGATTGATGTGTTACGTCAGACAAGAGGAAATTCAATACATCTGATCAGTATGCTGATAAATTCGTGTAGTTAATGTTGAAAACGAAGATACATAGTCTGTATATGTTTCTTTCAGAGATATGGGTAGCATGTACCTCTTCCCCAGATTTAGTTTTAAATAAATTAAAACTTTAACAGAAGTTCAGTTAAAATCTGAAAATTGTAGAAAACTTGTATTTTTCTCGCTTTTCAAAAAAAAAAATCATAAGATTTAACATTTTAAGGACCCTCCCACCCCTTCCCCCCTCCCGCGGTCGCGATACGCGAAGTAGGCCCCTTACTGAATTCAGTAACTCAGTACTGAATTTTAATAGTTGCACCTTTAACCACCCTGAAGAGCACCTCCCTCAAGTATCATGTCGATACAAAAGACACTATAGGAGACCTACCAGCAACCTGTGTTAGAGAAAACTCCTCGACAGTTTTCTATTTTAAGCGTTGGCCTACAGTCGCCCAGCAAAACATGGTGATGAGGGGCAAGTGCTGACCTATGTTGTGTGGCAAGTGTATGTGGTGTACACTTATCATTGTTATGTTTTGTCGAGACAACTATGGACTAGGAGATTAACACAAAAATTATTTTTCCAATATATTTATTCACATCCCACTTTCATAACTCAATGAATATTGTAAACTGTGAACCTCAGACAAGCTTTAATTTTTTTCGATGATTAAATTAGTATAATAATTCTCCGGAAACCGAACTATTATACACTTGCAAAACCGCTCTTGCTTGAATAATGAGTCTTTCTGGTATTTTGTACGCACTTACCCCTTAAGGCAGGGGCAAGTGCGTACTAAAAACTAGTCAAAGTTTCAATACCATCGAAATGGACGTGCCTAAAATGCAGTCTTGAATATAATATTTAAACACAATTGTCTAAAGAACATTTCCTACTTTGTTTCTGTCTGCATAATTATTTATTATATTATTATAATCACCTTTATTTCAGAATTTCGCACTCCTCAGTCTTTACTTGGAATATTCACCTAACCGAATTCAGTGAGTCAAGGGTAAGGCTCTGGTTATTTTATGTTTAAAAATTTTCGAACAGTGACATAATTATTATTTCTATTATTTATAATACTCATAAAATTGTTGTTAGATAAATTTTTAATGTTACTTATATACATCATTTTAAAATTAATTTTAAAGAATCATTTGTATAACCATAGGTAACTCTTTTTGTATGTGTGATCAAATAGTATGTGATTTGACTAGTATGTGGGCCATGGAATTCCGTTGCCTTGATCTGACCACTCCTAAGATATAAATTGAGCTGACTGAATTAAGTGGAGAGGTGAAAAGGTAAAGCTGCTTTTCGAAATTTGGTGGCAGCTAGGACTGCGGTAGGTGACCACACGGAAGACCTGCCCGTAGCCAAGGACTGAGATGTCCAAAAGAGGCGTAATAAAGAGGACCCCGGGCCCGAGATGCTATCTCATGTCCAGATTAAAACATCCTAGGGCTCATTACTGCCTCGGAGCCTTCACGATATCAATCTCATCTAGCAAACTGAGACCTACTCTCCCTCCTATCTCTAACTTTTATTACAATATAATATAGATAAGGACTTGTTTATTACATGTTCGGTGGGCTTGGCTGGAATATTACAGGCGCTGTCAGGACGGTGGGTTTTTATCTCTCTCATTTGCAGAAATGTTGATGCGGGGAAACATTATGTTTCAAGAATTATCGCTTGTTCGAGAAGAAGATAGTCATTTATAGCCCGAGTTTAAAACACTATCAAAACATTATGGCATCCAATAAAGGAATTATTACTTTATTGGCTTTTATGTTCAAGGCAAGAGCCGATTCCGGCACAATCTGTTATATTGTTAGTAAAAATAAAATATATCGTTGGCTTACTACCAAAACCTCTTAAGTTCGAATTTTCTCCTTTTGTTGTTTTGATTTAAATTTATATTTCTTCAAATTCGGTATCTCCTGGCTAATCCACTTATGTCAATTTCGCAGCTAGCTCATTCATTAGCTGCCAATTTTTTATTTCTTTTTAAATCTATAAATCTTAATCTTATAAAAGACCTACCAATGGCCTTTTTTTATATGAAAATCACGTAATCTAACAAACCAAATACCTGAAAAGGAAAATACGAAACGAAGAGAACTTTAGTTTACTGGTTCATTTTTCAATAAATATATATAGTATTTTTGTTAGCTGCGCAGTAAATATAAACACAATGGATTTCCACCCATCCCTTCAAAAGCTTGTTATGCTGAAAAAATATAGTTTGGTGTATCCTGGAAAATTCACTTATGTCAATTTCGCAACTACCTCATTCATTAGCTGCCAAAGATGAAGGAATTGATATATAAATCAAAACATCTAAAGTTGAAAATTCTTGTTGAGGTTTTGATTGTTAGCCTACGATATTTAATATATAAATATTTAAATATCAAAAATACCTTATATCTGAAATTCTCATTTTATGGGCAAGTTTTAGTCCATTACAACTTTTATACAACTAGTTAATTCTAACCTGAATTTTTTTCTCACTGCTATACGAGGAAGAAATATTTCTTTGTTATGAAATATTAAAATGAAAAGATTAAAGCATAATTTAATTTTATAATTACTTAAGGTACTAAAATGTTATTACCACGCACTGTCATACATTCAGTTTTCTTGTAAATATGTTTGTTTTTCTTTTGTAACTTACGGTAAATGGAAATGAAATTTATTTGTATCCATATAGGATAACTTAAGCATACTGAATCATATTTTTTTTTTTTTTTTTTTGTTAATAGTGAAGTATGTTTATGTATTTTCCAAACTTTGTCCAATCATTTGGTATCATTACCACGCAAAAAATAAAACGCCGGAGATAAATCCTTGAAAAAAAGGAAACAGAGGGGACCAGCCACCAGTGGGCAAAGAACATTTATTATGGAGCTTAAATCAAAGCATTTTCGTCGTAAAAGAAGTCGCGCACCTTTATTGCTGCTATTACCACGGCCTTTATTATCAAACTACCTTTTGAAATTATTTCATTCGTTATAATTAAAGTTTGTCTACCGTGGGGAGTAAAACAGTTTGCAGAAACAATTTTTTTTTTTTTTATTACAGTTCGTATGAATTGCCACTGTTATTACCAAGTTGACAACTAGTGTCATTACCACGCTCGAGTTATAATCGCGGTAATGAAGCATTTTAAATCACTATTACCTAAAATTCGTTTATTCCTCTCCGAACTTAATGCATTTAATTCTAATTGTCTACTAAGTACTTGAATTATTTATTTATCCATAATCATGAAAAACGTGCCTATAAATGTATTTGAATATGCTGGTTATGAAAGTGTGATATATACTTTATACAGGCTTATTGCTCAAATTACCTATAAGGTTGCAAATATTTTTTTTTCTTTTTGTTGTAGGCACTAAACAACAACAATATAGATTTAGATTGTAACTTTTTATTTAAATCTTTCTGTGTGTGTATTATTTTAAATAAATTTTAGCCAAATTGTTTTTAGAGCATCAGTCAATTGTTCTTTAAAAATCTACTTTTAGTAACTTTTTTTTTTACATAGTTTATATCATTATTAAAAAAAGTTTCATGAAATCTAGTCTGTAATGAAACACAGTGTTTCTCCTTGCTATGTTTTGTATTTTTATACCATCATTTTTTTATATAATTAAGGGTTTTAATCTAGCCTTTAAAAAAAAATAGGTTGTTGAAACTTGCAATTTTTTTCATTTGTGTCTTAATCTAGTTTTGAAATAAAAAGCGGTACAATTTTTTATTAAATAATAGTAATTTTTTTTGTTATTAATTTTATAAAATTTGTAAATACAAACATTTTTTTAAATGGTTAATTATAATTTTGCTATACATAGAGGGTGCTAGTACATACGGTTCGTCTTTTGCCCAATTGCACTTATTTCTTTATCTCTAGAACTCAAGAAACCATGTATATAATAAATTCAGTCTAATTGCCATTATCGCGCTTTTGATAATTTAAAATTTCCAACGATAAAAACATTTTGATCTTGGTCATTTGTTAAAGTTGATAGCTGAGCATCAATAGAAAGTATAGGTACTTAAACTTTTTTATTTAAATTCAGTCAAAATTATCAAAATTTTTATCATGTAAATTGCCCGTAATCTGATAATCACCCTTATAAATGTTACTTTGTTTTTAACTGATATAAATATTGGTAGATAATGTGTTAATATTTATAAAAACAAAGTCCATTGTGCACACTTTGTTCAAGCATTCGTCAAAAGAAGTTTAACTGTAAAATGTTATTATATCAATTTTTGTTAATTGTGTATTAATAAAGAAGCACTTTTATTGTTGTTATTATTATTATTTTTAGAATTAGACTTTTTTTAATTGCATTAATATTACTTAATACAGCTTCAGAATATACTATGTTTAAAGAATATTTATGAACAAAGTCATTTCTGCTCAACACTCTCTCATCTGAGGGGGTGAGAAGCCAAGGAGTAAAAGGGTTAATAATTTTGTAAAAACGCTTTTTAAAGATAAACCATTTTAATAAGAACTAAAACGTTTAAGTTCGTAGGAGTACTTGGGATTTTTTTTTTCAAACTTAGAGTTAAGTGTGGTTAATGATAGTTAATGCCAGTGTTGTGTAAAGCGTAATTTCAATTACAATTGCAGTTACTTACCATTTGTAATTTTAATCGGTCATTGTAATGTCTTGGGATTATCAAGTAATTGCAATGACCAGTTACAATTCTGCAGTTGGTAAGTAATTGCAATTTTAAATTAACTTAAGTTTTGCCCAACACGAACATTAATTATCCATAACCGCACTTAACTCTATGTTTTTGCTTGCACCTCTTGCCTTCTCACTCCCTCATATATACGAGTAAACATAACAGCACAGATAACCAAAAATGGTTCTTGGTAAACTCGGTCATTCATGTTCTTATATTTCTTCATTTTATTTTTCACTCTAAAAAATATGCTTTATAAAAGGGCTATGTAATGTATTATGAATTTTTCATGAATGCCTTTCAGTATTTCTTTATAATATTTTTCTACTTGTTTTAAATTTATTTTTTTCATTTTTTTCTTTACTATTATTATTTTCTTCTTCTTCTTTTCGTGGCGCTACAACACGTTACCGTTGGTAGGCCTCCTCAATAAGTAACCAGAAGTCTCTGTCTAATGTTGCCCTCATCCAGTTGCGGACTCCAATGCTCCTTGCGTCTCCAGTCACGCAGTCGATCGAGCGAAGTCTTGGTCTGCCGGCCCAATTCTTTGTCCATGGATGACTTCCATCAACAGCTTCCTCCGGATCTGCTCCATATTCATCATTACCTTGACTCATGACTCGCCCACCTTAATCTGGTTCCTTTTACAAAGGAGACAATATTAGGCTCTCCATAAAGGTTATAAATCTCCTGGTTGGTCCTCCTTCTCGATCTTCCATCGGTAAGGATGGGTCTAAATATTCTCCGGAGAATCTTCCTCTCAAAAACAAGAAGGCTTTGTCTTTTTTTCGCCTTAGCACGTTTACTTTGCTATTTGATTTCTATTCCTTAAGTCTATGGTAATGCTATGCAAAATGGACTATGATGCATTCATACAACAATTGTTGATAGTATATAAAATATCAATATGTAACCCCGCAAAAATGACCCCTGCTGTGGATTGCCTGTAAACTGTAATAAAATAAAAAAAGATAAGGGAAAAAAAAGTAAAACCTGAATTGGCTGTGCGTAATGTTAATGGTTAAGGGCGGTACTGGTGCAAGTCGTATATGGTAGCGTTGGCCCTTGATTGTGGTCCTAGGTAATGAACGTCCCCCACGAGGGAAAAATGTTAATAATTGGCTCAGCTGATTTAAAGTACTCAGCTCAATAGGTGGGAGAGAGAGGGGGGACAAAAGGAAATTCGAGGCCTTAAAGTTGGATGAAGAAGAGTTATTCTTGGCCTCAGGTTGGCATTCTATTGAGGCAAGTTTTCTTCGCCAATTAAGGTTTTTTTTTATATTGTCGTCCGTCTCTCATTACCGTCCTCGTCGGGGTTTATCTGCTTACCGATCAATCAACCCTCCACTAGGAATAAATCTCCCCGACGGTCCTCTAAGGGATGGGCTGTCTTCGTGCCTCCACTTCTTGGGATGAGTGGAGTCGATGAAACTGCCACCGTTCTCCAAGAGGTCAGAATTTCATTACAGGGAATAAACTTCAGTTTAAATATATCATTGCATTATCTGGCAGGTATTATTAGGTTATTCACATTTATAACATTATAAGACGTTAAATTGGTAGTAAAACCTGAATATATTTATCGGTGAATATATAGTCGGTACAGAGCCAAAGTGGCGAATCTGAAAATTTATGGAATTGAGAAAATTGGGTTGGAATTATGGAGGCAGATGTAATATAATTTCTTAATTAACTTAGTCTTATTTTATTTCTTAATTATTGACGTCTCATATTCATTTGGATATTTTGGCCATTGCAAAGAGAATAGAAAACCACACGTTAAAATGAAACCATACCCAAAAACAGAATAAAATTGCTAGTCTTATTTATAATTAAATTGGTTGTATTTTGTTTTTTAATAACTGGCGTCTCATACTCAGTTAAGTATTTTTGGTATTGCGAAAGGGAATAGAAAACCACACGATAAAATGCAACAAAGTCCAAAAACAGAAAAATTTGCTTTGGCATTGGACCGACGATATATGATAAAATGCAATTTAAATAATTATTTATTTATAGGAGTAAAACTTATATAAGTAAATAATATTTCATGAAGAGAATATAGGCTAATAAGAAAGCAGAGAAATGATAGGTATACGATGGCCATTATAGGGAAATAAGAAATAATATTTAAAAAATAACAATAAATTCAATTGTCTCCAAGCATTTCAAATTTTCAAACATAATTATTTTATATCTTTAGGTCCTGTTGCATACTCTAGACCTTCAAAGTCTGTGTAGTTGAAGCCTGGAAATACTACAGTGTTCTTTATTATTTGTTGTTCTCGCCTTTATCCTAGAGGCCCATTGGTGTGTTAGGAATTGTCATTATATTTTACTATAATGATTTATCTTCTTTAGGAATTTGAACAGAGTGAAGACTTTCTTCATTGTCTAGTAAAATTTCTCTCAAAGTTTTCGATAGTTATATTTTCTAGCATTAATTGCAATTAGCAATAATTGAATGACAGCTATGGATTAAAAACTATTCATGTTTGTGTGTGTATATTATTATTATTATTTTATGTCGATATTACAGATCTGGATGATCTATGGTTGTATGTTGTAATTTTCACGGATATTCCTTTGTAATGGATTCATTTAAGATTGCTATCCTGTTGCTCGTTCCTAAGAAATGGAAATCCTCCCAAAGGATTTACTATTTTTTATTCCTGATTATGAATGCTCAGTGTCTGAGCTGGATCGGAGGTAAGGTTTCAGCAGAGAGAAGGAGGGACCCCCAGACATTACCATATAGAGGGTAATGAGGAAGGAGCTAGTGAGCATTCGTCAGCTGTTTAATTACCCGGCACCTGCCTCACCTAGCACCGCCAGGTCGTTTGTCCTCTGTCCTCTTAATTAGGATTCCTAACTAATAATGTCTTTAAGCCAACCCTGGCTTACATTACCCACCTTAATCAGTTAACTTCTTATTGTATTTATTTTGATGCTGGAGATCTTCTCAGAACGCTTTGTTTCCAGGACGCAAAGTGGGTGGAGAACTTGTAGGTTTCATATATGACTGTTCATATGGATGAATCTCTAGCGATACATTTTCTTTATTTTTTAATTAAGTATTAAGAATCCTAGAGGATTCGATATAAAACATACTATTATAAACACTGTGGGTGACGGAGAGGGAGAGGGGGGAGAGAGAGAGAGAGAGAGAGAGAGAGAGAGAGAGAGAGAGAGAGAGAGAGAGAGAGAGAGAGAGAGAGAGAGAGGGAGAGAGAGAGAGAGAGAGAGAGAGAGAGAGAGAGAGAGAGAGAGAGAGAGAGAGAGGGAGAGAGAGGGAGAGAGAGAGATTGAGAGAGCAATTAGCAAGCGGCACATAGTAACTAAAAGCGAACAGTCTCTTCAATGGATTTTGTACCTTTTCCAAAAAAACCCAGGACCTTCTTGAGTTGCTCAGATAGAACAGAAAGAAGAGGCCACAGATGATCTTGCAGATAGGAAGTGCCAACAACATTTTACTCTGTATATATTTAAAAATACTAGACTTTAAGAAACTCTTATATGGTGAGTCTTAAGATATGCATCACAGACCTGTTAAAGAACGAAAAGAAGGTTTTCCTTTTCAGTAAAAAGAATAGGGATCTTTGTGAACTTTTTAACGAAGCTAATATTGCCAGAAAAGTTTAATCAGAAATACTGAGCTGGGTATATCACTAGGTGAGAATGGCAGATACTGAGATTTCAAAGAAAATATGGACAGAACTACCCTGATAAGTTAGAAGGCCCTAACTCCAAATTACTTTGCTATTTTTGTAGTTTTAGAATTATTCTAAATATTACACGTTTTTATGGCATTAATAAGTCCTCAATCCAATGGCAGGACACAAATCATTGGTTATACTGCTCTATAATATAAAGATATCAAAATAAAAAAAGTGTATTTTTTAGACTTTAGGTTTATTTTTTAGGTACACTACAAAAATGCATTTATAAAAATCATTTGTAGTTAAGGTATTTTAGCTTATCAGGGCAGAGAATTGGACGTCGCGAGTTGGACGAATGGGATGTGGCAGTCGAAGCAAATAAAGAGCCTTGACGTATCTGTTATTGGAAAGTAGCTGCCGGAAACAGAAGAATGGTATAAGCTCATGGAGGATGGCAGCACCCGCCGCGAGTTGTGCACATCAAAATAATAATCTAAGTAAAAATGAATATCAATTATTAAAAATTATTGAAAAGAAATGAAGGTTAATGATTAAAAAAAAGAAAAGAAAGGAAAAATAAATTGTAAATAAAATAAATAAATAAAATATTAACTAAAAAATTAAATAAATTACTAATAAAATGAAAATAATAACAAAAATGGGAGTATCGAATATGGTCGGAAGCTTAGTTTGGGTGTTGGTGGTCTCCAAACATTTTTCGTCATTCGTCATTTTTTATAAATATAATTTTATGGTCGACTTCAGTAGAAAATTTTTTTGGTCGATTAATGTAGCGAACTTCAGTAACTGCTTTTTGTACTTTTTAAAAAATATGTTTTTAAGAGAGTTATTATATCTTAAAATGCACAGAAAATTATTATCAACATTTCTTCTTCAGAATTGGAAATTAACTACAAATTGTTAGTTAATAAGGGTTGGATTTAATGTTTGGACGCTCCTACGTAGGCCCATCAGATTTACCTCTCCCTCCTCATACCATCGGAGAGAGGGAGGCCAGACGGTCCGGCAATTTTCCTCAAAAAAATAATCTTTATGATGCCAATTTTAATTTGATCGCATAATAATATCAATTATGGAAACGAAGATTTTCTTTGTTATTTAAACAAATATTTTTTAATCGTTTGCTTCCTTTCATTGGCCGAGACTTTGTTGTAAATCCGGCTTTGTAGTTAATAGCATGTGTTTTTTCTTTCATTTTCGTTGTATTTTTATGTCTTTTTTCAATGCTTATGACTTTTTTTGGTTTGTTATATAATTTTCTTTTGTTTTATCATCTGAATGGTGCGAACATCTCCACAGGAAGTGAACCTCCCAGGTCCAGAATCCCAGTGTTGCAGATACTTATAGAATAGCATTACATTGTCACTTCTTGCGCCAAGAAAGTTGACTTCATATCAATCAGTTACTTTTGTTTCATATCACGTCAAGAATAGGCTGCCGTTGAACTGTAGACCTCGGTGCTCAGCAACATTGCACTATGGCGTCAGACAGCCGTCCTCTTGAAACTTTACCTCTGTAGAGTTTGAATCGTCTTTGAGGACACCTATAAACCTTGTGAACCGCAGCCGGCATTCCCTCCTAGCTCAGACATTAATATCTACGACTCATTCCAAGCCGCTGGATAAGGGTTCCAGGCAGCCCACAGCCTCCATCGATAACGCCTCTATCCGATACGGGTATACTCAGCCCTTCTATCATGCTACTGTCCTATTGGATGGATATGGGCAGCGTCTTTGTCCATCCCGCACTTCTTCGCTATCCTGGGTCAGCAAGCAATAAATCAGTAAAGCAATACTGCTTGAAACGTGTCACATTCTAACATAGCTATCTAGTATTAGAATAATTAATGTAGTGCTACGAATATTTAAATAGAAGAAATTAAAATGCCCGGCCTCTTCTCTGGTGAGAAGATGATTAATATTTTTTCGACTAGTCCCTGGCAGGCAAATAAGAAACCAGCAGGTAGATAACTGAAAGTAAAACGCATAACTGTACCAATCTGGGACGCGTTATTAAAAATTATGAAGGAGGAAGAAAAATGACGAAATAGTTTAAGGAACTTAACAATTATTATCTCATTGTATGAATGTCTGGTGGTTGAAACAATGGATGTATAGCGCAAAGCTGTCTATGAATCAATTGGTAATTTAATATGATTTACGTTTCGGGGCATCTTCAGGACAATTTTTCTTATATTTACATTAATGCTCTTATTGTGCATTAAATGAATTACTTCGTTATACGTTAATAAAATTGCTAGGAGTACATCCTTTAGATATGCATTGTCACGTTCAAAATTGTTTAAGAAATGTACTATGACCTGTTTCGTTACATTGCCAAACAGCAATTTTACGAAAAATTGTTCTGAAGATCTGGATGATACCCCGAAATGTAAATGATAATAAATTAATGTATTAGTTTTTAACTAATAAATTAAAGTTAAGTCTAATTTACCATGTGTTTAAAAATTATTTAGTTACGTAAATTGAGTTTTAAATAATGACTCCTATATCGTGAATAAGCATTAAATAAAAAACTACCAAGATGATAATTGAAAAATGAAACAGTTTTTACCTATAAAGTTATTAAACTGATAACGGAAATGGGGTTCTTACAGCTCATGTCTTATAGATTTTCCATCAACCTTAAGACATTGATGACCTACTGGACTTAGGTCTAAAAAAATATAATATCAATTAAAAATAAGTTGTAGTGATATATTAGAATGTAATATTACAAGATTCCTGTTCTGAATATTTTCCTTCTTCTATGAAGGTGAAGTTCTATAATTCCTATCTTTTATTTCATCTGTCTCTTCATTCTCTCGCGTTTAGATTATCTTGCTACCCTTCTGCTGAAGTCCATTCCAGCGGCGATTAGTCTAGCACATTTCTTAGCATCAGACACGAAGCAAAATTTTTTTCGGGGAGGATTTAATTTTTTTTTTCGAGGAGGGAGAATTAATATGAAGAAAACAAGTAATCACTTAAGAAGAAGACAATTAATCACTATAATCGCCAAATCGGGCGTAAGTTTTAAGGATAAGAATGAAAATTGGATTAAAACTTATTATTAAAAATACAAAATTTATGTTGGTGATTATGAAAATCATATTTTTTTCAAATTTCTGAGGGATATATCTCCCTGATCCTCCTCTGCGTATGCCACTGCCTAGCATTAATGATCCTATTTTCATAAGTAAATACGGCAATGAACTTCAATATAAATTAAATATATATTAGCGTGTCGGTTCCGTACTTGCTGTCGTATTAAGTTAGTCAATAATCTAACTTTTCAATCTTTGTTTAAAACAAGGTTGCTTTCGTAAGAATAAATTTATTCTCTGTTTATGACTAGCGTAGATATTTTCTTCAAACTTCTTCACTATTTTTCATGTTTCTATCACTTCCCTTTTTAGAGAATGATGATCTGTTATTCCATAATTTATATCTCATATGTATTTCAAAACTTCCTTATTACATTAATCCAAATGAAGGGAAGCGAAATTTTAAAACAAATAATATTTCTACGACTTTGTTATATAGTATCGTTGTTTCATTCAATTTCCGGAGATTGAAATCATCAATTTCAATTTTATTTATTTACTTTATTATTATTTATTTATTTTTAGGAGTGATGGTTCTACTTGTATGTAATTGAAGACTGATCCGCGACGGTAACACGGAGGTCGTGCCTTGTCCCATGGGAGCTACACCCCAAGAGCTGCTAATGAGCTGGTCCCAGCCTAATTGAACACCACCGTACCCAGTTGTCTCCGATGTTCCTGACTTCAGGTGTTTCATCTGTGTCACCAGTGAGCTGCCTTCAGAACCTGCTACACCCTTCTTGGTTAGGCTAGAAAATTCTTCTGATATTATTGGTTTATTCAAATTAACCGCAAACCGAATTTCAAGACTTTAACTTATTGTGATGTGAAAGGTTATTTTTTAATTATGTCTCCTATGTTCGTGCTGTTATCACTGTATTGTATGGAGTTTTCTTTCCATTCCCCAATTGTGAAATAGCTGTCACGTAGCGAACATTCTTCTGAAATTAGGCAGATGGTTACCTCATCATAATAAATCATACAGTTTGGAGGATCCATGAGTAAGTCATTTGTGGCCAATCCTCATTCTGGAGGACAATTCTGGACCTCCTTCTGCTGTTGCTGTTAAAACTTTTACAAAGTTCAGTTTCTTTTTCAATTCTTTTTAATTCATTGGTAATGTAAAATGAACTATGAAGAACCAAAAGAATAAATTTATTAAATGGATAATACTAGATCTACCCTTAATCCTCAAAGAATTAACTTTGCATGCATAATTATCAAGTTCAAGAATAGTCATTTGTCATAAAAAAAATTTTTAAAAAAATCTAAACCCAACTTGAATTTATGCATTCTTGAAGTTGTACCTAGAAGTTTTGCATTATTTTCTCAGCATCTTAATGGGTATTGGCTTCAATATCATTCCGAATGCGTTGTTTGAGAGCTTGGAAAGTTCTATATTGAGTTGTTGGGATGAAACCGACCCTCCCAGTATACAGAATATACTGAGAGGATCGGA
Source organism: Rhaphigaster nebulosa (assembly GCA_948150685.1). Taxonomy (NCBI): domain Eukaryota; kingdom Metazoa; phylum Arthropoda; class Insecta; order Hemiptera; family Pentatomidae; genus Rhaphigaster; species Rhaphigaster nebulosa. Next base: position 100,853,434 of record OX411310.1, on the reverse strand, counting down.
TTCATATAGTATCTGATAGTGTAGAACTCACTCTTATTTTTTAAACTTTTTAATTTTACTTATTAATCCACAACTACTAAAATACAAATTGAAAATCAGCGGATGGCATGTCAGTCATAAGGAAGAACATTACAAACCGTGTCCCTTCCTATTGATCTACATTAAAATATTACGAGAATAGATCTCTAATCCACCTGCTTTTCAAGTATGGAAAATGTGCACCAGGAAGAAGATTGCATGACCTAAGCCAGACCTGACCTCCTGCTTGGGTGGGTCGAGAGGAATGTGGAGATTCCTTAGACTGCTCCAGCAGTCCATCAGCGGCCGAACGCAGAGCCTTCCAGCAGAGATGAAGGCAAGAAGTCGGTAAGGACCATAGAGGCCGCACTTTAATTGCCTCGTCTAAAATATGATTATTAGACCCTATCCCGTGTACCTTACTATATTACGGCCTGTAATGGGTAAACATACTCCCTATATTTCAGCTTTATTACCAGTCGATCCCTCACCATCCGGGAAAGTACTCCGCTTTAAGTGGTTTTACGCAAAGCATATTTATAATAGGGCATAACTTAACGCTACTTGATCGCTGACCTTCGACTTGAGCAGTTGTGAAGTAGCTCATCAGGTGGAATCGTAATTTCTTTCCCCGTGTCCGCGGTAAGGAACCGCCCACAGATCGGGACTACCGATATAAATTAGCCGCAGCCCCGGGGAATGCCAACGCTGCGGGACTAATTTACATCCTTAACAAGCTTCTCCCCAAATACAATAAGTTATGATTGATTCCAGTTACCGTTCGATAAATCCGACCGAAGACGCTTGCTGGAAAATAGCCACGGCGCTGGACTGCCCATGTTACCTCAATTAATAGAAACTAATATTTCTCATTTGTCTGGGGTTATAGCTATGGTATGTTGTTTAGTTACAACAAGAAAATTTCTTGTTACTTATATAATAAGAATTTAAAAAAAAAAGCACCGTTCACATTTAGCACTTAAAAGAGGCAACTAAATATAATTTTTTCGTTTGAATCGAACAGGTGTGACCAACTTTTTGATATAGAACCGAATAAAATATTGGATAACTTTAATCATTCAATGTGCCTTAAAAAAAAATTACACATTTTTTAAAAAGTTTTTCGATCATATTTCTTTAGATCATGGCTTGTGTTACAATATGATAAGTATGAGATATAATATTTTATTTTGTCTGGGGACTTGTCTCATACAAACGCTGTAAGTATGTTTTATAGGTAGCTCTCTTTTTATAGCTTTCACTAATGAAATAAATAGTAAGGAAAAGTATTGCGATCGTCAAAAATTTCGAATACGAGTTTTCAACGGAAACAGAGAGGGATTTATAGTTTGGGCGCCCCTAGGCCTAATGTTTTTGCCGCTCCCTCTTCATACCATCGGAGGGAGACAGAGGCATTCGGTCCGGCAATTTTCCTCTAGAAAATAATCTTTTTGATGACAATTTTAATGTTATCATATTATATCATCACTTATGTAACTTAAGACTTTTCCAAATTTATCATAAACATTTTCTTTGTTATTTAAAAAAATATTTTTTGAACGTGCGCCACTAGACCGGTATATTTTAAAGTTCCTTGAGTTCAAATAACCAACCAAGTCTCGCAAAATGGTCTCTGTTTGTCTAGGTGAATAGCCTAGTTCAAAAACTAAGTTTTACAAAACTGAAATTATTAATTGTCTGAGATGACACAGCAACCTCTTCGCTAAAATCGATTTACCAAAATTAGCCACTTCGTATCATTGATTTTACACTTGTTTTATCATGTTCTCGGAAACGACTAACAATTTTGATTAAACTCGATATAAAATTAAATAGTATATAATATTAGAAAGGTCATATCCTCATTGAATCAGTCTGATAGGGCATAAATGCAGAATTTTCAAAATGGCTTCCTCTAAATTATTTTTAATTTTGTATATTTGAAATAATTCTTCGTTTTTTATTTTATTTTATTTTTAGTAGTTATAAAAAAAGGATAAATATAAACTATGAAAGTATTTAATTATTAACAAAAGAAGAAATATTTTCCCAGGTTGAAAACAAATTTCCGTAATTAAGAGTAGTCGACTTAGAAAAATTGAAATCTAGTATATGGAATCGAAGAAGTTAATACATGGTGACGGAAATACTACTTTTATGTTATTTAAATACTCTAAAGGAAACTAAATGGAATTTCCATGGAAGCTAAATGAAAACTTTTAAAATTTCATTAGCCCTATTTCAGTAGAAATTGTTTTATACTCAAAATAAGATTGCAAGTGAAAGTTATGTGATTTAAATACAAACGTAGATATACGGCGCTACAATTCATTGCTGAATCAGGGCCGTCTCCCAACGTTTCCGCCATTCATCCCTATTATGCGTAGCAGCTATCCAATCCGATATTCCAAAAATATTCCCGGCACCGGCACGGACGCTATCCAGCCATCTCATTTTGGGTCGTCCCACTTTTCTGGCTTGATAGTTGGTTTCCATGGCTAATTTTTTGGCATTTCGTTCTCATCCGTACTGGCGAGGTGTCCCGTCCATCTGAGTCTCCTAACACTAATCCATTTAACACCATCGGCGTTCTTGAAAAGTGCGGAGAACTTCCGATTTTTTTCTTCTTCTTCCGGCATCACCTTCCCGTTTCGGACCAAAAATTCTTCTGAGTATCATCCTTTCAAAAATCAGCAGCCTATCCTCATCAGCCTTATCCCACGCCCAAGCTTCAGATCCATACGCGAGGACCGGGCGAACAAGGACTTTTTAAAGCCTCAATTTGGTCTCATTCGTAATCAACCTTCTTATAAATTGCTTTGCGAGGCCAAAATATTACCTGTTTGCTACTGGGATCCGAGTTTAATATCTTGATATACATCGCCATATGAATTCATCTCCGACCCCAACTACACAAAGTGCTACTTGTACCCTCTTGTATATCCCAATCTATTTATGTCCTAATATGCTCTTCCCGGAAACGCTCTGGGCCAGGCTGCATATGTTTAGTTTTTGTTTCGTTGACAAGTCCAAACTTTTTAGCTGCCTTTTGTAGTTGAACAAATGCTTCCTTCAGTGCAATCCTGAGGCCTGGCAACAATATCGAAAACATCGGCGTATCCGAATATCTGTACAGTTCTGTTGAAAATTGTGCCCGTTGTTTGTATTCCAGGTTCCCTCTGCTCTTTCTTCAGCAAGATTAAAAAATGATTTAAATAATAAGATAAAATAATAAATTTAAGTATGTTTTATAAACCTATTTTGAGATAAAGGTAAGCCAAACAAAACTATGTATAGCGTAAATTAAAGTGAAATAATTTCTCATACAATAATTGTTGATAATTGCCAGTAATTATGTTTCAAAATATACATATTTCATGGACTGGCTTTTAAAGTAGGTACCTACATTACATACTCCACTGACAATAAAACATTTGTAATCTTTTTCCCTGGGTTGTCATATCAGTCAGTTAATCATCATACATTATTTTTCTTTAATATTTCACTGCTGACGTCAGATGTCTATTTGTACCTGTTTATATTACTTATATTGCCATTAACATGGAATGGTGTGACTGACAAAATATTTCTTAAGGCTTTGATTCCAGTAATGTGATTTAGCAGTATATTGTAGTCTTGAAAATGAATTAGCGAAGCGTTCACCGATTGATTATTAACTTAAATAATTAAAAGATTCAGTTTGGAGTCTTCCAGTAATTAATAGGCTAGTGTATTAATTATTTGAATCAGTTCGGCATCTTTTATAATTATTTAAGTAATTAATTCTGAAAGCATAATCCTGATTGAAATATAATTCTTCAACTCTTGAGCAGCGCTGAAGTAGTAGAGAATTTAAAAACACAACCCACCTATTCGGATTTATAGCCCAACTATTGAAAGTTATTGATCCTTACAAAGGCTCAGGGAAAACAAACTCTCGCCTGATAAAGTAGTATAATTCAGAAGCAATTAATGGAACGGGGAGGCGGACGTAGGAGTGCTACTGTTCATTCATGAGCAATGTGTGCTCTCCTTGAATGAACATTGCCTTGGTAATCGCACCCACAGTCTTTTCCCATGTAATATATAATCTATGGTCATAACTAGCGTTAGCTTTGCTTTAAAAAAAAAATTCACACCAGCAAGACAACCACAGCATTTAAAATTTCTAAACCGATTTAGATTTACTTTGAATATTCGCGGGTAATCTTGAAATTAAAAGTAATCGAATGAATATTAAGTACGAAACCTTTTTAAGTAGCCTTAATTACTTACCGTTTAAGCTTGCAAGCCATTAGCTAACGAGCTTGTCGGCCGGCGCCTTCTACAAACAGTGTAATTGAAGGAGTCATTTTGCATAAATTAATAAATATGATGTGAACCTGCAATCTGTCAAGTTCTCATTTCTTCAAAGTCGAGAGATACGATTGGGTTTTTATTTTAATCAATGCTTTCCAAACTTGTGATCAGAAATTAGAAAGCTTGATTGAGAAATATTGATGAAATTTGTCCCTGTCGGAAAGTAAAAATGTTGACTTAGGATAGGAGCGGGAAGGAGATAATAAATACATCGATCCTTAACAGGCAATGGTTTAGCTTGATGCCTTATTAATAATATATAGCATTTCCAAGTCAATTGTAGCCTTTTCCTAATCAATTATCACCTTTTCCATTTCAATTGTAACTTTTTCCATTTTAATTGTAACCCAACCGGACAAGAATTAATTCTATTTTATTATTGCAAAATAATTATTTTAATTACAATTATGATTTTTTAAATGATTTGGCATATTCTTTCGACATTTTTTCGTATATTGATTAATTGATATTAAGTGCTAATTTCAGGTAGTTTAAATTATTGAAATAAAATTGTTTATATATATATATATAGCCCCGCTACTTTTCAACATCATACTTCAAACTATAGTAGCAAGAGCCTGTCTGGATGAGGGAGGTAATATCTTTTACAAAGTGGCCCAATTATTAGCATATGCCGATGATGTGATGATAGCTGGAAGATCTCTTCTTAATGTCAAAAATGCTTTTGGGAAGCTGGAAAGGGAGGCCAGGAGATTAGGCCTAGAAATTAACGAAGAGAAGACAAAGATTATGATCTTGAGGAAAAAGAAACCCATGCGACCCCAGATGTGCTATACAATTGGAAACTACACATTCCAATGTGTTGCTAGTTTTAAGTATCTTGGTGCACAGTTTAATGAAGCATTGGAGGAGGAGGAGATCCAGGCACGCATTATCTCGGCCAATAAAGCTTTTTTCTCAATAGCTCATCTTATGAGAAGTAGATTAGTTAGCCGCTTAACCAAGTTAAGGCTATATAAGACCCTCATTAGACCAGTGACTGCATATACAAGTGAGACGTGGATACTAAAAAAATCAGCAGCTGAAAAGATCGACATCTTTGAACGCAAAATATTAAGGCGCATTCTGGGACCTGTGAAAGAAAATGGGGTATACCGTCTTAAAAAGAATAGAGAAGTATATTCTCTATATGACGATATGAAGCTTTCCGACTATGTCAGAATACAACGTCTTAAGTGGTTAGGTCACCTCCATAGAATGGATGATGGCAGAACCGTCAAAGGGTTATATAAGGATTGTCCAGAAGGGGTGAGAGCTCGAGGGAGGTCACGAGGCAGATGGAAGGACAGCGTCTCAGAGGACCTTCGAAATCTTAACGTGTCGCTGAGACTTGCTACGGACCGACAAGACTGGGCAAGAGTGATTGAGGACTTGAAGGACTGCCTTATGCGTCTGTCGCGCCTATGAAGAAGAAGTGTGAGAAGAAGTGAATGCTGCTGAATTTATTAGAAACAGTGTTTATGTGAACTCTTTAAAATTATATTAAAAGATAATTATTATAGGACGGTAAGGGAAAGTTGTGTGATGCGCGCACCGCACCAGATTTTGTTTAAAAACTATCAAATTATAAATTTCGAAAATATGCGCATTGTTTGAAAATATTAATTTATTTATATCATAATTTTCAGCCAATTATCATTACTGTTTTAGGTTATATACCTATGTATATATATGTAGGTATACATACATAATATATATTTGACATGTATATATAGATTAGATCCTAATCATTGGTTTTAGGGCTTACTAATGGATTAAAGAAATATAGAAATATATATATATATATATTTTTTTTTTCGGTTAGCTCTATAGACCTTGTAGATCTTTGGCCGCGCGTTCTTACAGACATTTATTGCTTGCGGGAGCACAAACAGCCTGGAGAGGGTCACCCAACCTCACGTTACTGCGAACCTTGGTTTCCATGGTGCAGCGGCAGGCTGCCCATTGCTCCATAACCGGTCCCTTTGGGGCCAATTCGGCAGTGTCCTTCCCACCGACTCACTCGGGTTCAAGGACAGTGACAAATCGGTCTAGATCCACGGATTATGGCTGTTCGGAGTCAGCAGGCGCACGAGGACCTATATTTCTTTCCCCGAGAACGACCCTCCTGTTTCGTCAAGGGCAATACTTTTTTTTTTATCGTTTTAGTTTAAATTATTTTTGTTAATAAAGTTTGAGACTCTTTCGTTTCGACATGATCCTTTCCTCGCTGACAAGAATTCTCAGCATATTAGTAGCATCATTTGATTCAACATCCTGAAAGGTATTAAATTGTTCCTAAAATGTTTCAATTTGGATCTATTATCATTTCGAATCCTATAAAATATTGCATTGCAATAATATAAAGATGCTGTTCGATTAAAAAAATATCTATTTTTTTACAAATATGGCACTTTTTGTGCCCTCTGTCTTTATTCGAAAGTTACTTAGAAAATAGTCTTAAAAACGAACACAAAGACTATTTTCTGTGTGATATGGCTTAGTGTCTGTTCGAAGGAAACTCCGCCAACAGGCTTAACTGAAACTGGAACATTCCTTAAATAGTTTGTTAAATTGAGAAATCTATGTACTCTATACAAATTTTCTTATCATTATTAAGAAGAGAAAATAGCCAATTTCCAAATCATTCTTTTCATGATCCTATGTACCTTATCCAATACATATGATTTTTACTTATAGGCATTTTTAATTACATTCCCATTCAAAGGTATATAGGTAACAACTAGGATGCATGAAATCCTAAAAATCGAAATTCCACAAGTGACTTATGGGGGACAAGTATTATTTTTATCATATACGCCAATCAAATCTTTAGTAGTTCGATGGAAACTCCGTCAACAAGTTGATGGACTCTATAACAAATTAGATATTGACAATTCACTTCACTTCATTGTGCCTCTATTTTTGTCTTTGCAGTAAAATATATTGAATTGAAAGAGAAGATGGGCTCCGAGATCTGCATTGCTCAGGGTTCCTACTTGGCTTAGTCCGGACCTGGTTAAATTGAGAAATCTACATATCCTGTGTAAAGATTTTTTTTTTAATTTTTAAATTAATAAAGGAAATTTTTTAAATGCAATAAATTTAACAAATGATAAATGGTGTGACAAATGACTTGCTATAGAAGGACTTGGACATCATAAGAATATCAGCTACTGCCGCAGAATACTGCAAAAATTTCCACTCCATACTGACTTGCAACAAGAAATCTCGTAGCACAAACACTTACATCCACCACGAACCCCATACAAGCCACCCTGACGGCTTTCGAGGCGGTGGCCTAGAGACTCGTTAAGTTGACTGCTAAGACAGTAAAAGATAAAATATTTCCAATAACAAATATATTTGTCAAAACTGTCCAGGGAAAAAAATAAATCGCTCTTCCAATTTTATTTTACAAAGTTTCAAAACTTTCTAAAATACCATACCAATCGAAACTACTAGGACTGGTACTGTGAGAATTTTAAATTAAATGTATGCAAATTTTCTATTCCTAGGCTAAAGTAATTCTTTTTTATTTCCATCGCCCATATGTCACCGCTGTGGACACTCCTGATGCTTAAAATGCAGAATCCTTGCAGTGAGTCACTGCTCTGAGTCACAGCTCAGGTCAACAAAGGCAAGTTTGTCGAATTTGTTATAAACCATGAATATTTTAAGAACCCTTTGTCGAAACTTGTTGACAGTTTTGATTCTTTACTACTCTGTCTTTTTTTTTTTTTTAATATGAACTACAAACATACAAAAAAACTTAAATGCGCCTGACATCTTACTCGGCTTCTTGACATCTTATTTTACCTATTTATAAAATAAAGTTTAACTACTCATTTAAATAAGTTATATATTTAATTTTTGATTAAGTATACAGGCGAAATTATTTATGATAAAAACAAAAAAATGACTACTAATATTAATCACTTTGTTCTCCTAATATTCTCTTCCGATGTTTTATTATCAAAGCTCATTATTTCAATTCTATAAAAAAATTTATCACAATATTGTTAATATTTCAAAAGAAAATTAACAACTGATTGCAACACAGTAGATAGTTGTATAGTAATTTGCTGATCAATATTAGTGATGTTTTGAAGAGCTATTGAAGGGTTTTTGGAAAAGTTGTAAATCGAATCTGGGATCAGAAGGCTTTCCTTGTATTGGGCACATCCAGCCTCTATAAAGTTGTTACCCTTAATCGGGGTGGGGGTAACCGATTGAGAATGAGTGCTGACCACATCACCTCCTGGTATGGCCGTTGGGAAAGAAACAGTATAGTCTTTATGGTATACTGAACCCAAGCATTGTTATTATAAAAAAAAATTAAAAAATAGGCTGTATGTGTTCATGGAGCATCTTGGTGCTTTTGTCAGAGCGTTCATTTTGTTAGTCAGTCTCTAGTGGAAATTGTTCAAGCATTTTCTTGCAGTATCTGAAGCTATTTGGATGTCCAAGTCATAGTATAGTATGTCCTTGTTACCACAAGGACAAACTATACTTGAGAAGCTATGAGAGCAAAAGTTGCCTAACCCACAAAACCATAAAAGCTCCAATATTGATTTTTTTTTTTTTTTGGTTCATCCAGTGCACTCTATGCCTGTATTTTGGTGTTTGATGCGTTTGCAAACGTAGTTTTCAAATATACCGGCAGATATAAGTACTTTGCCTTTGAAAATAATTCTTTTTTTAATCGAAATGAAATGAAAAAGTGACCTAACCTAAATTTGGCTTAGGCCACTATTGCTCTCATAGCCTCATATAGAATGGTGCCTCCACTTTTTCACTAAATATTTTTAACTGAAAGAACCGTATTCTCTAAGTATTTTTGTTTTCAACTCAAATTTCATCTCAAAGTTCTTCTCATAAATCTATAATAGTGTTTGCATACTTTGAGTTCATTAAGATAATTTCGAAGTCTGTCAAATAACCTGTATCCAATTAACATTCCTCTCTCTTTTTTCTAAATTATTCGAATGAAATCTTTATTGCCACAATACGCAAAAGCATAAACAAGATATGTATTTAATTTTAAATGTATTCCCAGAGGAAGTGTAACACAAAAATGTGTGTTCTCCATGTTCAGTTAAAGACCAAAGCACCCTGTTTTCTTAGATATTGGTGTTCCTAATGATATTAAAATTTATATATCTACGAAATCCATGATTCAGTTCAGTGTGAAACACCAGATCCACGTAATTTTTTCCTTTTTTTTTTTTTAATTGGCTCAATCAGCATTATTATCAAAGTGATTTTGCTGAGTGATGGATGTTTGTATATGTATTTTTTAAAGTTGACTGATTTTTTTTTTGCGTTTAATTATTATTCATTATTCTGATCCCTATTATGTGATCATAAAAAAGCTTTTGAATGTCGGTAAATAGTAACCATCGCCAATGTTGAAGTTTGCTCTTCCGATCCGTCTTTTTCTCCTAAATCTCAATCGACCAATCAGTATCATACATCCTGACCACATGTCATGCGTATTAAAATAGTCGAAAATGTACAATATTCCTATAAGAATATAATACATAAAGCTTCGAGTTATTTCTTCGTTTCCATGGTTGTCCTTCCTTAAGAGACCCATAAATTTAATTGCATTAGTCGGTATTGTCTGACCTTCTAATCCCTCATCCAAGTAACCATCGCCAATTTTTTAAAAATATTTCTTTCAGGCTTGTAAACTTTCTAAGCAATTAAAATAGCTTTAATACCTTAACAGAGAAAATAATTATAGACATCAATTGATAGATAATAAATACGCACACTTGAGGATTGTTCTTCTGGTATTTAATAGTGAAGGGAAAGAGTTAATGGCTTTCTAATCCAATGAAAATTGGAAATGATTACTGATATTGCAATCGTTTAAGTAAAAATTAATCAGTAACAAGGGTTTACAGTTTTAACTTATAATTACTGTAAAGTGGTGTAATTCGGGTTATACCGTTAATGTATAGGTATAAATTCATAGTAAGAAGTGAACTGTATAATATACTATCATTGAAAATAAACGATCCTATCAGTATCACGCATCCTATCTACATGTCATGCACATTGAACTAGTCGGAAATTTATAAATTGTACAATATTCGTAGAAGAATATAATACATAAAACTTAGAATTATTTCATCGTTTCCATGAACCCCATTCCCTAAGAGAACCATAAATTCAATTGCATTTACAGGGTGCAAGTACGCTATTCGGTATTGTCTAACCTTCTAATCCATCATCCAAATATTCTACGTGCTGGAAATCTCTAAGGTTTATTATCCGGCGAACATAATGCTCTTAAAATATACGAAAATTCGAAATAATATAATTACGAAATAATAATTACTTGATAACTACAAAAATATTTAAAAAAAGAGATATTCACTCAATGAATATTCCACTAACTTTTTTAATTCATTTAAATTTAATTTTTAGTTCACGAACATTAAGAATGCAATAAGATATATATATGTTTTTTTTTTTTTTTTTTTTTTTTTTTTTTGTCGAACGATTATATAAAATATTACAATCTATGAATTAATTTTCAATGTTTCCAAAGAGAATCATGCAAAATTAGAAGAATGTCAACTTGTTGTATGTCATCGGTCGCGGCCGATCCCAGGTAGATAAGGACCTAGGGGAATAATTGTCAGATTTGTGCGAAAATATGATAAGGAGAAGCTTTTAAAGGCACGTAAAGTCAAGAGGGCTTTCAGTACAAGACATATTGAAGGGCGAACAGATGATTTAGCTATATATAATAAAGAAAGCTTGGCACCTGCAAGAAGACTGCTTCATAAGGCTGCGAGGGAAGCCAACGAGCACTTGCAATTCAAATTTCTATGGACTCGAAATGGTAAGATTTTCATCAAACGTGATGAAAATTCTAAATATATTATAAATGACGAAGAGGACCTTTTAAATTTAAAACCAGTAACTCAGCGACACTATTATTATTTTAATGTAATTATTTTTTGTTATCATTCATGAAGATAACAATTCATGAATTTGTTAGTAGGGTTTATGAGAAGTAAGAATTTTGTTTAAAATCATTAGGTATGGTATTTTTTTAAAACAAAGTTATTGATTTTTAGTTGTTAGTAAAGTACTTCCTATGATTTCTAGATAAGTTTTATAATTCTATGTATTATAGCTAAAAATGTGAATGGATGACTTAGATTTGCATTTGTATTATCAGAATATGTGATTTTAGAACAAAAACGAGAGAATTTTTTATAAACATTTTCAATTCAAACCATGACATTATAGCTTTGAAACTGGCTTACATGATGGTATATTGAATTCTGAATTGTTTGATTCTCGCTACACTGTCTATAGAGCTGATCGAATTGGGATTTCTTCAAAACTTTCAGGGGGCGGTGTTTTGTTAGCTTTTAAAAAAAAAATTATACTTGTAATTACTAAGAGAGAGAGATGAAGGTGGTTATTGTAAAGCTTAATCTTCAAAGAGAACCGGTAGTATTAGCGGTTGTTTACATTCGACCTCAGGCTCCCTCTTCTGTCTACAATGATTTCTATAATAATATTCATACCTTACTCCTTAATAAACACTTTAAATTATTATTAATTGGTGATTTCAATCTTCCAAATTTTATTGGTCTTGAACTAAATATTCGATCTGACTTTAAAATTACTGAACTTAATCATTTCTGTGCAATATTTGGTTTAAAATCTTATAATTTAATTACTTATACGATTAAGTATGAATCGAACTCTTGACTTGGTATTCAGTAATTTAAAAAATATTGAAATAACTAGAATCTTAAGTAGCGAAGTATTAATACATAAGGACGACTATCATCCTTCGTTATTGGTCAACTTCGTAGTAAATAATCCACCAAAATACTGGCATATCATGAGTCGACATCTCATCAATTTAGAAAATTAGATTACGAAAAGTTTAAAAAAGCCATTTCTACATGTAGCTGGGATAATGTCTATGAATTAACATGTGTAAATGAGGCAGTTAATGAAATGTACGCTTCTATAGAAATGATACTAGGTAAAGAATAAGCATGCAAAATAATTAAAAGTCCTAATTTCCCCCCGCCCCAATGGTTCTCAAAAGACATTATATCCACTTTAAAACAAAAGGAATTCTTTCGTAAACGTAGAAAAATACATGAATACTTTGAAAAAAAAATGCTCAGAGTTACGGAGGATTATTAAAAAACAAATTAACGAAAAATACAGAGAATACATTCAGATCGTTCAAAATTGTATCATCAATGATCCTAAATTTTTCTGAAATTTCACTAGGATAAAAAAAAAAGGAGAGCCAAAGCAACAAGTAATAAAGAGAGATAACCGTGAAATTATTGGAGGTCAAAATGTTTATTCTGACTTGTTTGAGTTTTTCAAGTCTAGTTTCGAGTCAGGGAAATATTACGAAATTATAATATTATTATTATAAATTATAATAATATTATACGAAATAATACTGAATACTTACCATTATTCCCTATAACAGAAGATGAAATATTCGCTGCTATTAATAAAATAAAAAATAAAAAGTCTCCTGGTCCTGATGGCATTTTGTTTTATTTGCTGATGATTTTAAATTATATAGAATTATATCTGATTATAATGACAAAAATCTGGTGCGGTGCGCGCATCACACAACTTTCCCTTACCGTCCTATAATAATTATCTTTTTAATACAATTTTAAAGAGTTCACATCAAGAGAGTCGTTTTCGAGAAAAATGTTAAAAATTGTAAAATCCATGATATAATAGCTATTTCCGGTTAGTCCGATGCGCTGTATCTTTGCTAATACTGGTCCGATTTTGATGATTCTTTTATTGTTTTTTAGATAGTTTAATTATCTTTCATACAAGTGCATAGATGATTTACCATAAATTGCACGCTTTTGAAGTTATGCGTAAATAAAATATTCTTTTCATCAAAACTTTTTTCCCTGCAATTTCTCGGTGATTTACTACATGAATGAAAAGTTAAAGGCCTTTATGAAGAATAATTTAGCCAAGTTTCATCAAAATCGTTAAAGCCGTTTTCGAGAAAATTGTAAAAAAAGTGTAAAATCCATGATATAATTGCTATTTCCGGTAAGTCCGATGCGCTGTATCTTTGCTAATACTAGTCCGATTTTCATGATTCTTTTATTGTTTTTTAGATAATTTAATTACCTTTCATACAATACTACACATAATTTACCGTAAAATGCATACTTTTTAAGCTATGGGCAAATAAAATATTCTTTTCATCAAAACTTTTTTCCCTGCAATTCCTCGGTGATTTACTACATGAATGAAAAGTTAAAGGCCTTTATGAAGAATAATTTAGCCAAGTTTCATCAAGAGAGCCGTTTTCGAGAAAATTGTAAAAAAGTGTAAAATCCATGATATAATAGCTATTTCCGGTTAGTCCGATGCGCTGTATCTTTGCTAATACTGGTCCGATTTTCATGATTCTTTTATTGTTGTTTAGATAATTTAATTATCTTTCATACAAGTGCATAGATTATTTACCATAAATTGCACGCTTTTGAAGTTATGCGTAAATAAAATATTCTTTTCATCATAACTTTTTTCGCTGCAATTCCTCGGTGATGTACCATATATATGAAAAGTTAAAGGTCTTTATGAAGAATAATTTAGGCAAGTTTAATCAAAATCGTTAGAGCCGTTTTCGAGAATATTGTAAAAATGTGTAAAATCGATTATATAATGTGGCACTTCCGGTTAGTCGATTTTGACGAAAATGTTGCTGTAACATCACATGCATGTGCTAACCTTAAATATGGAATTTCAGTATCGTACAGCTTTCCGTTTTTGAGCTAGACTGATCACAGACACACAGACAGACCATTTTGCGAGGCTTGGTCATTTGGACTCAGGGGACCTTAAAACATGTATTTCCGTTGAAAACTTGAATTCGAAAATTTTCACGATCGCAATACTTCCCCTTACTATATACTTCGTATATAGGTAAGGGAAAGTAACAATCTGTTGCAGTTAGATATCGATTCCATTACTGAATGGTCTCGGCGCAACATGTTACACTTTAATATAAATAAATGCTCTATTGTTTCCTATTCTAGACCAAAAAATATCTTAAAATTTGACTACCAAATTGAAGGACAAACATTGTCTATGCTTGGTATCAAAAGATCTTGGTATCATTTTTGATAGTAGACTTACATTTAGTAAACACATTGAAACTGTCACGATAAAATGTTTTTCTACATTGGGCTTTATAAGAAGGCATTGCAATGGCTTTAATGACCCAGCTGCGTTATTACAATTTTTAATTCTATTATTAGGCCGCAAATTGAATATTGTTCCATTATCTGGTACCCGAATTCGAAAAAAGGAAGAAAAATGTTAGAAATGGTTCAAAAAACGTTTTTTGAAATTTGTTTATTTTAAATATTACAGAGTATACCCAGAAAGAGGTCTAGCTCTTACATACTTTTTAAATACTTTCGGGGTAAAACATTCCATCACCCAACATTGCGAAATGGCCACAGTATTGCATTTGATAAAAATAGTAATAAATATTGTTGTGATGATAGCTCTGAATAAATTGAATTTTAGATTCAGTAGGACTTGTAGCAGGGTAACAGATGTTTTTATTTACCAGTCTGTAAGACCAGTTTTTGGCCTCTTGCTCACCAAATGTCAAACATTTGGAATTTGATAAATAATGAAAAGGAATTAGATTTTTCTTATAGTTTATGCACAATACGTAATACAATTGGTAATATTATTTAATCCATTTTGAAATAGTCTCTGAGCTGTGATTGATTTTTTTATTCTTTTATTTTCTTTATTAGTACTGCTTTTTTTTAATTTGTTTTTTTCTTTTATTTCGTTTCTTTTTTTAAAATTTTTATTGTATTTTCATTATTATTATTTTTCATTTTGTAATATATATATACATAGTAAAATATATATATATATATATATATATATATATATATATATATATATATATATATATAGTATAATCATTTGAGAGTGAACGACCACCTTTCATTGGACACAACGACTGTTGGTGGGCTATGTAAATAAATAAATAAACTTGAACGTCACCATTTGAAAACAAATCTGGTGCGGTGCGCACATCACACAACTTTCCCTTCCTATAATAATTATCTTTTTAATATAATTTTTAATGAGTTCACATAAACACTGCTTCTAATAAACTCAGTAGCATTCACTTCTTCTCCCACTTCAGTACAATAAAACAGTTTTTTAAACTATTTTAGTCCAACATTTCTGTACACTACCTATATATTTTAACTTTGTCAAGTTTCAAATATATTTTAAAAGTTTCTGGTTTAGTTTCCATGGAAACATTTTCTTTCCATTAAATAATGTGAAAATAGAAATTATTAAGTTAATTTTCGCTTTTGTATTCTTAAATTACATTGTTACAGAGCGTGTTGTATCCTCTTCTTTCGGATGCGCTCGGTTATCCATCTATTTTATTCTCCTCAATAAATAAACTGTATCTTTGCTAATACTGGTCCGATTTTGATGATTTTTTTTTTTTTTGTTTTTTAGATAATTTAATAACCTTTCATATAATTCTGCAAATAATTTAATATAAATTGCATGCTTTTTAAGTTAAGCGCAAATAAAATATTCTTTTCGTCACAACTTTTTTCCGTGCACTTTTTCGTTGATATACTACATAAATGAAAAGTTAAAGGCCTTTATGAAGAATAATTTAGGCAAGTTTCATCAAAATCGTTCGAGCCGTATCTTTCTACGGCTTATCTTTCGAGCCGTATTACATCTTTCGAGAAAAATGTAAAAGAGTGTAAAATCAATGATATAATAGCTTCTGATTAGTCCGATGCGCTGTATCTTTGCTAATACTGGTCCGATTTTGATGATTCTTTTATTGTTTTTTAGATAATTTAATTACCTTCCTAACAATTCAATACATATTTTACCGTAGAATGCATACTTTTTAAACTACGCGCAAATCAAATATTCTTTTCATCAAAACATTTTTCCCTGCAATTCATAGGTGATGATATATAAAAAGTTAAGGTCTTTATGAAGAATAATTTAGGCAAGTTTCATCAAAATCGTTCGAGCCGTTGTCGAGAAGATTGTAAAATCGATTATATAAAGTGGCACTTCTGGTTAGTCGATTTTGACGAAAATGTTGCTGTAACATCACATGCATGTGCCAACCTTAAATACGTAATTTCAGTATCGTACAATTTTTCGTTTTTGAGCTAGATTGTTCACATACAAAGAGAAACATAGACCAGTTTGCGAGACTTGATCATTTGGACTCGGTCTTGTCACAGACATGGGCGAATCAGGACTCCTGGAGATCTTACTCACGTCAATGGTATTAATTGGAGTGTGAATAAGGGCGCTTAAGCCGCTGGCACACGGGCCATGACTGGAAAAGCTGGCAAAGGATTTCAATAGTTATAATTGAAAAAAGATTTCGAGGCTACTGTCGTTGTAATCATCCTCGTGGTGCTAGGATGATTGATGATTGATGGTGACAGGATGAAGGAGGCAATGAATTAGTATGGTTAGAAAGATTTTGATGGAATTTGATTGAATTTCATTATGCAGGGACATAATATGAAGCATTGGCAATAGTTCGAAGAGCTTTAGTTTGGAAAGGATAGAAAACGTTTGATAACTTGTTGGTCAAAATAATTGGTTTATATAATAAAATAATTGGTTTATATATTACTTTTTAATTTATCAATTTTTAATAAAAAAGGGGAGAGGGCGTGGGGAGTGGTGGATTTTATAGCTCTGGTATTTATTATTACAAAAATAATGATAATGTGGGAAACAGATACTTTTCCAACTTGGAGTGGTTCACAGTCACAAAGCTATCTTCATTTTTAGGCTAACAAGATTGGCAGCGGAAAAAAAAATGGTTGCCGAGATGGCTTGTTATACGGATAAGGTATTAAGTGGCAAGCGGCGGGGGGCATTATAGCTACAGTTTTATATGTATATTGGGGGGCATTTAGGGGCATTAGGACCAAGATAGGGGGCACTTATCCTCATTACTCGGCTATTAGCGACACCTGACAAAGGGCAGCGCTCCCTCATCACTGTGTCTCATCTCCCATTAGCTCTCGCTCCCATCTCGGAATAATCAAGAATATACTCCGATAATGGTCCCTCAGATCAAAGGAAATAGCATGCCGTAAATTGGCTAGATGAATAAATAAAATTTGCCAAAGAAATTAGTTTGCCAAATAACGCAAATATTTGAAAAATTTGTGTTAGTGCAATACGCCCATTTAGCCATTCAGAGATACTCCTTCTGCCTAATTTGTCGTTGGCCGTGGGATGGGTATGTTATCATACCCGGTTATGAAGAATGTAATCAATCTTGAAAAGTTGAGAACCGTTTATTTGTTTACCCTCCCCCTATCTATGGCCGAAAAGAGCGTGAGAAAGTGTCGGCTTGTTTGGGCGTGAAGTGTTTGTTCCCAGTTGTCGGAAAGCCAAACACTGTACACCGGGATACCGAGAGGGTATATCTACATGAATTCATTCTCACGGCTCCTGTCGTTGAGAATTTTTATACCTATTTAGCTCTTCTCCTATGTTTAATGTTCTCACCGCCTTTAAATAAAAGATTATGCTTATCAGTGCCATCTGCCTCTATTCGAATTCCGTTGACATATTAAAATGTGAATCGGGAGGTGAATCGCAGGTCACTCAGAGCTCTACGTCTCCATCTTCTGTGAGAATAATTTAAGTGAAATTTACATCAAGCTTCAAACTCATTGCATAAAATATCGACTCTCAAAGTGCAAAAGGTAGTATGTCATTTTTGAGGAGAGCAAGAAAATTGATTTTTTCTATGATTATTCTATTTTATAATTATTCGATCTTTGATAATTATTTGATCTATAATTATTTGGTTTCTTTTATTCTTAGTTCAGTATATTTTGCTATGTTATGCAATACCTACTTTGCTGAACTAAGAATAAAACAGAAATATAATAATTATTGATCAAATCATATGGAAAAATCAGTTTTCTTGCTCTCCTCAAAAATGACGAGAGCAACGACATTAATTTGGGGAACGATATTAGGTAATCATATACTACCTGAAATAAGTGAATTATCTAAATGCCTATTTAACTACCAAACCTCGAATTATTATGTTTCACACCTCGAAGGTGGCATTGTGTTCTGTGCTCATTATTTTAATATATAAATAATAACCTTTCAGGCATTTCATATATCTACTTTGTAATTAAAAAATCTTTTTTTTGTTTGTTTTTTTATATCATGTCGGGATATTATTCTCCTCTTTCTTAAATTGATCAGAGGGAGTTAAAGCTGCAAACAGATATTATTATATTAACAAGTTTTTCATCAAAAAACATATTTTAAGGAAGGCAAAACGATTATATTTCCTGTTTTAATCTGAGGTAGGAATGTCAAGTCTTTTACCAATGACTAAAAAGGACACTTGAAGTGTTTAGTGGTCAGCTTTGAGAACAATTTTTGGTTGAAGGAATGAGATTCATGGAGAAGAAGAAGAAACGCGAAGCTTTGTGAATTATATTATAATATGAATATCGAACAATTTATAATATTCGAGATGTTGGTTGTGAATATGCCTAACACAGATAAGTCAGGTAAAATATTGACGGATAAATTCAGTGGAAAAGGAAGGATCGGAAGACAAAGACCGTGGGTCAGATGTTGTGGACACTGGTACTAAGGATCCTCAAGATTGGTATTTGCTGGAAAGTTTTGTTTGAGGATCTTGACGGAGGCACAAACTCGTAAAAGAGTTGTTGTGCCGCATTTCATCGTCATAGCCAGTAATTATTTTTGTTGGTCATTTTATGAAATAACCCGTCTCTGAATCAAAAGGAAATTATTATTAATGTAAACGTAAGGAAACGGTTTCCTTAAACGTACTAAATCAGTTCTAGCATAGTTACTTATCCATTTTCTCATCTTTAGAGGAGCAGGAAAATGAGACCAAGAAGAAATTTGAAAATTAAATATATAAACACAACAAACTGAGACACTTCAATACCATTCGGAGCAAATATGAAAGCAATAATCCAAGATAGGCAGGTGAAACATACTAGCTACTACAACTATAAAACTACTAAGCCTCTTAAGCTAATCCAGAAAAAATATTCAATTATTATTGTATTAAGTTTGTGGGAACTATTTATGGTCCATGTTAGGAGGGAAGAATAGTGTATGAACTTAGAAAAAACGGAGATATTTTATTAAAAGTTGTGGTAAGTTCTTCATCGGTTACCTCGCAAATAGAATGAGCGATCTGCTTAAATAGAATTAAACTTACTATTCCTCTAAGATGTCGTGTCCCCAGGAAAGCATTAAAGATCCGGTCAGTCACGGCGGACAATATCCCAGCGTGAGAGTTCTCCCATATCCGTCGTGCCGATAATAAGGGCAGGGAGTGAAGTACTCTCGGGACATAATAGTTAGCAGTTGTAGCCATTGCACGAGGAACAGGCCAGCTAGCACTCCCTAATCAGATGTTGATGGCGGCATAAAGCAGGGGAGATCTCAGGGCGGCCGCTTCTGTTTGGCTCCATCGGAGGGACATCATTACAGCGCTGAGGAAGCTGCTATAATTCTGCTTCTGTAATTGACAGCGGATGGTCGTTATTAATAAATTATTGGGTCATATAGTGACCTTCATCTCGGCTACCTGCGGCTCCTCACGCTTGTATATTTCCATTCCTGTATTTATTGTTACTATCTCGTGAATAGATGTTTTGTATACCAAAAAGGGCAGGTAAGCCCAATATCATTTACGACGAATTCTGGTTTCCAATAAACTTTATTCAACGAAAATTGGTGCTTTAGACCAATTCGAACGTTCTCGAACAAATATATTTGATACTGGCAAATATATCAGGTTCTCAGAAATAATATCAGTTTTAAATAAATAGAATTGTTTTGCATAAAGCTTTCTGGTTCTCCATCCTTCTTACAGGAAAGATAACTTTGCGATTCTTTACGTTAAGGAGCCAAAGACTACAAGCAGCTGACCGTTATTCGCTTCTCGATTTTTTTGATTATTTTTTTTTTAAAGATAAGTAACATTTTTATCCTTTCGCAGGACCATGCTAATCTTCCCTGATTAAAACTCGGAGGGAGAGAAAAAAAAGATAAAATAAGATTACTCGATTATAAGTCCACTAAGTTCATAAGCACATGTGTGTCGTTGGAAGTCTCCCTAACATACTCTTTGCTCATTAAAAGGCAGACCCCCCTCTAAATAAAATTTTAATGGGTCCACCATTTTGTCTTAAGAGTGCGGGAACTAGTTTAATATTGATAAAATCTTTTTTACGGCTCTAAATAATGACAATAAGAAGTATGTTCTAAATTAGTTTTTCCGTGAAAAGTGGACGAAACATCTAGGTTTTTTATATCAAGTAGATAGTAGTGGGTTGAGTTCTACAATTTTTCTAAGTAACTACTATTTTGCAAAACATGGGTAATTGTATAAAAAGGTTAAATTAGGTTCAATGGAAAACAGTTTCCTCGAAATCAATTGAGACGTTTTTCCAACAAAAAAAAAAAAACCAGTGTAACCGACAGATATTCAGCTTTATCATAAAAAAAAAAAAAAAAAAAAAAAGTGTTTACTTGTCTAATTAACAATTCGTAGAATATGATATAAACTACGAATAATCGCCACAAAGTGCAAGCTTCGCTATGGTCATTGATGAAATCTTTATCGCATGACTGGCAGATTTAAAAAACAGCCAAGGTCGGAGTTAGAACACGGATGAAAATATTTTCTTCGAATACCAAAATATTATATTTATATAATACTTACAAGAACAACCAATTGGAAACGATTGCGATCCATAATTGGAGGAAAGTTCCAATTAATTCTTGGATTTTATAGAAGAAGAGATATTGGCACTGAGGGATGGAATCTAAGCTGAATTTTATAAATATCTCATACTATCTCATCCCACCATCAATCAAAATTATATCCACTTCCCCTTAATGGCTACCGTAAGATTGGTTATTCTATTTACTTAAAGACTAGATCCTATTTGTTTAACTTTAACCGTTGTTGGTATCATATTTACTTAACTTTAATCGTTATTGGTATCACATTGACTAAACTTTAATAGTAACTGGTATTCAATTTACTGAACTGTAATGGTTGTTGTTATCTTATTTACTTAACTGTAATCGTTATTGTTATTATATTCACTTAACATCAATCGTTGTTGGTATCATATTTACTTAACTTTTATTGTTATCTTTATTGTATTTTTTTTTTTTTTTTTTTCCGGCTTAAGACTTCCATTGAAGTCCTATACTGCTTTATTGTATTTACGTAACTTTAATCGTTGTAGGTATCATATTTACTTGACTTTAATCCTTGCTGGTTTCCTACTTACTGAACTTAAGAAGAGATTCAAACCGAGCTAAAGAAAGCAAGATTGTTGTTGTTATTTTTTAAAAGATTGTTGTTATTTTGTTTTTCTTTTAGCCCTGAAGATGGCCTAAAACTTAGGCCGAAACGTCGGCACAAAATATATAAGTTCGCTTATGGTAGTGTAATTTTTTGACCGCACCCCCCGACCAACTTCTCCCTTTAAATCTAAAGAAAGCAAGATGACGTTGAGGATTCCAAATAAATGGCAGCGATCAGATTCATGGCAAGATTCAGAGTAAATTAGGAGAGGTTTATGCCCAAATTTAAGCCATTTTCATTTTTTTTTTTTTCGTAAAATAACAAAACAAACAAAAAGTTTATTTACAAATCATTTTATTTCAAATAAAAAAATATATTTCAGTGTTGTGTATTATATATATGTATAAATTAAACCTTAAACAATTTTTGTTTTATTTTTATTTATTGTAAATAATATGTGGAAAACAAACTTATTATTCTTATTACACCAACAACCAATAATTGTCGTCAATTAATGATGTTTTTTATATGTCAAAGGACGGTTAGTTAATAAAAAATTGAAAAATCGGTTCTTAGTTTTTTTCATGTTGAACCTGGCCCACACCTTAAATAATTTGGTGAGAGATCAGGAAAAGACGTTATCACATGACATACTAATAAATGTCAAATAGGATACATCTCGGCAAGGTGCATACAAAAAACCATAAAATTTTGAACACTAAGAAAAAACTGTGGTCCTTGACCGTGATCGGTTTTGAAATTATCAATGTACAACTTATATATCTTCAACTGACCAAATAAAATGAACTGTGTGGTATAACTTGCTTGTTCCTTCTGTGGAATATGTTTATAGTAGTCTTCTACAACCGGCTGTACAACCTCCGTTGACGTTTGAAATGAAAAACTTAAATACTCATTTCTTTCCAAGGGTCGCCTCACAGTAACCATGGTTCGGTTAACCTTATTTATTGAATAATACGCAGATTGGAACAAAATATCTCATTTATAAGATCATTCGCCAGATATTTATTGGCTGAATGGACAATAAGGGAGTTGTTAAAAGATAGGAAGGTATTGCGACAAGGACATAAAAATAGACTTTAACGATTGAACGAGGCAATAGAATGAGGAGAAACACAGCGTCTGACTCACGTTTCGAGCTTAAAGTTCGTGTTGCAAGAGTTGGGCTAAATCAGCTTACGTTTAGGGGGTAAGCTACCATCTTGTTAGATACTCGGATAGAGGTGTCAGGATAGAGGATCTTTCGTCATTTTCATTCAGTAGGGTTAATAATCTTTCCGAGAACAATGCTCTGGCTGATAGCACAAAAGAAGTGGAATATTAAGATCGGAGAAAGGGGAAATCAGTGGGAATGGGAAAAACTGGAGTGAATAATGGGTCCATCTTAAGTTATTTTTGTTCTGACTTGACTTTTGGAAAAAAAAAAAAATTAACTACTTTTGTCAAGTAACATTACATTCTGTTTTTTTAGTAAAATTATATTAGTAAATGTAAAAGCTCCTAAAAATCAGTAAGCAATGACGTTAATTCAGTACAAAACGCTCTTTGAGGTATAACTCTTAAGTATTTAATAAAAATTTCCAAATTTTTGGCATACGTTTTGCTACATATCACAGAATAACTTTGTTACATGCGGTTTGATGATTGCGTTAGGTAGGACATACCATAATGGTCGACTATCAGATTTTAAGGAAGCTCCTAGATAAAGCTATCCAAATGCGTTTGGCCGAAAGGATGAATTGAAAAGATGATCTGTGTAAAAAGAAAATATAGGCAGGCCAATATTGCGAATGGCCCATGAAACCCAAAGCCTCTAACACCTTCAGAACGACGGTAGAGGAGCAGCACCTCGCAGATATGACTGACAGTCAAAATTTCACGCCTTGGCTATTCAAGAATTCCAGAGTCAAGAAAGAAGACAACTAGGATTATGATATTCTTGTTTTGCTAAAAACGTCCCTACGAATTACTATATAATTCTATAGCTTCGGATAAAAAGGGAGATTTGAGAATATTATAATTACGGTCCACTTGTTGAGTCAAGATATTTAAACATTTCTGCGAGGTACATAACCTTCACTTCAACTAAAAATCATCGTGGAGCTACAATTTTTAACTTATTTATAGTTTTATTTTTATTTTATTTTTATTTTTTATGGCTATGATTTACAAAACATTGTTTTTCATTTAAAACAAAATCAGTTAAAAAAAATTTATAAACTAATTTACATTTGCTTGAATGGGAAGTAGGTGATTGAAGGGAACTTAGGTAGAAAGGTCGGGATCTGGTGGTCATGGAATGTTTAGACGGTTCGAATAGTCCAATTTTTTCTCCGAAAAAAATAGACTATTGCAGTGGGTCGAATGTCGGCGGTGACCGGCGGGACTGCGATTTCTATCCGTTTCATAACCCCTAGAGCACGATTATGGAAAATTTGGAGATGTGTGATATATATTTATATATATATATATATATATTTTTCCCGCTACATTTGAGCACCTCCAGCCGCCCCCTTTGGGTCAAATGAGCTGAAATTCGGTATGTAGGGCTTTCTTCAAAGCAGAACGATACCATTAAAGAATGGGTAAATTCCAGTCAAAATTTCGATATGTTTACCTGAAATTTCGGCGTTTTTTAAGTTTTGCGCATCGCTACAGCTCCACCATATTAGTTTATAGGGCTGAAAATTTGTATGTGAATTGAGTTGGTGTCGGGGAAGTATCCTTCTGGGGTCTCGACTTGGTCCCCCCACTCCCCTGAATTTTCCGATTTTTTAAAACATTTGCGCACCTTTAAAGCCCCTCCAAGTTGATTTAGGGAGCTCAAAACCTGTTGCATTCGAAAAGAAATTAAATTAACTATTAAACAAAAGAAGTTTCATCGAAATCGAACGGCTATTCGCAAAGATATGGCTATTTCAACTGTTTCAATGTCTTATTAGTCGTTTTTTCCCCGAAAAAAATAGACTATTGCAGTGGGTCGAAGGTCGGCGGTGAGCGGCGGGACTGCGATTTCTATCCGTTTCATAACCCCTAGAGCACGATTATGGAAAATTTGGAGATGTCTGATATATATATATATTTATATATATATATATATATATATATATATATATATATATATATATATTTCCCGCTACATTTGAGCACCTCCAGCCGCCCCCTTTGGGTCAAATGAGCTGAAATTCGGTATGTAAGGCTTTCTTCAAGGCAGAACGATACCATTAAAGAATGGGTAAATTCATTTTCGGTAAATTGTCATTTCATATGTAAATTTCGGGATGTTAGGGGACTGTCTTTTGTGGGTCTCAATTTTTTTCCTACTCCTCCGGTTTTATCTTTTTTTAACGGGAAAATACGACTTTAGTGGCGGAGTTCTACTGCTCACGGATTTTTTTTATGAATTAAGATAAGAACAATCAAAAATGAGAAACAAATGCTTTTGCTTAACCTAAAAATAAAATTTCGTCCGAAAATTGTGGCTCTCTAAATTCTAGCGGCCGGTGCAAGTTCCCCCTTTGCTTCCCCTCCCCTCGTTCGACCGTGAACTAGCCAACTAGTCAACGTTTCGCGAATTCATAAATCATCAAGATGATAATAAATAGATACCATCACATAAATGCAGACCAGAAATTGCACATCACAAATCAGTAGACTAAAAAATAATCACGAAATAAAGATTATACATAACAACTAGGCAATTGTAAATTTACTGATGATGAAAAATGCCTGAATGGGCGGAACCTTGACTGGTTAGTTATTTACTGGTATTTGAGAGACTTAAGATTTTGTTCTGAAACTAGGGGCACACAATTTCTCGGAGGTTGCACGCTAAAAAAAATATTCTTTTAAATGACAAAGAAAATGATAAATTAAGAAAAGTCTTTTCACAATGGATGTTATAATGCAATAAAAATAAAATTGTCATCATAAAGATTATTTTCTTGAGGAGAATTAACAGACCGTCCGCCCTTCTCCCCTCCGATGGTATGAAGAAAGGGTGGCAAACACTCTTGGAACTTGAAGCGTCATGATTTTTTTTTTTTTTTTTTCCAAATAATGAAATTGTGTTTTCATCCAATAATTTCACATTGGTTAAAAAGAGTCAGTAATCAACTTTCTTTCACAGGTATGAGGTTGTCTTGGCTACTGCACCTACGAAGTTGGACACTTTTTCCCTTAGCAATTTATTAGTCATTTTTTTAATAACATTTAAATGAAAAATCGGTAGATTTTATTATTTTCAAACCTTCTGTAGACCATGAAGATGATGAAGTTAAAATTTAGTTAAGATTGGTTAAGTAGCTTTAGCGATTAGCGATTACAAACAAAAACAGCCTATCCTTTTATGATGATAAACAAAATAATAACAATTATTGCGTTAAATTTGCAGTCATAATGACATATGTTAGAACATCTGGATTGATTGTGATCACGAGCGACTGAGTGTAGTCCGCCTGTTATTATATGGTGTAAGGAATGCGGCCATTCATAAATACAAAGGAAAACATGAATGATAATAAAATAAAAATGAAATACGACGGGCTCGTAGACAGAAGCTTAAAGAGGTCTGGGATCCCGTGATAATCTCAATTAATGTAGCCTTTTAGCTTTGGTTTTAGCCCTAATGAAGGGAGTATATTATATTGGAAACAAGGCTAATAAAATAGCTTGTATTGTGAGGAGGCAGGGAGGAGCTAATGATCATCTCCGAGGATAGATTAAGTAATATTTCACCCTCGGGCCATCTCGCGATGGTAACGAGCCTAAATATAGCATTCCTGGGGCTACCGCAGCGCTCCTTCCCTTAGTCAACTTCTTTATTCCTCAGTCTCGGTATCAACCATCCGTCTGATCCTTAATAATAAGGCCCTGTGCGGCAATATAGTCAAAATAGCGAAGATACTAGTCTAGGAATATAAGAAGAAATTCATTAAGCACTACTTCCTCAGCTACCAATAGAGAGAGCAAAAATAGCAACCCATTTATTCCATATTTATCTATTTAGATCTTTATTTGCAGAAGATCAAACACGCCCCACATATTGGTTTATAAAAAAAGTAATTTATCGTTTTCGTAATCCCTACTTTAAAATGCGTTTATACACCGAAATTTCAGTAGCAAAATTTTTATTAACTTTTGGATGCCTACCGTTTACACTCAA
Source organism: Rhaphigaster nebulosa (assembly GCA_948150685.1). Lineage (NCBI taxonomy): Eukaryota > Metazoa > Arthropoda > Insecta > Hemiptera > Pentatomidae > Rhaphigaster > Rhaphigaster nebulosa. The sequence continues at coordinate 100,826,435 of OX411310.1, read as the reverse complement.
TAGAGAATTGTTATCAACATTCCTAATAACGATGTTGATAACATTTTTGTAATTAACAATGTTAATAACATTTTTTAGATTAAAATTTTGATGCCTACGGTTTACACCGGTCAATAGCGAAATGTTATTAACATTTTCGGAATCGGTGATATGATCGAAAAAGAATTTTAGCTTTCATTTTGCTTATATTTTGTCATTTTTTGATTAATTGTTTGAGCTGCTCACAGTTACTTTTTTATTTGAAATTCATTAAAATCACAGTTACTTATTTTATTTTCTTATTTCTTTTTTTTTTTTGTATCGTCCAAAACTACTTAACTAATCGTGAATTTTAAGTCTTTTTTTAGCGTATTGTTCTTTAGACATGGTTTGATAATGGTTAGTAAAGGCTTTCATATCATTAATCCGTACACTGCTTACCTTTCATCAGTTTATCTTCAGTAGTTTGTGATAGCTGTTTACTTAGGGAAATCATTTTCGCTTTGTCTTTTGCTTTTCTGGTATATTCTGTGCTGGTACGCTAGTTCAGAATGGTTTTAGCAACAGAAAGAATCGCCAGAATCTTCTGGTTAGTAACAGATGGAAGAAGCCATTATCATGTGGCCAAAACGTAAGACTACCAGAAACTACCGTTCCGAGGGCAGTTCAGAGGTATAGGGACACTTGTAACTTGACGAGGAGGCCAGGTTCAGGCCGACCGAGAGCGACTATTCTCGCTGACCAACGATTTATTGTAAATCACTTCAAGAGAGCTGCGAAAACCACTCAGCGGCTTCGAAATGTGAACTGCAGTGTGGATACAGTACGGAGGCGGATTGCTGAAGTTCGCCTTCAATCAAGGGCCCTAGCTGCCGTAGTTCAATTCTCCAGCACATCGGGATGGGGGTACATCCAGCAGATGAAGGAAGAACTTACCCAGTCGTTGTTATAGGAGCATATAGGTAACAGGCAGCCTGTTAAGTGTAAAGTCTTTCTCTTGTTCCTATACCAACGAACGGATGCCTGGTCCCCTGCTGTTGCTTTCGTACATACCCGGCCGTTGTCCGGCCTTGGTTTATCTTTAAATAGCCAGTTCAGTCATGGTGCGTGAACAACTCCTAGCGGTCTTGTTGTACTACATACAAATGAAACAAATAAAAATAAAAAAACGTTCCACTGTTCATCCTATAAACAGTGATCGGAGGGAGTGCGTTGATGTTTATCAATTCATTCCAAAACTGAGGAATGAACTTAAAGTTTTATAAATATTTTATAACGAGCATATCCTTGATGAACTTCACGAATGAATCAAGAATTCCCTTCATCATGGGCGTCGCTCTATGTTCCTATGCTAACGACTGGATATTCGCCTATCGGCTATAAGTGAAATGAGACTTAGGAAGTAAAGGATCACAGATGAAAACTGTCAAGATAGAAAACAATTCAGGGAAAAACTTTGTAAAATAAAGGATCTAAGAGGAAGAAGATGAGAGAGCGCTGGGAAAGAGGATGGAGAGAAGAGAGAAAAGCGCAAAGATCTGCATGAATGAAGGAAATGTGGAGAAAGAGGAATCTATGTAGGAAAGATAAGTAGGAAATGAAGTGATAGGAAAAAAGAAAGGAAAAGAAAAAAAGTTTACTGGAGTTAACCAATTAGTGACATTAGTTGAGTTAATATATATACGTCAACCCATTCAATTTTCCTTAACTAGAGTTCAATATTTTTATATGAATAAACATAAACTTTTTTATTTAAATAGGGCATGCTTCATATAAATTTAAACCTTCTTGTAATCATTCGAAGAATCCTGTTATATGCTAAATTAAACCTGATAGGAACATCGGTTGGAACATTAAAAATAAACATGGAATGTTAATTAGAGTACTAACCAGCGGAGCTCAAGTTTCCTTACACGAAGATTATAAATTAAGTTCAAATAGAGGGACCTTATTTATTTTTAATGCGCTAATACTTTCATGTATAGAATATTGGAGATATACATTCGCAGCGTAAAATGTCATAGCAAAGCGGCATTATTAGCTGCTAAAATAGATGCTATGAGGCAAATAACACTAGATCTTCTTTTTTTATTGTATTATTACAGCCGCAATTAAGGCCCCTTATTTCAATGACCCGCATAAAAAAAAGGACGTTGGTAGATTGGGAATGAAGTGCAGTTGTGGTGAGCTTTCTTCCTCACGCGACAATAAATTTAATGAACTGGTGTATGAAGTAGCTAGGAACTTGAAACCTCAGCGGTGTAAGCCTCAGCTAAATTAATAAATAATTCATCATCTCTCCAGGTGTCTTTCTTATAATGGCATAGAGTTACTAAACCTTTCGATGGAACAAACTAACATCGTATAAACTAATAACGTTAACTCAACATTGGAAGTAAAGAAAATAATGACGTCAGATTTAAAAAATGAACAATATTAATTGAAATTACATATATTTTACGATTCCTAAGAAAAAAAAATTAATGAAACGCTAAATATTCATACACTGTTGACACAAAGCTCTATAAAGTATTAATTCAGCTCAATATCTCTATCAAGCTTATTAGACAGATAAGGTTGATCAGACTCGCATGGAGGAGGTGATTTGTGCTGTGAAATTCCGGGAAGCACCTCGAAAAATTCTCACAAAAAAGAGGATCAAATGATGTTTTACCTTGCCTCCTATTCCTCCTAGCTCTGGAAAGAGCGGTCTGTGACACCCACATTCAAACTTCATGCATAATATTTAATAGGTTGGTGCAGCTACGCGCTTTTGCAGACGACATCGATATAATTGGACACTCTCGGCAAGTGGTTGTCCAATCCTTTCTAGAGCTTGAGGCTGCAGCGAAGGAACTGAGTTTGGTTATCAGTCAGGAAAAAATAAAATCCATGGTACCCAGGAGATCCCTAGATATGCTGTCAGTTAAGATTTCGAACCCTATAAGTTTGAACAGGTCTCGGAATTTAGTATATAGGTTCACAGATAACCTATGATAACCGAATGGATGTAAAAATAAGCATGAGGATTTTGGCTGCCACCGTTTCTTCTATGAATTAAGCATCACTTGAGAAGCCACTTGGTCACCGAGTGTAGTAAAATCTTCCTCTACAAAATACTCATCCGACCGGTTTTGACTTTTAGATAGGAGATCCAATAAAAAGCAAGATATTAGGAAGAGTTTAAGTCTAATATTTGTAAATGAGGAATGGCGGCACAGAAAAAATCATTAAGTCTATCATAGGTTTAACGAGCCCGATGTTATGAAGTTCATAAAAGCAGGCCGGCTCAGATGGGGGTTCATGGGCATGAAACCAAAAAATCTCCTTTCTGAGACCCTGCATGGAGAGCGACGTGCCGGAAGACGTAAGCTACGATGGAGGGACTGTGTGGAAAAATATGCAAAAAAACTTGAGAGTTAGAAATTTGATGGTGGCAGCAGGACAGGGACTCCTGGAGGTTGCTGTTGGTGGAGACCATGGCCCGCTAGCGGGTTTTTGCGCCTAATTTGATAGATAAATAGATGAAGAATCACAGGCTCTTTTCACTTACTAAAGTAAATCAATTAATTTATGTATTTTATTTTCTACCTTCCTTGCCTGTTGGCAATATGGATTTCAACAGCAGTAACAATACGTAAACACGTTTGTTACTACCTCTGATGGCAGATATACAAGAATTAAATCTTATAGAAACTATAAAAATTCTGGATGGTCAATGTTACAAAAATCTATATATTTTTTTTAAATAAATGTAAATTATGGACATGATCACGGTATTTTTATTTTTCACTTTTTTTGCGCCCAGGAAACTAACTCTAAAATGTAAAAATTAAGTGATTCAAAAACATTATTTTAAACGATTACCTATCTATTACTGGGTAACATAACTGGTAAAATTAATTAATATCGCCAAATTAACAAAAACAATACAACGATTAATGTTCATGAACTATAATGAACGATGGAATTTTAATTGTAATGAAACAAACATGTTTAATTTACTATGAAAAGAATATATATGAAACTGAAATAGTTTCTGAAGAAACTGGGATATGAGCTGAAAAAAAAATAACACTAAATTAGCTGGTTGTTAAATAAAGATTTAATAAATATTGGCACAATATTTGTTTGATTTTCTTTCTTTTAAAATCAAATTAATTAATTTTTAAAAAAACATTGTTTTAATCCTCCTTTGAATTATTGTTTTTTATTTATTTTTAAGTACGTATTTTATCTGAAGTTCTTATAAAATTATGATGTATGACATATGACTCCTTATCTCCTTTTTCGAACTCTTTAAAATCGATTGTCGTAAGCATAGACAAGGTAATTAATTAATTTCATTGATTCATCTACAACGATCGATTTTTCACTAGGTGATCCAAGGATAATTTCCCTCCTAACTAAAGAACCATAATTCATCGCAGTTACTCACAAATATTGGTACTAGTAGGTATATTTTAAACTCATACATATATTTTTTTATGTATTTTGTTTTATTAGTAGTTATTTTGAAGAGGAGAATTTTCCCTTTTTTCCTCTCTCCCTTCCCCGTGGATTTGCCACTGGTTACACTAAGTATGCATGTTATACTTACCTCAAACTTACTTGAATTTAAATTAATTAAAGGAGTGTTTCAGGTCTGTAAAACCACAGTTCCCACCTAGCTTCCATTGTTATTTCCATTGTTAGTAACCTTACAACATATATATGAAAACCAGCTATTGATGAAATGATGCTTGATTGAAATCTAAATACCGTTAAAACAGTTAGGAAGAACCGAAGTCTTTAATTATCAGACAAGATAATTTCGAAGCTATAAACATTAAGCTTATTTCCAAGATATCGACCGAAAATTAGACTGCCCATCTTAACAAACTAGCCTCAAGGACTGTCTTATTTAAAGCATTATAGATGTCTGATATTACGAAAATTTTGTTTAAGTATCCACTCCCAAGTTAATTTCGTGATCTTAACAAAGCTAATAACAGTGTTTAAATCCTTCTTGAGGCTATGGGTTTGGATATGAAATCGCGTTTGGTAAAGAATATTGAAACTAAATTGAAATTAAACATAACAGGCCACATCATCCCAATACTGTCATCAGAAATATCTATCCCTAGGACGCAATATCAATGTTCGGATAGATGCTGACTTCAGCAAAATGACTCAAAACCTTGCTAATGTTAGTGAGAGACATACTGGATTTCCCTTCGTCAGTATTTTACACAATTGAAAAGGTTACAAATGTGTACACTCACCTACAACAACAGGCTCAAGATCTTCGGGATACAAACTCAATAATCGTCTTGCGACCGAGCAGCGGCCACTGATAGACCTGGGACATACTTACTAAATAAGAAAAGAAAGTATTGTCAATTAGGATTAGCCAGAGCATTGAATTCTGAAGCGAATATTGAAACTTTCGCAGAAGACATGTCAAGAGGTGTAAAAAAAAAAAAAAAAAAAAATCAAGCTTATCATGAACACTTTACCTAAGTAATTATTATTAAATTGTACTATCATTATAAAGTAAATTTGTGCTGTATTTTATGTAAAACAATAAACTCTTATTATAATGTAGTAGTAAATTTCGTTTTCATAATATTTTAATCCATATATTAATATTATTGACAAAAATAAAACATATGAAATATTAGAGGTCCGCTGTATTATTTTGCCCCGGGCCTAGACTCAGCTGAAGGGGGCCCTGGAAATGGGAAATCTGACTGTCCAATATTTAAAAGTAACTTAGAGATAAATTAACGAAATTTATTACTTAATGAGCCTCAGAATTCGGCTTGCAAAATGCAAATGAGAATATGAAATAGTGAAATACTGGCCCATGTTCCAACCTCAAGCGGAAAGAGAACTTTACAAAAAAGGAAACGGATTGAAAACAAACGCCTCGGATCAGACATAAAACGGTAAAACACAAAATAGCGGTCTGGCTGAGGTAAAATAAACAAGAGAAGGATGAATGGGTAGCGGTGAGCGCGGTAACAAGACGCATTAAATAACACCGAATCCAGAGCTGTTCCAGAGCGGGCAGTGTTCCGGCGATGATTAGGGTCGGCTTCTCGCTAATTCATGGTTCCTTCCTCCGCCAGTGGTTCGTCTTCCACGAGTCCATCCTTTGCTAGGGAGAGGGGAGATATAATAGCCGCCGTGGACAGCCCTCATTATCTCTTCCATAGCCCAGAATGTGTTTTCTATCGCCCAATCAGTCTCGGGTTTTAATTTCAATAAATCAGAAAAAATCTTCTTCGAGCCTTAGTTCATTCCCTAGGAAGTTTGAATTTCCATTATCACCCATGTTATGATTTTACTTGTTTGGTAACGTGATAATGTGTTACGCTGGTGCTTGTGCGGTGGTCGTAAATTTTTTCTCCTGAAAAATTTATATTTCTGAATGAAAATATATTTTTTAGCAGCAAGATATTTGCGAGACTTGTGTTCAAATTGGTTTAGTAAATTAGTGTGCATATTATTTTTTACCTTAGATCTAATTTCCAACAATGCCCCAGAATGGAGAAAACATTCGCTGTCGTTGGTACCATGTCAGCCTTCTGTCAAGCGTTAATCCTAGAGAATGTCCGAATGCGGAATTTGTTCGTTTTCGAGATAGACTCAGCAAGCAGGTCTCGTGACGAAATGAAAGTGTGATGTGATGGGATTTATTTGGATTCAATCATAGTTTGAACCAGTCGTGTAGGGTTTGTTGGGACATTTGTTAATTTTGAGGCATACTTAGGATTCTAATGGCTCTCAGTTTCGGTGGTAAATGCTGACATCCATTTGTGGAGCATGAATGAAGTGTTTAATTAAAAAAAAAACAGTTGATAAATTGATTGTAGGAATGGGTAAAAGTATTAGTTCTAAATTAATCGATTTAAGAAATTTAAAACACCCAGCAAAGAAGTATAAACTAAATGAAATAAAGTTTCAGATCGAATATTGGTCAAGAATAGTTTTTTCCTGAGCATCTGTAAATTCATGGAGTTCAAATGTTTATTAGATGAAAATACGCTAAATAAGACTGCCCACCACGGTTGCTGATGAGCATACACAGTAAGGGGAGGGCCACATCTGTGAAGCTCCAGGATAGGTTCATGGCATTCTTTCTCAAACCTGTGGGTTGTAATAATTATTCAGAAACTATTTACCAATTTAAATATGATAGTCACATTTATCAATAGTTGTATTCTGAATCATTCCTTCTTCAAGGCTCATAAAATATATATATATATATATATATATATATATATATATATATATATATATATATATATATAAGTAACTACTGCCCAATGGAATCCTCTGTAGAGTAATAAGGGCGGGTTTATATAGTGTGAGTAGTTTTTCTTGCAAGTAGACTGTTCATGTCAACTCGTATGGTCAGTTGCTGCTTTCACTCGGCTGTTTGTGCAAGGCATTTTTAATGCCAGTTGCATATGTTGAAGTTTCTAGCTGAGTAGCTCAATAGTAAAGCACTGTGCTAATGTGCTACCGGTCCTGGGTTCGAGACCGGCTGTGGCAAGTAATTATTTATTCTGTTATCAGCCGTGGATCAAACCTGTGGAGTCGGGAGAGGTCTCCTGGGAACACCCTTAATTGTGGGGGAAAAAGGGAAAAACTTTGCAGTTGAGCGAGATCGCGACCAAATCACCGCCTTGCGCAACCGTTGGATCAGAAACAGTACGACCCTTACCTAGTACTAACCCAAGATCCATGATGGATCGTAATGGTACAGGTTTTTTTTTTTTCATTTTAGTATGTTGTAAAGACTCGCACACCAGCTGCTGTCACTCGCAAATCGAATGATAAGTTCACACGTTGGCAATGCCTCTCCTATAGCTACTCGCACATTGTCAACTCCCATTAAACCCTGCGTTAAATTCAGTTATTGGTACTGCTCCTCGCGCTACCTTATTTACTCCACTACTTACTTCTCGGGCAGCATCACTGGCAGTGAGTGTTTCAATTTTGCCTATAATTCTCATACTTCCCAATTCCATTTCGACTTCGGGCAGTGGAGAACTTTGAAGCAGCATCATCACTGTGAAATTTAAACTGGATTCATTGGCCCGCCAGCATACTGGACCAAAAATAAAATAAAAGCAAAGATAACATAGCGGACAAACTAGGCAAAAGGACAAAGGAGAACTTCTCGAAGGCTATTGACAGGTACAGCTGAATGCAAACATTTCCTTCCAATCCCGCTTCAGGTCCTTAGATGTCCGAACCAAAAACCGCCGACGAAGGGAGCAAGGGCAGTGCGAGTGAGATTTGTACTAATTTCATGCCCACACTTGCTCACTTCCACAGAATTGGGCTCAATGTAAGTGAGCGGTAAGAATGATACTTTACAAAGGTTCGATCCGCCAATCAATGCGCACTTAACAGTGATTCGTTTACTGTCCAGCCAAAGTTTACATACAAATTGCAACCATCTCGATTTTATTGTATGCCCCGCAAGAGAGTGCAAAGCATTTTTTTTCAGAAAGAGAGACTCCTTTTTTTATGCTAATAAAAATATAAACTCATTTTGAAGCAAGATCATGGTACATAAAAACTTAATGGCGTACACAGAATTACTTATAATCACGTTAGAGACAGATTTGAATTAATTTTTAGATAATAAAAAGATGAAATTAAATTTCAAATTAGGTTCTGAATCTGGCATATAACCTTCAATTGATACATATAAGAATAATACGCCACGATTATTATAATTTTTTTTGCGTGATAGGTCTGCTATAAACTATTATGCATCCAGTGAAAAATAAATTTCGATAGCATCAACACCCGACCAGATACATTCGAATCAACTCTTTAAGGTTTCAGAAATTCGTTAATACTTTCTTTGGGTATTAATGCTGTGCAAAGAAATTTTACAAGCTTCACAATTTTGAATTCTGCGATCAAATGATCTATAACAGCTGTTATCTTTACTTAAAAATTTATTTTCAGTCAAGTCTTTATAACAAATTGTTTTATTCATTACATTTTTGGGGGTGTTTAATGGTCTGTAATGCAACAATATGCAACGGAATTGTGAGTATTTTATGCTTATATAATGTTCCAAATATTTCTTTTTTAGTTTTATACATTTTTTAATAAAGTTAACCTAATAGTTGATGTTGCAGTGCTATAGGCTAGGCACACACGACCGACTTTTGCTAGGAAGTGACGTCATGTCATTTCTCTCAGTAAAATTAGTAGTTTTACTAGCGAATCATTGATAAAAATAAAAATTAAATTAAATTTTTTAAAATAAATAAAATAAGAAGGATAGAAAGAAAATCTTGAGATCATGGGTGGGATTTCAATAAAAACTTTTGAGGTAGGGAGGAAAGGATTTATGTCTCCAAGTTCAAAAATAGTTAATGAAAGAGCAAGAATGAAATTAAATACTTAGATGCCTGTTTATACTAATTAATAAATATATATTTTTTATGTATTTGTATTAATTAATGATTTAGAGCAATTACTTTACCTTACTCCCTCCCTTTGCCTTAAAGTTTTCAATATTTGTTCTTTTTTAAATATTGTTCGTAGATTTGAATGGACCAAGCTGGAATCGCTAGGAGGAAGACTGAATGCAGGGAATAAACAAGATGATGGAAGTATTGAGTTGAGCAGATTAACGCCTAACTTAAGTTTCTCAGGATTCATTTTTGATTTTCCCAAACTCGAATTCCTTGAGAAGTAAAATGTTTTATTTAGCTTATATATATTTTAATTTGACATAACCAATAAAACTAGGTGATATTAAATAAATAAATGTAAAAAATTCAATATAATTTATCGAACAGTTTTCAAAAGATTTATTGCCGTTGTATAGGTTAGTACTTATCTTGGCGTCATTAAAATCACAGCGTGACTCAATGAATCAGGGAGGAAATAATACTAAAAGATTCCTCTCAGATTACATTTATATCCACTTAGAGTCCCATTCCGTAAATAAAAAACTGAGCAACTAAACTTATATCTAGCCTGTTCCCAAATTTAAAATTTCTTAAAACATCAATAGCTCATAATCCAATACCCTCTCCCTCAATCGTCATTGTTTTTTTTCGCTGATGACTATTTATATAAATAATTTTATCATATTGTCCCTTTTATTTACAGTCAATTTTTATCTTATTATTTTTATTTTTCTCCTCCTTACCATACCCCTCTATCCTTTTTTATATATTTCTATGTTTATCTTTCCTTTATGTTAACATACGATTATCACATCTACATTATTTGCTGTTTTACATTATATTGTTTAGGCTAATATAATTCATATGTATTTTTTAATTGTTGCTTATATTTTTATGTATTCTATTACTTTTACTTCATTTTAATAATCATTTTTCAGATATTACATTCATATATATATATCACATTACTACTACAATTTTCATATATTTCTATGCATACTATTCAATTGTTTCTTATTCTCTTACTTAAAGATAGTAAGAGAATAAGAAACAATTTAAGACCTTATAAGAAAGTCTTATAATGACTTTCTTACTATATCTGCATTTATTCTTAATTTCTTTTATGGTTGTATCCTTTTTTCTTTAGCACTGATGAAAACCTACAACTTAAAACAAAACATCAGCAAACATTAAAAGAAGTATTACATTTACTGTGTGTTTTCTCTTTTGATGGGGTCCCAAACAACTTTTACTTGATTACATCTATGGTCAAAAATTATATTTTCCACTCTTTTTGAAGAGCTAAGGGAAATGGAAATAAATTTTTCTATTCAATCATAATGGAGAATATTTTAAATATTGGAGATGTTTTTAATAATTTAATACTCTTTCTCAAATGGATACCTAGTTGAATTTTTTTTTTTTTTAATTTTATAACCAATAAACATAACGACAGTATATCTGCAAAACCTTGTAAATGATACTGAAATAAATAGGAACTTTCGAGGTTTTGTAGGAACACTGTCGATATTCTACTTTTAAAAAATAATTCAGTCATCTGAAATTAAGGGGTGATTTATTAAAATATTTATGTACATTGATCAATTAAATAATCAATATTCTTGGTTACTCTGAAATGCAAATCATTCAACCACTTTCATTATACGAATTATGTATGTGTGTGTGTGTGTGTATATATATGTAATGTGTTATATTGTATTGTGTATATATATACACAATACAATTATTATATATATATATATATATATATATATATATATATATATATATATATATATATATTTTATGAGCCTTGAAGAAGGAATGATTCAGAATACAACTATTGATAAATGTGACTATCATATTTAAATTGGTAAATAGTTTCTGAATAATTATTACAACCCACAGGTTTGAGAAAGAATGCCATGAACCTATCCTGGAGCTTCACAGATGTGGCCCTCCCCTTACTGTGTATGCTCATCAGCAACCGTGGTGGGCAGTCAAGTATTCCTGGTTCCAGCCTGAAAGCTTGGCCGCAATAAAATAAATGTCAAAAAATCAATATAGGCCTTCTTTTTTTTTCCTTTTTTTATCCACATGCAAGTTCTGTTGATTTCGATATCTCCAATTTATTCAAAGTAATATGACATACAGCATGAGAAAAAAAATACCTGACAAGCAATGCTGATTTGTAACCCCATTATCGAACCACACCAGTTAATGGACTTGTAAATTTAAATCATAAAAAAAAAAAAAAAAATGAATTTTCTTTTCATTGATTTGTTAGTCCACTTATTTATTATTATTTTATGTTTATTCTTCTCAGTGTCCTGGATTAACATCTTCTTTCTGGAAAACACTTCAAGGAAAGGTAGATGATATAATGTAATTTATTTGTTTAAAAATTTTCTCACAATCCTGCAAGTATCAAGCAGAACTGCTTTTTGAGCTACTTTCAAGCTCTGAAGATCAAGGCCAAGTTCTTCTATACCCTCTCTAGTGCTTTTTAATATGAGACCATTTCAGGATATAATTATTGGAGTTATTATTACTTTATCTAGGTGATAAAGTGTTTTTAGTTCTAAGGCAAGCTCCTGGTACTTTCTTATTTTTTCAGCCCTTGTAGTGAGTAAGTTGGAATCATTTGGGACAGCTATGTCTATTAATCTGGCCATTTTATCTTTTTTGTGTATAATCAGAATATCTGGTCGGTTATGTATTACTCTGTGGTCCGTAATAATTTGCTCATCCCAGTAAACTTTTATATATGAATTTTCAACTAGTTTATCTGGCCTATAGCGATAGTATGGGACCTCATCATTGTCCAATAACCCCAATTTTCTGCATATGTTTTGGTGAAATATTTTTGTCACATTATTATGCCTCATCAAATAGTCTGTCCCAGCCAAAGATTCACATCAATTTGTAACATGCTGGATTGATTCGTGAACCTTTAAGCAAAGGCGACATTTATCTGTAACGACGTTGTTCTTTAGGATATGTCGCCTATAAGCCCTAGTTGCAATAACTTGGTCTTGTATTGCCATGTAAAAACCTTCTATTTCACCAAAAATTTGACCCGTCTTCAATTTTATATATTATTTATTATTATTATTATTATTATTATTATTTTTTTCAGGAGATAAATCATTTCAAAAAGATTTGATGTGATATGATTTTAAATAGCTAATTATGATTTTATACTACTTACTAAAAATACCTAAACAACATGCTAACAATGCATTGTAAATTTATCAGAAATAAATACATGAAATATTAATTCTCCACAAGAAACATAGTACTAATATTCCTATATTGAATATGATGAGTAAATAGAGTAGGAGATTACTGACCTCAGATGTTTTTTTCTGATCCATGTGGCAACTAATGAGCCTATTTGAATACAATGCTAAGCTTAGCGAACAAAGCTAATAAAGGGCAGCCATCACCTAGGCTAGGCTAATATTTACATATGTCTTGACTGCGGTCACTATTGCATTTCATTTCTACAGATCGGGGCACAAACAACAGTAATTATTAGCATATCCAAAGCAAAATCAGCTATGTTCTACCGTGTCAACTAGGCCTATACTTTCCCAAGAACTCACCAGAGGAATAAGATTTAATCATATGAGGATAAACTTGAAAAATATCCAGGACAGAAGTACCAATGACAGAATAAAAGCAGACCATCATTGCAAGAACTGAAACAATATACCTAGCTCAATACATTTGCCAACAGATGTTGGAAAGATAGAGAAATGTCAAATAGAATAAAGAAACTCAATTTTAATACTTAAAACAAAACTTAAGACACTCAATTTTAATACTTAAAACAAGTAATAAAAATGTTTAATTAGATCGGGAAACAAAAATTGCTTTTGTAACATTTATTACCGAACCGTATGATCTCTGTATTTAATTTTGGATGTAAGTTTATTATGACCTACAAGTAAAGTACCCTTGTTGGCTCTCCAATTTTAACTAAAATTTAGTAAATACTTTCATATTGATATAAAAGTACTATTTTCCAAATTTGAGATGTTTTGCATCATACTTTACTGTAATTTTTGATGAGTCTAATATGACCTTCAAGTAAAGTACCACTTCCGGTCTGCCAATGTTAACCAAAATTGATTATGTTATTTGTATTAATATTTAAGTCTTAAACACCAAATTTGAGAAGTTTTGCATTATATTTTATTATAATTTTTTATGAAAATTAATAATGACCTTCAAGTAAAGTACCACTATCGGTAATCACGTAGTGACAGAAAAGGTAGGTTTACAACTAGATTTTACAATAATCCTAAATACAAAATTTTAACTTTCCACGGCTAACCGTTTTGAGTTATGCGAGATACGAATGTACGTATGTACAGATGTCACAACGAAACTAGTCAAAATGGATTCAGGGATGGTCAAAATGGATATTTCCGTTGAAATCTGAAAACCGAAAAATTTTGGGATTACAATACTTCCTTTACTGCGCAAAAGGAAGTAAAATTAACAAAAAGGAAATTTTTGAATAAAACAATAATTTATATCTAATAGGACAGAAGACAGGAGTGATTTCAGTAAAACAATATTCAGCCATAGATTTAGCTCCCATTGTGAATCAGTGGACTAAATTAAAAAATGCTTTTGGAAAACATAATCTAACTAGTCAATATAAATATTTCTCTCTGAAAACAAAAGCTCCTAATGGATAAAACAATAAGTTAGAGATAAGACAATTATAAGATCATTATCACTATAAGTATGATAACATTTCTAGATAATATCATAAATATAATACTTAGGTATCTTAACAAAATACCTTAAAATGTATCCAGGATAAAATGAAAGAAAAATTGAACAAGTAAAATGGGGATTAGAAAAAAAAAACTAAAAATAGCTATGTACCATCACTCAAAGGGATCCTAAAAGGGAGGATTATAATTTTTTTTTTTTCATAGTCTATAATTAAAGTTCATTATTGAAAACAATAAACAAAAAAAAAATATGCTTATCATCATTCATCTTTTAATTTGTATCTAATAAATATTTATTTATCATTAAAGTTACATATAAACATAAAACCAGGTTGCCTAAATCTTTTGGCTGTAAATTTTCAAAATAGAATGAGAAATATCAGGTAGTATTAACTCTACCTTCCCTTTCCCCTACTAAAGTTTAAATTAAAATTCCATCAATTGAGCTCCTCAGTATATAAAGGCTGTGTACTGCCCAACTATTTCTTCTAAAACTAGCAGCTATGGAATAATACATTTGATTTTAATACAATTCTCAAACAGTTCTGCACGATTCAATTTTTCTTTTTTTTAATTAGCTTTGTTAACAAATAAATGCCATATCTAATTATACAAAAAATGTAACTATAAAAATATATCAACTTTATTTTTTCAAGTTTTTAAAAAAAGTAAAAGTAAATATTTACATTTATATTACATCTTTTTTGAAGGGCGTGTTAAGATTAGTTTTATGGAGATACATCCGGTGGCTGCAATGAATCTTCATTAATAACAGATTCTGTTTCTTTTTCTGCATTTGGTTTCAGAAATATTCTCGACATGTGCAGTAACTTATCAGTTTTAAAACGATAAGACAAAGTTTTGTCAGGATTTTCAGAAAATAGGGGATCAGGATTCTGCTTATTTTCTTCAACTTCTTCAAAAAATAAATGAGTACCAACTGTATCTCTCCATTCACCTTGATATACCTTTAAATGAATAATAATAATCAAATAGAGAAAGTAAAATTAAATACAAACAAATATTGTTTTAATTGTTCAGTTATCAGCATTGTTATGTATCGACATAAAAAAATCATTTTCATTTCGTAAAAGAAATAGTTTTTTTAAACTTCAATTCACCATATAAATTATTATTGTATATTTAAACAACCTAATTTGAATTATGTTTTCACTTGAACATAATACCTGATTTCCCAATTGAAGTATTGGTCTTTGAGATTCCAAGCCAACAATTTTAAATTCTTTGTCAGATGAGAAAAAAACATCCTCAATCTTTGTATTGAAATCCATATAAACTAATAAATCTTCAGACTCGCCTTCGACATCCATTCCAAAGCTTTAAAAAGAAAATTAAAAAAGAAAACTCCAATCTTAGGACAACGATTTGACAGTGTTGATAGACCAGAGGAATAACACTTTCTGCAACATTCAATACAAAATAAGCATGGTTAAGCAGAAAATGTTTAAAAGTTCCAATTTCCTTAATTTAATGTTCAACAGTCCTGCTCAATACGACACCTTCCATTTCAATAACAGTAAATTTTTACTTCTAAATAGTAACTAATTACAATCTACTTTTATTTTATACGATTTATGCTCCATTTACACATGCCAAGTGTATATGTATTTAGTAGTGTTTAGTTCATTTGTAGTAATTTTAATGCGTTTAAACAGCCTGTTGAGTGTTTAGTACAGATGAGTATTTAGTTAACAACTTAGTATTTAGTAAGCAAGTAGAAGAATAGAATGAATGATATTTTTCTGTTAAGTATGCATGCGCACCGCTACTAAACACAAAAATTCTGATTGTTTACTAAACACTAAATTGCAAACTAAATACTTAACGGTACTTAACACTTAACTGGCTGTTTCATGCGTTAAAATGACTATAAATTAACTAAACACTTATCTAAGTTCTTGTACATATAACACATGTTAACAGGGCATTAGATCAAGTTATGAAGTAAACATAATAATTATTAAAATAAAAATTATTATCAAATCGCAAACAATTTTAACTAGAGTAAAATAAAATTATTTGCAAATTGTGAGCTATTGTAATTTAAAACAATAAATAAATATAACAGACTTCACTAGATTTATTTTCTTGTACTCGACCTGAAGCCTACGGCATCCATGAGAGCCTTTGTGGTATACCTTTTTTATAAATAGAATAAGAGCTCACCTACATGTTATGTTTACTTTATTTTTATAAAATTACCACTTTATGGCTGATGGAATAAACTATAAGGAAAGTTTCACAAATATAGGAATATAAATAAATAATTTTAAAAATACTGGATTATTAGATGCCCAGAAACAATGATTATATTTTTGTTCATGTATGTTATTCCATAATAACTGGCGCTCCAGCATTTTCATGTGAGGAGAAGAATCTCCTTCCAGTAGAATTTTCTTAATTATTTAAGTATAATTATTCACAAATAGAGATTCCAGAACTAATTCATAAATATTAAAAATCACTGTTTACTCATTTATAAGTTACTGTTTTCTGATTTAAATTTCAAATTATTTCAACAATTGGCTCATACGTAGCAGGTAAGTTTATTTGTTTTTAAATTGAGATTTATAAAACATTTTTATAGATTTTTCTCGCAACATTTTTTTTTTTTACTAAACAGACAAAACTTTCAAGTTAAAGAAAACAATTAACAAAAAAATATTCTTATGAATTAAATGCTGATTAATGAAAGTACATAATAAAAATTTTCATATAAAATACAAAAAAAAAGTCCGTGAGCAGCAGAACTCCGTCACTAAAGTCATATTTTCACTAAAATAGAAATATTATAAAAACGGGGGAGTGAGAAAAAAAATACAGACCCACAAAAGACAGTTCCCTAACATACCGAAATTTATCCATAATTTTATTATATTTTTCTGCCTTTCCACTGACCTTCAATACAGAAAATCCTTCAAACCGAATTTCAGCTTTTGACCCAATGGGGACATCTGGAATTGAAATAGCCATCTTTGCTAATACTGGTCTGATTTTGATAAAACTTCTTTTGTTTTATAGGTGATTTAATTTCCTTTCAAATGCAACAGGTTTTGAGCCCCCTAACGCAATTTGGAGGGGTTTGAGAGGTGCACAAATACTTTAAAAAATCGAAAAACCTGGGGGAGGGAGAGGGGAAGGGAGATGGGGGAACCAAGTTGAGACCCCCAAAAGATACTTTCCTAGCACCAACTCAATTCAAATTTTCAACTCTATGAATTAATTTGGTGGAGCTGTAGAGATGCACAAAACTTTAAAAACGCCGAAATTTCAGGTAAACATTTCACTGGAATTTTCCCATTCTTAAATAGTATCGTTCTGCCTGGAAGAAAGTCCTACATACAGAATTTAATCTCATTTGACCCAAAGGAGACCGCTGGAGGTGCTCAAATGTAGCAGGGGAAAAAATAATATATTGGATTTTCGATGTATATATATGTAATCGTGCTCTAGGGGTTATGAAACGGATAGAAAACGCAGTCCCGCCGTCCACTGCCGACCTTCGACTCACTGCAATAGTCTATTTTTTTCGGAGAAAATGTGACTAAAAAATGAAAGTAATTTACTGAATATATCTTTCTAACAATGAGAACCGGAAAATTAATTTAATTTACTTTAATTTTTAATATGTTGGATAAATTTAAAATATGTAGTTCTTTTAGGGTTTGGGGTCTCAAATATCTAAAACGATCCATTTGATTTACAATAGCATTGGAAGATACATTGTCATAATAATCTTAAGTAAGGTTTGAAAAGTTTTTCATTTAAAAAGTTTAGCATTATTCAACCATACGAAAGAGATTCTATCACTTAAAATAGTATGAAAGGAATTAACTCTTAATTTTATGTCATAAAATTGAGTAGTCTTTAAATAATATTTAAGGGAGAATGTCAGCCGAAAATGTAATCATTTCTTTGTTGTAACTGATAGGATTCAATGTGATGCAGGATTCAATGTGAGATCTATCACCACAAAATTTAGCGATCTCATGGTCATCCTGATAAAAATAGCACAAAATAATATGATTAAACCAATTTTATTTTCCACCTTTGTTATAAATAATTTTCACTTTTCAATAAACCAAGCAAAAAAAAAAAAAAGCTTGATTACATATTAGGTAATAGGTATAAAATAGTTTTTCAGTCATTAATGAAATAATTTATTAAGCTAAATCTTCATTACTAATTATAATTTATAAATAAAAAAATATATTCATAAAAATTAATGGTAAGTGTATTCGAAATTTATAGTAACCACAACATTAATGGATACTAACTATGTGACTAAAAAATTATTTCCCCAGACCTAAAAGTTCTTGACATATTTTTGAACAGAGGTGAGAGAAGTTATAAAAATATTTAAAGCATAAATTTTAAAGATACTATTTTCATTACAACTAATTTACTTAATTTACTATAAATATAAAGATTCATAAATTGGTAACTACTGCATAAAACAATCCATGGATTCATTATACCAAAAATTTACAATAAAAATAAATCATAAATCAATTTTCTAAAAAGTTTAGAAATTTTCTAAAAATTCCTATAGCTTAAAAATTTCAACATCAATTGGGACAGAGAAGGTGCCTTATATAAACACAATTCCTTAAATAATAGGAAATAAATTCCTAAATTATAGCCAATAAATTCCAAATAAGTTCTGGTTGTACACAAATATAAAAAAATTAAATGTGCATGATCTAAAGTTCTCTACGATTTAGCTACAGTTTCCGGCACCTACAAACACTGCCTACTAACACCAACGAAAAGGTAAGGTTCGAGGCCGATCATTTCCTTCTTTACCAAGAGGTTTATGAAATTCTCTTCCTGGTCGCGAATGAATGGTAGTCCAGCAATGTTCACAGTAATACTGTAGACAAGTCACTGTAGCACAAAAAAAAGGCGCAAATTTCCCTCCACACCTCTGTCCTTGGCATTCATCACACATCTGATCATCAAGAACATATGGCTTCACTTCCACCCGTTTATCAATATCACCATGTTGTAGCTGCACAAATCTTGCACTAATAGCGGCAATATAACTCTGCTGATTGCTAAATGCAACTCTTCCAGCACCTTTTGGATATTTTAGATCTGGATCCGTGTCAATTCCAGCATAACAAACACCACCATACAGTCTATCCATAATCATAGCCAGCTCAACAGCTTTTAAAGGTCTAGGTACACCGCCAACAAAAACTGTTTTTCTAGGATCTAAAGGCATAGATGCATCAAGAACAAAATCTACATCAGAAAGCCTCCATGGTCTAATTTGAACAGGTTTATCTTTAACAGTTGGGGAAGAAACACAGAGATATAATTTATCTTCATCCTGTATACAGGCATCAATGAGCATTTGAACTGAACTCTCATCCTGGAATAATAAGAATGCATATCCTTTTGGTGGAAAGTAAGATTTACTTTCAGCCTTATGAGGCCAGTCAACAACTAAAGGTCCAAACCTTCTGAAGCTTGCTGTTATTTCATCTTCATCTATATCAGGAGGAAGTCCTCCTACAAATACTTTTCTTGAAAACCGCTCACCTGATTCTAAAACTTGAATATGGGGTGGGTTTCTTGTTGGTGATGGTATTTGATGGACATCAATGATTTGTCCAGTTGGTCCTTCCATTAAACCAGTTTGATCACCAAGCAGGGCCATATACATGTACTAGAGTGAGACTCTAAATAGGATATGAATTTCTGTTAACATAATTAGTACAAAATTTCTGGAGCCAAAAATATGCGATGAAACCATAATTCAACATTAAGTAGACTGAATCAGACAAAACTAGTTCTTCAGACATGGCTAGTAGTCTCGACAGTCTTCTAGTTTCTAAATAAATATATTTATGTGATCGCTTACCAACTATTTGTTTATGGCTTCCACCAAAATATTGTAAGTAGAATTCAAAATTATTTCACTTCTGGGAAACTCAGCGATCATCTACTATACATTTTAGTAAAGGCTGGCTTAAACATGGTTAACAAAACTTAATCTGGAAAAAAAAAAAAAAAATTAAAATTTATAAATACTAGTATCAATAACAGGGGGTCAGCACTAATTTACCATTTCAGTGACACAGCTAAAATCTTAAGAACATTATGGAGCAGAAAACTTCTTGGATACAGTAAGTTGGCAAAATACTTGTAAAAATAACCAATTTAGCAAGATGAATCACATCAGTAACAAATATTCAGATATTGAATTTAGCAAGGTGATAAAACAATGAATCCAGAAATAAATCATAAATAGTTCTGGCAAGTGATGATAAATGGCAGATAGAATGAAAGTAACAGAAACTAATTAGAAATTTGGGATTCAGAGAACTGAAAAGTTAATTAACGCAATAATAATTTGTAGAAAATAGATAGCTCAAAAATGTTCTTACAGAGTCTTAAGAAAAATGACAACTACACATTGAATTAATAGAAGTATCAAATCAATAAACATTGCTACTTTACATCATACATTAGTAAACAACAAAATTTTCAATGAAAACTGATTTCAAAAATTTGCATTACAAATGATGAAGGAAGTCAGAAAGGAAAACGTTTTAAGCTGTCACGCAATAATTTTCAGTATGAATTATGTAGCAATTATCAGTCCAACAAGTTAAAATTGCAAACATAAGAACTGTTCTATTAATTCATCTTAGTCTATAACACATTGCAGAAAATATTAAAAATAACGGGGCACTTGTCGGGATAGTCACATAATTATATTAAGAGATTTTACATTAAAAAACCAAGCATAAGAACATTTAACTGTTTATTAATTAACTAAATCGACAAATTAAAATCTATTTACATTAGAATATGGATGGATCACCTACCTATCAGCATTCCTTGCACAATCTTATTCACTAACGAAAAGCACCGCGCGAGTTTAAAGGTTTGCATAGAGCTTCTGAAAATGAAAACATAGAGAAAAGATATTTTGAATCAGTATACATTTCGTATGATTAATTAACAACTTAACATTGCAAACTTAAGTAATTGCCAAATGATGGATTCAAACTTCAAAAAAGCTTTTGTTCTAATCTTATTTGATCCTATAATAATTTTTATATTGTAAAATGTTTTAAGACATGTTGTTGATGGAAGTATACACTCTTGAAAGCAGAGTTGTAGGTAAACAACTTAAGGTCAATGGCGTAACTTATGACTGCGTTTTTCACTCTGCCCAATGCAAGCGTTTTTCCTGTGCGTCTCTTCCCCTTCCTCAAGAAAAATTAGCCAATTTTATCCTTACCTTCATATTACCTATAATTATCTTAAAAAGTTCTTTTGAAGTGAAAGCGTGATAAAATCAATCCTGATTAACACGCTCAACAAAAAAAAATAATTCTTTTTATTTACTTATTTTTTCATTTGGTTGAAATGTTTTCTAGTTCATCCGTTTATGCTCTGCGCCCCAATGTGTCGCATCCATTCCATTATTTACGTCACTGCTTAAGGGAGAAGCTTGAAAAGAAGAAACTTAGGCCAGGAGGTTATGCCCAAGGTGGGAAAAACATTAGTCCACTACTTAACTTCAGGCAGCTACCTCATCAAATAACCACCATCCTGAATATATTTTTTAACATTTTGATTTGTTTTATTTTCTTTCAATCACCTGCACTAATTCATAAGTTGATAGTAATTTTTAAAAAAAATGATAGACTTGTATGTTTTCTTTAGGTAGATGTACTTCAACAAATTATGTTTAAAACAGAAATAATTGATTCAATGAAGCTAAAATTCGCTTCATTCGGGAGAATATGCGTGTGTCGATGGATAATTAATTGAGAATAATGGCAGATTTGGTTAACAAATTAGGTGCGAATATATCTCGTGATTAAATAGATGCAACTGCAATTTGTGAGTTTTTTTGGCTCATTCGTTATGTTTCAGATGGAAAATTTAGAAATATATTCCTCCAATTTGGCCTAATTATTTTTGAATATAGTGAAATAACCAATTAGTAACATCGGTTTTCAGGTTTGAATGGCTTCCACACCGCTATATCAGCATCGAACAAGAAGAACTCATAAACCAGCTGAACCAGTTGTCTATCGTTTAGCAAACTGTGGTAAGCACACAATTCTTGCATACAGAGAAAGGGATGTTAGCAAAAGTTGGGTAAATCTCACATACTTCATTAATTGGGTTTGCTAAGTCAGCCATTACTGCTACTATCGTAAGCAGGCAATGGTTTGCAATTTTAAATTATTCGTTTCGCATCTCCTTGAAAAGTCGCAGCAGTGATTAAATATGAGAATGAAAATTGGGCATGCAATAGAAGACATTAAAGACTCGTCACTCAGATCAAGGTTACCTACACCAGCTTTTTCTGATTCCAATGATGGAGGTACACTGCATGATTAAACGACCCAACATGAAATTTACAGCTGGTTGGAGGGGCATTTTGATTTTGAAAACATTTTCAGCCCAGCAGACAACAGAATGGAGTGCCTTATTCTTTACTATACTGATTAGTCTTGGAAAAAATAGTGCTAGGTCCACACTACCGCAAACCCTTGGACAGAGGAAGAGTGCCAACCGTATCATGAATTACCTACTCAAATCTACAAGCTGAGAAACAGGTATGCTGAATTATGAAGAGCGGGATGATCTTCGCCCAGTGAGGGGCCCTTCATATATTAATTATTATATGGTGATTAATTAATAATTAAATGGATTCTATATTAAGCTTTAATTTCTGACCAGTATGGTCATTATACAAAGAGATTTTCTATAGAATCTCTTGATTTGACTTTCTAGAGTAACTAAGAGACCAATAACTGCCTTTACTTTGAGCATAATTTTAATTTAGCATAACTTGAGATTACTTCATTTTTTTTTTAGTTTTAATTCTGATAAGAGGGAGAAGGAGGCTCTGTTTTTATTTGATATTCTTTTGAAAATAAGGTAATTGGTTCTGATGATTTCCTTAAAGTCTAAGCAAGTTTATCTATTTCCTTGCATTTAATTCCCAGGACTGTTGTATTGTTATAAATTATAATTTTATGTTCCATTTCAACACATTCTGAGAATATTATTGAGGTGTACTTCGTATCACTTTTTAAGTTAGGCTTAACAGCCCTGTAAAAAGCCATCTCCTTATCTCAAACCTCCGGTATCTTCTATTCTAGTAAGCTTCTTACAATTCAGTGTCCTGTGTTTTTTCAATGGAATCACATACCACTTTGGCATAAACATATACATCTTAATCAGCTTAGAATATTTTTTTTGTATCTAATTGAGGATTATATTTGGCCTAGTGTGCTCCTCCCACTAGTAAACAGATATCTCATGGCAGTCTCATAATATTTTCAAAGCTCAAGAGATCTTAGGCCAGTTAATCTGGGACTCTGATTTTGAAATTTTTCTGGGAAGTATAAAAAAAAGCAAAAAAATATATTTTTTAGCTCATGCTTGGAAATCATGAATTATTCAAGCAAGTTCTAATATTTATTTTATACCAAAATAGAGAAGAGTAAATTATCTACAATTTCGATTCTCAAGATTTTTTGTTTTGACCCTTCGTTTTGAAGGGAACGCGAGTCGAAATTATGAGGCGGAATGTCTAAATTAATCTTAGAGAAAGAGCTCTCGGAAGAAAATTTTGAAGAAGTTCTGAAAATTTGCTAATTTTTGTTTTATAGGGTACTGATTACGAATTTTAACTTTGTTACAATTTTGATTCTAAGGATTTTATAGTTTGGCTGCTCTGTTTTTAAGTGGGCACGATTCGAAATAATGAGGCATTATGTTGAAATTCATTTTTTTGTGCTTTTTTTAAATTATATTTCCGAGAAACATTTGAGGTAACAAAGTTCAAATTCGTAATCAGTAGCCAAAAAAATAAAAAAAAGGAACAAATTTTTAGAACTTCTCTAAACTTTCAACCGAGGCTCCTTGCTAAAAGTTAATTTCGACATTTTGCCTCACAATTTCAAATTGCGCTCATTTAAAAACAGAGCAGTATAACAAAAAAAAAATCCTCAGAATCGAAATTTTAGGTAATTTATTGTTATTTAATTTAGTATGAAACAAATATTTGAATTTTGAAGAAAACAACAATTTTTTTTGAGGCTCTCGGAGAAAATTCAAGGTATCTAAGTTGAAATTCGTAATCAGTACCTTAAAAACATAAATGATCAAACTTTTGAAACTTCTCCAAAACTTTCATTCGAGAAGTCTTGCTCAAAGATTAATCGAGATTTTTCGCCTCATAATTTCGACCCGCGTTCGCTTCAAAACGGAGCGTCCAAAAAAAAAATCTTTAGACTCAGCATTGTAGATAATTTACTCTTCTTTAAAACTCTACGCTGCACACAGGTGGAATTCCCCAAAATGCTAGTCAATATTATTGAATCGAATAATTATAAGACAAAACACCTAAATATAAACTAATTTGAATATATTTAACCAAAAAAGGAAGTAAAACACTTTATTTCGCGATTCCTGAGCTTCCTCACAGAGCTGTGGAGCTGCTGAGAAAAAAAATTATTTCTAGAAAGATCGCAAATTATCGCAGCAAGTAAAAACTGAATCTTACCAAGCATTTGCCAAAGCTAAGCCCGTCGCGGAGAAATTTACTTTTTGTCCAGGCAAAAACGAAAAGTTGTTATTTTCATCAGTACCTTTACTATACATTTAAAAAAAAAATGCTATCTCAGAGGTTCTACAAATATATGTATAAAATAAAACTTATAAGCCTCTACTAACTCCCAGCTATAGGCTCAATGGCACTCTCTTTAATTTTTCACAAAAACTTAATCAAAAAGGAACTTAAAAAACACGTATGCTTTTAACCGCTTCAATCGAAAATAGAAAGTTCTCAGTGAAGGTCAACTTTCAACTAAAATATCTTACAGAGAAACATGAGAAGGAAAAAAAGGTGAACACTTTATAATACCCAGGTACCTTGATAATTATACTATAAAGGCTTTTAGTCCTAATATTCAAGTTGGTGTT
This sequence comes from Rhaphigaster nebulosa, assembly GCA_948150685.1. Classification (NCBI taxonomy): domain Eukaryota; kingdom Metazoa; phylum Arthropoda; class Insecta; order Hemiptera; family Pentatomidae; genus Rhaphigaster; species Rhaphigaster nebulosa. Next base: position 100,801,279 of record OX411310.1, on the reverse strand, counting down.
TCCGATTATTGGCCGCGATTTTGGGGAATTCCACCTGTGTGCACTGTGCTGTTTAAATGTTATAGGTCAATTAAAGTTATAGGCCAAAACTGACAAAAGTGCGAAAATTCCGAGGTTTCTTCCGCCCTTCCCCTTGGCTCACTACTTAGATCAGGGGAAACTTAGGCTACTATTATCTTACATCTAATAAACAGATTAAAACCATTTCGGGCTTTCCAACCATTTCCAATTCCAGAGACTGAAAGGTCTAGATTAACTGGCAAAAAAAAAAGGACATCTAGCTTTAGTATTTTTTGCATATCTGAAAATTTGAATAAGTACAAAAAGGAATTGCAATCGCAATACATACTATCTTATATGATGGGTAATTGACTTTTTGAAGGTTGTATATATCATATATAGCCGATATGTAATTGACTGTATGAAGGTATAACTTGTAATTTTTTAAAATTATGTAAGCCTCCACTACTGGCTGATTTTCTTATTATTTATAACCCAATAAATATAATCTGTATAAAAAAAAGAATTCCAGGTTTGCCCAACTCCTAATTTCTGGATAGCAAACTTTCTTGTAGTAATTTTGTTTATGTTCGCAAATGGTGAAAACAGGGCATTACAATAAATGCACTTTTTTCAACAGGTTAAAATCATATCCTTTAAAGAATATTTAATTAAAGAATCGCTGATCAAAATTTTGTTTTTCTTGCAAGAAGTACTCCAGGTTTTGATAAAATTGGTAGTCAAAAGGAAGGAAGGCTGGGAGTGGGGATAATGAGGCAATTTTATGTCCAAGCTCCTATTGTAAAACAATGATTTTTCTGCAGTCATTCAACTCATGAGGAACCTATTTTTCCAGTATCTTCATCTAGCCAAATACAGTTGGTCAACAATATTTAATTTTCCAACTGAATTTTCCCATAAGTTTTGAATAAAGTTTGAACTCATAGAAGGAGATCATGCTTTAGGCATCTTAATAAAAACTGTATTATTTGTAAATGTATATAAAAAAATAAAGCTAGTACGGTAGATCACAATTTTTATTAGAAAGAAGGTTAATAATAATTCATCAAATTTAAACACCCTGCATTATTTTCATGCTTACCTGCTATCAAAAAAAAAAATATCAGACTAGGAATATTTAACAGGAAAATATACTAGTAACCGTTGATCATTATATTAATAAAAATAATATTCGGTGAGGAAAACATATTGTTCAATGAAATTAATGTAACAAAAAACATTTTTTTAAATATATTTAAAGTAGAATACAAAACAATATAATCAACTTGTGTTTTTAATATTATCTTTTCCTTAAAATGCTATCTGCCTTCTTTAATGACAAATAATTATTTAATACACGAACGCGAAGTCTACTCCAGAGCATGTGCTCTTTGAGAGCATGAATCTGTGTTGCAGCAAGTGCAGCTGTTTCTGGATACAGGACAGTTGAGCAACCTAAACCTGTAATAATGATCACAATCAGCTATTTTCATAACTAATTAAAATAATAATAAATTAAAAAATAATATTGATGATACCTGAAGGAACACTTAGGGATGACCAAATATCTTGTGTAGCAGATTGACTAGAAGGAGGACAGTTGATAACAGGAAATGAAGTATTTCCGGATATGACAGGACCAAGACCGTTACTTCTACCAGCAACAGCTATAAAAACTACATCTCGTCCTAACCCTTCATATTCAGCGACCAATTTAAGTGTTTCTTCAGTTTCTTTATGTGCAGATGACACTCTCAATTCACATGGAAGGGCGAGTGCTTCACAATTCTTCTTTATTTTCATGCAATGTTCTTCATCAGATGGTGATCCCATAATTATAACAGCCTAAAAAAAACTAGAGGGTAAGAAATGATGAAATAAATTTTAGGAAGTTAAAATGTTTTATATTTGAAGTGTAATGGCTTGACAACAGAATCCATTCAAGAAAATAAAACAGGAACACTGTCTAAGAATAGACATCCAATGACTGAAAAATTGCTAGACGTGACAATGGGTTGTCAACTTACCAAACTCTGAGGAACACTTTTGAAGTAATCCAACTGATCAGATATCCATTGGAAATTTGATTTAATTTTTTCTAAATCGTGTTGGGTAACTTCAGACAATTCACGATATACTTGTTTATCCTTCATTAATCTCTTATCACCTGAAGGCCACAATCTCCAAGAATCAGAATCAATTATATCAGAAACCAAAATCTCACCTAAAATAAGAATACTTTAAAACATAACAATTTAAAACATTAAAGGTGCTTAAGCAATTGTCATACTTATATGAAAACCATTGGGGTTAGGAGACCAAGACCTAAGCTGATCTGTAGCGCCAGGGAATTAGTCTACAAAGTTCATTATGCAATATCTCAGCTATACTGGTCTGATTTAAATGACTTTTTTTGTTTTGTAGGGAATTTTATTACCTTTCAATTGACCATAAAAAAAACAAATATAAATTTTGGATGGATGGATTTTTGTTTTTATTCGATAGTTGGATTATACGTATCTTAAAACGTAAAACCTCAAATTTCGAGGGAGTGTTAATCATTTTTTTTTCTTGGTCGATTATAAAGGTCTATTATTAAAAATAATAAATCAAAAGCATTTATAAAAAAAAATTGTGTGCCATGGTATGCTGATTCTAAAACACTTTACATTTGCCCTCTATTTTTAGAAATAGCCGAATTATTAGCTGATAAAATCTCTAATTGGCCGCTATTTTGAAACAAAAGGCAGATGTAATGTCCTGTTCTGCAGACCATTCTGGGGAGACCTGTGACCTTGTTGCCAAATCTCAAGAAATCGGGCCAGTAGTCTTAGAGGAATGCCGCGGACGTCAGACAGGCAGTTTTTTTTATTCGATATTTGGATTGTACATATCTTGAAATTTAAAACCTCAAATTTTGAGGGGAAGGGGGTTAAAAAAAAGTTTTTTTGGTCGATCACAAAGGTCTTGAAAATTATAAACTAAAAAAGCAGCACACAAAAAAAAATCAGTGTCACTGTTAATACTATAGTATGTTCAACCATAAAGTGAACTGTTGATGAACACTTTGTCCAGGTTTTTGCATTTATATACCATACCAAGTTAATTTCAAATTTAGTAAAGGGTGCTTATAACTTTTTTTTTTTTCAAGGTAAGTTTATTGCTAGTATGATTCAGTTCTTATGCAGACAATTTTTTCTTTGTTTTTATTACCTTTTATTTAAAATTCACTTGGTCCCATCTTTACTCTGAATACAATAATAATTAAGTCGGTAATGTTTAAACAAAAATATTTAACTTGAATCAAGCATGCGTAAATCTAAAATCAAACAGGTTTATTTTATTTAATTTATACACAATTGTTATTTACTTTAACCAGAACAAAAATAATACTTTATTTAAGAAATTACTGAAATGCTCTACCTTTTGAGTCAATTCCAAATTCAATTTTCATATCGATGAGAGCACAAGACCTAGATGCCCATGCTCGTTCTAGAACCTCAAAAACAGTTATTGCAGTCCTTTTCATAATATCTACTTCGTGACGAGTGATTGTAACACCATTAAAATTAAAATTAGCAGATATTATCTGTTGGTCTGACCACTGGGGATCATGGTTGGCATCATCCTAAAAACAAAAATTGTTCTTCATCCAATGCAAGAAGTTCCTCTTGTTAAATGGAAATTCGTGAATATAATAATTTTTAGGGCTCCCAAAAATTACTTATCAATCTTATACAAACACAGAAATATATTACTTATTCTAATGGGAAAAGAATGATTTTTATGACGTGTGAAATCATTCACACGTCATAAAAAATTTTAATTTTAATAAAATTTAAAATCTTTGTTTTTTTAAGAATATATTTCTCTGTTGTAGGACAATGAAACTCATCAGAGCCAATCTTTTTATCATGTTATATTATATCATTTTGAGTTCACAAGTCTCAACTTGATGAGTTTCATTGTCCTACAACAGAGAAATATATTCTTAAAAAAACTAAAATTTAAAAGATATAAAATATAAAAGTTTATACTTTTAGTACCAGCCTTACCATAGTGAATTATTGTACTTTGTGTGCCAGGTATACTTTTACAAATACAAAAGTATTAGTTTACCCAACACGAGTAAGCATTATGCAATAATATATCAGATGTTGCACTCCATATAATATGAAAAAATGAATTGTGTTAAGTATCAGCATAGGAATCTTACTGTAACCAATTACATGGACTGCAGCAACTGAATAATTAATTTCTTAAATCTTTCTATCCAAGATTATGAGATAGCTGGTGCCTGCAATAGGGGAAAGACTAGCTAATTTATTATGAAATTTAAGTTGAGATACTTAAAAGCCTTTTAATTATAATATCTCAATAATGATAACACTTCAAGACATTACTCCATAAATAGTTACAAAGTTTTGCAATTTACTACACGCAATCGCATATTTTTAAATATTATAAATGATAGCTGTATTAATGTCACAGAATAATTATATAATAAATGAAAAACAAGGCATAATGTAAAAGATAAATCTTATTATGTAATTTTTATCCCTGTCAATAATGTCATGACATAAAATATGATAAGAAAAAAAAATGAAACAAAAGCAAGATTTATATAACCTCCCTTAGGTTATCAACATTAGAGCTAGATAAACAAAAAAAAATATCTTATTAAGTAATTAACAATAACAAACATATTATATAGAAAATGCTTCAATCGAGACATTCAAAATCGAATATAACATTGTTCAAAATTTTTAGTATTTCAACACATTTCCCTTACTTTTATTTTAATTTTTTGTTCCATTCTGAAATATCACCAAATAATTTTTTTTTCAGATGTAAATTTTTAACAAATAGTATGCTGAATTCAAATTAAATAGAAATGATAGTAAGGATTTTCAAAATAGGACTATTATAAATCTTGCAAAAATCGCTAATAAAGTAATTTTTTAATGATTAGCTTAATGAAAAGAAAACTGTCAATATTTCAAATGATAAATAAAGTAACTGAATATATTTTAAAATAATATTTATGTTGCATTCTAATCTTCACAAGTAGATCAAATTAGAATCTCAAGTGAACAGATTAGGTTCAGAACTTTAAACTGAAGTATTATAATCTATTAATGAAAACATTAAAAATAAGCTACAAAAACTCCCTGCTTATTAAAAGAAAGACTATAAAACAAATAAATAAACATGTGTCAGGAGAAGATAGATCACAGCAGAGCTAAAGAGGAACATCCAATAGAGTATCCACAATTCGGGAATCCAAAGTCCTCAACATCAATTAATCAGCCCCTCATGATGCCCCCATGGGAGTCTGAACGGACTAAAGGAAGGTTTCCAAGCCGAGATAATAATATGCTATCTTAGAAATCCTCGAGGAATTGTGTGTAATCCATCCCATTATATGAAACACAAATTGCAGAGAAAGAGATTATTTGCAGTGCTATCAATCCCCTTTCTTAAAGGTCAACAAGGTTCCATAGAATAAGGTTTGAAATACTCATTATCATCTTATTGTGGGTAGTGTCTAAGGTGATGCCCCAAAAAACAAGTTACTTATTTGGTACAAAGAGGACACCGAGATGGCACAGAAATATGAATCACTGAATAAATTAACAACATAGCATGGCAACCAGTTGAATAGCTCAAAATGAATCAATATTTTAAGAAGCTCAATATTTTTGTTGATTATTTCAATTGGAAAATAATCTCAATAACAAATCCCAATGGTAAGTCAGCATACTACAACAAAAGTAAAAAATAAATAAATATTAGATTCTTAAAATAGTTACACCATTTAATTAATCCATTTCTGCCAAATGAATGAAAAAATTTAAATATTTTTGTTTTTCTATTGAAAACAAGCTACTTAATACTGTAATCATATGATTGTAATATCATTTATTATTTCATTACAAGTGCTCCAGGTACTTAGAGAATAAAAGTTGCGGTTTTGCAGCATTGGGCAGAAGAGGTCACATAAACAAAAAAATAATCTTTTAAGTGTGTGTAGCTTACCTAAAAAATGTATACAAAATCATTCATTCATCGGATTATAACTGAATTTTTTTTAAATTTTAAAACAAGATATATTTAAAGTAATTTCACACTTTTCACATTCATGCTCTGAACATGCTCCGAAATGAACATTCCAGAAAATTGTATAATATCCAAAAATCATAGCAGTCTGGTGAAAAAATATTTTTTTTCATCAGTAATATTTGGGAATTAAGAGTAAATAAAGAAACTGTAAAAATAATTTTTTTGAGTTTAGGAATGAATGTTGAAATTAATGTTGAGTTTTCGCAACATTAGATGGAAATGGGTTAAAACAGGAAATACAGAAAAATAAATTATGGCTACTATAAATAATTCACTAGGAATATAAAACTCACTATAAGAATACTTGAGTGGACATTCTAAAATCAATAAACCAAAGTTTTTGTAAAATTAGAATAAAGTAACAGTACTAGTTCTAATTTTTCAAAATAAGAAACCTATAACGTATAAGAATAGGGTTACTTAACGGAAAAAAGCAACACACTATCATTATTAAATCATTCTAATAAAGTTAAATATTTCTAGATATAATACCTTGAAGAATGTTTCTTCTAAAGGCGGAGAGAACCGATAGCCTTCTTTAACACCGGAATTACGTTTTAAAAAGGATCCAGTAGCCAAGCGGCGTGTTACCCATTCAATGGGAATCATTTCACATTTTTTGGCAAGAAATGCTGTGTCAGTCAGGGTCTTGATAAATGAAGTTTTAAGGCCTGAAATTAAAAAAAACAAAAAAACTTTCTCATATTAAAATGTTCAAAAATAATGAGTTTCTAAGTTAATACAGTTGCTGCACATACTGCACAAATAAACATTCATTATGAACAACTATAAGAATATATAAAACCATACTTAATGAATACTGAAGCCTTCTTAATTTAAAATGTTTATAGTTTGTATTTATTGCTAAAAAACATTCTATGATAGTGTATAGGACATAACGAGTGTTTAAAACTGGTTACAAGTAAATTGTTATGGAATACTACTAGTTTTATTACGACCAACAATAGCTTCAAATGCAAATTTTAATTAGCTCAGTATTGCAATATTAGAACTCAGTATTGTGTCATTCCATTTGACAGCTAAACATTAATTAAAAGTCTCAAACCTATGCCCTCATCTTATCAATATAAAATATCCATATCAAGAAATATTTTAATGGGTATTGGTTGATAATAATAATGATATAAAATTACATTTTAAAAAATATTTGTTTCTTAATACAAATTTCTTCAGTTTGTAAAGACATTAAAATTAGTTCCAAATTTCTTAATTTATCAGAGCATTCAAACACCATAGTAATAATATAGCTACTTTTGTTGGCAATGCTTTACAGTAAAGCCATTTTTATTAAGTATTATCAACAGCTTGAAACAATTAGCTAATAAAAAAATAAATAAATATCTTTTGTAATAAAATAAAGATACAAAATTCTTAAATGAGGCTGAATAGTGAATTTAAAGTTCTTTATGTTTATATTTCTTGAGTATTCTTCTTTCTTGGTCGTAATATCTGTTATGATATTGTTGTAATTTTTAATAATTGTATAAATACATTTGTCTATCTATCCAAAATATCATATTGGAATAGAGTCAAAGATCAGATCTAAGTTCGATTGACAAAAAGATTAAATACCAATAGCTTAAATAAAGTTGATTACAAAGTAATAAGCATACATTTTGTAATAATAGAATAAAATCATTAGTCCTTACCTAGAGAATTTAAATATTCAAAAACTTTAGCATTTGTCTTTGTTGAAATCTCAGCTTTCCCTTTTAATTCATGAGACTTAATGCCATCACCAGCTGTGATTCTATCTTTACTAATGATAACCACTTCATCTGCATTATCAATACTGAATACTTTTTTAGTTTTGCCCTCGATAACAAGGGCACCAAGTTTATAACCAGCAACTAAAACAAAATTATTAACAAAGTAAGAAATTGTTTACCCTTAATTATCATTATTATGTTTTATATTATATTATACTTTTTTTTTTATCTTGTTCAAGAGTATATTGAATATATAAAATTGTTTTTCTACTAATTAATAATTAATCATTTTTATAATAAATAATTGCTATACATAATTATTTTTATATAATTTATCTTATTCCATAGTACATTAACTGTACCTAATTATTTCTATATTACTTTCAATTCTTATTTGATGTGGATGTAGTTGGCTTTACATGTATTTTAGAAAAACATATTGTGGTGTGCCAATGTTTCGACCTAAGTTCTAGGCTTTTATCAGGGCAGTTGATAGTGTTAAGATGGACAGCTAATCAGGGAATGAAAACTAGCCTGATGAAGGCCAACAAATAATGCCAAAATGTCGGTACAGTAAGAAATAAGGTTCACTCATTACTGTTTTTTCTTTATCAGTTGAACCTCCCGACCTACTTCTGTTCAAAGTTATTTATAATTATTATTAGTTGTAATTTGTATTATGCTTCGCATGCCTAATCTTTCAGCTATGGGTTTAAAATTTTAATGATCTTATTAACCGTTGCAGCCTCCAAAACACCCAACTAATAAAATTTGTAAAAAAAATGACTGCACTTATTTTATTTTCATAATTTTACATGTTTATTCTTGACTAGGAACAGATGTTGCCACCTAGTCGTATAGAATTTTTATTATTTGTTGAATAAACTCTATTCTATATCAGTATTAAACTGTTTACATACATAACTAAAATTGTGAAGTAACTTTTAATAATAAAATTTACCAAATCATTGTATTTATTAATAAATGAACTCGTATTTCAAATAAAATACTTTTATGTAAATAAGTAATATTATATATCCACTGATGTAACTTGAATGGACTGAGCACTGAGTGGTACTGAGCACCCAGAGCTCAGTACTGCACCAAAAAACCTCGGAGTGCACCAAAAAAGAAATGGAAACATTAACCCTTGAAGATTAAAAATTCCGTTTTGATCAAGTTTACTGAAAGAAAATCTATAGCTTAATATTGGATGAAAGATGAATGTAACACAAAACAATAAAAAAAGAAAGCGGCGGTAAAGGGAATCTTAAGGCCTAATGTTTTTTTCACACCATGTTAGTTTGTTTGTTTGCTTTAGGACATTCTAAAACCGAGTAACCTGAAGAAACCATGCGACTGGCACAGCACTGTCGCTTCTCACTCACCATCACTACTACTTTCCCTCTTCATCCATCCTCTAACACCTGTGTTTCTAAACTATTCCATGAGGGTTTTTGTTTTCAGTGTCACCTTTGTCCCATTTTAGTAGAGAGCAAATAATCTACCTTGTATTATACTCTTTAATCTGCAGAATATATAAAGAAATGTTTCTAAAATATTCTAGAAATTTTTAGATTTTGTATCAGCCTAATATTATACTCTGTTATACTTTTTAATCTGTGTTTTTTATGTTGATCACATCGTCTTAATGGAATACCGATAAACTTTTCTGCTGTTTGCACACAGACACAAAAAAATCCAGTTATATATATACCCAATATATACCACTGTATATATCACAATGATAACAAGTGGTGATTTCGTCAATGAGACTTGATCATGGTATGAAATTTTAAATGATTATCTTAACAATTTTAGTGCATTAAATATTAAATCAAATAGTGTATAATTGGAAATTACTACGTATTTACATTACAAGTAAAAAGTACATTCAGCATTATCTTTCTTCATTTTTTTTCTTACTCTCTGTAAAAGCCTAAATAAAATTACCATTTGACAGTTGAACTATCTCTTCTCCACAACCATCTCATAAATATTAATTATTGTTCATGATAATGTCAATAAGTTTCAATTTCTCCAATGAGGCATAAAGTATAGAACGACAAAAAATAATCTTGAGACAAAATAACTAACTAAAAAATAGGTCTTACTAACTAAAAGTAAGTCTTAAAAAATACATTTAAATGATAATTTTAGTAATTAGTTTAAATGTGCATTCAATTTGGTTCAAATTATGTATAATCAAATAATATTAAGAATTAACATATATAAATTAAAAACACATTAAATAATACCTTCCTCTGGCATTTCACTCAAAGACTCTGACTACTATATTGAAATAAAAACAAGATATCTTAAGACCAGTATTTAAGAAGGCTCAACTATCTCTTCCCCACCACCTGATTCTCAAGGAGTGTTATACAATTTACAGCTCCCACCAGTTGATCCATTCTACTCACGTGGTTCGTGAGTTGCGTTCGAATTCGAAGTCTATAATTTTCTTAGGTATTGTGGATTTATCGTTTCTTTAATAGAAGGTAAGACAACTTTTATTTTTAATTACAAGCTGATCTGAAAGGAATTTAAATTCCATTCAACATGGGATAACCATTACTTTCCCTACTGTTTACATTGCTTTGCGGCTAGCCGCACAATAGCAACTTGACAGACTAATTCAATGTTTTGTTTTTTCTTTATCAATCATAATATGTAACGTGGCCCTTAATCCCTCTAATTTCATATAACTAGAATCTGTCAATAGTAAAAATATTGCTGCGTGCGTGATTAAAAATTTGCGTCTAATTTCCATTTGTTTTTTTTTTAATTTATTTCATTAAAGCGTTTAAATTGTTATTTTATTAATACAAAATAGGTTTTTGAAGGAATAATTCAGCGAAATTTGAATCACTACCTGGAGCATTATGAAGTTCATTACCATAGATTTTTTAGAATTGATATATTTAATGGATTAAATAATTTACGACTATTATGTATGTGTGAAAAGCTAAATTGAGCGTAATATCTTAATTATGGGAATTGAATTTTTTAAAGACGATTCGTCTTTGTCTGCCAGGATTCCTGCTCTGTTATAATTACTAGATGAATTTTTTTTTTATGGTATGGTGCAGCAGCCTAGTAGGAGTTCAAATACCATTTCTATTTTTATTTTAGAGTAATGTATGAAAGTCGACAATTTTATTAAATGTTTTGAAACAGCGTTATTTATATTCACAATTATTATAGAATTTAATGTTTTATAAAATTATTATAATTCTTATGAGGAATATTTTTTATATGGTTTAAAGTATATAACAGATATTTTATCACATACGAGAACTATAAGGATTTAATATTTATTTATCTCTCTAAGAATTATATTTAATGTTCTAACTAACGCATTTGATGCAGTACGCATCATTATTAATATTATTACTTGTATTGAAGCTTAGAAATTCTTCTAACGGCATGGTTCTTTTGCATGCAAAAAGCGTTGACAATATTTTCTGTCTGGCATCATTAATGATTCAGGCAACTTTCAAATTAGTTCAAATTAAAATAGGATCAACTATGAAATCGTTCTCTTGACCTTTTGTATATTTTTTTTAATATTCCAGCTTTAATTTTCCAAACTCTAAACGAATCGATTACGCAACATAATTGACCGAAATAAAACTAGTTGTTTTTAATAAAGAAGCCTTGTCAACTGTATTTAATCCTTATAGTCTTGTCTGATATCGCCTTAATACATTTTTACCCAAAATATTTTGCGGAAGAAATTTTTTTTGTATCTATATAGTCTGACAAGTTATTCCGGAAGTGTAGCCGAGGAAATAAAAATCATAAGCTTTTTTACTAATCTTTTTATTTTTTAAAAATAGTGTATTATATTGTGAGCTTATCATCAAATTTTCTTAAATTTTAAAATTCATTTCGCAAAAATCGTCGAATTTTTTATTCCTCTTTATTGGATAGCTGTTGAACTTAAAAATGGGTGCCACTCTCAAAATGTTCGTGTGTTCTCGTCAACAGTCGAAATGCGAGAATTATTCATAACAATAATTTTCTTAAAAGATTGCAGTATTTATTTTCTACATTGATTATATTGTGGACTAGAATAATTTATTACATTTTGATGGTTTTTTTCATAACAGTAACGTAAATATTGCCGAAACTTGATTGAAAAACAGCACACGTCGCAAACCGGTAGTGCCTCCATTATTCCAGTTATAATAATTAAAAATCAACCATACCCTTCAAAACTAACGTAATGTGTTTTTAGAAAATATCCATTTTATACCGACAATCATAAGCATCGATTAATTAAATTATTAAATTAAGCATTTTCTATTCTGCAATCCTTTATTATTCGTACCATTTTTATTCCGAGATTTATTTCACGTAACATTATATAATAAAAATTACAAAAATTTTGATATGATGATTGATATTTGAGAGATCAAAAGGTTTATCAAATAGTTAATCCAGGCAATATCAGGCTTTCCTGAAGGCTTTATCTTAAAAAATATGATGTGTCAAGACACATTGAAATTTCTTGATGTGATAGGAGGTATTTTTTCTAGCTTGATAGATTAGAGATATATCTTGCGAGAACTGACTATTTGGAAATTAATTTTGATTTAATTTAAGTTTTAAAAGTCATATAAAGTTTCCTCCTACAGATTTATTATTATTTTATTTAAATTCAGGCACGTAGAGAGAAAGCCCGTGTAAAAAATTGTCATTACCTGTAGAAACCTTTTGACAGCAATTTTTTGAATCCTTAAGTATTGACATTAAAAAAAAAATATGAGTCTTCCAATCGGATCAGGCTGACTGAAAAAATTAATAAACTCACAATTTTGGGATTTGTTTTGGTTTTTCAGCTATAATCCCTAAACTATGCATTCTATCGAAAAAGGTAAGGCTTATTATTAAATTAAAAAACATCAAATTTTGCGTCTAATGAGTACCACATCATAATGATTTGTTGAACTAGTGTGGTTGAAAACAACGGTCATACATGACGATTTTGTAAAGAACAGAGACAGGTACTATATATGAGTCTGCATCGTGGAAATGTGTTCTCTAAGAAAAAAACTCATGGCACAAAAGTTGTAGAGCATTAAATTCTGCGTTTATTGAGCACATTTTTTTTTTTTTTAATTCTGTCAAGTATACTTCTCGAAATTTGAAATCTCTCGATCTCCGGCAATTGGTAAAGCCCTATTTTGCATTTAGGTATGCAAAAAATGGAGTAATTTTAATTCTCAACTCTGTTGTATGTACTGTCCCTTGTAAAAAATCCAAGTTTTCGTCTTCCTCCTTTTTGTGCGTTTTTCGCTATCTTCAAAAATTTCAAAGAATAAACTTTTTTTTCAGTTTTTCCAACATAACTCACCCCAGGATGATCCTCGGAACTCGACATTACCATCGTCTGTTTGTTTAAATGTTTTTAGTGTTTGTTATGATCAATCGAAAGCTGGTGAAATTCCCTACACAAGGAAAAAAAAAATCATTTAAATCGGACCAGTATTAGCTGAGGTTTAGTGTAATGAACTTCGTAGACTGATTTTCTGGCGCTGCAAGTCATCGGGGCCCTAGGCCTCCTGATTTATCAATTGGGCTTCTGACTTTCCCGCATCTCTCTACTTCATCCTTCCTTGGATTATTTCTGTTCTTCCTTTGGCTTCTTGTCTTTCCTTTTTCTTTTCCCACTGAAGTGTACATCCAATATTTTCCTCTGATTACATTTCCTAACATTCCCAGCCAACTTGCATTGACACAGTTTCTTCTTAACACACCCAGTTCGGCACTCTCACGGCGATCATTTTGGGACAAGCTTCAAATTTCTGCTCCTTAGGTTCTTGCAGGTTTATTTCTTTGCTGAATTTGGTAGATATCTTTTATAAATTATTCTGCACATGTTCCTTTCCGGAAACACTTAAAAATGCTCATTTGAAAGATAATCTAATTAACTAAACTGTAAACCAAAGCAATACGGAAAGCCCTGTGAATAGACAGACCAGGTATTTTTGAAATATTATTATTTGGAAATAAGAAACCATTGTGTAATAATTTGCAGCGTTTTTCAAAGCAAAATGATATTTCTACTGGGCTAAAATGCCAACTGCCGGAGATTGGGAGATAGCATGGAGAGTTACGCACTTTTGATGGAATTTTCTTTCAATTCCGAGGGTGGCTTAAAATTTTTAAAGCCACTAAATTCCGTTTCGGTTTGAAGCTCTGTATCTCGTCTTCAGTGCATCTGAGATCTAAGTTCTTAGACTCGTTAAAAAGAGTTTCTTCTTTTCATAAATATAAACTACTATTGCATTATCTTAGAAGATCTGTGTAAAAAAATATGATTACTATATGATTAAGGCGAATAGCGTAGTTTAAGAACCTTTACCGATACCAAAAATTTGATTTTAATCGTTCAAAGAGTTCTTGATTTACGAGCGATATTATGAATATTAAAAAAAAGTTTTGTATCCGTGCTGTAAAAATGGAATATTTACTATTCATCACAAATAATGTTTTTATATTTTAATATATACGTGGTTATAACCCCAGCCTTGCTTGGGATATCATAGTATATTAAATTTAGTTTGATTATTTAAGACCGTGTTTAAAGTATTATAAGTGATCTAAAAAACATTATTCGTGATCCAGAGTTAATTTTAGAGTGATACAATTGTTCAATACGAAATAACTGAATTTTATAGCGATCTAAAAGGTCTATTGAATTATATGTATTCTTCTATGGAATAAAGTATATTAATAGAATTTTTTAATTCAAAACTGGCGTCAGAATTGGTTTTAGCAATTTAAAAAACTATATGTTCAAATTTTCAGACAAATCTAAAAATTTAATTTTCTTGGCTAAACTTTTTTTAATATCCATAATTAATCTATATCCATTTTTAATATCGCTCATAAATCAAGAACTCTTTGAACGATTAAAATCAAATTTTTGGCATCGGTAAAAGTCCTTAAACTACGCTATTCGTCTTGACCATGGTGTTCTTACGTGTTTTATTACCAACATTATCCGCAAAAATCGTCAATTTCGTTTTTATTTAGTAATCCTATGTTCTTACACAGGCCTTCTAAGATAATGCAATAGTTTTTTATATGAATGGAAAGAAAAAACTTCTCTCTTTCCAACGAGTTCAAGAACTTCGATTTGGGATACACTGAAGACGAGATACAGAACTTCAAACCGAAACGTAATTTTGTTGCTTTAAAAATTTTTGAGCACACTCGGAATTGATTTTTTTTTTCGATGATTTTTCAATATCTTAATATTGAAAAAAATCATCGAAAAAAAAACCTTAGTTTTTTGGCGTGTCGAATCAAAATCTGCCATCATTTTTGGTCTAAAAAAATCTATAAAGCTAATTTGCATAATAATTTAAACACTTTTTCAAATTTATTTGACCAACAAGTAATTATTTTTTAATGTTTATATTTTTCCTTTAATCTACTCTGTAAAATAAATGTACTGCTGGAACAAACGTTGTTATTTTTCTAACTCGCTATATAAAATAAAGCAGTTTCAGTGTTTTTTTTTGTTTGTTTTTTCGCTCAGCTCTTAGGGTCCATTGGGCGAAACGGTTGATATGTGTCGACTTTTCTTCGATGTTGAATCATCCAAAAAAATTTGAACAAATATGCGACGGACACACCGTGCACTCCTCTTGTCAGTTTGATTTTGAGGAGTTCAATCGATTATCATTTAAAAGGAAATGACCCTTTTCAAAATGAGGGATTCATTTATATTTCGTTATATTCATTTAATTTTCTAAAGTAAATTTTATCAAAAAAACATTTAGGGAGAGGGGTTATATATTATTGATTTAAGCCTAGTTGCCAATTCCAAACTTTTTAAAAATATTTCTATACGTCACAGAGTGGAGCATATCATAAATTTAGTCATAAGCATATCATAAGTTTGATGGCACAGTCATGGAAAAAATTAATATGACCAATTGTGTAATGATACAAAAACTTACTGAAGTATAATGATGAATGAAACAGAAAAAAAGATCCAAAGGATGGTTAAATAAATATATACAACTGTAACTGGTTAACAAAAATGTAATATTTACAAAAATTAAAACTCATCATAATCATGAATCATAGAAAGTCAAACCAATATAAAATATTAGTATAGATATAAAGTGTATAATATATATAAGTATAAAGGAATATATATATATATATATATATATATATATATATATATATATATATATATATATATATTTATATTAATAAATATAAATAGACACAACATAAGTACATGCTTCTAATCAATTATACTATTTTTGGTTTTTACAACATCTAATCCTTATTATTGTTCCATTTCATTTTCAAAATCTTCTTCCGATACCGCAGGAGAAATTAATTGCTGTGCAACCTCCTTATCTAAAGTAGTTTTATTTTTACTAATCTGCTCTCTATGGTGTATATTAGAAGAAATGTTTTAAATGCTATTAAAGGATTAAAGAGAAATAATGTCGAAGGAAACAAGTCAGTAATACAAGAAATCCGAGAACATTTCCTTGTATTAAATTGTCTATATCGTATCATATCTTTATTTCTTACTTCAAGTGCCTCTTCTAATAAAATACCTATTTGTAAAATTGCAGCCTTAATAATTTGCCTCGTGAATTAAGCTTGTAGTACCACTTCTGCCGAAATTTCAGTGATCTTGATGTGTTTATCCGGATAGGAGACCTCTTTTTTTTTCATTATTGATTTAGATGTTGGATATATGTTCGCGTCGCGATGTTTTGTCTTCGATTGCAAAGTGTATAAGAGTGCTTGGTGAAACGTCGGTCAACAAAAAGAGCCTAAGCTTCTTCAGTCATGAACACGTTGGTTCAAGTTTTTTTTTTAATTTTTAACGCGTTTTTAATTCATCTTTATCATTCTCTGAAATTTGGCGAATAATCTTCTTTTTGCAATCGCATAAAAGCTGCTGGTGATAGCAAAACTCAATTCGTCCAGGGAAGCATTTTCCGTCTCCTAGACATCACTGAAGAATGTTCTGATTTTAGCAATCTTTTTTATGTTCAACAATGCTAAATCAATTTTTTCGTTTACCTTAATTATTTTTTTTTTTTGAAGGATCTTAATTATGTCTTCATTGTTGGAAATGTGCTCCGCAATATTAAAGATCACATAATCGAACACTGCTGAGTCCTTTTCCTCGAGGGTTTTCTTGATTCTTCAAATATTTAAAAGAGCCCTTCTTGTAAGAAAGATAATTTCTGAAAACATACACTGTTAACGCGGCTGCAACTGGTTGCTAATAATTTCATAAAAAATGGAAACTTAGCATCTCAAATTTAGTAATTGTGCAAAAATTAAAGTGAATCTAGGCGGATCTTACTTACGACGCAATTCAAAGAAATCTTAAAATTTGCTTTAAAATAAATTCGTTCAGTACAGTTTTGTAATAGTTTCCAAATTTTTATGAATGTGATTATAGCTTTCTCTTACTTTCACTACATTCGTAGAACGTGATAAAATAATTTGTAAACCCGTACTCGTGAGCAATCAATTGTGAACTGACTAAAGAATTTATATCTCATCATTTGATATTCTTTATTAACCCTGTATTTGTTTATGAATATTGAGGTTTGGAATTAACCATCGTTGGATTTCAATGAAGAAAACATTTACGTACAAGTAGTGTCGAGGGCTAAATTTAATCTTTGTTTTTTGACTTTTGCACTCCTAAATTTACGATTTGCTCCAATGTGCGTCAGAGGCAAACTGTGGTAAACAACATTTTCAAAGTTTTACAGAACACTAGTTTGAGATCGCACTGTATTTCTTCTTGTGGATAGTGGTCAATATTTATATTTGAAGCGTTGCATATTTTATTACCCTTTTAGCCTATTTACGATACTTATACTCGAATAATAAGGCCGGAATAACGCTAATATGGTAATAAAATCAAAATCGGCAAAATTGGATTTAAAATTAAGGATATCCCTGATAGTCTAGTATAGTGGGGTTTCTTACAGGTGAAAATCCATATGTCATTAGGAAATTTTTTTGCGAATATCATAATAAAATAAATTAAAATTATTTGTCAAGCCGTAGCTGATAAATGACATATCGCTTAAGATAAGGACGGTAATTGACAAGTGACACCCAGTGCCAGGGCCGGGTCTATGGAGAGAGGGGTAAAGGGAGCACATGCTCGGCAGAATTGAGGAGGGGGCAAATTTCGACTAAATTTTTTTTCTTAAATAAGTTTTTAATTTGTTTCTGTTCAATTTTAATTAATAAAAAAGAGCGAGGCTCTTGTCATAGATTTACAAATTTAATTTATACAAAAATTATAAAACCCACCAGGTGTAATCCTGTGCAAGAGAATGTCGGATGATGCAGCCGTTTAACTAATAAGTACTGTCCCCCTCACCAACAATATTGTCCAAAGGCGAATTTCTGATATGCCAAGTAACATGGAAGAGACCTTGCATTGCTAATTGGCCAGGCATTGCGCGAGCGACATGTTTACTCTGCGATTGGATGATAGCACAGACATATTAAAAAAAAAGGTGCAACTTTACAATCGGTGTGCGTTATCACTGGTTCCTCCCGAACTTACTAGCTGCTTTGCATTTAATTGTAACATTCGTATTCATTTGATTTATTAAAATTATTACTGCTTTAATTAGATGTTATTTAAAATTATTAGTGCAGTCGACTTCCGCAAACGCCAAAAGTTCCTTTTCAGTTGAAGTCAGTAATAATTGAAGTTACAGTAAGACTCTGACCTCAACTGAAAAGGATCCGTTGATGTTTTGTTTAGTTCTTGGGCGAACGTAATGAGCGGAAGTCGACAGCACTAGTAATTTATAATAATATCTAATTAAAGCAGGAACAATTTTAATAATTCCAATGAATACGAATGTTACAATTGAATGCAAAGCAGTTAGTTAGCACAAATGACGCTAGAGTGTGCTAGTCGGGTGACGTCGGAATGAACAAGTGATAACGCCACGCCCCCTTTGATAAGGACGTGACAGTCTCGAAGTAATACCATTTTGTTATAACTTTACATTCGGGGTGCGTTTTCACTGGTTCCTCCCGAAGGTCACCGGTCTTGCACACTCTAGCGCCATGTGTGCTAACCAACTGCTTTGTATTCTATTGTAACATTCGTATTCAATGAAATTATTACTGCTTTAATTACATATTATTTAAAATTGTTAGTGCTGTCGACTTCCGGTGATCTGGAGAGGTTGTGATAATAATTTAAAGGAGTAATAATTGAAATTATGGTAAAGACCAGACTTCAACTGAAAAGGAACTTTTGGCGTTTGCGGAAGTCGACTGCACTAATAATTTTAAATAACATCTAATTAAAGCAGTAATAATTTTAATAAATCAAATGAATACGAATGTTACAATTAAATGCAAAGCAGCTAGTAAGTTCGGGAGGAACCAGTGATAACGCACACCGATTGTAAAGTTGCACCTTTTTTTTTAATATGTCTGTGCTATCATCCAATCGCAGAGTAAACATGTCGCTCGCGCAATGCCTGGCCAATTAGCAATGCAAGGTCTCTTCCATGTTACTTGGCATATCAGAAATTCGCCTTTGGACTATATTGTTGGTGAGGGGGACAGTACTTATTAGTTAAACGGCTGCATCATCCGACATTCTCTTGCACAGGATTACACCTGGTGGGTTTTATAATTTTTGTATAAATTAAATTTGTAAATCTATGACAAGAGCCTCGCTCTTTTTTATTAATTAAAATTGAACAGAAACAAATTAAAAACTTATTTAAGAAAAAAAATTTAGTCGAAATTTGCCCCCTCCTCAATTCTGCCGAGCATGTGCTCCCTTTACCCCTCTCTCCATAGACCCGGCCCTGGCACTGGGTGTCACTTGTCAATTACCGTCCTTATCTTAAGCGATATGTCATTTATCAGCTACGGCTTGACAAATAATTTTAATTTATTTTATTATGATATTCGCAAAAAAATTTCCTAATGACATATGGATTTTCACCTGTAAGAAACCCCACTATACTAGACTATCAGGGATATCCTTAATTTTAAATCCAATTTTGCCGATTTTGATTTTATTACCATATTAGCGTTATTCCGGCCTTATTATTCGAGTATAAGTATCGTAAATAGGCTAAAAGGGTAATAAAATATGCAACGCTTCAAATATAAATATTGACCACTATCCACAAGAAGAAATACAGTGCGATCTCAAACTAGTGTTCTGTAAAACTTTGAAAATGTTGGTTACCACAGTTTGCCTCTGACGCACATTGGAGCAAATCGTAAATTTAGGAGTGCAAAAGTCAAAAAACTAAGATTAAATTTAGCCCTCGGCACTATTTGTACGTAAATGTTTTCTTCATTCAAATCCAACGATGGTTAATTCCAAACCTCAATATTCATAAACAAACACAGGGTTTATATAGAATATTAGATGATGAAATATAAATTCTTTAGTCAGTTCACAATCAATTGCTCACGAATACGGGTTTACAAATTATTTTATCACGTTCTACGAATGTAGTGAAAGTAAGAGAAAGCTATAATCACATTCATAAAAATTTGGAAACTATTACAAAACTGTATTGAACGAATTTATTTTAAAGCAAATTTTAAGATTTCTTTGAATTGCGTCGTAAGTAAGATCCGTCTCGAAGTACTACCCAAATCCATATGAAGGGCATAACACCTACTGCTGTTAGTCCGATTGCGATGAAATTTTCAGTGATTGTGCATGTAGATACCAAAATGGTCCCATGTCAATTTTTTCAAATTCCATCCTTTACTTTCGCATACACATGCGCAAATGCATTTTCCTTGGCTCACGTAAATTTCAATAATGGCTTATCCGCTTTAGCTCAATGTTGGAAGGAAGTTGCCGATTAGTGTAAAAATGAACTCGTATAAATTTTGTCCAATGTCATCTACTACTTTCGCTTATGCACGCGCAAACCTGTTTTCCTTAACACACTCATGTTTAAAAAATGGTCCGTCCGATTCAGCATAAAGTTGGATGAAAGTTGTAGATTAGTGTAGTAATAGTATAGTATCAATTTTGCCAATTTTCATCCAATACTTTCGTTTACGCACGCGCAAACTTATTTTCCTTGACACGTCAGTATTTTAAGGACGGCTCGTTGACCAAGCTACGACACATGAGAGCGCATAGAACACTCGGAAATGAATCTTATGAACCAATTCATCTCTAGCTCAATAGATAACTCTCCGTACACCAAGAAATCATATTCGATGTGGAAGAAAACAAGAGAAGATACTTGAAGCTGCCGGATATTTTAAGGAATCACGAAATCGCAGAAATTGTTTGAAGATAATTATGGCTTTTCGCGTGATCTGAAAATTATGATAATCTAGGAGAGGTGCTGATCGAGGATGACTCCAGTTTCTTACAGTCGATTATTGAGGTAAAGTAAGGAATAGTGCTTGGAACCGATGAGGGTGGGTGGACTTGGTTTATTTTACATACAGCCTCAATTCATTGTTTACTGCCCATGCGTTGATGTTATCAATATCTTCTTGTAACTTTCGCATTGTATGAAGCATCTCGGTAGAATGGAAGGACGGGTAAATTTGGAAGTCATCAGCATATACGTAAGTGGTATATATTTATAGTAGTTATAATAAAATATTTTGTTTCAGGTTTAATCTATAAGGCATAGTATGGATTGTAATGGTAATAAGAAAGAGCTTACTGGATTGACACACGAATGCGGAGTGTTTGGATGCATGGCCAGAGGCCCTTGGCCTACACAATTAGATCTTCCTCAAATCATCTGTTTGGGACTCATAGCGTTGCAGCATAGGTATTGCTTCTATAATTTTTGGTAGTTACTTTAGAACTAAGCTATTGCTAACCTAATCTAACTAACTAATTACTTTTAACTGATTGATCTTTCTTTGATTTCGGAATACGAAAGCTTACGTTCGTAAATATAATTTATAATATAAATAATAATAATATAAATTTATAATAATGTTCATCACAAGCGTGACAAGATCAGTTGAGAAATTCAGCTGGCATCAGTAATTACACAATTGATACGGCCTTTTAATTGTTTGAGGTTGTATTAGAAGTATTATCTATGCATTTCTCGCTTCATTATGATTTATTAATATAACAGTTGTATGGTAATGACCTTGAATGAAATGAGTAAACTCCAATATATTGCTATTGGATACGCCAATTCACAGCCTGAACTGAATTAATTAAAAGGTTTTCAACTTCGGCTAGAGTCCTATTTTTTTTGCCTTATATATTTTCGATTAAATATCAATGTAGTCATTCCTGCAAGTGTTATGATTAGCATCCGGGACTTCGCCATAGAGGGAGCAGAGATAGTTTCCAATAATTTGAAAACCGAAAAAGTTGGGAAATTTGAAACCCTACTTCAAACTGTTGAAATTGTGGTAACAAAATTTTAATTAAAGACGTACTCAAATTTGTTTAAGGCCCAAACAATCATCTTTCGGCTTTGACATCGCACACAGACAGGAACGTCACACCATGCAGTAAAGAGGGACAGATTATAATGATGATGAGTTATTAAAATTTAAAACCAATATCAATACATTTTAAGTTAAGAAATTGGAATTTTATCGATACAATGACAACATTGTATCGAATGACAATGACAAGTTTGAATAGGAAAAGAAAATTAAGGTTGTCAAGTATCGGCATTCTCAATCGGTAAGTAGAAAGTTCAAATCTAAATGAGTTTGGAAAATTCGGTCAAAATTGTTGGGAAATTTTAAACCGAATAAATTGTTGTAGGAGCGTCTCTGATCGCAATAAAAATAGAATTAATCTTCATTATTTTAGCTAAAGATTATACGTGGTTAAGATGTCTTAATTCCTCTAGCAGATTCAGGTGTTTTCGTCAAAAGCTTCAACAAATTATCTGCTGCTCTTTTATTTTGTTCTCTACGTTTAATTATATGTTCATGAAGGTACTCATCTCCCCCATCATTACGTAATAATATTTAAGTTCGCACTACTTTTCTTTATCTTTCAGTCAAATCCCATTATTTGGAAGAAATCTTCCATCCAATAGTTATTTATTAATCAAATCAACTTTTACATTATCAACATCGAATATCTTCAAAGAGTATTTTGTTCCCTTTCGAAGCGAAACATCAAATATACAATATTCATTATAATTTAAAAGAAAAGATGTTTAGTTGACTATTCTTGTAATTTTATAACTCCTTTGAAATTCTTAAAAAAAAATCCGCTCGTTATTACTCATCCAGAAATACCTTCCCAACCGTTCATCAATTCCATTTCAGTTAATGATTTCTGGTGTCCCCGTTATCCATATCATTCTTAATTAGGTATTATTTATAGATTTTATTTGCATTGTTATGCAGTTTTATCTAAAAATCTAATATAAAGTGTATGGTGTCTAAAAATTCAAGGGGTCAAGAAAGTGCAGGTATAGTGACCAGCGAAGGAAAATGTTCCAAAAAACTCAATGTGAAAAAAGGAATGGGCATGATAAGTAATATTTTCAATGATGAATCAATGCAGAAGCTCAAAGGTGTGCAAGTATTTTGAAACATATATTATAAAGCGATATATATAATGAAATATTTAACTAGTGTGTGAAATGGACGCATAGGTAATCTAGGCATAGGCCATACACGCTATTCTACCAGCGCAGCTTCAGAAGAAATTAACTGCCAGCCATTCGTTGTGCACACCGGCCATGGTGCTCTAGCCGTAGCTCACAATGGCGAACTGGTCAATTCTGACGCACTTAGAAGAATGGTAAGTTATTAATTTTACGTTATCTTACTTATTTAAAATAGATTGGTACTTATCTGTACCTAATGATAAATACTTCATAATATCTTGCATTAATGCTTATTTAAGGACATGGACAAGGGGAACTGATATGAAATATAACCATTGACGTCAGTAAGACAAATATTTTAAACTCAGTTATCCAATGCCTCATCGCTTTGACTCAAATTATGCAATCATCGATTGTTGATGGCATTTCTTATCATATTATCAAAATATATTTCAACCGCAGGGCAACGAAACGTCATTGGGTGATTATCTGAAGATGGGCAGATTTCTAAAATCTCAACAATAAAAAGTCTTTTATTGCAAAAATGCATAACCTACTTAGCGGCATAGTGCCTTCACTTTCCACGTAATGGCCAGCAGGAGTACCTTTAATTATGATGAAAAAAAACGATGAAAAAAATGGTGGAGTGAAGGATGAGCGAGCTTTTCGAGAATCTCGTTTCATAATTTCGCGGCGAAGTTTATCATATTGTTTCTTTTTTTCTTGTTTGTCTATTTTGTTCTTTGGATTAGGAACCATTCATGCAGTTGCAAATATCTCTTATTGTGGCTGGTCTGTCAAAGACATGAATCAGCATAATTTAGAGAAAGTTGTGTACAAATATCTAGCTAATGCAGTTATGTACCTAATGTATTAAATCCACAAAATCTTGTTTTTTTAAAAACTATTTCCTCAACTGCAAGGTAAGACTTTGGCAAGCCCTGGTAAGAATTAGAAAAAACATGACTCCAGTCTTTAAAAGACCTTTGAAATCACAAGGCTTTTAAGACTGGTCAAGCTCAATTATACTGACTGGTAACTACTTTTCGTCACACTTTAGTGTAGTTTTTACCTACGAACGTAAGTAGGTACCTAAGTAACAAAGATTCTAACATCTGATCTTTCACCTATTTTCGGCCCAATTTTTTTGGAAAAATATACCAGTTAATACGGTAGGTCCATACATATCTTTCATTCCAATGAAATCAATTTAAAAACGTCTCCATTCATTAAAAACGAAGAGCCAAATTCTTTTCATACATCAAAGAATAGAGTTATTCACTACCTCATTATTGAACATTTTGGAAAAAATGGGTCAGTGAAGTGAAACTTTCATTTTTTTTTTTTTTTTAAATACTGTAATTCGTTTTAAAATGAAAACGAGCATGAAAGCAAAAGCCTTCAGCATTTCCCACCAAAAAATAAGAGTATAGTGAAAGAATTACTTGAAAACACCTCCTGTTAGAAGTAGGGGAGGGAAGCTGTAACAGACCACAGCCTTGTTTCTCCTCAAGGATCTTTACGGGATCGAAGCAAGCTGAGACTAATCGAATGGCTGGCGATTTAGAACAATCCAAGGGAGTCCCAAATACCGTCCCTTCTCATCCCCAGGCATTGAACCATGCTTCAAAGCCTCCAAGCTACACCTCCAAACATTTTCTTTGAGGGATTGAAGGAAAAACGTCTGGACATAGCATTTTTATTTTGTTTCTTTATACTAACAACAATAAATAATGAGGCGTATTTTTTTATGAAATCCTGATATAATAACTGACTAAATCAGTTAGTGAATTGAAACACAAAATTAACTGTTAATTAAATACGAACTTTTAAAATGCCTTAACCAGAGGATCGGACACGGTGAGGGGATGAAAAAACGACCTTTTTAAATTTTTGATTTACACCTTAAAATCTATTCTGGAGGTAGAATTTAGCCCCCATAGTAGAAGAAAAGGAGCTGAATAGTTCTGACTTTTTTCCTATGACTGGCATGCACGTTTCAGGTTGAAAAGTGACCGGACATATGATTTATACATTTTCAGATAATTATCCCATTGCTCCCGTGAAGCCTCCTGTGATTCAAAAACATGATTTTACAGGACAGAGGAAAAACTGATTTATAAACAATGTTGTAAAATATGATTTTATAAATATTCCATGTTAGGTAAACTACTGTGAAACCACCCATGTAAAGACTTTTAGAAGTGTCTCATGTGTGATTTCTATCGGTAACTGTTGCGAATGCGATAAACACTAACAAATAGAAAATTATTTTTGATCAATTTTACGATTTTTGAGCATGAGTGCTTTTATTCTACTCCAACTTTTTTTTCAGTCCTGCACCTTTCCTTGTTTTCGTTTTTCCTGCTTCTTATCCTAAGTAACTATCATCACCCACTGCGTTGCCTCTCTCGGCTCGGCTAAGGTTCCTCTCTTCTCTACATTGAAACTTGGTTTGGCCTACGTTTCTTTCTGTGTACAACGAGCTTTGCTCGAAAGTCCCCTTGCCCCTTGCGGAATTGATAGACCCGGCTTCCAATCTCATCCTATAAGTAGCAAAGTACTCCCTAAATGCAGTCATTTCTGAGTCGTCATTCACCGCCAGCTCCATTCTTCAATGTTATCCTCCGGCAAACTTCTCTTCCATCTTCTTGGGTCCTCCTCGATCCTCATCCTTAGATGCTCTGGTAGTTTCGCCGATCCATTTTTCTTTGTCTTCAACATGTTCTTCTCGATCTTCTAGCAGGGGGAGGTCGAGAAATACAATTCTCGGTAATGCTTGCACTGCCTCATGGGACACTGACTACACCTTAGGTGACCTAAAACTGCTCCTTTGTAGATAGACATTGTTGTTGGGTCTCTCAGATCTCACTAAGCGCCCTTGTCACGACTAAGTCCGTTTAGGGTTAGTGTCAGCCTTCTTCTCAAGTAAGGCGTCAGGTTTAACTTTCTTCCAATCTTTATACCAAGGTAGATGGCAACCTCACTTGGGCATGTTCTTTCTCCTTCTGTATTCAGGGTGGGCCCTGTCACTAGTACTCTCAAGATAATAGTCTGGGTCGTGGTGGTTGCCTTCCTAAGCTTCTTTCTCTCCTACTAACTTTCTGTCTTCAATCCGGCTTTGCTGTTGGTCGCCACCACGTCAGCCAGATCCTCCACGTAGGCTGTGGCAGAGAACAGCTCCTCATCTAGCACCAGCACCTCCAATAACCCGGCTAAAGACTGGTTTCCACAGGGTGGGACCAAGTTAAGGACAGAGCACTGCGGACAATCCCTCTCTAAAGTGTCTTCTAATTCGTAGAAGCTGCCTCGAATCTTCAGTGTCCGGTCCTGGAGGTAGCTTCTCATCAAGACATAAAAGTTGCTGGGATTTCAGATTTCTAAAGCTGCCGAGGTACACTCAGCTCCCACACGCTATCAAAGGCGGAGGATACGTCGAACAGGTGAAGCATAACATATCTCTCCTCCCTCTCTTCTATCTCATGGCGCACTCTCAGTATGACATCTGCTGTCTCCCTATCTTTAATTGCTGCGGATGGCTCGATCATGATAAGACGCCGATAGCTCGCGACCACCAGGGTCTCCAATACCTAGTTCATTAAAGGGAGAAAACAGATAGACCTTTATGATTTTGCAAGTTACCAGTCTTTGCCTCCTCCATTGCAGAGGATTCTGACATCGCAATTTTTCAGCTTTCTGGAAATTATCTACTAAAGGAAATTGTTAAAGATCGGTCTATGTAGGGAATTAACATAGTTTTATACACTCCAACTAGAATAGGAAAGGCGGGTTGCCAACCTACTCTAGCCAGAATGAGAAGCTCGAGATATATTCCGTGAGTTTCTCACGAAATTAAAGTAAACTCCCACTGCTGGTTTGAATCGGCTGAGGTCTTACCAAGAAAAATTATCTTCAACGTAATACGAATTTGTAAGTTCAAATATGCCCACGCATTTACTATATGGCTAAGATCAGGTGATCAAGGTGTTTCTAGCACTTTAGGACAATTAGAACGTAGCCACTCGCATGCTATTAGTGCTTTATGTTTCGGGTAATTTTCTTGATAATAATGGAATGTTCTTTCCAAGCGTAAATTCCCACACCAAATTTCAATTTAATTTTATATATATAGTTCCCCTGCCTGGGCATTCCTACGGGGTTTCAGCAGCAGTGGGGTATTACGTATGCCATTGGCGCCAATAAAATTCTTTTTTTTTCTTATTTTACAATATTTTGGAGTCATATATTTTTTAAGAAAAAATAACAGGATTAGTCTGTCGGCCTCGCTTATGAAGTAGATTGGCAAGATTTATGTCCGTCCATTGGCAAGCTCTATGTCCATCCATGACAGTACAGGATATCATGGCATGTTGAGCAGTATCAGGGACTACACAGATGGTGTACCGGGGATCAATGTTTTTTCCGTGCTTATATAGCATCTCTCGGTATCTCCCATGTCCTGTTGGAGTGGGACCCAGTTAGCCGCCAATATTGAGTGGGCAGTGGAGAAATACTTCCTCCGGGTTGAATTCTTTTCGCTAGCGACCCACCGTCTGTTCCACTCCTCCAGCATCTTCTTCCATCTTCCAGGTTCCTCCATAACCTTCTGCCGCAGTCCCTCTGGAAGTGCTTCGGGTACAATTTTACAATCGGGACGTAGTAAGTTAAATTATTACTAAAGCTTCTCCAGCCCATCGGAAGTTGCTTATTTAGCAATAATAATTCTAGTAATAATTCCAATGAATACGAATTTTAGAAGGGAATAGAAAAGCAGTTAGATAGCACTAATAGCACTAGAGAGTGGTAGTGAGGCGACCTTCGGGTAACTTAGGGCCGAGCCAGTGATAACGCGTCCCGATTGTAAAGTTGTACCGTGCATCGAGCCCCTACCTCTTAAAGTCAAACTTGATGGCATGAGATCCAGGGGTATCTCTTCAGTCAGTACCTGCACTGGTTCATGCGACACAGTTCTGTGCCTTGGTGACCCACAGGTGCCAGTTTCAGAGTCGTCACCAGTTTCTTCTTTTACGTCTGTGTGAGATGACGACTCCATGCAGGGATGCCCAGCACGACACCTTTGTAGATGGTTCTGAGTACCTTATATGGTTCAGCAGAGTACCTTGGGCCCCCGAACGCAGTCCCCTATTCTTGACAGCACATTCAGAGAGATCCTTCTATCTCGAAGGTATCCAATGTGTGGGGTAACGTCGAACTTCCTCTTCAATTTTATACCAAGATATGTCATCTCGTCATCAAGAATACTTTCTCCTCCTATGTTCAGGCTGATAGGCTGAGCTCTCTACCTCCGCGATCAGCCTGGAAAAACATCCCATTATTATCAAGAAAATGACTCGAAAAATAAGGTACTAATAATAGGCAAGTGGCTCCTTTATAATTGTCCTAAAGT
This sequence comes from Rhaphigaster nebulosa, assembly GCA_948150685.1. Lineage (NCBI taxonomy): Eukaryota > Metazoa > Arthropoda > Insecta > Hemiptera > Pentatomidae > Rhaphigaster > Rhaphigaster nebulosa. The sequence goes on along the minus strand of OX411310.1, from coordinate 100,772,420 downwards.
GCTAGAAACACCTTGATCACCAGATCTCAATCCTATAGTGAATATAAGGGGCATATTTGAGGTTACGAATCGTAAATATGTAACGTTGAGGAGACTTTCGCTCGATGAATGGGAACAAATTTCCCGAAATTATAATTTTAAGTTGATTAAATCTATGCCTGATAGACTTCATTCTTCACAACAAGGACTATCCCACAAAATATTTAAAAATTGAAATGATCAAAAATTGTAAGAAGTACGAAAAATTACGAATAATTTTGTATCTTAGATTTATTTATGAATTTGATAAAATAGTCGCGTCAATAAAGATTATATTTTTTTATTGAAAAGTGGTGTATCTTTTTTAAATGCGATTAAATAAAATGAATATAAAACATTTCTTTCATTTTACATTAAGTTTTAGGACTTGACTTGAAGTTAAAATAATAGAAAGAGGAAAACTAAGAATATTTTTGTGAGACACTAAATGCTTGGGATGTTAATGCAACTTTTTCGCTAAAATCGACTTACCGGAAGTGCCACTTTATATCATTAATGTTACACTTTCTCGAAAACAACTCAAACGATTTTGATTAAACTCAATCTAACTTAAATCAATGCACAAATGATTAGTCTTTAATATCACCTAGGTCTTATCCTCATCAAGTCAGACAAGACTTGCTTGCCGAATTTTTCAAAATGGCTTCTAAAGTGCTTTTAATTTTATTGATTAGATTTGATTTTATATTGATATAGTATTCTTCAGTTGTATCATTTAATAATCTCAGGGATTATAATTAATAATCATAATCTAAAATTAAGGAATTTCATTCTCTTGAAAATTTGTGAGTTCATTTTTAATAAAACTGATGAATATCAAAACCATACATAAAAGGCCATATAAAAATAATCATGGTAATAAAAATTATAATTTGGAGTTTTTTATACTATGTTTTATGTATACTTATTGAACATTCCTAGCAGAATTGTTTGTTATTTTTGATAATTTAAATTATAAGTATTTACTTAATTTTGTTCATACTAGATAGAGGTTTATAAAGAAAGAAAATGAGGATTTCTTAGCCTTAGTCTATTTATAATAAAAAGGATGTTTTAAAGGTACTTTGTTTGAATTTGAACAACCACTGGTTAAACTGTCTCATGATATTAAGTTCTTCCTCAATTATTCGATCTTTGTGATTTTATAACACTTTTTATGTGATATAAAGGTAAAGCTTTATTGCATAGGTTTTGTCCAGAGGTGTAGGACTTTCAACCCACTCAGACAGTGAGCTGATTACTCAAGCTCTCTGCCTAAACCCTCCTGAAGGAGAAGAAGAATCAGGACCTGATATGCCTGCTAGAATAAGACATCTGATGCAACTTGCTCCGTTATCGTATTCCTTAGTAATAATGATGAAAGATAGAATATATGGTGTAAGAGATCCTTATGGAAACCGACCTCTATGTCTTGGGAAGATCGTACCAGTCGATCATCAGAGTGGTAAGTTCCTATTGTTTTTACTTTTCATTAATAAAACTAGATTACAAGGATGATTTAATCAAATATCATGTACAAAATTTGCAGAAAATTTAACGTCCTTTAAAATTGGTAATGAAACATTAATTACTTAATAACTTAAATGCCCTGGAAATGAGTTAGTCAGGAATAACTGAAAAAAGCGCTTTTTCTTAGCGGCTTTTAAAGATGGCGGAAAACACAAGAAGGAAGAGGTTGAAAACTTGGATTTTTCATAAGAGGGACAATACATACAACATACCTGAAAACCACAACTCTACTTTTTACAATCCAAAATGATATTTCTACTGAGCCAATATGCCAATTACCAGAGATCGGGAGATTGCCAATTTCAAGAGGCGTACTTGACCAAATTTAAAAGTTTGATACTCAGTGGACGCAGAATGTGATAGTCTACAACTTTTAACTTTTTTTTCTCTTAGAGTACCCATTTCCAAGCTACAGACTCATATATAGTTCCTCTTTCTCAGTTTTTAAAAAAATTGGAAAAATTACCGTTTTATGACAGTGTTTTTCAACCACACCCTTTAACCGAATTATTGTTGTGGTATTCATTTGACCCAGAATTTAATGTTCTTTAATTTATTATGAAATAATTTTTTCGATTGAATGCACTATTTAGGAATTATAGTCAGAAAAAAACAAACAAAAAAAAAACGAAAATTCAGAGGTTTTGGGGCACCCCTCATGAAGCACAAGCAGAAATTTGGTGTAAACTTCAATACACTCTTTTTACATGAAGATGAAGAGATTAAAACCGGTTCCAGCTTTCCGATAATTATATAGCCTACAAACCCTATGTTGCCTGGCCTATATACCGAAATTATTATATTATATATATTAAGTCAAAGCATTTATTAAGAAGGAAAAATCATAATTTGAATTTCTTCACAGCTTTGCTTTAATTAAACGAAAATATTGCAATTAGGAATAATTAAAAATTAAATGAAATGAAATCGGATTTTATTCGATTAAATATTTATTCGAATTTTTTACCTGATTAAAATTTTAGTTTGAAATCAATGTCTAAAAATGTATTCGAATGTTTTTGTCATTTTTTTAGGTGGATTAATTTTCAACTGACTAATGCCTAACTCTGGTATAAAGTAATTACTAACTAACAAGATATATGTATGTATATAATCAAAATTTATTGAATTAATTGTATAGATAATGAAGCGGATGGATGGGTCATATCATCAGAATCATGTGGTTTTCTTTCTATTGGAGCACGATATGTAAGAGAAGTTCTTCCAGGGGAGATAGTTGAGATTACAGACAAAGGATGCAAAACCAAAGATATAGTCCCACGGCCAGAAGGCAAAGCACTAGCATTTTGTATTTTTGAGTATGTTTACTTTGCAAGAGCAGACAGTATGTTCGAAGGTATAGAAATTTTTTTTTTCGAGATATGAACTAACAATTATTAATTAATAAAAAGTTTTAACTAAATTTTAAATCAATTGTTATTTATTTAGGACAAATGGTATACTCTGTACGTATGCAGTGTGGTAAAATGTTAGCACGTGAAGCGTACGTTGATGCTGATATAGTTAGTTCTGTTCCTGAATCAGGTACTGCTGCCGCTCATGGCTTTTCAAAAGAGGTAAGTTAATTTATTTTTATTCTAAATCTTGTCATGCAGGCAAATCCTTCATTTAACTTTTTTCAATTAAAAAATTGTGCAAAGTAATTGATTGTCTACAAAAAGCCCAGAAAAATACTTTAGTGGTACAGTTTTTAACCTTTTTTCTCTCTGGAAGAGCCATCTATTTGAAATTGTGATCGCATAAATGCATCCCAATAGTTTTCAAGCGTTTCACTATAATGTATTTTTAAGCTTGAAAATAATAATCTTCATTATTTTGATATTGAATCTTAGTTTTTTTATTTTACTTCTTTAAATGAACCCTATTTTTTCTTACATGGCTTATTTTTTCTTACATTAAAATCACAAAAAACAATGTTACATTATTGAATAAAACACAAATTTTCACTTGTAGTCAGGGATCCCTTTTGCTGAAGTTTTATGCAAAAATCGCTACATTGGAAGGACATTCATTCAACCTAGTACTAGACTTAGGCAGTTGGGAGTAGCCAAAAAATTTGGTGCGATAGAAGCTAATGTCGCTGAAAAAAAAATCATACTGATTGATGATTCCATAGTAAGAGGAAATACTATTGGACCTATTATTAAACTTCTGAAAGATGCTGGTGCAAAAGAGGTACATTTATTTACGTACAAAGGTATATATGTATATATATATTTTTTTTCTATTTTTCCCTGGAATAATTCATATTTATACACCATTAATGTTAAAAGCATTAGTAAACTATAAAATTTAATTCTTTAATAGAAATAAGTGTAAATAAGAAAAAATAATTCTTCTACTGAAAATTGATTTAGTTTTAAATATGTATATATCTATTTACAGGTGCATGTTCGAATAGCTTCTCCTGCTTTGCGCTATCCATGCTACATGGGAATAAACATCCCAACAACTGAAGAACTAATAGCAAATAGATTAGATAATATTAAATTAGCAGATCATGCAGGTAAAAATTTTAAAAAACAGTAGTATTCATTTTTTTATGTATGTGAGGGTCTCAAAAGGTCCTGCAAAATTAATTTTGGCATTCCCACTTTAGTTATGAATGGCTGGTAAGTTCTATACAGCCGTGGGTTTGATACAATAAGCCTATAACTAGTTGCAGTACTTGGCTCTGTCTACCTGAAATTTGATGACAGAAGTATATGGTTTTTATTTCATAAAAGAAAATTTGAATAACTTTAGAAATTATCTGGCTGTATAAATGAAATGTCTATTTCATCAGTCTAAATTATAGGTAACAGGCTTTTTGGGGTCAATGTGAACTTTTCCAATACAATACTAAACCTTAAAAACAGAGGCAAATTTTTTTCATTAAACAATAGACAATATTCCTTGATTGCTTCAAATATTATTAATTAAAAGAAATTATTTGATTTGACTGAAAATGGAACTATCATAAGAGAAGCATTGATAGAGATCAGCATATGTAAATTCTATGTTGATATTAAAAAAATAATTGATAAAAAAATAAAATTCATTTGTCACATTAGATGAAGAAGAGCCTTTATTATAAATAATTAATAAACAGAAGTAAAGAAATATTAACAGCCTTAGATTTGCATATGACATTGCTCTAATCAGTAAATATTAGAATAAAACAAAGATCATGGATAGTTGTGTAAATATATTACTGGCAACAACAGATATTTTGTATGAATTTATCTACCTTGAACAGTCACTGAATATTAAAGAAGAACAAATACTTAACTTTTCAGAAGGAATAATTTTGTTGGAATAAACACTGAACAAAATTGCTTAAGCCAATAGGAATATTTGGGAGGGAGAAGAAATAAAAATCTTTCCCAGTTTTTAAAAAGCAATATGAAGATAATTGACTTAGGCATACAAATACAGAATATATAAAAAAAGTAATTAACCACTATTTAAAAAAATTCTGTATTAAAATTAAATGTCAAATTTTGCTATTCAACTTGTAAAATTAAATCTTTGTTACTTAGAATGGATTTGTAAGTTGAGATAGATTTTTCATAGACTAAAATGAGTGGCTCAGTTCAGTGTATTTAGAATATTTTTCTTTAATTTTTTTTTTTTTTTTTTAATCATCTGGCATTTACTTTTAAATTAGAATAAAAATTATTTTTATTGAAAAAAAAAAAAATGACTGTTTTTATCAAGACCTACTAATAAGTATATGAATTTATATTAAAAATAAAAATTGGAATATTTCAGTAACTTGAAAAGATAATTAGATAACTGCTTAAAAAATAAAATGAAAAAATTGCCTAAAAATCTAGTGTTTGATTATCAACAAAGACTGATAGCTCATTATTTTACAATAGAAAAGTGAACAGTAAAAATTAGAAAAAAAAAAAAGAAAATGTGATAATATATAGGATAGATTACATAAAAAAATGCAGGCTTCAAAATGTTTTTAAAGCTTTTAAACAGAAAATTATAATGCTCTGAAGTCTAATCAATCTATAGTGATTGATTCAAGTAATTGAAAGTTCTTACAATCTAATGTCATAATGGGTGACAATTGTTTTAACAGGATTAAATAATATGCTTAGCTTTATACCAAAATATATCTTGCATTCATTAAAACTAACATTTTTGTTACATTAAGTAAAAACAAAGTATTTTTCACTGCTATAAAGTATTATAACCTGTGTGAGCATCTAAAGTAACCAAAATATATTAAACCTTGTTACTAATGAGAATTATATTATAATTCAAATCTAATAAAATAAAATAATTTATTTTTAATTATTAATGATCACAGGAGCTGACTCCCTAGCATACCTGTCAGTAGAAGGTCTTGTTAAAGCTGTTAGGTGGAAGATCAAGAAAGGTAAAAATGATATTGGTCATTGCACTGCTTGCCTCACTGGTGAGTATCCGGAACTTCCAGATTGGTGAAATTTGTGAAACAAATTTTTTATAATACCCATTAAGGAATGTTCTTAACTTTTGAGTTACCTTTTTATATTTTCTTAAAAACAAAAACAAAATATAGATTATAGTAACTGAAATTTTTGATCAGTATTAACACTATGTGTTAATTATGTGCTTGCAACAGCATATTCCTGGGCTAATATACATCTATGTGCAACTATGTATAATTATCTTTCATGTTATGTTTAAGTTTAGATAATTTTAGATCTGATTTATAAAGACACGATTGAATTTATTTAATTTTTGTATTTTCTTTAAAATATTTATCTTAGAATTTCTTTTTTATACCTAATATATAAAATAATTAAACATGTATTCAATATTTTTTTTATTTGTGGCCTCTCACTACTCAGAAATAGACAAATTTCGTGAAAAATAGATAGAAAAAGTTCCAGCCATTGTCAACGAGAGAGGACCTATACTTCATGACAATGCCCATATGTTAACTTTGAAAAAAGTATCTTTGAAGAAGGGATAAAAAACCTTGTAGGGAGTTAGGAGAAATGTATTGAAGCTAAGGGAAGTTATTTTGAATAAAAATAATATCGTTAGTTTGTTTTCCTTTCCTTTGCCTCATAACCTAGGAAATGGCATTTCATATTTTTCAATTCAATATTTTGGACTTTCCGTAAGAGCTGATCTATGCATAAGTTGAATATATTGATGGATTTTGATCTGTACTGAATTCTGTAATAATAATGTGTACCGCAGAACTATTGGGTGCTAATATTGACAGGTCAGGTCAGCTAATGTTTTGGGAATAGTCTGTACATCGAATGCCGAGTCTGCCCGAAGTAAGGTTAATCTTTGATATCGAAATCCAAAATCCAATCACTCCAACTTTTGTTATTATTTTTTATTATAATTTAATATAGTTTATCTATATTAACAATTTATGATGACATTTTTGGTGTTTCTTATAATTATTTTACTGAATTTTATAGATTGTAAATAGTTTATAAATGGTTTTAGAACTTATATAATTTATGATAAGGCATTTATTTATTCTAAAATGAGATCTTCATTTATGGATTCTAGTTGAGGGGAATATTTAATTTCAAGCCCTTTACCTATTTTAATAAATTATTAAAATTTAATGCTAAAAAATCAAGTGGAATAAAATGAAAGATAATTAAAATATATTTACAAATATTAAAAGAACTACAAAAAAAAAAAAAAAGATAACCCACTATAAATATAACCATGCTGAGTTATAAAAAACTAATAAATTTTATAACAACACCAATTAAATCATAACCCTCAAATTTCAATAAAATAGCTTATAGAATTATAAATAAAAAATGCAAGAAACAAATAAGGTATACAAAAAAGTAAACAATAACCACCTGAAATATGTTCAGGCTGATATCCCCGCCTATATCAATAATCTTTCAAAAGAAAGGTAAAAATTAAATATATAATAACAAAGAAAGTGATGAGCGATCGTTAATGGCTGCCTTAACGGACTCAGTATTCGATATACAGACTGCCCCAAACATTAAACAACCTGTCAAGAGGACACACCCACCAGTAGCTCTATGGTACAAGAATCAAAAATATTCAGGAATTAAAGTATTAACCTAAATGGTCTAACTTACATAAAAAAATTATATTAAATTAAATCATGTATCAAATAGTAAATTTGATTTCTAGAAATGTTGCAAACCAGAATTAAATAAAATATATTAAAGAATCTCACACACAACAGCCAATGAGGGCTTCAGGAGCACTGACGGCACTATAAATGTCAATAGAGGCTCCTAACAGAAATCTTCAAGACTAAGAAGAAATTTGTGAGTAGAAGAAATTGGAATAAGAATAAGAAGAAATTTATGAGTAGAATGAATTTACTTTGGAGATTTTAGACCTTACACAGAAATTTTACAAGGCACCAGAGCAGATGAAATAATGCATATGTCCAACGATGAAATCTATGGTGTAATATTAAAACAATATTGCTTGAAACCAATATAAGAGTTTAACTGAGAAGGGATACTGGCGGTTACGAATTTAACAGAACAACAAACCAGTCTTTGTGTCATTATTTTATATAACAGGACACAGTCAAAAGTTTAATAATTAAAAAAATATAATAGTGAGAGGGCTTATCTTGGCAGACTGGTAAAAGAAAAACAGAATTCCCAAAAATTCAACTAATATCCAATAACTTTCCAATTCAATTCAAAAGATTTAAATTTCCATAAATGTCTGTGTCGCTCATGTTCATCAATTAATCTCAAGGGAAGACTATAGCCAGGAAGCCGACATGTGACAAAATCCTTCAATGGGTGACAAAAGTGCATATGTGAGACCAAATTTGGGATTAAAACCTTTTTGTCTGGCAATTGTCTGTTACAGTGCTGGTATATACCAGCTCAGCTATAGTCTCTTCTTGAAGGACTTGTTGTAATGAACCTCTCCAAAAAATTTTAGCTTCATGTTAATAAATTGACTCCTTGCATGCTGGCTCCTGGGCTATTATGTCGTATAGGAAGAAATTTAAGATTAAGATATTTTCTTCATAGACATTTAACTAATATTTCCTGACGCAGCAAAACTCATGAATCTTGAAACTATTTGTTCCATTCTCAAGAAGAAAGCGGTTAAATAGAAAATTATTTAAATTGAGAAAACATTTTTTTAAAGGAATATAAAATTGTTCTTTAGTTATAATTAACATTAACTGGGATACCATTATGCATTTCATTTTATTTAATATATAATGTTGAAATAAATAATTTATTTTCAAAATGTGTACCTTGATTTAATTTTCCTCCTGTTATTATATGTGCACATTAATAAATGTAATAACATAAATATTTGTGTGCAAAGCCAGAATTAATAATCAATAAATTAGATAAACCTGGTTTATTTAATATCTAACTACCATAGTCTGAATTTTTTCTAAGAATATTAGTTAGTCTTGTTCAGAAACAGTTTATTATTTATACTTATTTTCGATTCAAAAATACTATACAATTATATATGAAAGCTACTATGATTTAAATTTGCTACCATAAATAAAATAAAAATACTGCCATTTATGGTTATAGATCAACACAAATCTAACATGATGACTGCCACAGTACTTTTCAGGATTCCAATGTAAAAGGTCAACCAACGAAGAGATTCAACCAGTTTAAAAAAACAAAACATCAGATTGCAAAAACTTCATTATTTCCTCATACCTCTGATCACAATATCCTCCTAACCAAACTAACAAACCTTTTCTTGTTCAAATTCGCTAAACGTTGGTCTAAGTCCTTCCTTTCCAATCAAACAAAATATGCACTTGTCCCAGATAATCTTGAGGTCTTACTCAGAAATCTTCTTAATCACTTCTTTGCTTTTGCCCATCTGAGATGATAGTGGGCTGTGTGGTAAAGCTTTAGGCCTTTTATGGACTGTTGTAGGAGTCATTTATTTTTTAATTTAAAAAAATTAAATTGAGAATAAATAAGATTTATTTATAACAACATTTTAGCATGAAATTTTTAAAATCTATTAAGTTTTTTAATCAATTTAACCAATTTGAGGAGGCAAAACAACTATTTATTCTAGCATATAAATAGTCAACCAACTACAAATTTAGTTTAAGTACCTAGCTTTAGTAACAACAAATTAAATGGTATGAAAGAATCAACAAATTTCGGAAACCAATGAATAAGTAGTACTAATTAATTTATAGCAGGTAATTTAAAACTTTAAGAATCTCTGATTAGTACAGCATTCAATCAGTTTAAAAAAAAAAGAAGACCAAAGACCAAAATCATGATAATACATAATACAACTACTGAAATGATCAATATAGCCAAAAGAATACGGTATAAATTGGTTATAAGAAAATTTCAGATATAAGGGCCAACCATTAAGAGGAAAGTCTAGTAAAAACTAACACCTTGTTTATATGAAACAATAACTATCAGGATTTTTCATTTTTTTTAATAATAGAAGTGAACGGTAGACCAGGAAAGCTCTGGAAAGAAAATCTCTATAAGAGAATCACCTACATTTTTATTTTCCCCTCCCAATCAGTCTTTCTAATTGAGCTAAGAAGCTTATATTTACTTGTTCGAGTGACAATCAAGTCTCGAAAATTCAATATGCCTTGATCAAGATCAAGTGTGATAAACATTATCGTGAAGAAAAAAGAACTCCTTGAGGCCTTTGAAAACAATCAATCGAACATGAAAAAATTAAGGTAGGTAATATCTCATTTTCATAACTTCACTTCTTATTTTCACGGGTTTAGCTAATTTTCCTCATCTTTTTATAGAAAATATGACAAAGATAATGCTGACTCATCACTGCTCAAGTAGTTTTCAATGCTTTCAACATCAAAAACTCCACTAGTCGGAGCATTACTAAAAATGAAAGCTGATGAACTTGCTGTCAAAATTGGGCCACAACGATTACCATTGCAGCAACGGGTGGCTCGACCGTTTCATGGTCTGCCACAATATTTTGTCCTGGAAAAAGACCAGTAAAACTCACTGAAGTAGTTTCGGTGAATGAGAATTTTTGCAGCGATTGCGTTACAAACATTTGGCCAGATATCTGAAGGGAGTTTGAAGACTGGCAAATCAACACAGACAAGATAGGATTTTTTTTTTAAGCTCTATCCAGATTCAACGCTTGCTGTCTGTTGAGAAAAGTGCATAAGTGGAAAAAAATCAAAAGACTGCCTGATTGTATCGATTAGTGCCAACCTGCAAAATGGCCTGGTTATAAGAAAGTTCAAAAATATACTAGTAAAATACAAAGCTAACAAAAACACCTGGATGATTGCCAAGATATTCATGACACATCTCAGACAACAGTACGGTTCGCCCCAAGATTAATTTGACGAATATCTGGGTCATGCATCTGCCACTGAACTTGGTCCATCACGATTACAGGTGGTGGATCAAGGAGTGAGATAGTCAATCAAGTCCTACTTCAGAAAGAAAATGATGCAGCAAATTGTTCAGTCAATTGACAAAAGAGAAATAGAAAAAATTCAATGTTCTGGATGCCATTCTATGATGAATTGATGCGTGTGTCTGAAGATACAGTAAAACATTTGTTCTGACATGCAGCGCTTGCATCGAATACTGACTGCCGAATACCGTTGTTTTAGAAGACAGTTGTAAATACAGAGAAGAAGAAAGCCTGAGGGAGTACATACTAGTATCAACAAACAACAAAGACAATGGGATGAGGATGAAGTTGAGAAAAATGAACCTATAGTACAATCAGTTAGCCCTGGGATGCCGCAATCACCTTCGAAACTGAAGAATTATTATTTGACCAACAGTCTTACAGAAGAATTTTTCTAAAAGATTCATGAACTGGAACATACTTCCCTCCAAATACAGAAAAGAATAAAGTGCAGTCTAAAATTACATGCTTTTAAAAATAAATAAAGATCGGTCGTTTTTTGAAAAGATGTAAGCACCATTTAGCATACTTTACAGAAAATACATGCAACGTTTTTTCCACAAATAACAATATATTTAAAAAAAAATTTATTCTTTATCATTTACAGTAGGAGTTTATTAAGGTCGCAAAACCTTTATAATTACAATATATTTATAAGGTTTCTAGCACTTGTCAAGGCCAGAGTTACAACTGAGAGTTGTCAGTAGTTGGTGCTTACGTCATCAATAGTCAATTTTAAGACCATTTCCAATTTTTTTTCTTGATATACCATGAGCGGGAATCAATAGAGATGGTGTTTATGTACCATAATAAATTGAAACCTAAATTTCGAATTTTTGGTGTTTAAACCTTTTTCAAAAAACGATGTATATATTTGAATTTGAAATGTTTAATATAACAAATACAATTGCTTCTAAAAGTTATTTAGATTTTATAGTATTCAAACCCCAATTATGTTCTACATATGTATTTACTAATTCAACATCAGTGGGGAGGGAAGAGAGCTCTACTCCGGATATTAGAAACAAATTCTCTCTGTCCCTCATGTTTCTTACAAACGAGTTATACTTTATTTGTAAAGCAAACTGATTTAGATTATTTAGCTCCATAAAACATTAAAAAAATTATCAACTTACTATCAGTTCAACAATGAGTATTTAGCAGTGCTTCAATCGCAGTGGTGATCTCTCAGTCTCCAAAAAAATAGAGTAAGGCCAGAATCACACACCTCTACTAGTAACTGCCCTCAAGGCCTTTTATGGACTGTAGCGGGAGTAATTTATTTTTTATTTAAAAAAATTAAATTTAGAATAAATAAGTTTTATTTATAACAATATTTTAGCAGAAAAGTTTTAAAAAAGATATTTACAAATGTTTAAGTTCCACTTTTAAACATTTTCTCAATGTCAGTTGGAGTTTTAACAGCATTAGAAATCACTTCTGCACCCGAATTCTTAATTAATACATCATCTTCAATTCTTATTCCCATGTTATGGAACTCAGGTCTAATCAGTTTGCAACCAGATTTCACATAAATACCTAGAACAAACTTACTTTTTGAATGAAAATTCAGGTAATTTTTAATTAATGCATATATTAAGAGTATCAAATATTATTATTTAGTATCTTTTATAACAGTCATCAAAATGGATAGTGTAGTATTCACAGCTAAGAAAACTGCTGCTGCATTTAGCAAGGCTAAAAACCCACTTGCGTTCATGAATGTCTTTAGAACATATACATAATTAGGGATAGGATTTTCATGTTTTACATATTTTTTACCAACTGAAATTTCTCTGCAAAAATCTAAAAATGCAAATAATTTTTGCTAATTTAACTAGAGTATCTGAGTATCCAATGATATATGCCTCAAGTTTTTTGTTGTTTTTCTTTAGTTTAATTTTTTGTTCCCTAATTTTACCAATTTTGTTCCTTGCTTCTAATATATTTTTCAAATCTATTTTACATGTTGGTAGGTACATTTATAATATATTTTTAAATAAATATTTTTTTATATATTTCACATACATTTTAAATATTTCTTAAACCATATATTTATGTGCATATTTTGAATTTTTTACCACATAAAAATCCTAACCTTATACATAAGCGATCGAGAGTCTAGCAGAAGAATTTTTTTTATTAAAAAAGGACTAAAACGCTAATTAGCTACACTGAAAACTTCAAATCTATCTTTTTGATATTAATGTATGAAAGATGGCAAAAAGAATAACCACCGTAAATGGTTGAAACAATATATCGAAGCACATCAAGTTCTAGATAATACTGTTTTTGGAACAACTCTTCACAATGTGGCACTGACGGATAGCAAATAATAATGTCTACCAAAGAAGCCCAGCTTGGGTTAAAAGCATGCCACAGGCTGATAGTCAATATTGATCCATAATCTTTCCCAACATGAGGGGCTGTAATAACTATTTAATTTAAATTAAATAATGCTAATTAAGGCATGAGCAATATAACAGCCTCAAGATGTGGGTACAAAAACTGAAGTAAAAAAATGTCTTGATTATTAGATATCTTTATTTTGTACTGTTACTTTACTTTGTAATTGTAACTTTTAAAAATAAAAATAGTTAAAACATAAATTAACAGCAGACAAAAGGCCAAATAGCTGGATCATTAGCATATGGATAGGTTAACTTGCTAAGCTTCTGTGAACCCCTTTACCCATTTGCCATTTGATTTGGCTTGGAATTGGCCATAGTTTGGCAAAGGTGTAAACGCACCTTTAGAAGTCTAAAACCCGTGTAGTTTTATTATAATTTTTTCAGTAAACAGAGTTAAGTCGATAATAATTCACTATTATTTCCTTTCATTCAAGTCTGTGTTTTTTTTTTTTTTTAATTTATGTCAAATTAGTTTTTAGTAGTTATACACACACACACACATATATATATATATATATATATATATATATATATATATATATATATATATATATATATATATATATATATATATATTCTTTGTAGGATAGAAAAATATAATGTACATGACATTTTGTTTATATCACATAAAGTAATTTTTTTTTGTGTCGCATTATTGTTTCCTTTGATCACGAACCCCCAAATCAGGTAAAAATGTGACCACCATAATGGTAAAAGATTATTTATCAGTTATGGGCTTATTGATTTATTGCATTGAAAAGCATAATGCAAACGATTCCATAGCTGAATGGAACAATTTCAACATAACAAATTTCCTTTTAATTAACAAAATTTTATATTATTATAATTACATTTCTTTGAACTTAACTACATAAGTTAAATGCAAATAAAGTTTTACCCTATTGAGTTGATTACCCTGTTGCGATCAAAAATCACATTTTGAAAAAAAAATTTAAATTATTTTTTCAGTGTTTTAGAAAGTAATTGAAATATAAAAATGCCATTTTTTATTTAAAAAATTCGCTGGTGGCTATGGGAGATAGATTCATGAAATAGACTCTGGCACTGAAGAGGTTAAAAGATATCTGAAGAATCTGAGAAATATAAAGATTATCGCTTCCATTTCACTTAGGTCTATAAATAAAGACTTTTCTGATCGGAGTGATGATACAAGAAAATATCTGAAAAATATCTCCTAATGTTACTCCACTTTACAATACCTCATATAATTTAATATAGATTGAAATACTTTTATTATTTGTTTGTATATATTTGTAAGACAAACCTTTTGACTGTATACTTTTCTTAGACAACTCTTACAGAGGACCCTGGAAGCCAGGTACTGAGGACTTGGCCCCCACTCTACCCCTCTCTGATGGCTGGCATGGAGCGATTTTGTTAAATTAATCATTCAGAATTGTATCCAGATCCTCTTCGACGTCATGGATCCAATGTCTTTGTGGCCGCCCAACTCTTCTTTTGCCAATTATAGAGTCATGCAGGAACTTGCTGAGCATTCTACTATCAGACATTCTCATACTAGCCATTCTGTTGGACAAGACTTGATAAATTGGATCACATGGATATCCTTTACATTCAGACTTACAGTTCCGCATTAATCCAGACCCTCCTACATTTCCAATATCATCAAAAACAAGCCCATAAATTTTTCTCAAAACTTTCCGTTTAAATATTTTGAGCTGGTTTGTCATTGCAACAGTGAGAGTCCAAGTTTCCACACCGTAAGTAAGGACTGGCCTAATTAACATTTTGTACAGTCTTGTCCTGGGTGCATCTTGACAAAAACGTGCTTTTAAATAATTTAATATTTGAAAAATACGCTCTGTTGGCTGCCATGATTCGTCTATTAACTTCATTTATTAGCTTGTTCTCATTATCCAGCTTTGAGCCTCCAACTCGTTCAAAAGAATATCAATCCAATCAGAACATATAAACATTATTGCCTCAATCATCAGTGCATTAAACAAAGCATGAAATCTCATCAATTAAAAAATAACTTACTTTAGCCATATAATATAAAGTTAACAGTTTATTAAATTTCTTATACTCAATGAAATTGTTCCAAGCAATGACTTATTTTATCAAGGATCTATCAAGTAAAATAGAAAAGTTATTTTTGTTGCTTTTATTGCGACAGTCATCTTTCTGGCCAAAAATATTCAGCCCATCTTCATATCCTCATGATTAGGACTAGAATTATTTTTACAAAACTTAGTATACATACTTCTTATTGGCCTACTAAAAAACTTGGCACCATTGGCCACTTGGGGAGCAGCACAGAGTAACCAGGAAGCAATTTATAAACTATGTTGAAACTAACTTTTAATTACATAATTTCCAAAATTAGATTGTTGGCATTAATAACAGAAATATTTTATGAGTACAAAAGAAATAATGTTCAAGTTACCTGGTTCTATAGTTATTAACATTCCTTCCTTTAAGGGAATATCGCGATGTATAATGGCAGTATCATGAACATCCATGCCAAGGTAATGCCCTACATGATGAGGGCATAATTGGAATCCCACCTAAGATAATTTCAAAGTCATTAATAAAACAATAAACATAAAATAATAAAATCAAGTCTACGATAAATCTTAATTAAAATAGCATAAGCTTTTTAGGGTTGCTAAGGGATTAGCAGCCTTATCGATTATATCACAATACAACCAAAGTGTGTAACACAAATTTCTCCCTCATAAGCAAAGCCCATTGAAACCGAAATCTGTAAGGTAAGACTAGATATTATCCTCCCAACTATAGCTCATCTATTAAGTTTTATTTTATTATTAAAATTGAGGGCTGATAAGGGGAGTGCACGATATTTCCATCGCCGATTTTGATCAAAATTTTCAAAAAATCCATGAGGCTTGTTTAGTTAATAATTTAAACATGTTTTTAAATTTATCAAAATTTACCAAAAATCAATTATTTTTTAATGTTTACATTTTTTCCTTTCATGCACTTTAAAAAACAAACATTTAGCTGATAAAATCATTCTTCAATGTCAATATCATTCTTCAAACACAAGATGAAAAATAAAGCATTTTCAACATGTTTTATTTGTATATCAGTTCCAAAGGCCCATTGGACAAAATGGGAGGAAATAGGTCGATTTGTTTTCAATGCAGAATAGCCCAAAAATTTTTGATCAAAATCAGCGATGGACACATCGTGCACTCCCCTACCCCTAGTCAGTAACAAATTGTCATTTTGACCAATATGGATCATTTGGAACTAATCTCCTGACCACATAGATATTACTAAACATTTTAAGGATCATTATTAAATTGAATTAATTACAGGGTTGACATTATACACCAATTTCAATCATCGCAATGCAACAATGTCAATTCTAAGTAGGTTCAGACTCGATTTCACATTATATAGCTCTCTAAATTCTTTAGTTTATTAGTTTCCAAATAATATACCTCATATACTCATTTTAAAACATAGGTGTTCGTTCTTTCCTATATAGAAGCTATGGGAACTACCATTTTTCAAATTCTTAAGGACCAATATTAAGTATAATAACTTCTTTCTCATAGTGAATTATGTTTGGCTGTTAGCTATTGACTAAAGAAGTGAAATATACTCTTGAACTGGTTCTAAGAGTTCTCTTTGAAGATTCACTGAGAGCGCGATTGGTGACTCCAAGGGAAAAAAGAATGTATAGGGTTTTATCAATTGAAGGTAAGATGAAATGAAAAATTCAATACAACAATGTAATTTATTCTGGAAAATTAATTATTTATTGTCCTTTAAAGTAATAGTGAATTCAAATTCTTTCTTATAGCTTTAAGGTAATACATAGGCTCTGTGATGATGGTATTCAATGTGATACACATTTTAAAGGAAAATACATGCAAACAAAATCATAAGAAGCTTAATAAAGTTATAAGGAAGAATTTTAATTCACCATTACCTTAAAGGACATTAGACAAATTCTAACATAAAAGAAAAACAAAGAAGAAAATCAATAAGCGACTTAAGAAAACGTAAGCTTTCATTTATCAATAAACTGGCAGTTAAGTATTTCCTTAAGTGAATTCATTCTATAATAAATATATATATATATATATATATATATATATATATATATATATATATATATATATATTCATGCAATAATGAACACTTACTTCACTAGGTTTTAAATCTGCAGCAGTATTATTTAGAACATGAGCTTCCTTCAATCTTCTTCCTAATAAATCACACATATCCCTGAACAGTTCATCTAAGGTTACTTGTTGTTTTAGACACTTGTCAATTAACTCTAATTGAATGTTCAAAACTACATCATACAGAGTTCTTTGAGGATCTGTAAATTTTCCATTTGCTGGCCATGTCCTAGTGATATCACTACAGTATCCATGAAGTTCACACCCTGTACCGTAATCAGAAAATATTAACAAGAAACAGATATTCAAAAAAATTAGAAGAGAAATTGATTCAAATTCAAATTTTTTTATACAAAAATTGTAACACCAATAAAGAGAAATAGCATATATGTAGTAAGGTCCATAAGTTTCCGGTCTGAGGAAAAAGGAAAGGTGAAAGAAAAAAACTGGTGATATTTTTTTTCAATAGAATATATTATCCTCCAAGTCCTACACACTTAATACAACACTTAGCCAACATTTCTATACCATAAAAAAAAAAATGTCTTCTTTGTTAGAAAAATGTTCTTCCACCACTGCTTGGACCTCTTCTTCAGTGTTAAATCTCCTTCCACGAATGTCAGATTTTAACTTTGAGAAAAGGCAGAAGTCGCTAGGAGTCAAGGGCTGTAGGGTGGATGGGAGGTTTCTTGGAATCCGTAGAGCTTTACCGCGGCCTTGGAAATCAATGCTATGTGGACAGGAGCATTGCTGTGAAGAATCCGAACACATCTGCTCAACTTCTCCTATCTTTTCTTTTTGATGGCGTCACGTAAGCGATAAAGTAGGGCTACATAATACTCAGCATCTGTGTGGTGTTCCTTTCCTTAAAATCAATCAGCAGTATTTCTCTACAATCCCAAAAAATGTAGGCCTTTATTACCTTTTTTGTCGACTGCACGACATAATTGCACGGTATTCGATCTTGAACAGCGGGTGATGGGTGTGGATAGTGCAGGCATAGAAAGGCACGTCGGCCTAGTCTCAGCTTGCTTGAAGTAGGGGAACGAGGGCAAGTCGGAAACTTATGGATCTTACTATGTATCTTTTAAATAAAATGCTACTTACCAGAATCCATTAATATCATTTCTCCTTCTTTGATCTGTTGAATATTATCAATATAATGAATTGTATTCGCATTGCTACCAGTAGCAACAACAGGTGGATAAGCCAAATGCTCAGCACCATTCAGACGACAGAAATAGTCAACAGTAGCAAACAAGTGATGTTCTGTTAAGCCTGGTTTCGTAACAGCCATAGCACTTTCAATACCTCTAGAAGCTATTTCTGCCGATTCTTTTAAGACAATTTGTTCAGCATCTGACTTAATTAATCTCAATTCATGTATTTTAGATTTTACTGAAACCAATGCCTGTAATTAAACACTAATGTATTTCTATAATTAAAATACAAAGTAATGAAGGCTTATCTCCAGTACAATGGCTAAGCCAACCAACCAAATACTTAAAAAGTAGAAATATTTTAGATTCCCGTAACTACCTCAAATTTTGTATCTGCTACAAATTTTGCAACTGTTTCTTGAACAAAGGAATTAACAGGTGTCGAATAATCATACCACAATATAAATTTATCAAGTGCCTTTTTAAGTACATGAAGTTCTGCAAGGAGATTAGAATTAGATTTTGCCCCATCCACCCCAAAAAATTGGGGTGCATTATCCACACCTAAAAAACAATAAAAATAAATAAACCAAATTAATTTAGGAAACATTTAAGGTTGAGATAATAAGCTACCTGTCCTCGGCCCTTCCCAAAGTTCTGAATGTACATTTTTTGGTCGAACAAATAAGGTAGACTCACATGATTTACCAGGAGATATTAGCATCAATAACACACTATCTGGTTCCAGACACCCAGTAAGATATCTAAAATCTGAGTTTTGCCTGAAAATATAAGGTATCTTTTCGGTCATGTACTGGGTACATGAAGAAGGAATAAGAACCACATGATTACTGTTTTGATTTACACATAAAATTTTCTGGGCAAGACTATCCCTCCTATCTTTGAATTCTTTCAATTTGAACCCTGGAACAAGCTTCAAACAATTGACAATTACTATTTGATTAATAACAATGAAGTGATCAAATAACAACTCAAAAAAACTTACTTCTCCAGGTTTCAACAAATGTGGGTGGGATTCAGGTGTTGGCTGACCAAAAGTAATTTTTTCCTGGGATATGCTTTCAAGTGATGCAATGTGGGTAAACTGACGCCCAATTTCTACATTTACTGAGGAATGGGGTGTTAAACAGGTACTATTAAAGGATAAAGTTGCTAAAAAATAAATAATAAAGTATATAAGATTTTTGATTTATTTTACAATACAATGCACATAGACAGAAATAAGTATCACCATTCCGTAAAAACAATCTAATCAATTTTGTGCGTAACTTCATTCTAGAGACTAAGTGAACTTAAAAAGCAGTAACCTCTTGAAAATATAACCTTCTTTGCCTCAACATGTGATTGTTTATTTTCCGTTGGGTTTCTTCAGGTCCAAAGTATAGGACTATTCAATAAACTTTCAACTGATTCCCGCCAGTCTTTACCTGTAGAGTGAAGTTGCTCGTCGAAGCAGACGTATTTTTATCAATCCGAGTTAGGATTCATTAAGTTTTTTACTTTCGATCTTTATTCAGTTTTTACTACATAAATTGCGATGTGTGAAATCACAATTTCATCGTCCCCAAGTTGGTATTTTAGTAATATTCTTGCTTGTAATGACGAAGGAACTGCTTTAGCTTATGGTGCGAAACATGAGGTCGTAATTCTTCGTCAAATTTCTAGCAATTTAAAGCCATGCGATGCCCAACCAATATTTATTCCTATGGCTCACAAAGACAAAGTCTCAGCATTGGCTTTTTCACCTTCAAATAGCGAAAATTTCAAAGACCATTTAGCTTCTTGTAGTGAAGATGGAACAGTACATGTATGGAACTGGCCTTCCCAGTTCCTGATACTTGCACATTCTGGACATCCTGTAAGATTTTTTTTGTTAACAGATAGTTAATCATTTTATTTTACAATATCATTACATTATTGCGTTTGTTTAGGATGGCCAGAAGTTGGTAGGTGTTGACTGGTCCAGAGCAGATCCAAACTTGATTGTATCTGTAAGTGAATTTTGTTCGACTGTATGTTGGGATTTACCAAGTAATACTATTCGAAGATTGAGCATCAACACTAAAATTTCTCCAATTTGCATGTCTTGTTGCCCACATAACAAAGACATAATTGCAGTTGGTGCCAAAGCAGGCCTAATTGTTATTTATAACATTAAAGGTGATTTATTATATTAAATCATAATTATTTGATTCATCAAATTTTATAAATTTATTAGTAGTTACAAGTAAATGTTCCAAAATTTATGTTTCTTTTTGGAGTTATAATGACTAAATATTTTATATTTATTTGTTTTTATTGTTTTGTTTCTTAATGATCGAGCTCAGTTCATAATAAGGTTAATCTATAAGTTCTTAGCGCTTAAACTTCAAATAATTTTATGATTGAATTACCTAGGTTTAGAATGATAACAGATTTATATTATGCTATTGATTATTCAATAATTAGCTTTCTACCATCAATAAAACATCTTAATTTTCAATTTTGAACTTATTTAACTTTTTTGAAAATATGCAGTATATTTTAATCCAACCTGAAGATTTAATGTCTTTCTGAGGGTTTTATGTTAGCTAAATTTATGCTGTTCTTTCTTATAACAGTTAACCAATCTTTACCAAATTTAAAGTACATCATCTTCATGGTCCTTCCATCGCCAGCTTCATTTATTATTATTATTATTATATTTATTATTATTACCTTGAGGTTTAGCAATAATAAAATACCGATTTTCCACTAAAAAGTTATTATAATAGTGATCAATAAATTGTTAAGATAAAAATTGTCCACCTTACGTACGTGTCATAGCCATGACAACTTCATATTCGTGTCAGCTAGTTGACTATCTAAACTTTATAATACCTAACTTTGAAATTATTGGATAAAAACTTTATTTTTAAAAATAAAAATGGGAGAGTAAGAAAAAAAAATGTGAAAACGTGAAACTTTATTGTGATAAAAACAAATTTATTATCTTTGTAACCCTGTTTCATGAATATATCTGCCAGAAATGAGATTGAATAACATTTTATAGGTTTTTAGTTTAAAGATTATGTTATATTTCAGGCGATTAATTAATTTGCTATTGGCTAAAGTGAAACCGTCAGTGGGTACAATACTGGCCTTAGCATCTTCAGCGGGAGTGCTTCTAAATGGAGAAAGAACTGCTCATAAGTATTAAATCGTTCTTAAATGTATTCTGTGATGGAGAGTTCGTTTGCCCGATCCGTGAAAACGGTCGATATGACTTAATAATTCAGGAAATATTACTTATAGTTTAGGATGAATGTACAATAAGCTAATTGGCGGCAAAACCTTTGATTTTTTAGTAGATTCTATCTGTAATTCCAAAAGGTACGAGAGCTGATAAATAAAAGCATGCTTAAAGTCTTCATGTATTTGGAGTAGTATTGACCAACTTAATCTGTGTAAAACATGAAAGCTGATATTATGAAAGGAGTCCCTAAATTTCAATTCAGTTACTTAAAGTTGTTGACGAAACAGTTGACAATAAAAATGGGTACATGACTGAGTGAAAAAATAGTTAGGATAGTGACTTCTATAAATGATTTGATTTCAGAAATTTAGCCTTATAATTTTAGATTTATTGAATAAATTTTGGGATGTAAACACCACTTCTATCGATTCCCGCTCATGATATATCAAGAAAAAAAATTGGAAATGATGTAAAAATGGAACAATGGACTGGATGGATCGTCAGTTTTTGCTTATTACCTTCAATGAAACAAGCTAGAATGAGCTATACTTTAGACAAATTGATGACTCCTAGGCTTTTTTAAACTCAGTTATATATTACCATTTTGAATTCATTTGACATGATTCTGAAAATTAGTTATGGATGTTAAAGTTCCTTCAATTTAAAAATAGTTTTGATTTTTTAATTTAAAGTAGTACTTTTTATTTAGACCCTAAATTGAATCGGTTATTTCAGAAACTACACATTTTTACCGGTTTTGAGTTGAGAGTTGAATGATCATTTTGTCTGAATATCTCATGATATTTATATTGCTAAAATCTGGCATAAAGAACCTACAGATTGATTGTTGACAACATACAATTTGTGTTGATTTTAATCTTTTAGAATTCTAGTGATAAATATTTTTTTGTGTGAAATAATGAATCATGAAAATTTCACTTGTGTCGTCTCTGAAATAACCAATTCAAATCTTAAAACTTACTTGCATAAATGTAATACTTCTTTAAAGTTAAATATTAACTCAAATTTGGATTTTTAGGCGATGGTTTTATTACATTTCGATTAAGAGCTCATGAAACTGATGTTGTTTCTTTAGCTTGGTGTCCAGTCCCTAATAATATTTTTCAAAAGGATGACAGGTGAGAAGAAATCATTTGTTAGTTTGATGAAATATATTAGATAAATAATAAAAGAAAAAGTAGTTTCATACTACTAGTATAGTTGAATCCAAATGTTATTATTAGTTACAGAATTTGAATCAATAGAAAATTAATTATAGCTTAATAGAAAATTAAACAAATTTCATAACCAAGAAACAACATTAATTGTATTTCTACATAGGTAGACATTTGTATACTGTTTTCTCATGAAGCTAAATAAGAAACTGTAATTCTTAAATAGTTAAGACAACTTTAGTGAAGAAAATTTTTTAATTTTATTATTAAGAAAATATGAAATATTTTTGGATGGTAAATGCGAGAATCTAATAATCTCTTGATTAATGTTAAGGTATTTGAATTGCATACGCTCTGTTTTATTTTCTACTTTCCACTTGCAAAATTAATTAGTAATGTATTGAAATATCATCAGTTTGATTTTGTGTTTATGAATCCAGAAGTATACGTGCATTTCCTTTTTTTTTAATGTAGCGTTTGATTATTATATTCTAAAGGTAATTCATCTGACAATCGTAAATATTCACTGCATTGTTACCTAATACAGCTTTATAATGTGTTTTATGCTCATGATTAACTGTTCTATTCCTTGAACTATATTATTGTTTGATAGTTAGTAATTCTTCTGGTATACAAGCTACAAGCTGCATGTTTATTCAATGAAAAAAATGTTTTTTCCTTATTTGAATATCAGCTTTAGATTACTTTGAAGTTTGTTTACTTGTATGTTCTTTATTCGTTAATTGATTTCATTAGTTTCCAAATCACATATTTATATGAATGTATTTATTATTCTATTGATATTCTTATTTTTCTCTATGCTTGAAGACTTACTTTATTGTTTTAGTGAGAATAGTTACCTTTTGGCATCTGGTGCAAAGGATCGTAACATTTATTTTTGGCGAGCTGGAACTGATGGTAGATATGAAACATTTATACAATTGCCACCTACACCTCTTGCCACAACAGGATATAGGTAATTTGCATCACAATTAACTTCTATGAATTAATTTCAACACAATTTTTTTTAAATATTAGTATGTAACTAAAATGTATTCCTTAGATCCAAAAATGGTGTTGGAGGACAGGGTAGCCATTGGATTTGTGTCAGGTGGCCTGATGCTAACACACTTGTCTCAAGTTCATTGTTTGGAGAACTTATTTCTTTTGATTTACAGCAGATTTCTAATTCACCAGTTTCTGATAAGTAATTATTGATTAAAATCCTTCTAACATACAATCATAATAAGTCCTCTTAAATGAACAATTAATTATTAATTCCTAAGCATCTTTGTTTACCTTAAATGATAATGATGCATACAAAATCTTACATTTCTCGTACTCTATGAAATGTACATGTAATTCTGTTTTTGAATTAAATCTTTCAAACAATGTAAAAATTTATACTGAATAGTATGGGCAACATCCTTAAGAAGTTCCTTAAGAGATAACTATAGCTAAAACTTTTTCTTATAAGACTTCATTTATCCTAGCAAGGATGTGATCAAAATAAAATAAATTTTTAGAATAGATCTAGTATCAGATTTTGACTTAAGTTTCGTTATCAAAATGGACCAAAGATTTTCTAATTTTATCATTTTCTATTTATCTTCTGTTATTTGATGATGTAATTTTGTAATTTGTTACAGAAATATCCCAAAAGACAAAAAAGGAAAAATTAAAGCTGTAAGATTAATCCATGGCAATCATACCAAAGGTCTTTTCAGCATTGCAATTCCATATGGTCTGAAGTATGTGAATATATATATTTATAACAATAGTAAAATCCAAAAGTAATACGAAAAAACAGTTTTAAAGTTTATATTCTTTTTAAGGAAAGAAGGTGATGACCGCATGGTATGGACATACGCTTTAGATAAGCGCCTGATTGCTAGTAAATTGGACTCGTCAAAAGTATTGTGCAGCATGGCAACCATTGGTGGTATTGTTTACTGTATGGCTGTTTGTCCTCTTGATCCTAACAGGTAAGAATGTTAATATTATAAAAAAAATGCTGTGTGAATGGGTGTTTTTTTCTTTCTAATTTTTTTTATTTAAAAACTTAAAACACTATTATTCATCATCATTATCCCTGCAAATCATAATAATTTCTATTTAAAGATCTATTAGTAGAAATTAAGAAAACATTGTGAAACCTGAAAAAAAAAAAAAAAATACCAGCATTTATGATTAGTTAAGTTTATATTGATATATTGGGAGTAAAAATTAGTTCGGTCTGTTTTTTTGTAGTCAAAAATGCTTTCATTTCAGAACAAAATGAATGAACAGATTAATCAAAGTATTCTCCATCGCTGGCTACTACTTTTTTCAACTCTCAGGCCATTTTCAAATTCCACGTCCATCGAGTTGAATCCAAAAATGTCTCGTCTTTTGAGGCGATCCAAGTTAGGAGCCAATTTTCGATATCTGCAAAAGAAGTGGACCGGCTGGTGATCTACCAAATCATGCTGCATCCGTCGGAACAACCAGTAATCAGAAGGAGCAATGTCCAGAGAATGCGGCGGGTGTGGTAAAATATCCCACTTGAGCGTTTCCAAATATTTTTTTGTGACATGAGGCCCAGCATTATCATGCGGAAAAATAACTTTGTCATGTCTTTGCTCATAATGCACCACTCAAACGAATCAATTGTAGCCCCTACCGATCATTCGTAGGAGCCTCTTGTATTTGATTCGGATCTTCGAGTAATGCCTTCAATTCTTTGTCTTTGAATTTTTTTGGCTGATCAGAGCGAGACTTGTCTTCAACGCTGAAATCACCATGAAAAGTCTAAACCATTTCCTACATGGTTTATCAGTTGGAGCATTGTCACCATAAACTTCCACAAGCATTCGATGCGCTTTAGCTCCACTTCTAATTAAAGCAGAAAACTAAAACCTCCCGCAAATGTTGCTTAGTTATCACAAAATAAACACAATAAAAAACAAGATTTTTGTATGAAACTCAAAGCTATATAAACTGAATATTATTGGCAGATGTCTAACCTCTCTGAGGCCGCCGAAATCAGCTGTCACTATGAAACATTCATAGCAGCCAATGCCATATTTTGAAAATGGACTGAACTAATTTGTACTCCCAATAGTTTAATTTAATCATTGTTATCCTTTTAATTATACTAATTTAATAGTAAAAAATTAATGCTATTTTTCTTTTAATGTATATTTCAGGATTGCCATTGGTACTGGTGATAATAGAATTTTAGTTTGGAATATGAGTAATGATTCATGCGATAATATTACCTGCCTATGGAATAAAATAAACAACAAAGTTATGGCTGTAAGTATAATGCCTTTTTTGAATTATTATAAAATAATAATGAGACAACTAACTAGTCTTTGTTGATCAAGCGTTAGCGAGGTCCTGCTTCAACTTGAACGTTTGACATTTTGTTTGTCTGTCTGTTTGTTATGCAATTACGAACAAACGCGTCGTTTGATTTTCTTTAAAATTTAGCATAAATATTCTTTAATCAATATATATTTAACTTGATGTATATATATATATATATATATATATATATATATGTATATATATATATATATATATATATATATATATATATATATATATATATATATTGGTAGAATGTTTTTGTTAATACATAAAATTCCCCAAAATTTAATTTTAAGTAAGTTTGTATTCTAAATAAAATATATGAATAAAAAATTCACTGTTTTCTATTACATTATTTTTCTTCCATTTTAGGTAGCTTGGCATCCCACATTAGAATCAGTATTAGCTTTTGGAACTGGAGAAGGAAGGGTTGGCTTGCTTGATGTGGACAATGTAACAAAGCCTACAACTTTGCTTAGGCTGTATCATAGGAAAAGTGTTTATTCTCTTATTTGGGGTCCACCAATCATTGACGGTATATACAATTATTTTTACCATACTCCTTAAGATTCATACTTTTTTATAGAGCTTGCTTCGTCTATTAAGAAAGCCTACATTTGATCAAAGAATAGTTATTGGAGCCCCTTGACCTTTCTGATAATCTCATTCCAATTTGAAAAAATATGTAAAGAAA
Organism: Rhaphigaster nebulosa; assembly: GCA_948150685.1. NCBI lineage: Eukaryota > Metazoa > Arthropoda > Insecta > Hemiptera > Pentatomidae > Rhaphigaster > Rhaphigaster nebulosa. The sequence goes on along the minus strand of OX411310.1, from coordinate 100,745,281 downwards.
TTAAAATATCATATTGATTTTATTGAGAAGGTTTATGTTTTTGTAAATTCATTGGTTTGACAGCTAAATAAATTGATTTTTTTTTTTTTTTTTTTATGGAATAAATCTCAGTCATTTTCTTTCATGATGATTCTTAATGTTTTTTTTTTTAATTCATTATGTTTTAGATTAGATTAGGTAAAATATGTTTGGATTTTAGCTATTTAATATGTTCAATTTTATGTCTTTAATATATTCCTTCCCTACTACCAAAGGTTGGGAAGCTTTTCATTCATGCAGGAAGTGAAGAAGTTTTATGCACTCATAATCGAAAGTTTCCACTCGCCTTTTAAATTTTAGATACTAAGGAACAAATTTGTTTTTTCATAGTCAAATCCATGTGACGGGCATAACACCTGCTACCGTTAATCCGAGTTTTATGAAATTTTCAGTGATTGTGCACATTGGTACCTAGATGGTCCCATATAAATTTTATCGAATTTCATCCTCTACTTTAGCTTGTGCATGCATAAACGCATTTTCTTTGATGCACCTATATTTCGAAAGCAGCTTGTCCGATTTGGCCCAAAGTTAGAAGAAAGTTGAGGAATAGCGTAAAAATAAGCCAGTATCAATTTCATGAAATTCTATCTCCTACTTTTGCTTAGGCATGTGCAAACTTATTTTCCTTGGCACACCTATAGTTCAAAAACGGCTTGTCCAATATGGCCCAAAGTTACAATCAATTTAATCAAAATCCATATGTTGCGTCTATATATATATACTGTAATTATCTGAAACATGTCATAATGAACAATTAAAACATTAAATGTTTCCCCTTACACATCATATACCCAATAGAAGTGGTGAGGAAGCTATATTGGCAGACTTTTTTTTTTTAGACTGGATTATAAAATTTAAAAAAAAAAAAAATGGATTTACTTGGTATTTTCATTCAGTTTGCTCTTTATTATCATGCCGTTTTTGGGTAACCTAAAACAGTATAGGCATTTCTTACTTCAGAAACATTAAATTTTATTTAATTTATTCTTCCATTAACTGAATATATATTTTTATTGTATTTTCAGAAATATTCGTTAAAGGTAAAAAAGCTCTTTCCTTATTTTCGGTTGGAGATGGTGACATTTTACAATATAATCCAGACACACCAGACAAAGGTAAGCAGTTATTTATTCCTGTAATATTTGTTAATTATTGTGGAATTTTATTCTATTGTATGTTCTCAAACTTCTTGGTCATTCATTTGTTTGTGCAATTCAGATCTTTTGCTTAAGTTACTATTAATCTACTGTAGAACCCCTCTTATTCAATTCTAAAACATTCTACATAGTGCTATTCTAAGCAGTAGAATAGATTTGATTTTTAAAATCACATTTTTTTTTTAAATTTAATTTTGCCTTAATATTTACAAGCACGTTGTTGTCTGAGAATGTTCAATATTGTCTCACTAAAAACACAAAAACTTTATGGAACTAAGGAAGGAAGCGAATTTGTGCTGTTAGATTTTGATGTTATACATTCATCTTCGGTTCTTAAAATACACAAAAATTCAAAAATAAGCTATTCAAAATACAGTTTGGTATTATTATACATATGAAATTAGATGTAATAAAAATCAGTATAATAAAACATTTATGAATTATGAATTTAATTAAGACAAGAAATCACATACATGTTGGTACTCATCAAGGATTGAATGGATTATTTCAAACAGACAAGTTTGTACTGGTTTCTTCTCGCGCTGAACTAACAATGAAAGAAAGGTGGTGTGTTTATAGGTAAACGGTTTAAGGGTCGGGGTTTTTCCAGTAATTCCAGTGAGTAATTGTTTTTTCTGTTATAGTTAGGAATAAATTTAAGTTTGGACTTTTGGAGATATTTATTTGGCCATTTAAGCAAAAATCTGGATTAGGATTTGAAGGATTTTATTATTTCAAGTGCTTCATTTATATTTAATTTGAGGCTCTTTTGAACGTGATGTAAAGTTAGAATTCTCTGTCTTATTATTATATGCATGTATATTGTTCGTTTAATCTCTGATTTAGTGATCTTCCAGTTTTTCCCGTGTGTTTGGCTGCACAATCATTACGATTTAGTTCAAACTAAATAACAGGAAATATAATTCTCACCGGAATTACTGAAAAAGCCCCAACCCTTAAACAGTTTACCTATAAACACCCCACCTTTCTTTCATTGTTAGTTCAGTGCGAGAAGAAACCAGTACAAACTTTTCTGTTTGATATAATCCATTAAAACCTTGGTGAGTACCAACATGCATTTGATTTCTTGTCTTAATTAAATTCATAATTCATAAATGTTTTATAATACTGTTTTAGATTACATCTAATTTAATATGTATAATAATATCAAACTGCATTTTGAATTGCTTATTTTTGACTTTTTGTGTGTTTTTAGAACTGAATATGAATGTATAACATTCGAAACTAGTTTTCAATAAAAACAAAATTATAGAAGTGACAAATAATTTATCAATCCCTAATTAGATTGATCCTTCTATACCAGGGGTCGGCAACCTGCGGCTCTTTTGGAAAATTTTGTGGCTCTCTGAAAATTAAATATTTCTGTATAAAACCATCCCAAATTTTAGATACAATCTTTTTAAGACATGTGTTTTCTTTACATGCAATATTCATAATGCCTCAGAAGAAAATAAAATAAGTACTTCTATGTTTTTATGTCTTATTTGTTAACGCCGAATGTTGATGATGGTTGCATCACTTTTCGAATGTTTACTATTATGCCCTGATTTGCTCCTGCTTGCTGTTTACTCTAAGGTACTAAACAGGTTTTGCATTGTTCAGGATGTTTTACGGCGCAATTCTCCAGGACTAACGGACGATGGTTGGCTGTAGTAACTGCAAGGAAAAGGGAAACTGCATTCTCTCTTTTAGAAAAAGTAATTTGTTTCGAAAAAAAGTTATCTGTATTTTTGAATGATTTACATGCAGGAACATTTTTACATTTTATTAATTTACAAAAACATAAGAACAATAAAAACGTTATTAATGTTCATTTTTTTGCTCAAACTATTGTTAACATGCAAGAAGCTTTTGGTGAAAGATTTAAAGAATTTAGAAAATATATACCTACACTAGCTTTTTTGACAAAACCAGTTGAAGCAGGTATGCAGCATTTATCACCATTCCCATTGATTAACCAGACACAATTTGAACTTAAATTATTGGATTTAAAATCCAAAGATTTATGGAATAATATATTTTTAGAACATAATTCTCAACTAGAAGGTTTAGAAAGAGAAAAGTGCACTTTATCTTCTCAGCATAAGTAGACCGAAATTCACAATCTTCAAAATGTAGATAAAATTGTTGTTGAAGCTTGGAACCGTCTTCCAGGATCGTTCAATTAAAAAAATTATGCTTTTGAACTATTGACAATTTTCGGATCCACATATTATTGTGCGCAAGTCTATTCATATACGAAATTAATAAAGAGTCACTTAAAAAATAATCTTACTGACCTAAAACTTAGTACTGCCTTAAGTTAAAGATTACTGAATATTTACCAAACATTGAAATCTTATCGAACACTATATAGGAGCAATCGTCTCATTAAAAAAATATTATTATATTGTAATACACTACCAAGTGCAGTAGGTATCACAAACTAATTTATAAATAAATAATAATAATTTATTGTAAAATTTAATTATTTTGAAATAAATAAACAATTTTGATAATTTTTTCTTAATTATATTTATTTTTTGGCGGCTCTTCCATGTTTTTTTCAATATAGATTTGGCTCTTTGTCACCAAAAGGTTGCCGACCCCTGTTCTATACCATCATGCGGATGTCAACTAGTGATGGATTTTGGTTTTTATGTCATGTTTTAGAGAGTACAAGGCATACTGTTCCTTTAGAATTTAAGCTGCACCTGTTCATTTCTTGTGATACTATAAGTAAGGTGAACATAAAAACAAGCATTCTTTGATATTATGGATTTCTTTCGCTATTAATACTAAAATAAGTTCACTTCGCTTATAAAACTTATGAATGCCATGATTTCCCAAGCAGAAAAGCACACAAATTTCTTCTTTTACTTTCCATACTGATTGCACTAGGCATCACATTGTTATTTGCTAATGAAATTTGTTAAAATTTTGCCTGTTTTAGATCCTGTTAGTTTGAATCCACTTTTTAAAGCTTGTGACAGTATCGCAAAGGTTAGCAAATCCTTAGGTCGCACCGACTTGGCTTGGAACAGCAGTAGGTCTTTGGCTGCAATTGGAAATGACAATGGGTAAAATATATTTTTTGAATTATTAGAAATATGTTAAAGTAAACAATGATTAGATAATATAATATTTATATGCCATTTTATAAGTTGATAAGGAAATAATTCTCTTGTTCGTAATGTTAAATGTAATTTAGCGCTCCAGCCATGAAGTTATCTTAATTCATTTTTATATAAATTATTTGTAGTGCTTGATTATTTCACAATTTTTATCTTAATTCTTGTAGATTTATTGGATTGTGAACTATCCCTTTGGCGAATTAGAAGTAAAAGTTGTTTTATTAATTTTTTAACTGAAGGATAAGATAGTATTTTGTTTTTATTTAAGATTAGAGTCCAAGAACTATTATTTAAAGTTGATTTTCTAGTAATGACTCATATCATTTATAACCAACAATCTCTCTAGTGAAAGTATCTTTTGAATATTTCAAATTAATTTAAATTAACTTATATGTTGATATGAGATAACATTGATATTAATTCTTTAATGCAAGGAATCAATTTTAGTAAATTTTGAACATTGAAATTGCTCTCAAATAAATTGTATGTATAAATGGTATCAATAATGTTTAGTCTATCTCATAGTAACTAATTATACATTATGCAATATACATTTGTTAAAAACGTGACCTGCAGAACTCAATCACTAAGGTTGTATTAATTAAAATCTTAAATTCTTACTAGGGCTTAAATAAAAGTGATGGAAAAATTGGGAGGTTTCAAAGCTTTGATGACTGAGAGTCGACGGATCGAGACGGAATAAGTTGGGTTTTAAAGATTTTGACGCAGGTATAAGACCATTTTCGATCCTATGGAACGTATTGGTCCGGCATATTAAAGCCCTAAAACCTACCGTTTTGAGATAATGCACGATAAGGCCCCACAGGCTTTATGCCATCTTGCATACTTGTTGTCATGGCAACTTTATACATGTTAAAGCAAGTTCAGTCTGTATAAAAAAACTTTTTAATAAGTTTTAAATTATTTTGTTAAAATGTTGTTTTTATATTTCTATGAATGATTGAGGAGATTATATATTCTTTCCCGTGTATAGCCCCAAAGGAGACTGTTAAATATGAATACTACACACTGAGTCTTATTGCTTTACTTTTAAACTGAAGGGATTACTAATTACTTGTTAAGTAAACTGTTACTTCAACATAAACTATGCAGCTTTACCAAATGTGTTTGTTAAATATACTTTCTTGGTAATATTATATTGTTTATACGAAGAAACATGTTTCTCTAATATAATTAGAGCTTATACTTCGAATGCATTAGGGAGAAGATAGATGTCTAATGCGAGAGTTCTCGCTCGGGTATACTAGTAAGATATATAAATAAATTTTTCATTTTATTTCCATCGTGACTATTTATCTTAACTGTATTATATTATATCTGTTCTTTTTATTTCTTTTGTTTATTTTAATCTTTCAGCTGTACTCTCATTTCTCTCATAATTTTCTTTTCTAGTATTTCCAACTTCTTAATTAATATAAAATCTGTTAACAATTTCAAAAGTAAAGAGTTAATGTTACAAATTTTAAGTGCGCACACATAGATAGACTAAGATAGATACAGGAAAAAAATTTATATAAATAAAAAGATAGTGATAAATAAAAACTTATCCACTCCGTTAATTACCATACAGGTGATGGTGGATAATCCCCAGAGAGTCCAGAATTATATTCTCAGCTAACACCTTAACATTTCTGATATTTACACCTAGGTCTTCTGAAAAGCTCCTAGTTCTGTTTGGGATTGTTCTACATATCCAAACAAGAGGTCTCTCACAATGAACTCTCTCTCCCCAAAGGTCTTGTTGAATTTCTCTTTCAGGAAAGGGATGCATTTTACGTATATATCTTTTTTTTTTCATTCCACTTCATCTGACTGATCGAGATCATTAGTTTCGAAACGCACTGTTGAGTCTCGTACCGATGCTGTCATAAAAATGAAAAAATAAACTAACGTATTAAAGATAAGGAAATTACCAGCTTTCAAACTAATTTTTACATTTGAGGTTATTGAAATCTATTTTGATACTAACTTGATCATTAACTGTTCACATTTGTTCTTAAAACTGTTTTGTTTTTTTCTAAACTGGCGGTTTGTGATAATCAATAGTTACATTTCTAATAATTGTTGATCTCATATTTTCAACAAGACTTATTGCATTAAACCTGCGATATGCAGACGATGAATTACATTGTATTGAGGAAGCCATATATATTGGTGTGAGATGACCCGAAGTTAAACTGGAATTAGCACATAGGAAAACAAATCGAACAAACCACAAATAGAATAACTTTGCTAAAGAGAATAACTGGAATTTGATGGTAACCATCAGGTGAGGTTCTTGCTCTTGCATATAAATCTTACATTCGATTCAATCATGGAATACTGTAACGAATTTGAAATGACAGCTTCGGGAATTTCCCTTCAAAAACTTACTGTTATACAAAATCAGACCCTAAGAATCATAACAGTAGTTCCCAGGTTGACCCCAATACCTGTCCTAGAATTATATGCGAGAGTAGAACCATTGTGGGCTATTAGAGAGCAGTTGACAATTAACATGTATGAATGCTTCCAGCAGTTGAATGTTAAGTATTGGAAAAAATATACTCCTGCTACAAGCCGCCTTAAAACGCAGATCATTTGATCACCGAGACAAAACATCATGCAGAGGAACAGTCTGGAACCCACCGACCGACAGCCTTTCCTTCCCTCTGGACAACCTGAACCTATAATACTCACTCCTGTCCACCTATCAGAAGAATACACCTTCCGAAATCCTTAAATCTCTAGCTTTAGAAGCTATTTCTGAAAGGTATCCAGATGAGTCATTGTTTCTTCCATGTTTATACTGATGGATCAGCAGTAGGGGAGACAAAAGGTGTTCCAGGAGTGTACTGTTGGGAGTTTAAAGTAGCTGATAAATTCTCGAGAAGATCTGTTTTATACTGGTCTGCTAGGAAAGATGTCAGCACTGTCAACACAATCCTGACATAACGGTATATATATATATATATATATATATATATATATATATATATATATATATATATATTTTCCACAATAGAACAGTCAAATGCTATGTACCCTAAAGATTTGAATGGCTATATGATCACACGGACATTTTTGAGTGTTTTGTAAATGAAACATTTCTTGTGTTTTGTTTGTTCATATTATGTTTTTAGTGTAGTTGTTTTATGTATTCTTGAGATTATCTTAATCATAATCCTATTTATATTTCCAGGGTTCTATATATTGTGGATGGAAAAGATATGTCACATGTTCACACAATATTTGCACACAAGAAACTTGTTCAATGTATTGTGTGGCACCCAGCTACAGTAACATCTGAATCTACTCCCTCACCTTATTCATCATGGCTTGCGTCTGCTTCTGACAATATTCAGATAGTTAATGTTACCACTGCTGGTATACAATCTCAATTTTTTTTCTTATCGATTTACTTCATTCTAATCTTTAATTTTTTGTTTATATTAACCTGTTGTCTTTTGTAAAATATTTAATTGAGAAATACTAAAATGTTGAACATTCAATATAAGATTTCTTCTTTATGTAGGTGTAGAAGTTGTAGCATGCCTAAGTACTCACAGTGAAAAAGTTGTCAGTCTGGCTTGGAGTCCTCATTTTAACTCTCGCCTTGTTTCTGCCTCTTATGACTACACATCACAGGTATTTTTTTAATTTTCCTGAATTAAGATTATTGATTTTTCTTGTTGATATTCAATATTACTTTATGAATTTTGTAGATAAACAGAACATAAGTTTGGTGTTGTATTGTTATTGATAATATTGGTAAGGGTACAATACATGTCAGTTTTTCAATAAAATTTGATCAAACCAATGTTAATAATATCTTAGCGTATTAGTAATTTAGAAATGGTTAAATAATATGATTAGCTCTTGCCTATTTCTAAACCAATCCTGTTAAAGATACTATAATTATTACATAATTAACTAATGATGTAATAAAACAACTGAATGGCTCTGTAAAAAAATCTGGTGCGGTGCGCGCATCACACCACTTTCCCTCACTGTCCTATAATAATTATCTTTTTAATATAATTTTAAAAAGTTGACTTAAACAATGCTTGAAATAAACTCAGCAGCATTCACTTCAGCACATATTCTCCCACTTCAGTACAATAAAACAGTTTTTTAAGCAATTTTAGTACAAAAATTCTGTACACTACCTATATATTTTAACTTCGTCGAGTTGCAAATATATTTTAAAAGTTTCGGTTTAGTTTTCATGGAAATATTTTCTTTCCATTAAATAATATGAAAGTAGAAATGATTAAGTTAATTTCCGCTTTTGTATTCTTAAATTACTTTATTACAGAGTATATTCTTTATAACAGATTTGTGGGAGAAGGTTCGGTCCCATCCGTCTTCTTTCAGATGCACTTGGTTATCCATCTATTGTCTTGTGCTCCTCATAAAATACGCTGTAACTTTGCTAATACTGGTCTGATTTTGATGATTCTTTTTTTGTTTTTTTAGATAATTTAATAACCTTTCATACAATTCTATACATAATTTAATATAAATTGCATGCTTTTTAAGTTAAGCGCAAATAAAATATTCTTTCATCATAGCTTTTTTTGCTGCATTTCCTCGGTGATATACTACATAAATGAAAAGTTAAAGGCCTTTAAGGAGAAGACATTAGGCAAGTTTTATCAAAATCGTTTGAGCCGTTTACGAGAAAATTGTAAAATCCAAGATATAATTGCCACTTCCTGTTAATCCAATGCACTGTATCTTTGCTAATACCAGACCGATTTTGATGATTATATTAGATTAACTATATTTTGATATTAGTTTTTTAGATAATTTAATTATCTTTCATACAATCTATACATAAATTATTATAAAATGCATGTTTTTTAAGTTATGCGCAAATAAAATATTCTTTTCATTATAACTTTTTTCCCTCCATTTTCTCGTTGATATAGTACATACATGAAAAGTTAAAGGTCTGTATGAAGAAGGCATTAGGCAAGTTTCATCAAAATCGTTAGTGCCGTTTTCGAGAAAATCGTAAACAATTGTAATATCCATGATATAATTACCATTTCCGGTTAGTCCGATGCGCTGTATCTTTGCTATTATTGGTCCGATTTTCATGATTCTTTTTTTGTTTTCTAAACAATTTAATTACCTTTCATACAATTCTATACATAATTTACCGTAAAATGCATACTTTTTAAGCTATGCGCAAATAAAGTATTCTTTTCGTCATAACTTTTTTCTCTGCAATTCCTTGGTGATTTACTACATAAATTAAAAGTTAAAGACCTTTATGAAGAATAATTTAGGCAAGTTTCATCAAAATCGTTAAAGCCGTTTTCAAGAAAATTGTAAAAAATGTAAAATCGATTATATAAAGTGGCACTTCTGGTAAGTTGATTTTGACGAAAATGTTGCTGTAACATCACATGCATGTGCTAGACTGTTTGTTTTTGAGCTAGACTGTTCACATGCACACGGACACACAGACACGAAGACCATTTTGTGAGACTTGGTCATTTGGACTCAGGGGACCTTAAAACGTGTATTTCTGTTGAAAACTCAAATTCGAAAATTTTCACGATAGCAATACTTCCCCTTACTGTATAGTATATACCTATATACGAAGTATATAGTAAGGGAAAGTAAAAATGTTTGAATGCGATCTGTAAAAAACATTAAAGTCTACATTAAGTTATGAATAAGTTTACCTACATCATCTTATAGAGCAGTTGGATGTATAATGAAACATTATGAATATCCATTGAAGTCATGTGGTATGATTTCTTAGGTCATGTAAGTATCAAGGAGGAAGGAAATGAATGAAAGATTCTTTGTGTTTCAATGAGTTTATCTAAAGTGGTTAGAGACAATAGCTGCTTTAAAAAATAGTTATCACTTTTATCTTTAGGTTTAATTTTTTTTTTTACCCCATCATAAAACTTTCTGTCTTCACTTTAACTTTATTTAGCATTACCATTTTTAAATTGGCTCAGAGCAGAAGTTAAGTAGGTACGGAAGCACAGATGTGTTTATGTGAATGACTCAATATAAATTTTATAATTAGGGATTGATAAATTATTTGCTACTTCTATAATTTTGTTTTTATTGAAAACTAGTTTCGAATGTTATACATTCTTCTAAAAACACATAAAAATTCAAATATCAGCAATTCAAAATAAAGTTTGGTATTATTATACATACTAAATTAAGTGTAATATAAATTAGTATTACAAAACATTTATGAATTATGAATTTAATTAAGACAAGAAATCAAATACATATTGGTACTCGCCAAGGTTTATGTAGATAATATCAAACAGACAAGTTTGTACTGGTTTCTTCTCGCGCTGAACTAACAATAAAAGAAAGGTGGTGTGCTTATAGGTGAACGGTTTAAGGGTAGGGATTTTTCCAGTAATTCCGGCGAGTAATTGTTTTTTCTGTTATAGATGGGAATAAATTTAAGATTGGACTATTGGAGATATTTATTTAGTCGTTTAAGCAAAAACCTGGATTGGATTTGGCTGCACAATCATTAAAATTTATTTTGTATACTCCGCTTTTTTGGAAAGGGTCTATTTTATTTTTAGCAGAAGGAAAATATGAGGATAGGGTTTATTATATTTTGAATGCAGGATTTAATCCTAGTTTTTTCAATTTGTTTCCGACTTTGTTGAATATAGGGCCATAATATGGAATCTAGACATAATGTTTCGGGATGGGCCAGTCAGATTCAAAACTAGTTTTCAATAAAAACAAAATTATAGAAGTGGCAAATAATTTATCAATCCCTAATTAGATTGATCCTTCTATACCATCATGCGGACATCAACTGATCAATTTTATAATTTGCTTAATGAAATGTGTATTTCTCTGAGTTTATGTGTAACGTGACCTGACGTCCCACTTTCGGTGGGACAGTTCCACTTTTAGGCAATATGCCCTGGTGGCTAATTATTTGTTTTTATTTTTATTCCTGTTATCCCTTAATGGGACATAGGATCTTGATGAAGCGACGCCATATGTCTCTGTCCGTAGCCATTTCCTTGAGGATGGTCCAAGTGTGATTTTGCCTCCAAGCCTCTTCCAGGACAGAACTTCTCCACATCTTCCTTGGCCTACCAACTCGACATCCCTGAGGATTCCACTTGAAAGCTTCCCTGGTGGGCGATGCCTTCCCTCCTCCTTAACGTGTGTCCAATCCACCTCCATTTCCTTGGCCATATTTCATCTTCTATTTTTCTCTACTTGGTCCTTTTGAGTAGCTCTAGGAATGATTCTTGGCCACTAGATTTTAAGTATCTATTGTAGATAACGTGAGAGATATTGGGCCACTCTCCACCTCTCCAAGCCATAGATGAGCATGGAGTTTATGTTGGAGTTGAATATGCTTAGCCTTGTGCCCTGACTTATTTCCCTGGCATGCCACAAGGTGCAGAGCTGTGTGAGAGAGCCCTTAGCCTTTCTAATTCGGCTTTCCATATCGTTGTCAGCTCCTCCATCTGTTGCTACTACACTTCCAAGGTCTGGGAAAGCCTTCACTTCTTCTAATATTTGGCCTTGGATTGTGATTGGCTCCTCATTTCTGGCATTTATCCTCATGGTTTTTGTTTTGAAAACATTAATTGCCAATCCGAGAATCTATAGGTCATTTCGCAAGTGCCGTCCTCATCCTCAACCTGTTCCAGTCTTTTTTTGGTGACCCCACTGGATTCCTCATAGCATTTTTGCTGCAGCCTCCCTATTCACCTCATCCAGCACCAGCATAAACATTAGAGGTGACAGCAAGCAGCCTTGTCTAACCCCATTTGTAGTTCGGAAAAACTCAGAGACATTCCGTTTGTGAGCAATGCAACATTGAAATTCCCTGTGAATAGCTTGCATGAGTTTCAGAATCCTTTCTGGGATCTGCCATCTTTCCAGAGCAGCTTCTCCAAATTTTCTTCTATCCATGCTGTCGAAGGCCTTCATGAAATCTAAAAACAACATATAGAGGGAGCTCCGGGTACTCTCCAGACTGCTCCAAAATTATCCTCATAGTATTTATTAAATCTATACAGGAGTGATTCGACCTAAAACAGTGCTGCTCTCTTCTATGGTATTTTTCAACCTCGGGCTGAATTCTTTTTAGGATAATCCTGGACAGAACTTTACTATGCACGGAGAGAAGCATGATCCCTCTCCAGTTGCTATATTCCCTTTTTTGGTACTTTCACCATTATTCCTTTGACCCAGTCCTTCGGCAACACGGTTACCATCCATATCTTCTGGAACAGCGGTAGGAGTCTCTCTGCCATACCCTCAAACCATGCTTTTAATAGTTCAGCCTTAATGTTATCGATCCCTGGAGATTTTTCATTATTTAGGGCTTTTATGGTGGTGACTAATTGCTGAGATAAATTACCTCAAATGATAAATACAAAACAGTAATTTTATTGTGTTGTCCGGAAATTAATGCAGATTTATGGTTTTAAAATAAAATAAATGATACGAAACTATTTTTATTAATCAAAATACGCTCCATTACTCTTCATTTACATGCATTTCTGCCGACATGTTGGTAACTTTTCCATTCATTCTAAATAAAATATTGAATCGTTATTATTAACAGATTCTGAAAATGCATTTTCTAACCAATTTCGATCAATAAAATTTTTACCTTTAAAAAATCGGCCCAGATGTTTAAAAAAATGGTAGTCCATATGCGAGAGGTCTGGAGAATAGGACAAAGAAGTGGAGTGCAAACTTCATAACAGATTTTTTTGGCTGTCGTTTAATGCATGAGGAACACAAGTTTCAAGCCTTTTTACCTTCCCGATTGTGTTGAGGTGGTCAGCGATGTTCGATTTGCTAACTGAAAGTTTCTCTGCAGTTCTCGAACAGTTGTTTTGTGGTTTTCTTCGACCACAGAACATCGTCATCACGGAAAGAAATCCTTCCACGACCATCTTTGTCTTCAAGGCTGAAGTCTCCCTCTCTAATTTTTTAAAAATATCGTTGAACGGTGCACTAACTCACACTGCCATCGCCCCTGACTTCATTAATGTTTCTAGCCGTTTAAATCGTGTTCCGACCGAATTTAAACTCGTAAAACAAAATTTTGCAAAAATCACACTTTGACATCTCAGTAAAGACTGAATGTTTTTTAACTAGTGAAATGCTACAGAAGATAACATTTTTGTTTGAAAGAGGATTAATAAGTATAGTTTGTCATATACAGGGTTAATATAAAGAAAACATGAAATCCTGCATTATTATAACCCAATACAAAAAAGATTACTGACTAAATGTACTTTTCTTCTCTCCCCCTTCCTCAACAAACAGAGTGTTTCGCTATAGAGAAGAAAATATCTGGTTGCATTTTTTAGGCAAATTGGAGTTCCTACTTATTAGTGAATAAGACTTTTATTGATTCTCTTTGATTGATTGTTGTCTAATACATGTTTTTTTACAATTGGTGAGAATGTTTAAACTAAAATCATGTAATTTAGAGCTTACTACTTACTACCTTGTGATTATTACTCAATATGAACACACTATGGAGAAATATTTACAATTCCTTGTGTATTCATGTAGAATGGGAATTAATTATTTTATTTTTTCTACAAGGTATGGGATGTAGCATCAGGAAGTGTTTTGGCTTGCTTTGATGGTCATCATAGTGCCGTAATGTGTTGTCTTCCCAGTATGCTTCATCCAGATTGTGTTATTACTGGCTCTGCAGATTCTACTGTTCGATTGTGGAATGTCAACAAATATAAACTTACGAAAACTAAAACTAGTGAGATATCCTTTATTTATAATAATATAATGCATAACCAGTGATTTTTTTTTTTTAATGTAACATCCTATTTATTAATTTTTTTTTTAATCTGTGGAATGTAAGCAATACTCAATTTCTTATCTTAGTAACTATTATCATATTTTTTAACTGGATTGTTTTAAGTTATGGGCAATATAATTCTATATGGACATCCACAGAATCAGTAAGCTCCCAAACATTATACTATATTTAACTTTCTGAATTTACTAACTTGTAAGTTACTATTTTCATTGAAATATTATTTTGAGATTTAGCTAAGCAATGGGAAATATGCTTGATCATAAATCTTTTACTGGGTTAATCAATTGGTACAAATATAGGGTGTCCAGCAGCCTTGAAGACCAGGAATTGTGCTTGAATTTTTTGTGTCAGGAAAAAATTGGCAATCATGCTTGAAAAACAGCAAGTCATTGGAAATTTTTAGTTTTTAGTCCAATAATTCCATCTTTCCGTCAGTATTGAGCAACAAGTATATAAAATATTGAGAAGGTTGATGCGGTTGTTCCCTTTACCATCTCTAATACAATGAAAGCTAGAAAAAAACCTCCTTCCACTAACTTTGTTCATCAGTCCCTCTCTCTTAAACATGTACCCGTCCTTTGTTCTGCCTCGCTAAGTGAACTAGGGATGCTATGGAATGGTAAACTGTCTTAGCTCCCAACAGCTCTGAGTTTGAATTTCAATCGATTTACACTTGTCCTCTTATTATAAGTTTGGCGTTACGTCCCTCGTCCTTAAGGCCGAGTTGTAGTGATAAGGATAAGGGATACCCAGGATTCATTTTATTCCTATAATTATGGTTATTTTGTTTTGTTTTGTAAAAAAAGTTTATGAATAAAATTGTGGTGAAATTTATTCCACTATGTGAATTTCATTTATTTACACTTCAACATGTAAATTAAACAAAATTGTCTTTATGCTGTATTTTCTAATTGTTTTTATTTTTGGCGATGCATTGAACCATCAGTGGAAGAAGTTAAGTAATAATTTTTTATTATCCTTTATAATTGTTCAAATTAATTCTCAAGTCTGAATTGTACATTTTATCATAAGCTGACCAAATACAACACTTTATTGTTCCAATTAAAATTTAATCAAATAAATTGACAAAAATTGCCTTGAATTTTACAGTTCACAGCCTTGGAATCCTTGAATTTTTTCATGCTATATTGCTGGACACCCTGAAATAGTATTGATCATGGCTATTGTATTTCTTATGAAGAACTGTTATAATTGTTTTTCATGAAGAACATACACTAATAAATCCTTAAAACGTCAGTTATAGTGTCTGAATAAAATATTGCAATACAATAGAAGCTTCTTTTCACATCTTTTAAGGAAAGTTTATATATTTTTAGTAACTGATGAATAAATATCACAAGTTTATCTACTAATATTAAGTTGTAAATACATACTCTGGAAAATAAAACAATAGTATTTATCTTGTTTATTATGAATATACTTTCGGTTAGAAAAAATATTTCTTAATTTATTGTCATTAATTTTGTTCTTAGAAAAACAGCGCCTCAGTGGTGTTTTGAAGAAATTTGCGGGAGTTCAAGAAGCAAAAGATGCTAAAAATTCCCTAGATCTGAGAATTCATCCTACCACAAATGGCTTCAGTAAGTTAATGCTCATAAAATATTTTTGTCTGGTCTGCATTTAGTGATTAATCTTAACTTTTAGAAAACGACCTAAAAGATGATGAAGGACCTCAGATTTCAGCAGGTATACCTAATGTGGATCAGGTCAATAGGCATAAGAAGAACAAAACAATGTTTCCTGTTACTAGTGGTGGAACCTCTCAAGCGAAATATTTAAACGTTTTATGGTCACGAATTAGAGGTGAACCACCTTCAACTCCTGAAGAGAGTGATTATGGATATCTAGATTTTTTTGGTGACACTAATTCTATACGTCGCCTCCTCAATGTAGAAGGTAGTAATTATTTATTTTTTGTTAACTTATATAGTCCTTCTAGATCTTCGACTTTTTTTTTTCCAATTTGATGTCTATTAACATTACCAATTACCTCTTTTCAAAACCTTGGAGTATTTTGTAAAAAGTTAAATTGTTAAAAATAGTGATGCAATAAAAAATGCTTTCGAAGAACTTATTTCCTTTTAGACTCCGAGGTTTTACATAGAGAGAATTATAACTTTTTAATTGCAAGAATTTTATTGAGGCTAAGGCATACATTTTGATTAATTGATGTAATCTTATTACATTGGTTCATGTTACTTAATGTTATTTTTAAATATTGACAGTATTCTTTGTGTCATTCAAAATGATAAAATGCATTTTCATTTTTTGTAATATATGAAGTGTGTCTGTTATTATAGAGGTACATCCCTAGAACAATCTTAATAAAATAAAAATTCTTATATGATAATATTTTTTATGAATAAACCATTGATTGACTTGTTAATCACTAATTAACAGTTTTATATATATATATATATATATATATATATATATATATATATATATATATATATATTATTTTTTTTACATATTTTTCTTGCATGGTAACAGTGTTGGGCAAAATTTATTTCAAGTAACAAATAATTGATAACAAATGATTTAGTTTCTTTTTTGACTAACGAATCACGAATAATATTTTTATTCATTATTCGACTTGTTCAACTAAAAAAAAAACCCTATACTAAAGCTCCCTATATATGGCATTTATAGACTTTGAAAAACCTTCGACTCAGTGAACCAGGACATTATGTGGAGAATCCTCGAAAGGTATGGCATCCCTAAAAAGATAATCAACCTTGTTAGGAGCTCATATGATGGATATGAATGCAGAGTCATCCATGAGGGGGTTGCTTTCAAACCCAATTAAAATTGAGACTGGTATAAAACAAGGTTGTGTGCTTTCTCCAACTCTCTTTATCGTTGTTCTCGACGGCATCATGAGAGCTACGCTTGATGGACGAAAACATGGAATCCAGTGGGGTCTAAGAGAAAGGCTGGAGGATCTCAACTATGTCGATGACCTATGTCTTCTATCACAGCGGTTCAGCGATCTGCAGGATAAGTTAGATGCTTTAAGCCGAATCGCCAACCGAGTTGGACTGCGGATCCGCATTGGTAAAACAAAAGAAATGCGAGTGAATGAGCGATGTCTGGATCCACTTGTTCTAAGGGAAAAGGCCGCAGATCAGATAGAATCATTCGTCTACTTGGGAAGCGTGGTCACTAAAGAAGGGGGCTCGTTGAAAGATGTCAAAAGCCGAATCTAAAAAACTAATAGGGCATTTGTTCAGCTGTATACAATATGGAAGAACAAGAAACTGTCCAAGAAAACAAAAATAAGGCTGTTCAACACCAACGTAAAGTCAGTTCTCCTCTATGGATGTGAAACATAGAAAGTGACCGAAACCGTTACCCGATCCCTTCAGACCTTCATCAATAGCTGCTTGGGAAGAATCCTGAGATCTGGTGGCCATAGAGGATCTCGAACGAGGTGCTGTGGAGTACCACTGAGCAGCTTCTTATACACCTGGAAATAAGAAAACAGAAATGGAGGTGGATAGGACACACATTAAGGAAACCAGATAGTGCCATTGAGAAAGAAGATCTTCAATGGAATCCCCAGGGAGCAAGAAGAAGAGGAAGACCAAGAGAGACGTGGCGCAGATCGGCAAGATTTGGCTAGAGGCAATAGTGATTGCAGCAAAAAGAAAGGAATGGAACGCTTTTGTAGATGCCCTATGTTCCTCTAGGAGTCAATGGAGATAATAATAATAAATAAAATAATTTATTAACTCATAACCCTAACCATTTTTATCATTACAATACGTATATATAATTTACTATAAAATATTTTATACTTGCTAATGACAAGTTTTTTCTTTTTCTTTTTTTTTTTCTAAGGAAATCATCATAAAACTACAGGCAATGTAGCATATACTCGCTATTTATCTCTATGGTCTGGTAATATATCTGAAACCATAAAGGATGCCATTTGGAAAAAGGAACTAAATGATCACCTTGTTAGCCTTGCTCCAATGGTCTCGCACAAGTAAATAATTTTAATATTTGTTAGTTTTTCTGTCATGAATTTATTGCTATCGACATGTTGAAAATTAATGATTGAACAATAAATTTTAATAATTATAGTAATTTATATTATTTGTTTGATCCTGGAATAAAATCTATTTCAGATTGTGGGTTGACTGCTGTAGAAGCTATGCCACACAGCTTGCTGAAAATGGAGACGTATATAAAGCCGTCAGTTACCTATTAGCAATACATCAGGTTTGTTGTCTTAAGTTCATTTTTAGTTTATTCTTTTCACATTTTTAGTTTATTCTTTTCAATAATAAGCCTTTGTTATCAACCAAAAAATGGTGCCCGATTAAAGGTTTCATACGCTCATATTTTGGCAATTTATGAAGAAAGAAAAATATAGTGTTTTGGAACCAAAAGCTTATAAAAAAATAAATAAATAATAATTTACCCCTATTAATTTTTTTTTTTTTTTTTGCTATATGACTACTTTATGGAAATATAGTAAGTGTAATAATTTGCATTGTTTTTATAAAATATTTTAATAAAATGGTAATAATTAATTTGTTTTATGGAACCATAATTATTTTTTCTGCTGATTTTTGTCATAAAATTATTCATATAGTAAAAGACATTAAACATTAATAATTTTTTTATCTTTATAATAGAGCATTGAATTTTAAAACAGGTTGAAGAAGCAATTGAACTTTTGACAGAAAGTAAATTTTTCCGCGAAGCCGTAGTCCTTGCTAAATCAAGATTCCCCACGTTTGATCCAATTGTAAAAAAGGTGCTAGATGCTTGGGCTGCTCATTGTATTTCTACTGGAATGTTAAGTCTTGCAGCTCACTGGTGAGTAAATTATATCTTTGTATTGAACATATCGTCATTGTCATGAGAAAATATCCCTTATACTATAACCTTACTTTTCAGTGGGCTCAAAAATAAAGTTATAGCATATAGGATAATTTTCAAATTTTACAATAATCATGTCAATTTTTTAATTTTCTGAGTAGTAAATATATTCTAGCTCATTTTCAAGTTAATTTAGTCATTAAAAAATTAAACAGCATTAAATGAAGAAAAATGTATTCTGATTTTGTTCACATAGGCTATTTTGAGTGCACATAGGATGCTTTCTTTCTTTTACTTCCATAGCAAGTCTAAGCCCTTTTTTCCCAATTTACCATTTAAAATTAATATTGGAATAAATAGCAACAAAAATTTAATACCAAAATTTTTAATTAAAAAAGATACAATGTAAAATATTTTTACAAAACTTTAAAAAAAAATGCGAAAGTAAAACATTACTCTTAGGTAATTGTAAGCAAAAAAATTAAATTCCTCACAAAAAAAAATTTGTAGAATGGGAAAGTTCTTAAAAGATTTTTTTTTTCAACTCTTGGCCCAAATTTCAAACTTTTAAATTATTACTTCAATCTTGTGTTCCACTCTGAAGATATCCACATGATGTCCTTGTAGACTCAAACTTAGTTCATTTTAATGCTCAAAATTATTTGCTTTAAGTAAGCTGTCGTGCAAAGCCAGTCAAAATCGTTGAGTGGAATTGAAAATTTGATTTCAAAATGAAATACCCTAACTTCATTTCAGAGCTCATGAAATTTCTCAAGAACCTTTCCTCAGGAAGGCCATCAAATCCCAGTTTACATTTTATATATATATATATATATATATATATA
Organism: Rhaphigaster nebulosa; assembly: GCA_948150685.1. Classification (NCBI taxonomy): domain Eukaryota; kingdom Metazoa; phylum Arthropoda; class Insecta; order Hemiptera; family Pentatomidae; genus Rhaphigaster; species Rhaphigaster nebulosa. The sequence continues at coordinate 100,725,414 of OX411310.1, read as the reverse complement.
TATATATATATATATATATATATATATATATATATATGTATATATGAACTCACATTTTGAGGGTGTTGTTTTTTTTTTTGTTTTTTTTAAAAATATTTCATGTTTATAAATCCATCATCAGGAATAACAGTAATAAAAAGGATAAAAATCATTGATTCTAACATCCAATTTTAAAGATATGAGACTATAATTTTATAAAGAAAAATAACTGTCTATTCCAAACCCCGGAAATAAAAATGTATTGATTTTTTAACTTTCTTTTTTAATATTAAGCATTTAAGAAATATCCCAAGCCTATACAACAATAATAAATAGCTTTTCTTCTTTTGATTACTCTAATGTGTGTACTATTAAATATATTCAATTGCAAATAAAGTTATTTCTATATCCAAATTTGTCAATTTTATTTTTATTAAAATTCTGTACCGAGCCATGATCTAAATTCAATCCAACCGGGTCGTACACTTTAAATGTACTTCAAAAGCATAAGGGCTTAATTCCAAACATACACTGTATAGGTGCATGTCTGATATAAGTTAAAATGCGGGAAATATTCAAAATCAATAGGAAATCATTCCATCTATTGGTGGCAAACCGGGTGGGGCGTTATTGCTTAAAAACTTTAATGGGGTATTAACTTGTGTAGTGTATTCAAGATTGGATTTTTGAGCAACAAAGAATCTGGCATTCCGACTTTCATTCTCTTTTTTACTTAACCGCCCAATCTCATGTTTATATTGCGGTTCTATTTTCACAATCATGTTGCTTGTCTTATTTTCTTCCACGAGACTTTCATAAATTTTTTCTGATAATTCAGAGTCATTTCTATGAGCTACATTAATTTTTTCTGATGTTTCAGCGTTTTTTGAGCTCAATTTTAAGGTTAAATTAGTTTCGACCAATTCATCTTTAATTATTGTTAGTCCCGGTTCACATCTTTCTGGTATCACTGAATTATTTGTTTTATTCTCATTTTCTAAATTTAGTTCATCACTTATAAAATTAAAAGTTTTAAATTCTTTATCCAGTTCCTGCATTTTAGATATTAAAAACTTTAACATGCTATTAATGTCTAAATTATCACTTTTCATATCAATTACGGAGTCTGAATCATTCTCGTCTCCTAGGCATTGGACAATCGTCTCTTCCTGAATCTTATCCATAATTTTCCACTTTTAAACAAAAATTTAACACTTTAAAAATTTCCGTGAGCTGCGTCCTGATTGTCGTGACCTAATTTTTAACGAATAAGGCCACGCGTTATTGGGCGACAAATATGTAAAATTACGTTTTTTCGGAAAATAAATAAATAAACTTATTTTCCCTTTTTTATTTATTTTTTTTTTTTATATAGGTTTGACTCTAATCTCAGGGTGGGTTACTAGACAATCAGACACATACTCACAGAACTATTTCTAATACAACATAATAAAACGTGAAGCGTCAATATATCTTAAATTTAACACTTTCTTCTTTGAATAACGATATAAGATCTAATAAAGTCTTTGAAGAACGACGACCATGGTCTATGGGATATAATTAAAGTGTGTTACCAAATGATGTGGATCTTAAATGTGGATGAAGTACTACGGGAGCTCTTAAGATGTCTGCTCCGATCCCTGGTCCAAACAACAAAAGCTACTCTCCCTTTGTTGTCCGTTACACCACTCTACAGGTTTCAAAATGGCGAACTCACATTTTGATTCTCCAATACGAATGGACCATTTATGCTTTTCAGAAGTTTTCGTTTGATCAAAATCTCTTCAACTTCTTTTTATTTTCTTATATTAGATTTATTGTCGAAGTATTGACAAATTGATCATCTTCACCCACTCGATCATTATGGCAGTGGTTCTGTTGAAGTCCAAAATAGAGCCGCCATGTTTTTAAATGAAAGCGTCTATTTTGGTTCCATTTATGATGACAAACACAATTTTCATTATAATTTATGATGATTTCAGTCAGGATAAATAAATGTATTATTATTTTCCTGAGAATCCCTATTTCCAAACACTAAATCTAATTTAAGATACCTAAAAACAATTATTTACTACGTACCTATAATCTGAAAAAATGTGTATATTACAGTAGTAATGATATTTTTTACTAACATCTATTTGATAAATAATTGCCTTTCTTTAATTATTTGTTTCCTTTTATTATATTTTAACTAGAGAATATATATCTTTAATCGATCAGTCCATATTATACAGACAAGTCTTGCTCAGCCTAACTTGTAAGCCATTATTGTTAGAAGACAAAGGTATTCTGAGAGCTACTTTTGAAGAAAATAAACCTGTAAGGCCGGATGGCTACCATTTACAGAGCGCAGTTGAGTTGAGTGAAGTTGACATCTGTTCATTGTCTAAAATACGTTGTACATAAAAAGAATATCTGTAAATACTTATAAATAAACGTATTCATCTATCTATCTATCTAATTTACTATGATCCAAAAATAGTTAAGGTTGGAAAATTATTGTAACCCACCTTGTTCTCTGATTTGATCCTATAGTTATCTTATCAGGGGTCTACAAAATTATCTTAAGCAGAACATGAATGAGCTCGTTTGAACAAGTGAACATGAGGAGTTAACGGTAGTCAGATATAAAATTCCGAGCAATTTTAATTAGTAATGATGAAATATATTCAATGGCCTGTGCGTAGATAGATAGATAGATAGTAGATAGATAGATAGATGAATACGTTTATTTATAAGTATTTACAGATATTCTTTTTATGTACAATGTATTTTAGACAATGAACAGATGTCAACTTCACTCAACTCAACTGCGCTCTGTAAATGGTAGCCATCCGGCCTTACAGATTTATTTTCTTCAAAAGTAGCTCTCAGAATACCTTTGTCTTCTAACAATAATGGCTTACAAGTTAGGCTGAGCAAGACTTGTCTGTATAATATGGACTGATCGATTAAAGATATATATTCTCTAGTTAAAATATAATAAAAGGAAACAAATAATTAAAGAAAGGCAATTATTTATCAAATAGATGTTAGTAAAAAATATCATTACTACTGTAATATACACATTTTTTCAGATTATAGGTACGTAGTAAATAAAGGAAAAGTGACTGGAATTGCTCAAGATATTAGAACTCTTGCGTGGAGATGTTTTTTTGATGACACAATGGTTGAGTCTATTGTACAATACACAAATCAATATATTAAGTTGGAGCAACAAATTAATTTTAATCGCCCAAGAGATGCCTGTGAAACAGATATTGAAATAAAGGCACTAATAGGACTGCTATATCTAGCTGGCCGTTTGAGAGCTCACTGACCGAATGCGCTTGATTTATGGGGCACTGATGGTCACGGCATTGAAATATTCGGAGCCGTTATGAATAGAAAAAGATTTTTGTTATGAAAAAGATTCGATGATCGTACGACATGAGATGAAAGACTAAAATTAGATTGCCTTGCATTGATAAGGTATTTATTTCAATCTTTTATTACCAAATATAAAAATAACTATTCCCCCGGTGTAGACGTGACGATTGATAAGAAACTTGAAGGTAAAGAGAGAGATGTGGCTTCATTCAGTACATCCCTCAAAGCCCCGAAAGTATGGGATCAAAATTTATGCCATAATTGACAGCGAAGTTTTTTACGTTTATAACTTGGAAATATATGCTGCAGCCAGAAAATTCACCCTTTGCTGTTAGCAATAAACCAGTGGATGTTGTTAGAAGATTGTGTACTCGTATCCCATTATATGGTTCAGGACGAAACATAACAGCAGACAATTGGTTCTCTGATGTCGCTCTAGTTGAAGAGTTGTGTTGGGACTCTAAAGAAAAATAAAATACAAATTCCGCAGGAAATAAAAAATGTTAGCCGTCATACAGAATCTTCAAGTATTTTCGGTTCTGTCTGAAGTCAACTCTTGTTTCTTACATACCAAAGCAAAAGAAAAACGTTACCTTGTTTTCTACTATGCGCAATAAGGCCATTGACGAAGATACTAGAACAAAAAGGAAACCAAAAATTATAACGTATTGACACAGTAGAGGTGTTGACACAAATAACGATCTTTGTGAAAAATGCAGTGTGTTCCAGGAAATGAAGCTGACATGTTTACAGAAAGATCTTCCTGGTGCCATGTCCTCTGTGAATGAAAGCAACCATAAAGACTCTCAGCAATCTCTTCTACCACTCAAGGAATGCTACTGCGTTAGCGCCCAGTTGAAGGACATGCCAAGAGCATGTCGCGCTAATGGACATAAAACATAAAAAGTCTTTGCCTTGCAAAAAAATCCTACAAAAGAAGCCGGAATACTAAATTTGCTTCTGGTTACTGTAATACCTTTTTGTGCTTGAAGCACAGCAAGATTGCCTTATCTCACAAGCTGAATTATCCAAGAAAATAGTTTTTGTGTTTTAGAAATATTTTTTTAAATTTGTTTTAAATTGATTTCTGAATAATAATTCTGTTTGAGACATTTTTAGCTTTCAATCTAAATTGTGTTCAAATAATTATTCCTCATTAGAAATTGTGTTCCTCGAAATATATTTTATAAAAAGAAGCCATTGAGACTGATATTGTATATACTATAAATCTAAATTGTATTTTGTAATTATAATTTAACTGTAAATAAATAAATTCTCTTTCTATGCATTCGTTATATTTAAAACCTTATCATTAAACTTGCATTATTTATGAGGTGAAATCTAATGAAGGTTATAAATAGATAAAATGAAAAGAAAAATTAATGGCTATGAGAGGAAGTGGGGCAATGATTAGCTACTACTACTGCTGTGATATAATAACAGTATCAATTTCAATAGCAACTTTAGTTTTAGGCCAAATGATTGAACAAAGATAGCTGGACCTCAGAGGGGTCGTGCTTTCCCACGTTCCCTTTCTATTGCGCGCTCCCGAGGGTTAAACCAAGTGTCTAATTTATTTTGGCATATAAATTTTCATTTCTTACATTTATTATTTATATGTTGTTTATAAATTCATTAATCACTTTTTTAGAAATGTTTTGAGGTGGTCATTCCTTTTATACTTTTATCCTTCCACCTTGATTAATCTATACACATTGATGGAGGGAGTTATTGTTGACCGTATATTTATATTTAAAGGGAGAAGTTGGTCGGGGGGTGCGGTCAAAGAATTACACTACCATAAGCGAACTTATATACTTTGTACCTTTACGTTTCGGCCTAAGTTTTAGGCCGAAACGTAAAGGCACAAAATATATAAGTTCGCTTATGGTAGTGTAATTCTTTGACGGCACCTCCCCTGACCAACTTCTCCCTTTATACACATTGATTTTCATTTGTTATCATTTACCATATTTCAATTCCAGTATACACAAAGCTTTGATATTTTTCTAGTGTTTTGAGTAATGGATCTAACATTGAGGCAGTAGAAATACTTTCTCGCAGCAAGGATAATGCTTTTATTTCCCTTGCTGCCGAGATAGCCAGTAAATCAGATGCTCAAGAGATGGCTATTAGCCTCGCACTTAGAGCTATTAATGGTTCTCTGGAAAAGCTAGATTTTGAACTGGCTAGGAAAACATCTTTGCAACACCCCCAACTGAAGGTATTTTATAAAAAAATTAAAATATTTATATTATTCAAAAGTCTTTCTCATAATAAAGATCTGATTTAAATATATTGTTTTGGTAGACTTTTTATATACTTATAGTAGAAATGTTAAATTTCTGTAGTTTAGCTTTTAAAAAAATATGTTTTAGTATTGTTATTGTGTATTTTAACATAATTATTCTTGCATAAAATTCACAATGTTAAAAACCTTGAAGAATAGATTTTTTTATATTGCACAAAATACCTATAGACCATTAAAATTTGTAATTATAATTAAGTATGCTGTTCCAAGAGACTTTAGAAGTATAGTTAATACTTTAATGAATTCCATGCCTGTTATTTATTAGTGATTTTGGTGTTTTATCCAAAAATAAATAATGGTACAAATATTATCTGCAAGGAAGAGGCATAAAGCCTAGTAGATATCTATCTATCTGTTAATTTGAGGGTAAAAGTTTTATATGCTCTAAAAATATATATATATATATATATATCTTTTTACAATCATTACAATTATATTTGTCAATTTTCATTTTTTGCTAGCCTTTTTAATATTGCCTAAGTATTCCGTTCTTTATTATACCTGGTTTGTACTTCAACTTTTATCATAAGAATCGATTGTAGGTTTTGTTAAAATATTTACCTAGTTTGGTTTGCAAAAATTTAAAGCCATAAGAATGCATATTTGTGAAAGGATATTGTTTATCAATTTTATAAAAATGTAAGCATCTCTACAATCATGAAATAATTTGGCAAAATGATTCTTTGTAAAGTGTAAAAAACACAGGAAATTTGGAGCTTCTGAAAAGTTGTTATCTACTAGCTATTTTTAATCATTGGAAATAATATTTCATTAGTATAAAATTTATAAACTGTATCAGTGAAGATTTTAATTAAAAGTGCGGCTTGATTATTGTTTGTTAATGAAATTCATTGTTTGTTTTTTTGAGTAAATTATATTATTTTTTTCCTGTTTGTTTTAGGAATCAGTATGTTGGATTGAAATTTGTTCACTCATCACTGTCTGGAAACCGCTTTCTTCTTCTGAGGCTATTTCTTGGATTTGTGGCCAGTCTGACAAACATCATTCCAGTATCCTTGAAAAAGCATTGAAACTCTCCGAGGGTATTTCATATAATAAATTAATCCGATTTATGCCTAATAAACCAACGGATGAATCTGAAAACAAGGTATTTTGATTAATATTTTAAAATTATTATTATTGTTTTAGAATCTTCCTATATGTGATCTTTGCTGCTTTTAAGTAACATTATTTTTTAACTAAGAGTTTGCCTCCTTTCAATTTACATACATATAGTTCTATCCCTTAAATTTTTGTTTGGTATGGTTTCCTCTTTCTCCAGTTTAATCAGTCTTTATGAAACCTTCATCATATTTAGTTCTACACATATACATTTTTAATTTGATTTATAATGAGTAAAAAAAACATAAACATGTTCCTCTTCTTTCTGAATATTTTCCAATATTTTTAGCCCGTATAGTCTCTCTCTTTTTGGAGCCAGAATTTATTTATTCCCCAGAAACTTCATTTATTCTTAAAACTTAAACTTCATTCTTAAATATAAAAACTTAAAAAAAATGAAGAAATGGCAATAAGGCTTCCTTCTAGGTCTGATTGGTTATGTTGGGGTTTAATGTCCTTAAGCTCTCCAACTAGAGCATGAAAGATGGGTTATTCTATAGCTAACCAACCTATTCTAACTAGAGTGAAAAGTTGGTGAGATATTCCATGGGTCTGCCACGATTTAAATTTAAATTCTTCTGACTCAAGAATTCTAAAGTGATGCCTTAACACACGCAGCGAGCATGGCTTACCTTAATCTAATTTATGTTATGAAAATCTAATCCCATCATCATGATAATATATACAGTGGAATTTCTCTTAAACGGACATCACCGGAAACAATAATTTGTCCGGTTACTAGAAGTGTGGAAGCGGAGTAGCTCAGTGGTAAGGCACTGTGTTACCATGCTCCCGGTCCCGGGTTCGAGGTGCTATTCTTAATTGGGGGAGAAAACCTGATGGTTAAGTATGATCTCGGCCAAATCACCTCCTTGCACAACCGTTGGTTTAGTAACGGTATGGTCCTTACCTATTATTGAACCCAAGATCCTTCACGGGTTGTAATGGTACAGGTTTATTTATTTTATTTTTTTTTTTATATATATATCATATTGACGATGTTCTGCGAGCTTTGGTCGAATAAAATCCCAGAACAACTATTGGATAACCTGCAGAAAACTCTCAGTCAGCAAAATGATCATCGCCGATCACCTCAATGCAATTGGAAAGGTAAAAAAGCTTGAAACTTGGGTTCCTCATGCATTAAACGGCCGCTAAAAAAATCTTAGTTATGAAGTTTGCGCTGCATTTATTGGCCGAAACAAGATTCTGCCTCACTCCGCCTACTCTCCAGTTCTCTCACCTACGGACTACCATTTTTTTTAGACATCTGGGCCGATTTTTTAAAGGTAAAAATTTTATTGATCAAAATTTGTTAGAAAATGCATTTTCAGAGGATATGGAATAGTTGCCAACACATTGACAGAATTGTATCAACAGTAATGGAGTGTATATTATTATTCCGATCATTTATTTTATTTTAAAATCATTAATTTCTGGACAACCCAATAATATTCTAGCGGATCCCGTTGGGTCAAATGAGCTTAAATTCGGTATAAAGGGTTTTCTGTATTGAAGGTCAGCGGAGAAGCAGAACAATATAATAAAAGTATGGTAAAATTTCAGTATGTTAGGGAACTGTCTTTTGTGGGTCTTAACTTTTTTCTCACTCCTCTGTTTTTATAATATTTTTATTTTAGTGAAAATACATAAAAAAATTTGATCTCCTGTGCAGCATGGTTTCTTTTGACTCCGTGCTACTCTCTTGCCAAGATGGTGTCGCTCACTACCCTCCCCTTTGTATTCCCCTTGAATATATGAAAAGGTTAGGAAACTATTTTACTTAAAGAAGCTGACAGCAAAGTAAACAATTATTTGTCCACATTGCCTTAAGTGCTTTAACAATATAAACACATCAATGCCCTAGTGATTGTTTCCTATTGATTATTGTCGTTAAAAATTTGAATTATTGCTTCTTTTTTTTAAATTGTAGTAATACCGTTTTTTTTCTGAGATGCTCGCTTTATTGAAAAATATATTGGTGCAATAAGATTGACTTTCTTATCTTTTTTAATTTGATTCACATATTTTACTAAATATATATTCATATACTGTGCTCTAAGTAAATCAATTTAAAAAAAAGATGAATAAAGATTTTTAAAAAAGGGCATTCTGAGTTTTATTGTTATAAAAAAAGTTATGTTATCATTGTTCTTAAAACAACATTCCCTTATCTCTAAAATTCTCTTGAAAGTGCAGAGAAAATTAAATTTAAATAAGGGAGATGTCCCAATTAAAAATAAAATGATTTACATGAGGTTAGTGACTTTTTAAATGAATCAATCAATTGCCTGCTGTTGTGGTATACTAGTTTAAACCTATGGAGTGGGAAAACATATGCTTTTTTCTGAGCTAATCAATTTTCACAATGCTAAATATGTTTTAACTAAGGAAAGAGGACGGGGTCAATTGACTCCCTGTCACACTTGTGCTACACATCCTTCTTTCTTAGGTTAGTTTTATTTTCTCTGCTACATGTAGTATGTTTGTGTATTCTATCTTTCCATCTGATTATTCTCCTTGTCAATTACTATTGGATTTATAATTGTGTAGATGTCCTAATGGGCCGCTTCTAGATACAAATTCTACTCATCATTCCTAGCCTTGTCTTTGAATCCAATAAGATGTTTCATTAGGTAATTCTGTATTTTTCTTTCAGTATCTAGGTTGAACAGCATTTGTGATAGACCACCAATATGCTTATCTCAAGCATATTTTAACTTGCCCAATTTATAAAAAATTTCAATGAATAATAAGATTTAAAATTTTAAGGCTTTAAATGGCATTAAGATAATTTTTCAGATCTATAATTTTTTTTTTTTTTTTTTTGGTTTGGGTAGTTCCCAAAAGAATCCAGCAAGTTTTGATTGCTCATCATATTGTATTATCCTATATCTTGTACCTACTAAAAACGAAAGTGAAAATGGGACATTATCTAACAGTGATGTTAGATTATTATGATAATGAAAAATTTTTTCTTATTTTGTTGTTTTCTTTAGGATTTTGTACGTATCATCAAAATCTTTTTTTTCTTTTAAGTTTATTTCAATTGCTTTAACTTTCCACATTCTATTAATGTTGTAATTATACTCTCATTATAATAATGTATTTTTAATCAGGTTTGGGTTTACATCAGTGGTCAATTAAGCCTGGCTGGATGTAGTGAAGATAAGAATATTTCCTTGAGGCATGTTGTACAAGCAGTTTCCGCTGCTTACAGATACCATGTTCAAAACCCAACCAGCTCAGCACGTATCTTTTTACAGTTGTGTCCTTGGCTTTCGCCTTCAGGTAATTTTTTTTTGTATATATTAATGAATATGTTTTAATTTATAACTGATTCAAAATTAGAAATCACTTTAAATTCCCTGTGGCTGATAAAATATGTTTAATTTATTCATGTGTGCATAATTTTTTTTTCATTCGAATGTCTATTGAATAAAAGTCTGGAGAAGTTCTTATAACAGTTCTAATAAAATCATAAATATGTTGACATGAAGACAAATTGATTTACTGTATTATGACTTTATCTATCTCTCATAACATACTCTATATCCATAACTGAGCAATTTACTACACTTCAATAAAAGAGAAATGGAGTATTATAAAATATTGAGTTTAATTATTGATTTAACTGTATATTTTTTTCAGGTCCACTTAGTGATATTAAAGTTTTTGAAAAATGTGATAAATCTCTTAAAGAAAGCCTGAAGACATTTTTCGCAAGCTGTGTTGTTTATTGGCTAGAAGAGTTAATCAGAAAATCTGATATTAATTTAAGTGAATCTACTATCATTAACAAGATTAACGATGTTGTCAAAGAGTGTGCAAAACTGGTATTTCACAAGAACATTCTGAATTACTATAAGTATGAAGTTGAGCTCAAGAAACTTGAGAGTTCTATTGCTGTGAATAAATTAAAATTGTTAAAATCAATGAAATATTGTAAAGAAATTGAGGCCAAGCTTCAAGGAGAACCAAATGCAACAGATGGTACTGCATGCACTGATACAAATGGAAGCTTAGAAGCTCAAGACTTGACTGAAAGCAAATCATCTGAAGAAACTTCTACTGAAAAAGCAGAAGATGATGCTGAGAAATATAATAAGTTGAAATCTCTTAAATCAAAATTTGAGGATGAGCAAATCGATTCTCCTAATCCTTTTTTTTTGTATTGTACAATGAGAAGTTTTATGCAAAAATTAATGGATCATAATGAAAGCAGTCGAGAAACTATGGAAGAAATTTCGAATGAGATAGTTGGTAAAAGTTTTGAGTGATTTCTGAGTTGCAGGAACCGGCAGAGTGCATAGTGCCTTTTTGATCTCTTCTCTGAATAACAGAGATTAAGTTTAAGATCTTAATTTAAGTTTGTATTTTTTAAATTTTCAAGTGAGATTTATTTTTATAATTGTACATCTTTATAAGAGCTATAAGTTCCTATTTCATTGCCAGTATTATGTAATTTATTAAAGTACCTTGTTTATTTTCAGTGTTAATACTAGCCAGTTTTTTAACTCAGTACTTGCTTTAAATACATGTAAATTGGTTACCAAAATAGTTTTTATTTTCTCTATTTGTTATTCATGTTTAATTTTTTCAATTACTCCAACTACCTGTTACTTATTTTAAATTCCTACTCTTGTTTCAGGTTATTTTTTATTTTTTTGCTAGGAAATGCCTTTTTCAGAATTAATGATATTGCTAAACCTTTAGAATATTATTAATTTGAAAAAAAAAAAAATCATTTCTTGCCAAATGTCTTTCCGTATAACTGTAAACATTGGCGTTCCTGTGGGGCTGGAGCCAAGAGATGGAAAATCTTGTGCTTATTTTCTCACCTCCCGAAATGAATATGCCCATGCACATTACACTTATTTGTGATTGAGTTTATTAAAATTTTTTTTTCAGTTCTGCATCATTGGGCATATCTCAACCATGTCCAACTATCGGGATTTTCATATTCGTCACTTTAAAAAGTGGTAGTTGAGACACGTATTGTGGCAAAGTTTTTAATTCCTAACCTCCAAAAGGCACAAGGTATCAACCCTTGAGGATTAACAATTCAAGACTGCCACAATGCATGCCTCAATCAGAATGTTTCAAAGAGACGTATATGAAAATCCCATTTTTTCCATATTCGATAGTTGGACATGATATTTAGATGTAGTAAGTTCTAAAAGAAAAGACAATCTCAAATAAATTATGCTCAAGTGATACCATCATTTAGTTCTCCATTAGTTTGAGTACATAAGTGTATCAAATCCTAAAAACCATTAAATAAATAGCTTTGATGGTCTATTAATGTTTTGTTGGCGAAACACTCTGAAAGATCACTAAAACAATATGTTTAAATCTCAACATGGAGAATTTCCAAAATACCACAAAGTAGTAATTGAAACACTGATATATAGCACAAATATTGTTTCTTATCATTCTAAAAACCCAAATTGAAAGAACGGGTTTCTTTCATTTTAAAATTCAAGTAATCACAAATTAAAATATAATGTAACTAAAAACATTTAGGCATGTCGTCAAGGAAGCGTCAGCATGCTTCCAACATTGTTTTATTTTACAACGCTTATGTAATGAATGAGACAGAATATTATAAATAATTATTAGGGATTGATAAATTATTTTCCACTTCTATAATTTTGTTTTTATTAAAAACTAGTTTCGAATGTTATACATTCATCATCAGTTCTAAAGCACCCAAAAATTAAAAAATAAGCAATTCAAAATACAGTTTGGTATTATTATACATATTAAGATTGATCCTTCTATACCGTCATGTGGATGTCACCTGATTAGAAATAATTAGTTACATGTATTTATTTCTTGAAGTTATTATTTGGTTATTTTAAACATTCCTCGAAATGAAACAATTAAAATATATTATACTTTAATACTGGAAATATATTATGTAAATTACTGTCAAAGCAGGAGTAAACAAAACTTTTTGACATTTTCGTGTTTAGAACATTAGGGTCTATCTACATTCCTACTATTGCAAAAAAAAAAGTAAATAAAAATAAGTTATTTCATTTGTGAAATAATTTTGACCTGAGTAATCTGCCCTTAGATAACTGGCTTTACTTTAGCTCAATGAGATCTCTTGACAGAATAAAATGTATTTAGATTAACTTGTCAACATTATAAATTCAGAAAAAAATATTTGATGAAGTAATTATTTCATCAATCATAAAATAACTTATTTTGTAAAATTATAATTTCATCAATCATGAAATAATCATTTAATGCTTAAGATTCAAGTAAAATGATGAAATAAATTATTTCAAAAACAATTCGTTTAGGTCATTCAACAATTTACTTCTCTAACATAACATTATTTAAAAGCAATTTGGCCCAGGTCTTGGATATGGAACATAAGATGCGCTGATATTTCAGCTTTCACTTTTCCACAATCATAAAATAACTTATTTCGTAAAATAATAATTTCATCAATCATGAAATAGCTTATTTCATGAAATAATCATTTAATTCATAAGATTCAAGAAAAATTATGAAATAAATTATTTCAAAAATAATTCGTTTAGGTCATTGAACAATTTACTTCTCTAACATTATTTAAAAGAAATTTGGCCCAGGTCTTGGATATGGAATATAAGATGCGCTGATATTTCAGCTTTCACTTTTTCACATAATTCTTCACAATTATAAAATAATTTATTTCGTAAAATAATAATTTCATCAATCATGAAATAGCTATAGCTTGTTTCGTGAAATAATAATTTAATGCATAAGATTCATGTAAAATGATGAAATAAATTATTTCAAAAATAATCCATTTAGGTCCTTCAACAATTTATTTCTGTAAATTATTATAAAATAAATTTGGCCCAGGTCTAGGATATAGGACATAAGATGCGCTGATACTTCAGCTTTCACTTTTTCACATAATTCTTTACAGCTAAGTTCAAAAAACATTTGTAGAGAAGGAAAGTTCGTAAACATTTTTTTTCCTCTACTCTGAAGATATACACATAATGTCCTTGTAGACTCATAATTAGCTCATTATAAATACACATGGTAACCAGCAAAACGAACAATCGGACTCAAGTACTGCGTTACAGAATGATTGAAGCAAGACTTCTATGCTCCTCAAACTTCACGATTGGTCGGCGTCCCATTAGCAGTTCTCTGAAGACGACTTGGTGCATAAATCTCGTATCCTTGACGATTGTACGACCCTTGTGTGGACTTATATTTACAGAGATATATAAATTTTACAAGAACTAAAATTCAAGTAATCATAAAAAATAAAATGTAACTAAAAGACAGAAAGTAATAGAGATACATTAAGCAAATAGGAAATTATGTTTGAGATAACATTAGAACAGTTGTACAAACATCTTTTATTTAAAAAAATACTAAATCATAACATTAATATTCAAATAAAAAAGGTCCATCCTCTTCATGGCATCGACTACTGTTTTTTTTATCTTATTGATCCTCAAATGGTCTCTCAAGACTTCCAGGTATAGAGCAGGAGTCTCAAACTGGTGGTTCCCAAGGTAATTTTTTGTGTCCCACATGCTTTCAGATAAAATAAGAACAGGATAGGTTTAAAACAATATAACTAATACTCCAAAATTTACTTAATTGTATAAAGTGTTTTAATTGTTCTATCAAATTCCTGAATCCTCAATTTAAAATATAATTTCAAGAAAATTTGTAAATGTGATGTAGCTCGTGTGAATCTTACCAGTTGCATTAAATGGCCTGCGCTTTAATGAAGTTTGACATGCCTGTTATAAAGCATTAGACCTCTTACACAGAGAGCATATAATGTATTTACAGAGCGATTCAGATATCAGTTGACATCCGCATGATGGTATAGAAGGATCAATCTAATTAGGGATTGATAAATTATTTGCCACTTCTATAAATTTGTTTTATTGAAAACTACTTTCGAACGTTATACATTCATCCTCAGTTCTAAAAACACACAAAAAATTCAAAAATAAGCAATTCAAAATACAGTTGGTATTATTATACATATTAAATTATATAAATCAGTATTATAAAACATTTATGAATTTAATTAAGACAAGAAAGTTTCTTGTCTTAATTAAATTCATAAATGTTTTATAATACTGATTTATATCATTTAATATGTATAATAATACCAACTGTATTTTGAATTGCTTATTTTTGAATTTTTTGTGTGTTTTTAGAACTGAGGATGAATGTATAACGTTCGAAAGTAGTTTTCAATAAAACAAATTTATAGAAGTGGCAAATAATTTATCAATCCCTAATTAGATTCAGATATGATCTACTACTAGTATGGATAGAGGAGAAGGTTGCCAAACACATTTTCCAGGATGTCATTATGTTTATCTGGATAGTTTAAAGACCATATCAGGGAATCATGTAGACCATTAGAGCTGTAATACACTTCCTCTTTAAGGGTATATGTGTATTGGAATGATTATCATTTTGCAACATGGGAGGTAGGTATATTTATTTCATATTATTAATGAAGCAAACTTTCATCATCATACCTCCATTATTTCAGAACAACCTTTTTTTAGAGGTTCAACCTAAAAACAAAATTAAATGTTAAAAATAATTATTAAATAAAGTTAATCAAGAAATTGGTTTGAAGATGCAGTCAAGAAATAAAACACACAGTAAGTGTTAACTTATTAATGTGTGCCTAAGTTGTAGGTTTTTACCAGGATGATAAATTCAGAAATAAGTCAGACGTTCATTAATTTCAGAATTCTGGAGTCGTCACCCTGATCAAGTCCGAAATGCAGTAACATATTGAAAATAAGTTTACTCTTACTGTGTTTTATTTCTTGACCACACCCTCCAGCCATATCTCCGCAATTATAAATAAGTTAATATGCAAGAGCAAAAGCTCAAAATGAGACAAATGGAAAAATCCATAAAAGAAGCCAAGCCTCAAAAATAACAGAAGTAAATACAAAAAATCATCAGTCAATATTTTCCCAATTCAGGCATCATCAGAACAGTAGGAGAGAAATAAATAAAATATAAAGAACAAAATGCAGCGAGAGAAATAAATAAAATATAAAGAACAAAATGCAGCACATCTCACATCCAGAGTAAAAAAAAAGTCACCAACCAGAGACAGCACCCCACACCCAGACACATACTGAGGGACAATGGAGGTTACGTGTCAACAGCTGGGAATAGCCAAATTACAAACAGCTGATCATAAAAAAAAAAAAGGAAATGCTCATACCAAAAATGTATAAAAGATCATAAAAATAAATTAAATAAGAAAACGAAAAAGATCAACCAAACCCAAATAAGTTTAACATTTCAAAATAGTCGGGAAAAAACCACTGGCTCACTTTGAATTTCATTTAAAAAATACACATTAAAGAAATATTGTTTGTTGGATTTAAACCAGCACATATATAAACCGAGTTAATAGGGTTCACACTACAATCTTCCTTTGCAGTAATCCTTCTAGGAATAGTTATGAATTTCCAAAGATTGTAGAGAAACTTAATTCAGTTCTCTAGAGTGGTGCTATATTTATCAGTGTGCAGCTTTTTTTTTCATTTTGCTGCTATTTTTACTTTTTCAAAATGGTGTTGGAAGCCATGGTTATTGCTCATATCACAGCATTAATCGAGGCCGGGGTAAGGGCGGCCAAGATTGACAGACCGAACTGACGACCTCTTAATCGTGAAACAGCTTCCAGTCCTCAAAAGAGATGTCTTGACAATTGTGTGTTGTGGATATCAATGTATAAACAGTACATAGACAAATCACTGAAATGAACCTGCTCTCCCAGGTGCCTGCCGTAGGTCCTCTCCTCACCACAGCACATCAAGCGGCTCACCTCCATTTTTTTTTAAATTATGCTCTCTGGATTGCGGCTGATTAGGTTTCTGTTCTGTATTCAGAAGAGTCCAGATTTAACCTTTATGGTTCAGATGCTCGAGAGAATGCTGTGCTCAGTGCAATGAGGTGGATAAAAGTAAAATTCGGAGGAGAGGAGAGTCAATGATGAGGTTGGGAGGGATTTCTAAAGAGACAAAAGTATCTTTGGGACCACCTTGTGAGGTGCATCTCACAAGACCGGACTCTTCTCATGACTTCCAGGAGCTAAGAACTGCTGTGGTAAAGGAATGGGATTAGATTCCTCAAGCTCGAGTAGCTAATCACAGTATGCCTACAAGGATACAAGCAAGAGGGGGCAATACTCAAGGGACTAGGATCAGAATGAGTTTTGAAATTTATGACAAAATTTATAAAAGTTTTATTTTTTTTTTTCGACATCTTAGTTGCTTTTCTTTACATTAATGTACTTTTTTTTTGTAAGAAATGTCATATTTTATTGTATTATCCTGTTGTCTCCTATGAAATGAATATGTACACTATTTATAATTTTAAAAAACGGCAACTTTCATTCCGTTAGAAAAATAATTCAAATTACGATGGTTTTTTTGGACTTGAGTGTAGCTTGTGCTTGAGCAACAAGCAAATTTTAGATACAACAATTAACTTTTTAATTTTTATTTTATTAAATTTAATTAAGTTTAAATACTCACTGGTAGACTGAATCGGTTCATGTCTTTTATTCTACTAGAAATGAAAAATAGATGCAGAACAGAATGTAAGTTAGGAAAAATAAACTGCAATTTAAAAAATAAAATAACCCTCCCTCTCCCCACAATAAGAGAGAAACAGACCAAGAATGATAGAAAATAAAGTTTAAAATAGAATAGAACAATTCAATAGGAAATTTAAATAATAACAAATTACATACGTAAAGTCTTACCATCTAGCTGTCAACTTCTGTGGTGCAGTAGCCCAATGGTAGCTTATTATGCTAATGAAGGATGCATTACATTCTCAGATTGGTTCAAAAGCATTTGGATCTGGAACAGGATTCGCTCAGCCTCATAATAATAACTAATTAGTTTCGTAGCAATGTAGTATAAATATTTATTATACAGTAATCGATTATCAATAACTTCAAAAAGTTATGTACATCATTATCATGAGATCTGTATGGAAATCAAAACTTACAAAATTTGTTTGTATAGCAGTTACAATTCAATGTAATTTTTAAAATAATTGTGGTGTCTTTTCACTTTGTTTTCCATCAAATAGTGACATATTTTTCCAAATACATTTTGGCTAGTTCATATGATTCTGACTGACAGTAAATAAGATGCAGATTAAAGGCTGCTTCTCTAGACAAATCAAAAATTGGATCCTGCATAACTAATACTTCTTTCAGTTCTAACACTTTTTCATAATGAAAAATAGCTTGTGTTAATAAACCTAAATGATGAAAACCTCTTCCTAAGTTATAATGTACTTCTTGAAGTCCTTCAGTGCCCCTTAACTCCCTATATTGGGTAAGTAAACCTAATGCTTGAACCACTAAATGATGCTTTTTTGAGGTGAACTTTTGGGCAGCCATCTGAAGGTAGGTTAAACCCAGCAATAAAGCACCAAGAGCAGTTGGATTTTTAACTTGGGCTGAGCTGTATTCGTGCATTGCATATTTATAAGTCCCAGAGACTAAACAGTTATTACCATGCAATAGTCCAAGAGCAGGATGATCACAATTTCGAGCAAGTTGTCTCATAATAAATCTATGGTGCCGTGAATCATCTGATTTAGTTATGATCAAGTTGAATAAATGCCAAAGTCTAACATTATTTAGCTCTTTTGCAACCAGTGTTCTTATTATGTTGTATCCATTAAATGAATCTTTGTTAAAATAAGCAGCTAAAACACTTAATAGGTCAATTTCATTTTTATAAACATGAAAAATTGTGGATAATTGGGCAGTGAATGTTAACCTCTGAAATGCATTGTACCTTTTAGTTTCAATACACAAGTTACAAACATATTTAAACAGCTCCCATTCTTCCTCAACACTTGGTCCATGGTTTTCTTTTTTGAATGATGGATTATCAATATCTTCTTCTGGTTCTTTCCTTGTTTTTCTTACTTGTTTAACAGCATTTCTTTTTTTATCATAACGCTGAATTATTGATATGCATGAAAGTTCGTCTTTATTCCTAATATGGGTAGAATGCCTCGAAAAAAATACTTGACTGACCATTATTAATTCATCTGATCTCTCCTTGTCACATTTCAAAAGTAAACATCTCTCATAAAATAAACCAACATCAAGATAGTCATATTCCTCATTCTGAGTTAAGACTACTATTGCTTCATCGTTTCTTCCAAGTTGGACAAGCAAAGAAGACAAGGTCATCCTAGCTTCTATATGCTGAGGAGCCTGTTCAAGTACAACATAAAATGCTTTCACTGATTCCTCTAAACGGCCTAATACCTTCAGATTTTCAGCATATTTCAGCCATACTGCTGGTAAACTATATTCAGCACAATGTACAAGAACAGATAGCAATTTGTCAGCTTTTTCATAATAATATTGCTCAACTAAAGCATCAATGATATCCAAATATAAATCACCAACTTCAGCTGGATTTAAATCTGCTATTCGATTTAAAAATTGTTCAGCAAATAGTATTGAACGTAGATGAATTAAAACAATTATTAACTTAGCTAATATATCAATAGGAGAGTCCAGAGGAATAGTACAATCTGAAATCTCGCCAATGCCATCCATAACAATATTTAAGTTACAAAACCTTACCATTAGATCGAGACATCGTTGGAATTGCTTAAGCTGGATCAATAGTTCTAATTGTAAATTAATAAATTCTAAGTTAATTAAATTGGGACATTTTTCTATGGCCACATCTAATGCATTACTAGCCTTTACAAAATCACTTTCTTTGTGACACAATTCAGCAATAAATTTTGAAGTAGCAAGAATTAGTTCTCCTTGTTCTGGTTTCAAAGCAGAAAGGAGACGCAGGTAACCTCGGACAGCTGTTTTTTTATCACCCAATTTTTCAAGAAGTGCTGCTCTCTTCTTATGCAAATCCATATTAAAAATATCTAGATTAATAGCTTTAGAATAACAAGTTACAGCTTGTCTAACATGCCCTAACTTCTCCGATAATTCAGCAAGATGGATCCATTCAAAAGGATCCGATGATGAGAGATGAGCTGCCACTAATGACATTTGTAGAAACTTTTCCTGATCCCCCATTTCATCATAAATCCCAGCCAATGTTAGAAATGGTTCTGGAGCAGTAGGAATTTGCCTTATGATTTCTAGACAAATTTTAACAGCTGTTTCTTTATCACCCCTAGCAAATCTCAAATTTGCTTCTCCCATTAATCCTTTTAAAGCAGGAGGTAATTTTTGAGGTTTTTTGGATCTAATGGGGAAACCAGATTTTTCCACTTTATTAGAAGTATCAGCAATTGCTTCCTGAGCTTCATTTGATCCAACATCTACTTCATCCACATTTTCTTCAATACCTACATTTTCAATATACTCTGCAAAGTTCATTTCACCATCCAAAAATTTGTTAACCAAAATCTGTTCATTTTGTGTACTTGAAAAATAATATGAACTAGCTCCGTCATTTTCTGAAGACTTGACAGCATGAGTATTTTCACTACTTGTTGATGGTCTTGATATGTCAAGAATATATTGGAATTCCTCTATATTTTCGTCCTTATCCATTGCATAAGAAACTAACTGATTCACTTATCAACGATTCCTAAAAAAACTTACAGTTAGCTTGAACATGTATTCATTTAACTTAAATATCTGAGCGGATGAACACTAAGGGAGGTTTTAGTGCAATTGTGCTCACCTTTGGATAATTAACCAACGAGGTTTATGAGGTTAGAAATTATAATTCAAATTTTAAGTAGAAAATCATGTTTTTTCATTTCAATTAACTATCATGGCGGTAAAACGAAATATTTTGGCACTCTCATATAATTAAAGTTTCCTATCCCAGTGTAATGGTGTTAATAGTTAATAATTCAATTTAGTAACCAGCGGGTATATAATCTAATCTGGTAGGTTACTTTGTTATTTGTTAGGAAGTTGGTGTTGTCAAATTTTTATAGAATATCGTTACTCTGTGTTTCAAGACTCTACATCATATATGCTCTAGTGGTAATTCTATGTTTAAGAATTAACATCAGTGATTTAAGAAAATTGGTTCACCATGGTGTCAAGGGTTGCTGTTGAATCTTTAAAGTAATAATATTACTTCACATTATTAGCTGCATTCAATGCAAAATCATATTATTTGTATTGTCTAAATTACACTTAGCTTTTGCATATTATCAACTTTGTCACTAATGTATAAATTAAAATCATTCATTACTATTAATTCTATCTGTCGAATTTTGTGTTTTTAATATATGAATATCAATTTTTTATAGAAAAGCTGAAGATTTAAAAGAGATAACATCAAATCTGCAAAAAATGGATTACAATTGCAATATTTGGCCTGCTCAACAACAACTTCAGGTATTGTTGTTTGCGATTAAACGAATATCTTAGGAAATGTATTTTGTTTCTATTATATATGTATGGATTTATTTGCAATTGTTTTACAGAAAATATATCATGATGTATTGATTCTTGACCTTGAATACGCCTTAGATAAAAAAGTTGAACAAGATTTATGGAACTATTGCTTTAAGAATTATATTGCTTCCCTACAAAATTCAGCAAAAGACAAAAAAGTAATTGTATTTTAATAGTTAGTTTTAAAGGTGTTTGTTCTTGAGAAGAAACAGATTAATTTTATTTGTAAAATTGTTGTTTAGACAAATGGTATTCAGGTGCAGAACAGATTATCATGGTTTCTCGACTGTGCAAGTGGGTTTTATTTATCTTTGTTGCAAGAAATTTGTTCTGTCTTCAATTTGGATTTGCCATTTATGAGGTAATTATTACTTATTTCATGGACATTGATATTAATAGTAAGTGGTAGAACTCCAGTTTTGATACCCCAATGTGTCTGGTGGTTACAAGCATAGATCATTTGATCTCACTGTGAATACCAAAACTAGCTGAGTGTACCAAACCTGTTATTAATTATTAGTGTTGGGGACTGAAAAATTAATTATTCGATGCAATGTTATTGTATATCATAATTATAATATAAAATGATACTTTGGTTGGTAAGTCAGTTTAGTTTTATAACCTGGTTTGTATTTATGCGAATTTATTTGGTGGCTTTAAAATTACCTATTCATTGAGATCATTAGTGATTATTAAAATTATTACTGCTTTAATTAGATCAGCTGTAGATTTTCACTCGTTATACTCACTCAAGAGATCAACAAACCTCCAACCGATCCTTTTCAGTTGAGGTGGGTGCTTTTCATAACTTAAATTTAGTTATTCGGTAAAACTTATCTTGTTTCAACATGTACAGTGTGTTCCTATGATCTAGGCTTG
Organism: Rhaphigaster nebulosa; assembly: GCA_948150685.1. Taxonomy (NCBI): domain Eukaryota; kingdom Metazoa; phylum Arthropoda; class Insecta; order Hemiptera; family Pentatomidae; genus Rhaphigaster; species Rhaphigaster nebulosa. Next base: position 100,703,296 of record OX411310.1, on the reverse strand, counting down.
TGGCTAGCCGCCATGGAGCATAGTGGAACTGGAGTAGTACCTCATAAATTAATGTGATTCTAAAGTAGGAACAGACTATTATTATTATGCTTTGATTTGTCTTGCTTTTAACTAAGTGGTTACTTATCTCTAACTTATTGTTTCTCCCTATTTATATTTTATTAAGCTAAGGATTTTAGACATCAATCTGTTTTCTACTCCCTCTCTCTAACATAGAAATGTAATATGTACGATGTGTAGGTTGAGATAAAGTGAAGGTCTTGTACTTTGAAGGGTGTAAAGGTTCGAGGATGAAAACTCGTATCTATGATGTACAGGTCCCAATTATTTAATAAATTAGAAATGATGGATTATAGTGTGATGTTATGTCAAGTTGGATTTTAGATTTTCAGGATAATCAGTCAAAGTGCCTTTAAAAACAGTACATAGTTAAGATTTTATTACAAGCCAACATTTCAGTCAGGGTACAGTTTGGATATTCCAGATTTTTTTATTGTTTTGTCTTTTATACTAGCATGTAATTACTAATCCACTGTTTGGCAAATATTAATTTATCAGAACATATTATTTCTTTTCTTTTTTTCTCTTATTTGTATTCCTAGTTATTAGTGTTTATTCTTTGAGAATATATGCAACCATTTGAGGTTTTTAGTCTCATTAAGGAGGAAATCATTATAAAACTGTTAGGCTGTATGCATGCTACTGGTCTTTGTATTAAAGTTTTATAGGACTTTAAAAAAACATGATTAATATGTGTTGTAAGAATTAGTAACCATGAATAATACTTTTCTGATAAAATTATAATGAATCATTTCTATTTTTACTTTCCCTTCCACATATATGAGAAATATATAGTTAGGGGAAATAATGCGATCGTGAAAATGTTCAAAATTCGAGTTTTCAACGGAAATACATGTTTTAAGGTCTCCTGAGTCCAAACAACCAAGTCTCACAAAATGGTCTGTGTTTATGTGAACAGCCTAGTCCAAAAACGAAAAGTTGTATGAAACTGAAATTACATATTTAAGGTAGGTAAATATCTGTGATGTTACAGCAACTTTTTTTGTCAAAATCGACTAACCGGAAGTGTCACATTTTATCATCTATTTTATACTTTTTTACAATTTTCTCATAAACAGCTCCGACGATTTTGATGACTTGCCTGATGTGATGTCTTCTCCTTAAAGTTCTTTAAGTTTTCATATGTTTAATACATCACCGAGAAAATGCATGGAAAAAAGTTATAACTAAAAGAAAATTTTATTTTTGCATAACTCCAAAAGTATGCATTTTATGATAAATTATGTATACAATCATATGCAAGGTAATTAAATTATCTAAAAAACAAAAAATGAATCATTGAAATCAGACCAGTATTAGCTAAGATACAACAGCGTATCTTATAAGGACTACAAGACAATAGATGGAAAGCCGAAAACGTCAGAAAGGAGACGGGTATGACTGAATCTTCTCCCACTAAGGTTCCAATCTGTTGCCAACAGTACGCTCTGTATTAATGTAATATGAGAATATAAAAGTATGAATTAAATTAATAACTTCTACTTTTATATTATTTAATGGAAACAAATTGTTTCCATGGTAACTAAACCGAAACTTTTAAAATATATTTTCAGCTTGATAAATCTAAATTATATAGTATATAGAATTCTCGTAGTAAAATTATTTAAAACACTTTTCTATTGTACTTTGGTGAGAGTAAACAAGAAGGTGTGAATGCTGCTGAGGTTATTTCAAGTAGTGTTTATGTGAACTATTTAAAATTATGTTAAAAGATTATTATTATAGGGTGGTAAGGGAAAGTTGTGTGATGCACGCACTGCACCAGATTTTTTAAATTATTACAACCTTCTTAAACTTAATGGTTTTATTCTCAATTACTAATCTTAATCTTATATCTTTCAGGCATGATACTCTATTTGGATTTAAACGCTATGTAAATGAAAATGTAGTAATTAACCGACCAGAAAGAAGCTCTTGTTATTATATTTGCCAACATTGCTTGGTTCATTTGGGAGATGTTGCAAGATATCGAAATCAAATGATACAAGCAGAATCATTTTACAGGTAATAAATCTAAATCTAGTCTGATGTTGTTGCTTTAAATCTTGTTGAGCTACTTTTATTGAAACTTTGAAAGTTGGAATCGGTTGAAATGTGCTCAGACTTTTTTTTATTCCTCTATTTTGGATTAAATCCTTTTATTTATATTTAGGTGTTTCAGCAGCCTCATCAATTGACATAGCTAGAATCTTTTAAATAGGGACTCATAGTTACACCAAGAAAGGATGGCGGTTATTGGAAAAATAACCGCTTGTCGGTTATTCTCCTGTTTTTGATCATCGTTTTAACAATCTGTTTTTTCTGTTCAAAATAACCAATTTTTTGTTATCTTTTAAAGGACAATATTTTTTTATTTCAGAAAAAAATTGGATCAGATAACTGATATTTTGTTTTTTGGATTCAGAAAAAAAAAAAAAAAAAGCGGAGGAGTTTTACACAAAATGTAATTTTCAAAGATAATTTTATTGTTCAAAATTGCAGTATTAATTTTATCATATTAACACATTCATTATTCAATCAAAAAAGCCTTTGATTCTGTTGATCGGTAAATCTTAGATAAAACAATACGGGAATTCAGTGTGAATTGAAATTGGCAAACCTAATACACAAATCACTTAGGTCACAATCATGTAGGTCAGTTGATGGTATAGAAGGATCAATCTAATTAGGGATTGATAAATTATTTGCCACTTCTATAAATTTGTTTTATTGAAAATTAGTTTCGAATGTTATACATTCATCTTCAGTTCTAAAAACACAGAAAAAACTCAAAAAATAAGAAATTCAAAATATAGTTTGGTATTATTATACATATTAAATTAGATGTAATATAAATCAGTATTATAAAACATTTATGAATTATGAATTTAATTAAGACAAGAAATCAAATACATATTGGTACTCACCAAGGTTTAAATGGATTATATCAAACAGAAAAGTTTGTACTGGTTTCTTCTCGGATTGAACTAACAATGAAAGAAACGTAGGTAGGATGTTTATAGGTAAACGGTTTAAAGGTCGGGGTATTTCCAGTAATGCTGGTGAGCAATTGGTTTTTCTGTTATAGATGGGAATAAATTTAAGATTGGACTATTGGACATATTTATTTGGTCATTTAAGCAAAAATCTGGATTGGATTTGAAGGATTTTATTATTTCAAGTGCTTCATATATACAGTGAAACTTCCCTGTAACGGACACCCAAGGGGAATAATATTTTGTCCGTTAGAGAGAAGTGTCCATTAAAGGGAAGTTTTGAAGGAAAAACAGATTTTTAAGCAAACAAGTGCATTATCATTTCGCATGTTTAATGATATTATTATGCAACAAAAATATACATACATATAATAAAAAAATTACATTCCTACTTATTTTATTTATTTTAAATAATAACAGAAAAAATAGTATGTATGGTATTTACATTAAAAAAACAAAACATGAAAACCAAGAAAACATTATTAAACAAAGTAATGTAATATTTTCTTCTGACTCTTTTTTTGTTGTACAATTTTCTTTTCAATGTTGGCCTTGAGAGAAGAAACCTGGGAAAACTCTTCGGTATCCTCTCCGTCGCTGAAGAATTTTTTAAGTCTATTGATTTGCCTGAGCGCTTCTTGTATTTTCGTAGGTGGTTCGTCCTCATCAGGCTGGCTCTCCATCTCTTCATGTTCATTCTCGATAGAAACATTGTAATTTTCATGAACAATGCTGCTGATATCCAGGGAATTATCTTCAGTTGTGGCTTTGGAATCTATCTCAGCGTATAATAAATCACTTAAAGGATTATACATTTCCAATAGCTTAAGTAGTTCGGGTTCTTCATTTTGGCCCATGTCACTTTCAACAGCCTTGGAAGGCTTTGAAAATCATGATTTGACAAAACAATTCTTGATTGTGTCTTCTCAGATTTCGCGTATTGAAGAGGAAATCAGAGGTCCGGAAATGGAAATTTTTGCCATATGAGCTCGCCAAAACCATTCGTACGTGGCATTGTCAATGTTTGTAAATTGTATTTGGAAATGATTTTTGTGAATGGATATTAGTGTTGGGACCATTTTTCTAACAATTCGTTTTTCATTTTCAAAATTTCACTCACTTAGGTTTTTCCAATGTTGAATTGTGAAGAAAGTACTCGAACACTACTCTTATCCCGCGCACTGACATTAATTAATTCTACTTTGTCCTTTAACGATAAATGTACACGAGAGGACTTCATGATTGACCAACTACAGGCGTAATATTGAACTGAAAATAAAAACAACACTGGAAATCTCCTCATTGTTAACACACGAACCTAATTTTTTTTGGTAAACAATTGGGATTGTTATAGGCGACGTTCAGAGAAAAACGTAAGACAAAAATTAGGCAACAATGGTATTAGACGTTCTTAGAAACTGAGCTATGTTTTGGCTCTATTGTCCGTTACAGAGAGATTAAATACAGAAATATTGAGCATAATACCTGTCCGCGTCCGTAACAGAGAGAGTCCGCTAGACGGAAGTTAAAAATACAATAAAATCATTAATAACGTCTCGGGGAATGAAAAAATGTCCGTAGCAGGGAGATGTCCGTTAGAGAGAAGTGTCCGTTAGGAGAAGTTTCACTGTATTTCATTTGAGGTTGTTTTTAACGTGATGTATTAATTTAACTCCTGAGTCTTTGATGAATTTATGGGGTTTTTCATTTAAATGAATTGCAAAGTTGCTTATTTTTTTTATTTTTTGTGTGTTTTTAGAACTGTAGATGAATGTATAACATTCGAAATTAGTTTTTAATGAAACAAATTTATAGAAGTGGAAAATAATTTATCAATCCCTAAATAAATGGTGTTGGCTTATTGCCCATTCCGTTCTACTGTATTCTAGAGAAAATTGTGAGCATTTGATAGGAAAAATTTTGCCAATAACTTTAGAGAGAAAAAATAAAAGTATTGAAATTAATTGTCTGGAATTTTCAGACGATTGTACTATACTTTCTGAGAGTCTGACAGATGTAACAACACAAATCAATCTCTTGGAAGAAATTGCCGAGAAACCTGTTTGAGAATCTCTGTCGATAAAACCAAGTTTATTACAAAGATGAAAATGGCTCCAAATTTCTTGATGACAGATAATGGTCGAATAGAGAGAGTGAAAGAGAGAGATGAAAGAAATTCAAATGCTTGGGAAAAATAATTCAAGAAAATGATTTAGAAAAATCTGCTGTTAAAGTAAGGTTACACAAGATAGAAATAGCGTCTCGCATTACTAAGAATATCTATAACAAGTAATGTTTATCTAAAAATATTAAGATAAGGCACTACAATACAGTAGTAAAGTGAATGTCTAGTTTTGAACTATAATTAACTTGAAGTGATAGAAAGTAAAATCTTAGGTCCAATGAAAACTGCCGACAAATCAAAATTAAGAAGCGATTAGGAAATATATGGGAGCATAGAAAGTATAACAAATACAATAAGAAGAAGGAGGATGCTATAGGATGGATGATGACAAATTGACTAAGCAAATATTCAGGTACCTTTAGAAGAATAAGTCTATGACAAGCTGGATTTAAGAGGTCATGAAAGATTTGAAACAAAATAAAATAAGATTAGAGGAAACTATAGAGAGAGAGGTTTTAAAAATTGAGGGACTCCAAGGAGGAACAAAATGGAGGCCTGGTCCAAAGTGGGCTGAAGAAAGGAAATAGTGAGAGAATATTGGAAGGAGCAAAAGAAAAAGAAACGGAAAATTGAAATTGTTACGTTGTCAATGGCCTCAAAGATGAAAAAAAAATTATTTTAAACTCTACAAGAGGAAATATGTAAATAATTTAGAAAATTAAATTAATTTATTAATATATCTAAGCAAAATGAATATTGTGTCTCTAATTACCCAGTGTTGCTATTAATGATCTAAGGGTTTTGTGCCTTAAAAAAACAAGTCTGTGAACTTATATGGTGTTCCTTTATCCATTGTCAGGTGTAAACTATAACTAGTATTCATTATATCCAGTATCCAAAAGTTTCTTCATAAGAAAATAAGTAAATTGTTCCTGTATAATAAAGAGTTTCATATAAATTAAGATTTATAAAACTGTTCAGAATATGTTAGCTCTGTGTTATATTTATTTTGCCATTAGGGGCCTGATTAAAAAGCATTGTGTGATGATGACTCCTTTGTTTGGATTATTATCACTTAACCCTTTAAAGTCGGCGGGTCGGGAAGGGATAGCGGGCCCTTAGGACGGTGACCTTGAAGTGATTGGGCTCCCTAATGGTTTTATTGAAAAACGACTACCACAATAACGCATAATTGAACAAATGTTTCTAGCATTTAATTTTTTTTTTTTTTTTTTTTGTTAATTTCTACCTCTATAGTTACTCCGACATAAAATGTAAAAAAAAGGTATAATTTTTATCAATAATATACATAAATATTAATTACTTTAAATAATTTAATTTTTTCAAGACAAAATTCGGGAAATTATTATTTTATTATATTTAAAATTTTGTGAAAAATATGATGTTACAGTGCATATAAAAATATATAATCTTTTCTTTATTTATTCACGTTTTACGAGTAGCTTAGTGTCCGCTCTGTCGAGTAGTTTTAAACAAACTTCTTATGTCTTATTTCATTAGTTTTAATTTACATCTGTATAGTATATAGTTTATGTAAGAAATATTGGTGTTATTTATAATAGAATCAAGAATTAATTATTTTTCCCCTGGTGGTAATTCGTGAAATTATCAATTTATTCTAACTAAAATTTGGTAAAAATAAAGAAAATTAAATGAAGTCTATTTCAATAATAATTATAAGAAGTCAGGCAGGTAATTAGGAACACAGAAAAAAAGATTTGGAACTGATCCCAGGTACTTGGAAATATTTTCAACTTGACAAACCTAAAATATATAATATATAGAATTGTTGTACTAAAATTATTTAAAAAATTATTCTATTTTACTTTTGTGAGAGTAGACATGAAGAAATGAATGCTGCTGAGTTTATTTCAAGTATTGTTTATGTGAACTATTTAATATTATGTTTAAAAGATTATTATTCTAGGGTGGTAAGGAAAGTTGTGTGATGTGCACACTGCACCAGATTTTTTTAGAGAGTAAAAAAGAAATCTTTATTCTAGAACTATTGACCCTTGAAAATTATTTTGAACATATAATGAAATAGTGGTTTAGCCGTTGGAATTAAAGGATAATTAAAAACCCAAAAATGATTTAGATTTTCATGTTCTAAATAATATAAAATAATCTGTATAATGAATAATATTTATTTAATATAAAATGCTCTTAATATTATTAAAAATTTAGTTAATGAATGTTGCTTTATTTGTTTTGTTTTTATAAGCTTTATTAAAAGCATTTAATATGAAATACAATTCCTCATTAAGTGATTATTTTGAACTTGAATGTACAACTTGCTTTTGATTTTTGTAATGATTTTATAATTACAGAAGGTAGACTGCCATATTTACATCCATTATATTATTCTTAGTAATGGTAATAATATGGTTAGTAACTTCAGAAAAAGATTTTTTCTTATTAAATAAAATAAATATAAAAAAAATTTCAAGACTTGCTCCGTGTTCTGTTTTTGTTGATCCTGAACCTCTTCTCACTCTTGTTTTTCTTGAATCTCTTTCTACATCTTTCAGCAGATACACATACCTTTACTTGTTTTACCTCTGACAAATATACAAAACTTTCTTTTGAATTTCTTTCCTTGGCACTCACTCAACTTGGCCTGAACTTAGTTTGTCTTTTTTATGAAATTATGTCAGGCACAGATTCATCTTTTCAAATTTCTTTGTTCAAATTAATCAAGCGGGCTCACCAACTTTTGCCTGATGTCTAGTTATTTTTGTTACAATTGTAATATTTCTATGTTAATCTATTGAATTTTAGGCATGCCGTTGAACTTGGATCAAGTAGTGGTCATCCATATAATCAGCTTGCATTATTGGAAGCAAGTCGTGATCGATTAAGCACTGTATTCTTTTACACCAGAAGTATTGCAGTGGCACATAAATTTCCTGCAGCTATCACAAACCTTGCCAATACTTTAATGAAGTCTTCAAAATTTGAGTATGTTCACTTTGAAATTTTTTAAGAGCAATATTTATTTTTATCTATTTATTATTATCTTTTTATAAATAAATTTAACTGAATCATTACATTATGTTAGAACTTCTTTTTTCATTATAGCTTTTATAAAACTATTTATTTTATAATATTAACTGATATAAGTTTTATAATTGTTATATATAAAACTTAATTTTTTTTTTACATGCTTAATTCTACCAACTGCCATTGGTTGTTTGTGATGATATTTGATATCTTTAATTAGTTAAGGTCTTATTTTGCTTTTCATAAATATAATTCGTAATTTACCTTTTGTTGCCAGACCTGATATTTTAAGTTTAAAAAAATTGTTAGTAACTGTCCATTAATGCTGACTTCTACATGTCACCATTTTTAAATGTTGGAATAAATTTAATATTCAAAATCTTTCTAATGCACATCGGCTAAAGTAAGATATTGATAGACAAAAATATGAATAGATATAAAAGAAGCCTTATTCAAAAATATTAAATTAAAAAAAATACTGGAATCGATTATTATATTATTAGAAGATATTAGATGAGAAATGAATTGGTGGAGACTCCAACATCTCTTAAATACATTATTGAAAAAAAATGTTGAACCAGAAAAGAACATTTTACATAATATCCTAGCCAGTGGTTTTCTAATTTAATGAGGACGGAAGAAAAAATATAGTCGTTAAAAGTTTTCTAATATAGTCCAGAGTATCTGAGGAAAAAAGGACGTCTTAAAAAATTTTGGGCCCAAGATAGGGAGCTGGGAATGGCTACAGGAGGATGACGCGAGATAGCTTTGAGATTCTGAGGATTGGCATGCTATAATTATCCTAAACTAAAAAATTAGAGAAATAATGAAAAGACTATTTTCTATTTTTATTTAAATTTGTTTATTTCACTATTATATTATTTGTCCAGGATAATACCCTTTTAAACTGCACTTTTTATTAACTTCTTTATTCTTTTAGCAGTTTCAGGCCACTTTGCCTGTTCTCAAGCCTGTCATCTTATCTTGTGGTATTGATTGTATTCCACACCATTATAAGATAAAAATTTATTAAGAACTTCCTAAATTGTCATCTGAGACCAGAAAAAAAAAATTATAATATAAAAAAGTTTTGATCTTAATGTATTATATAACTGATCTTATATTTATTCCTCACATCAATAAAATAAACATATGAATGAATTTTTCAAAGTATGCCATTTTTGTGGTTTATAGCGTGGTTTACAATGAGTTACAAGGGTGACTCACATATTAATAAGAAATTAAAATATCAATTTCTCCTGAATTAAATAAAATATTCATTGTTTCTGTTCTGTGTTGGTGTTTTATATTATAACATTTAGTTTTTAAAAATGATATCAGTAAAACATAAATTGGTTTAAGTATTTTTATTTATTTATTAACTTCAGGGAAAAAAAAATTATATGAACTCTTTTTTTCAAGGGTGCCTGGTGATGGTGGAAAAATGTCAGTAGCTGAATATGAAGCAGCCTTTCTTCATCTTCATTCGCTCTTGTATTTATCACAGGATACGACATCAGCCTCAAGAATTCTGTATTGTCTTAATCAGTCACTGACTCCTCTCATTGCTACTCAAGAATTCACTCCATGGAAATTAATCCAGGTGAGATTAGATTATTCTTGACAAGGGTGACACTTTTATATAAGTTATTGATAAGGTCATTCCTAGTCAATTTCCTAGTTCTTGATAGTTATTAAGCAAAAAATCTTCTTATACCAATGAAATTGGCTAAAATATAAGCCTTGGTATTTTAAAACTTCAGAATTTATAACTTCTTAACTAGCTTAGCGTACCCAAAGATTCTATGTCAATACCATCAGTTGCTGGCTTCATACCACAATTCCGATCACTGATTCCGGTCAAAACCCAAATTTGAGAAATCAGCCTTAGCTTAAACCTTCCACCATTGGTTACCTAGGTTCAGGTAATTTTTGTCCCAAATTATAATTTAAAGTACTTGATTCTTCACATTTTGGTGTACCTACTTCTTATCAGAATCTGTGAAAATGTTGTGGATTGATAAATTGCAACCATGACTAATATTTTAATTGAATTTTATAAATCTATTGGTAATTTTTTTTCTTTAGATGGCTGTAATTACAATATTTATGTATACCCAGATGGATGGAAATAAAGAGGTTTCAAAGGTTCTTGCCGATCATCTTGTCGGTTTCTTGAATGCGCTACTTGTTCCTTTGTATACAATGTCTCCTGACTCAGTTCTTGATTATTTTGCTCTCCCTCCTGGTGAGTAGAACTTATTCATTTAATTTTTATATGACATAGAATGGTAGAGATTTTATATGACTTAAAATAGTAGCTCTTTCTTCCTGTAAAGTAACTTATTCAATTAAAAGAATCACCATTATGCCCAGTCTCAGTTTCTTTATTGTATTTCAATGAGAAGTAGCATTCGGCGAATTGCGCCATATTCATCTGAAATTTACAATCATCTTATAGAAAAATATATAATTATAATAGAATTGCTACAAATGTCAACAGAAATCTGAGCATCTTACCTTATAATTTTTTATTCTTTATTCTTTATTTGAATCTCGTCTAAATGTTTTAAACATTGTTTCCCTTTCGGCAATTGTGGATCAATAATAATACTGTGTTTAGAGACCTAAAATTGTTTAAAATAAAAGTAATATTTATTATTAATTGAACTATTAGATCAGTAATTCAAGAGATGAATTTTAGCCAAACTAAAACTCACATTTAAATGAGAGAGGACCTTCTTCTAACTTAATCACGTGCACTCTACCTGTAACACGTATGATGGTGATTCTTTTAATTAATTAATAAAAAACAGTCTATCCATCACAACAGTAACTTATTCTTTTTTTGTATTGATTAATGACTCTTCATTAATTATTTAATCTAATTCTGTTATATTTTTTATTTAACTATGCTGATTTAAAATATGTTTAATTGTTTCATAATCTTGTTTTGTTGTTTACATCTTTTTTATTATTATTCTCTCAGCTATTCCTTATCTATGTAGTCATTGTGTCTTGGAAAAATCTTATCAAATTCTTCTCATAATCGAATATCAGATGATAGGTGAAAACAAACTGAAAAGTAAGTAGTTCCTTATAAGTTTAATGACTGAAGTCTGATATCTCAACAGTTAGGTTGGTTTGGCTATGAGAACACTTTTTCAACTGTTTATTCTATGTTCTGTTTCAAACACTCTTATAATCCTGCTGTATAGGCCAGGGGTTGGCAACCTGCGGCTCTTTCAGAAAATTTTGTGACTCTGAATATTAAATATTTCAGTAAAAAAACATTCCAAATTTTAGATAAGATTTTTTTAAGCCTTTGATCTCTCTACATATAATATTCAAAGTACCACAGAATAAGATAAAATAGGCACTTATATGTTTTTCCATGTTTTTTTTTTTTCAATATAGTTTTGGCTCTTTGTCACCAAAAGGTTGCCGACCCTTGTTATAGGCAAACAACTTAATGAAAAACCCTTTAGTGCGCAAGGGTATAAGTTAACAAGCTTACCAATAACTTTTTTTATTGAAATTACAATCCACTTACGAATTATTGCACGCAATTGAATGAATGTTAAAAAAAAAATTCAAGATGGTATATTGGACAATTATGTAGAAGAAGAAGGCTTTTCTCTTCCTTTACTGTTACTTCCCATCCTTTGTTCTGCCCACTATGTTCTCCCTTAAGTTGTTTGCCTATGCATTTTATCTCTCCGTCAGAGGTAAACTGTTGTCCAATTTTGCTTATTTTGATCACATTTGCATTATTCTGGTCATATTTTTCATTGTTTTAAGCCAAAATATTGTAAATAAGCTTAAAGGGTAGTAAAATGTGCAATACTTCCAACATAAAGATTGACCACTATCCATAACAAGCACTACGGTACAATTTGAAACTTCTTTTTGTTCTCTTGTTGAACTTTGAAAGTGTTTCTTACATCAGTTTACCTGTGATGTGAAGATGGTGTATGACGTCTTCATTAGTGCATTTTTTCCTATTGACATTTCAAGTACTTCATTAAAATATTACTTTTGAATTTCAGTTAAAGTTGTCTTGTGTTGGCTGAAGGCAGAACCTAGTGCAGTTGTGGCTTTGAATAGACAACATCTTTGGAGAGGTCTCACAAAGTTGTTAAACTTACTCCGATCATCTCATGCTACTACACCAGTTAATTGTTAGTAATTTTTCTTATGGTAATAGTATTTAATTTTATGCCATCGATGCTTTATCAAATGGTAAAGGTTATCATAAAGAATATTTTAAAATAATGATACCTCGGATACATAGTATTCTTCATCTACATTTCTCTGTTGAAATTACTCATCACTTGTGTAGGTATT